>CAMTDV010000005.1:5084890-6284890 GCA_947069175.1 Scalesia atractyloides
AAGCACGTAAGCACATAAGCACGTAAGCACATAATCCACGTAAGCACCTTCTAATTAACCATCATGCGTAGCGCGATATGAGATGCGAGATACAAGCGAGATGTATGCAATACATAATAGCGAGATAAGCGAGATAATACCGCGTATGAGACACACACGTTCTCATAGGCGTAAGCGAGTTATGCGATTAGTTTGGTTGGTGTATTAATTAGCGTTTTAGATTACGAGAGCTGTGCGAGTTGTGCATGCGTTTAGGGAGCGTAAAGCGATAAAGCGAGAAATAGATAATTATGAAAAATCATCAAAGCGAGGAATCGAACAAAGCGAAAATTCCCAAAATTTAAACACATAAATAATAATAAACTCGATGATGCATAAATAAATGATAAGGCTTAAATCAATTGGGAATGTCTTGGGTTTTGAGACGTTTTACACGCCAAAGTGATTCGACTACCCTTTGCATTTGGACCCACGCTCTGGCCTAATAGATAAACGTTCTCACCACAAGCGGCTAACGACGTTTACCCTTCCAGTTAATACGTGTTCCAAACCATTGGCATAACCGAGACTTTGGTGAGATTGAAAATCGAAGCACGGAATTAGTTATTAAGATGCGGGTTTCACCCTAACTTAACAACTTCATTCCTAGATAGAAATGGAGATTTCCGTCGAAGTTTGGATGTCACTCCTAACTCAACGAAGGTATCTCGTGCGATAGAGTATGCGCGGAGTGAATGATCTCATCGAGAGTTTTCGGTTTTCACACCTAATCTCGACTTGATCACTCGTTTTGCGTGATACGAGCGTTTATAAGCGTGTATATTGTGTTAGCCTTAGGAAAGGCACATTTAAGCATTCATGGCAGGTAGTTTAACATTTAAGTCATAGATAGGTCAATTGGGTACTTAAACATGCTACTAGGTCGAACATGGCAATTCTACCTATTATCCTAAGGAATCAGCTCTGATACCAATCTGTCACACCCCAACCGATGGCGGAATCATCGGGGTAGTGGCACTAGGCGAATCAGATTGATCAAGAGATTCCATAACGATTAATTCAAAGACAATAATCAACATTCAATATCCCATACTATCAAACTCATACAATCTTCAAACAACATTATAATCCAACAAAAATCTCTTAAACACAATCCAATTCGATCTCCCCTAGATTTTATTACAAACCATTCTAAGCAAACTAAAATAAAACAAACTAAACTACGCATGCAACATCCAAGGCATCCAAGCTAAATCCTCAACCTGTTACATACGTTAAAATACAAGTCAATCCTAACTAGACCCCGTCGGGTGTTAGCCAAACTATACTACCATACTAGCTAAGGAGGCAAGTTAACGAAATTAAGTCCTAGTCACATGTTTCTGGTATCACGTATCGAGCATATACAATCAGATTATTCGCGTGTGACAAACAGTTTGATTTGTGAAGTGATTTTGATATAGGAACGTATGTAACACCCGAAAAGTGCATTAAAGCGAAATGGGTCGAGTATACTCACTGTGATTGGATTTTAGGGAGAATTCGGGATCTGCGAAGAGTTGCGGAGTGCGCCGGATCAGCCTGTAAACGAACAGAAGTGCATCAGTCTCCGATAAGCTGAAACGGTTAAGTTTGAGTTGGGCAGTAGCCAAGTTCGGGCGAACTTGTGTGTTTAACTTGTATGAGTCTTGGTGTTTTAGAGTCAAGCTCGGTCGAACTTGATGAGTTTCTTGAGAAACTTGTCAAGTTCGGGCGAACTTATATGAAGATCTTACTGAAAAGACAAGTTCGGGCGAACTTGTTTCGTTTCCTAAGAAACTAGACAAGTTCGAGCGAACTTGTAAGAAATCTTGGTGAAATTGACCTAAGTTCGGTCGAACTTGACCCATATGGGTGCAAGTTCGGTCGAACTTGACCAGTGTGCTGGGGATTCTTGAGCGAACTTGATGTTTTCGGGTCCAAAATCTTGCGTTTTCGCGTCGTTTGCTGAGGAAAATCGAGTGTTCATCCCTCCAACCCTGTGCTACTAAGCAAACTTAGGTCGGAGGGGTCTTATATAGCCGTTTTACAAAAGCGTGGGCTAATTCGGGCGAACTCGGGGTTCGTTCGGATTAGTCCGGTTTGTGTAAACCAACATAAACGTCCTTGTGCTTCCAGATCTGGGATCTTGAATGATTAATGCTTCGTTTCATATCAGAAAATGAACAAAACATCATCAAAAATCCGTATTTTGTGTCAAAATCAAGGTTTTTAAAAGGTTTACTCATATCTAAACTTAGATCTGAGTGGAAAAAGAAGTTTTATGGAAAAAGATGAAGATTTTCGTAAACAGAAGAGTTTAGATGAAAACGAAGGCTATGCCTTATGCCAAAATCGTTGTAAACCTTTGTAAATCGTTGATAAACGTTGTTGTAGTTGAAATCGGGTTGATTCTTACTTAGAAATCATAGGGTTTTGGGCTTCGGGAGCTCTGGGCGAAGTTGCAGCAAGTTCAAATGAGAGAATGGAGCTGGGTATTTATAGGAGAAGACAAGAAACTGAGCTGGTGGAGTCAAGTTTGGCCGAACTTGCATGTTTTCATGCAAGTTCGCGCGAACTTGTGAGATAATTGAAGGAGAAGTGCTAAGTTCGACCGAACTTGACCTCCCTGAGGTCATGTTCGAGCGAACTTGGGGTCTTTGAGGATTTCAATTGGCCAGTCAAGTTCGGCCGAACTTGGTATCACCAAGTTCGAGCGAACTTGACCCAATTATTGGGTTTTCTTCGTTTATTTCGCGTTAAGGGTTCGTTTGGTTGATCGGTTCGTATTAGTTAGTTATATTAAGCGTTAAATTAAAGCGTTAAGCGTTATATTAGCGATTCGAGAATGCGAGAGCGATGCGATGCGATAGCGAGCGTAAACATAACCAAAGACACACAAACACGTAATTAACATATAAACACGTAACTAATATTACCACATAATTCCAATAAAACAAATAAGTAATTGCGTTGCGATTGCGATGCGATGAGATAGCGATGAGATTTAATAAGCGATTAGATGCGATAATAACGTACAATACCATAATTAATTAACATAAACTTTATTATCAACCAAATCTCGGGATTACAAAGGTAGATAAACGGAAAAACAAAAATGGAGATAACAACCGAATTTTCGAGTTGTTACATTAGCGCCCACAATTGACAATCCACATCGATTAAACTTATTCCTCACTCAAAGATAGAAAATTATTGGGTTTTTCAAATTAAGTTCTTTAACCGATTATTTAGGTTTACCTTCATTTGACTTTTGTTCAATCATTCATGTTGTTAATTGCTATAGTGTTTGCTAATTGCTATATAATGGGTATTTAATCATGAACTTTTGGATAATTTTTTTTATTATGGATTAACTTTTGGAATAATCTTTTATTATGGAATGATGTAGTTTTAGATTATTTTTTGAGTTTAAATTTTTATTTTATGAATTTATAGAGTTAATTAGTCAACATATTTTTGGAATAAAAGGCGGTGGGTATGATTACGGGTGATCAAGCTCAGGGTTGTCTTTGCTTTCGGAAGTATCGTGGGCCTTGAAAGATGTCTAATCCACCTTATGTTGGAGAAGATTGTACATTGCTATTTGAATGTTGAAAATTCGATTCAGTTTTGCTACTTTGAAAAACTAAGTAAGAAATTTATCAGATTCCTTAAAATGGGAATTATGTTATGTCATGTATATCTATATTGTGTAAAGATTTATGTTTATACTTGCTAGTATTTTTTTTATCCATTATTAAAACCCATTGGCAATATATACCCAAAGGAGGTGTTATTTTATGAATCAACATTACGTCGAAAATTGAATTGTGTTTCTTTCGGTGATAACCATGTTTCATTTAATATTTGTATTAAATGTTATTGTAAGGGCATATAACTAAATTTACATAATTGATTAACTTATTGTAGTTCAATATATTTGCTAATTAAATTAAACTAATAACCCATTTTCAAAATACACCATGTTAAGGCAAACCTAATTTACGTGAAATATAAATTTTGGTATGTGTAAGATAAAATTTGATACATAGAATATATGTATAATAACTTTTGATGTGTGTAACTGGTCTTGTTGAGCTTTCCTCAAGTTTCAAACCACTTAAAATAATAATATATGATGAATTACACAAACTATATAAACCCTTCATAGAAAAAAAAAAACATGTTCTTTTATTTCCGATTCAATCAACCTCTTTCCCTTTTGGAACCTGACTTCTCAAAGAACCCCCTGAACTCTATGTTGGGAGCATAAATAACATATTTAGATTCATAAATATGTAAACACCGATGGTTATCACCGAAAGAAATACATCCTGAGTCAATGCTTAAGCCTTGGATATCGACGACATTTGAAGATCGTATTTTTCATCGTCCTCATCCCAGTTCGTGGTCCCGTAGTAGGTTGCATACAATATGAGTTGAACTATAGCTGATAATGATCCTAGCCCATTTGGAACCTATTTAAGACATGCAACATGTCATAAAAATATAATTTATGTAAGTAAAAATCGACACGAAAAGATTAAGTTACCAAGATGTAGGGATCTAACGGCATGAGAGCATAAACACACCATACAATGCTGTTGAGAAAGCTGGCAAGTGATAAACTAAATGGCATGTATTTGACACTTCTTGTCTTGATCACCATTCTCTGTTTCCAATATATTTGTACAAGTCAGTACACATTTATATGTATCTATAATATATATCATGATTCCTTGACAATTTGACATACAATCAATGTTTTTAAAAACTGGTTTTTAAATTGTACCGGGTTAGACGCAGAAATGGTTCAACTGTGTTAACTAATTTACCCTATAAAATATAAACTATATCATTCCGTAATAAAAAAAATATTGCAAAAATTAATCCATAATCATAAAATAATCCAAAAATTACAATCAACGTCTTCCTCATCAAGTTAGTTCATTGGAGAGTTGAATACATTAAGTTTACGATCGCTTAAAAGATGAAATGCACTACCAATTAGCAAACACTACAACAATTAACAATGTGAATGATTGAACAAAAATCAAAGAAAGGTAAGCCTGGATGGTTGGTTGAAGAACTCAATTTGAAAAATTCAGTGATTTTCTATCTTTGAGTGAAGAAGAAATATGATCGAAGCTTAAAAGATGAAATGCACTACCAATTAGCAAACACTACAACAATTAACAATGTGAATGATTGAACAAAAATCAAAGAAAGGTAAGCCTGGATGGTTGGTTGAAGAACTCAATTTGAAAAACCCAATGAATTTCTATCTTTGAGTGAGAAAGAAATATGATCGATGTGGATTGTCAATTATGGGCCCTAGGTTGTACACTTTTACCAAGAAAAGAAAGTAAACAGTCCCCTTTTTTAAGCCCATAAAAAATTAAAAGCTCAAATTTTTAACCTTTGGCCCGGTATTAACTGACACCGGTACACCGGTATAACCCAATTTACCGGCGGTACAACTTCTTTGCCTTTTTCTCAGTATACCGATATCATTCATGCCGGCCAAGCATTCGGCATCTGAACTGGCCGGTTTAAAACCGACTTTTAAAACATTGCATACAATATTTAGGTCGGGTCAACAATTGTGCTTACCATGACAGTTAATGGAGCTGCATACATGAGTATGTTGAATACGATGGCAATCAATCCAACGACCATAGATCTATCCTTGTAGGTGTCGAAGCACATTAATGTAGCTACAACAACGAGAGCTACGAAAACAGCTTCACAAAAGAGAATGATTAGGATCTTTCTCTGCATGTTTATACGTTTAGTTTAGATACAGGTGGTTAAATGTAAGTATAAGATATGCAGTGGATGATCGTGAGCGTACTCGACCACCCCAAGTAGAGTATATGAAGAAGATTATGATGAAGATGGTTTCAATGACGAGTCCAGCACCGTTGATTGTGACGACCAAAAGACTGTCTGGATGGACGATAGGGAGACCGTAGAACATCCACACTGCGCAATTTAGAATTGTGGCGACGTATGGATCGGGCTTGAAAGCTTGAACTGATTTTGCTTTGATGATCTTTAAAAATGTTGGCCTGTAAATTTGTTTTCAAAATTACACCAAAGCTATTCAAATAGATTTTTGCACACATGGATAATAAAGTGATAAAAAGCAAGGAGTTTTTTTTGTATGAAATGTAGAAAGGGGCTAATTGGTGGTTTCTATATAATATGGGGGGGGGGGGGGGGGGCAAATGTAATTACATAAATTCAATTAAAACGTATTTGATTTCATCTGCACCTCCATAAAAATTTCCAGTAAACTGGATTTTTAGTCCCAAAATTCACCCAAGAGCAATTGCAAATTTGCAATTAATAGAAAAGTAACTTTGTATGTACTTAATGAACAATTGCCTAATGACTATTCCAATTAAAATGTCTTAATTTGTTTTGGATCATCATAAATGAAAACTAAGGACAAACGGAGTTAGTTTTCCATTAGAGTGAATCTGCCGTTGGCAGTAAAAGTAAAAGAGTATTATTGGTCACGTTGCAAGTATAGATTAATATCGGCGATTAATTACAACTTTGATTATTGAATCCAATTTTCTTAAATTTTATTACAAACTGTGTATTAGAGCATTCACAATGGATCATCTATTTTTGTGTGAGTGTAGCCTCTATATTTGTGAAAGTGGTTGTAAATTGTTGTCAGTGGAGAAGAGAGAAAAAGAAGAAAAAACTATTGTTCAGTAAATTTGAAGGAGATACTTCTATAATTTTTTTAATATTTTTTGAAAGTGGTTGTGAGTGTAGGAGAGAGAAAATGTAATGATAAAAGTATAAAAAAATATTATTTAATTGAAAAAAAGAGAAAATGTAGTGTTTTTAGTATAATTATAGAGATAAAGTAAAAGATTTGATTGGGAATGTTCTTATCCAGCATAATATATTTTATTATAACAACCAAATTTGTGATAAATTTTGTATCAAAATGTAGATAAAAATAAACACAATTTTACAATTTGTTTAAACTCATATAAATTGTTATATTAAAAGTACAAAAGAAAAATAAAATTATACTTAAAAAAAAATTCTCATAAATAAGAACTTGATGATTTCTTAGTGGGGGACCTATTTTATAGTACTTCTCATAAAAACGAAAACGTTTTTATTTGACTAAGGTAAATAATTTTACTATTTAGATGCCCCTAAATAATAACTTGTCATGAACTTATACAATTTTAATGTAATTGTTTTTAGCTGAATGTTTTAACTTGACCTCTGTACAATGTTTTTATTTTTGAAAAAAAAGTGAGAAACATATACAAGTAAAGCTTTAGTGCTAAGTGGTTTGAATGCCATACAGAATAGTGTCTTTTCTCTAATGGTTAAGGTCGCAGTCTTATCTTAGATAAAGTTGTAGATACAAGAGTATGATTATTGAATGTGTGAGTTACGTGATACGAGAAAAGTAAAACTATAGTAAAAAAGATTAAGAAATTACAAGGGAGAGAGAAAGAGAATGAGTGAAATGATATTCCCTGCAAACACGAAACTGAACAAGTTAGACGAAAGCTACATGATATAAATTGTTTATTTTACAAAAATACCCGTAAAAAGTACATTAACTAAATAAACTATTTCAAAAATCAATAAAATAATATATATATCCGAACGAACCAAGTATTCCAACAAGGGTTCTCGCAGTATCCATATCCATTTTATCGTCTTTCAAGCTACAAACACAAAGAGCGGATAGAAACGATCAACAACCGCGACAAATATTCAAAAAGTTATTAGATCCAAAACATCTTCAAGATCAAAGTGGAAACATGAAAGGATTTAATGGAGAACATAAATGGAATGAAATTTAGTGGGAAAACAAGTTGAATTCAGAAGGAAGAATTAGAGATGAGTCAGGAATGTACTTATACTGATAATATTTTGTCTAAACTAGTCTTAAATTAGAAAGTCCAGTTTTTCACTCATATGTGAATATTATTCACAGATTAATATTTGCATTGATTCATGCATTGCCATTCATGTTTATAACTCTTTTAGTTTTGGTCAACACCAAATTTGTACATGATGCTACAAGTATTAGGGTCCCTTTTTTGTGTTTATGTCTATTTTTTTTTGGTATTTTGAATAAAGATATATTTTCAACCTTGAGGTACACGTTAGTTACCTTTTATTCAAAAACAAATTTGCTAAAAGGTTGATTTAATTTGAACACCAAGTTAACTTGTCTAAGTATCATTTTGAAGTTAAAAAAACATAATTGATGTTGGTCCGGTTTTATATCATCAAGATTTGATGAAGGAAATACACGTGTTATAATTAGAGTAATTTTTCAGATACTTGTTGTTTGTTAATCAGAATATATAAGTTAGCAACGCTAACAATATTCCTGACATGTTTATGATAATTAAAGTTGTTTGATAAAAAGTATACTATGTACTTTTATATTATTTTAAACTAGTACGATGCTCGTGCGATGCGGCGGGAGCGATAAATCGCATTGCTATACTCGTTTTTTGTAGTTTTCTTATTTATATAATATTTATTATAGCATCATTGTGATATATACACCTCAAAAGCGAAGTAATCGAGTAATCCATTTCATTGTGATGTGCATGGTTCGGTTATTATCCTCAACCGAATCCGAAACCAAAGTCATCAGTTAGTCTATTTTATTAACCAATCGGTTTTCGGTTAATCAGTTCGGTTTATTCGGTTAGATTGACGGTTTTTAGTTTGGTTCATTTAGGTGTTGTTTGTTTTTAAGAGGTAAAATGTCTGCAATCTGTGGACCACATCTGCAGACATCTGTAGAAGAAGAGGTTGACCAAACCTCTGTAGTCTGCAAAAAGAAGATTGTTTGTTTTTTAACATATGTAGACTTCTAAAATAAACTGGTGGTGGTGGATGGTGTGGTGGTGGACGATGGTGGTGGTGGACGTGGACGGTGGTGGTGGTGGTGGCGATGGACGGTGGTGGGTGGTTGTAACATCCGTCGAAAAACGGGTTTCCAAAACCCGCATCGTTTATTAATCGAATAGTCAGTTATAATTTTTGTTGCGTATAAATGGTTTATTTTAATTTTAAACAATACATAATTAATAAACATTTTAGAATTTAAAAACTATAATCATTAAATGGTAAAAACAAGTGCTAAAAAAATAAAATCAAGCTGCCGGGTTTCGAACCCGGGTCAGCTGGATCAAACAAACAAACATCTCACCACTCCGCCACTTGACTCGTTTGTGATAACTATTAAAACAAATAATATTTACAATAAAACTAGAAATCAAATTCAGTAATCAGCGCGCCCAATCCGTGGTCGCCGGAATTATCGACGATTTCGCGAGACTTCGACCGTTTCCTTTGACTGAACGCGTGTATTAACTTCGACATCGGTTATAACCGATGTCTAATCCCGCAATCCCAGTCATAACCGCCGGAAAAGTTTTGACCACGAATCAAGATCAAATTCGGACTCGATTCATTCTGTTTCTTCCCTATAAATACACACCCAAGTCTCTGGTAACCTTTTCGCTCAAAATCGCACAATTTATCGAAGTCTTAGCACTCGCCGGAGAAATTCTGCACTCGCCGGACTTTCACCGGAAAACCGAGACTTACACCAAATCGGTAAATTTCTCGACTCTTTCATTTTCAATCCATTGTTAGACATATACTAACTTCAATCCTTCAACCAGAATCGGTTCCAGACGACGTTGCCGGAAATTCTGCACTCGTCGGAAAATCTCTGGAAATTCTGAAATGACACTGTAAATCGGTACAATCATCTAATCCCCCTGATATCTCTTGTTTAGTCACTTAATTTCACAACTCATTGATCAAAACTGTTAATTGATCCGCTCAGACGGAATTCACAAATCAGAGCGACGACCCTTGCCGGAGTTCTGAGAAAAAACATCCTGTCGGTACATTCGAATCCGTAACTCTCTTTATCCATTACATTTCAATCAATTATATGTTCGACGAACGATTTAAACAAGAACAGTCGAACATCTTTGTCTGTGTCTTCATGAATGAAGAAGACGAAGTCGAACATTGTGTATAAGTTTAATTAAAACAGGATATTAAACCGGGTTAGACACACAGTCCAGCGGTGGACTGTGTGCAATCACACAGCGCACGTCACGAGTTCGAACCTTACAACGCACCGACTTTGCGAATTAAAACCAAAATTTTTAAAAACTGAATCAGATCAAGTCACAGTAAGTTTATAAGAATAATATAAACCATAAGTTAAATAGATTAGACACACAGCCCAACTGGTTGGGCTGTGCGCTTACAAACCGAAGGACCCGAGTTCGACTCCGGGTCCCTGCAACCGGTTCGACATATAAACCCTTTTTAATATAAACCAAATAAATTAACATTTAAGTAATATATATATATAATT
The DNA here is from genome assembly GCA_947069175.1 of Scalesia atractyloides. Lineage (NCBI taxonomy): Eukaryota > Viridiplantae > Streptophyta > Magnoliopsida > Asterales > Asteraceae > Scalesia > Scalesia atractyloides. The sequence goes on from CAMTDV010000005.1 coordinate 5,095,326, forward strand.
AAAACATAGAATATTTCGGGTTAGACACGTAGCTCAGTTGGTAGAGCTGCGTGCACGCGTACGAGAGGTCCCGGGTTCGAACCTCACTCAGCGCACAACATTTCCACAGTCCGACCGGTCAACGGTCAACGGTCAAAAAAATTCAAAATTTTTATTTTCTTTTTATTTATTTATTTTATTTAAAAATCAATTAAAACACTTAAAAATAATATTTTTGAAGTTAGAAAATTTCCTTGAACTCATAAAAATAAATCTAACAATCTCATTAAGAACACTAATTAAAAATATTAATCTCAAATAAAAGTTTATTTATTTATCGAATTATTATGTTATTATTTAGGTTAGTTTCTCTCGTGGTTAAATCCAAATTCGTGCGCATTCATCGTCAATCCAAGAAACGCAACCACTGTGAGTGAATTCTTACAAATTCCCCTTTTTATTCATGTTTTGGGGTGTATCATGTGTCGCTTAAATTAATTCGCTTATTTAAACTCGTGCCATTACCATTATATGATCTAAACTTATAATTGAAATATTGTTTGTTGTGATGTGTGTTTACATATTGTCAAGTTACGTGCAAATCATTCATTAGGCCCATCAGTTCCTCGTGGGAGACGAGTTGAACATCGCGTGCCTCAAAATCATTCATTAGGCCCATCAGTTCCTCGTGGGAGACGAGTTGAACATCGCGTGCCTCAAAATCAATCATTTGGTGTATGTGTGTGCAATAATTAATATTATGTGTTTTGTGATTAAATTTAATCTACGTTTACTCATATGTGGTTATGCACTTATTTTATAATCGATACAACAAACACGTTTAAATGTTTTCATAGGATTCATTCGCCAACTTTTTGTTGACCCAAAAACCCTATTTTTACACATGATACAGGTGGACAGGTTGAAGCAAGGGACACATAGGAAATTGTCTTAGAAGAAAAATAATGAAGTCTTGAAAGATGTATAGAACATGTTGTACTTGTATTATTGATTGTAATGATTCTCCTTTAAAAAGAAATAATAAATATGAAACTTTATAATAAATGTCATGAGCTTTGATGAAAACCCAATCATGCCCCGATCACCTTTTCCGCTGCGGGTCGGGGTGTGACAGTGGTGGTGAACGATGATGGTGGTGTGTGGTGGTGTTTAACTCTCTACAAACCTTAGATAATCTTCGAAGTGGTTGGGCCAAGTCTGCACCAAGAAGAGCTCGTGCAGACATTTTTTAATGAAACGTCTTCGGAAAAATAAACAGTCTGCTGATAACAATGTCTGCGCGGCGCAGACAGAAGAGCCTCCGCAGATCTTTTTTTAGAAAAACAAACACCACCTTAATTTCAGTTAATAGCAAAAACAAAACTTGGGCTAAAACTTTTGCTTAAAAATATATGAAATTGAGGTATAAATACATGAAATGAAAGTATAAATATATGAAATGACGATACAAAATATGAAATATATGAACTGGAGGTATAAAAGCTAGAAATATATGAAAATATGAATGATTCGGTTAAGTTGGTTTTTAGCTAATTCAACTTATGGTTGATATCGGTTCGGTTTGGTTTAGGTTAATGATTTAGTTATTGCTTGCCAATAACCGGTTTTGGTTAATAACCAATACGTGCTGTGCGCGATGCGGTGGAAAACACAGACATTGCTAGGGTGTGTATTGTTTGATTGATTAGATTATTATCCTCGACCGAAATCGATGGCATCTATTAGTCTATTTTATTAACCAGTCCGTTTTCAGTCAATCGGATTTGTTTATTCAGTTAGATTGATGGTTTTTTGTTTGATTCATGTATTTTCGGTTAATAAACTAAATTTGAGCTAAAAGTTTTGATTAAAAATATGTGAAATTTAGCTATAAATACATGAAATGGATGTGTAGCCGTATAGGTACTTGAAATAGAGGTATAAATACGTAAAATGGGGGTATAAATATGAAGTACATGAATTAAAGGTATAAAAGCTTGAAATATATGAAAATATGATCGTTCGGTTCAGTTAATTTTGATTAAACGAGGGTACAAAAAAACCATAACCGTTTTTGGTTAATTCGGGTTTCGGTTAATTAGTTTCCAGTTAATTTAGTTTTTGGTTGATTTTGGTTCGGTTTGGTTAAAGATTCAGTTATTACTCACCATTAGACACTGTTAATCACATAACATATCAATTTTTTTAATTAAAAAAACTATAGCAATACTATACTCAAATTTAAGAAAACAAAATACTCGTTTATATGGTGTAATCCAAAAAAATTAACGTACCAAAAAGTTATGACCGTTTAAAAATCGCCCGACGTGAGGAGTTAGTTTTTTATAAGGAGATAAAGTGTAACTACTAACTAATTATCTATAAGTTAAGGATGAGAGATTAAAGTGTAATCTAGATGAGATGATTAAATTGACGGTATTTAATCTCTTAACATTCTGTAGCTATAAAACATTCTTGGATAATGACCAAGTACGTTGGGCTTTAATCACTTGTACACTAAGACATCATCTACTTCTACCTTTTAATCCACACGTCAATGCTGACCAAGACAACTATCGAACCATCGACAAAAATGAGTAGGTCGTCACTGTGCTTTTGGGTTTTTTAACATTATAGTTTTATAAGATATGACAAGAATAGTAAAAGAATTATAAGTTTGTTGTGGATGAGAAAAGTGTAACTAATTATCTATAATTATGTTAAAACTCGAGGATTTAAATGTAATAAAATAGGGGCTAAAATAAAATTATGTTTAAAAGACCAATTTACCCTCATATGTATGTATGTTAATTATTTTTCAAATAGTATACGCATACCAACTCTAAATAAGCCCATTTACAAAACAATTTCTATATTTTAGAATTTATCTCATTGACATTAGGTTTACTAACTTCAATACCCATTTGATTTAAATAATAATAATAAAACAATACGGAATAACACATTTTCTTGAGTTGGAACAGAGTATATGAATTCTAAAACACGCCACTCGTACGCCCAGCCTGCTAGGTTGTATGTTGGTAACGAGTGTATTGGGGCTACTACCGGAGTTCAACAAGGAGATTCCTTGGGGCCCCTTCTCTTTGCCCTTGCCTTACATCCCCTTATTCTCCGGGTTCAGGACCGCTGTAAACTCCCGTTTCATGCTTGGTACTTGGATGACGGGACGATTATCGGCAACGCCTCTGAGGTTGTAAGGCCTTAGACATCATCAACGAGGAGGGGCCATCTCTAGGGCTTTATCTCAACATTAAGAAAACAGAGGTTTTTTGGCCGACATGCGACAGGCGGAAAGTTCAAGATGGGCTTTTCCCGAGAGGGATCGGTAGACCAGAGAAGGGGATTAAGCTCCTTGGTAGAGCTGTTAGTCGGGATCCTAGCTTTATTGAGGAGTTGGCAGGGCGGCGAGCCTCGGGGGCGGTTGACCTCATGAAACTCTTACCCTGCCTGAGAGATCCCCAATGTGAACTCCTTCTGCTAAGGTCGTGCATGGGGGTCGCTAAGTTACTTTTTGGGTTGCGGACTTGTCAACCGCATTTTATGGAGGATGCGGTATCTCGGTTCGATGATGGCCTTAGAGAGGCTATAGAAGACATAGTAGTGGGTGGCGGCCCCTTCTTTGGTGACCTCCAGTGGCGTCTGGCATCTTTGCCAATGCGTCTAGGTGGTTTGGGCCTCTTCTCAGCTCGAGATGTTGGGGCTTATGCCTTTGTGGCGTCTAGAGCTCAGTCTTGGGAACTACAGGATCATATCCTTCGAAACTGTGAGGTCGTCGAGCTTGACCCGGACTATCAGCAGGCGCTTGAACGCTTAAATGTCTCTCTCCCAGACTTGGATATTGACGGTTTCTCTAATAAGGACACCGCCCCCTCGAAGCCACAAAAAACTTTGGCGAATGCTCAGTTTAGCAAAATCGCTCAAAGCCTGGGAGAAGCTTTTGATTTGTCATCCCCCCAGAAGGCGATGTTTGAGTGCCTGAAAGGTCCCCATGCTCAGGAATTTTTGACCGTTATACCAATTGAGAGGTTGGGACAATGTATGTCTGCAGTAGAATATAGAGCCATTCTCAAATACCGGTTGATGATCCCTATGTACCCGGAAGATGAAACTTGCCCGATATGTCGTAAAGCTTGTATGGATAAATACGGGGAGCATGCAGTTCACTGTAAAGAGCTCCCTGGGTTCAAATATCGGCACGACTGGGTGCGTGATGCTTTGTGGGACATCTTGATAAGAGCTGGGATTTCGACTAAGAAAGAGGCCCCTGTGAATTTCCTCACGGACCCTATGGAAGGGAGATCTACTCTGCGACCAGCGGATCTGCTCGTCTTTGGCTGGCTGGGGGGAAACATGCTTGTGTCGATCTCACGGGGGTTTCCCCTTTGGTTGGTTTAAGGGAAAACGGGTTTGTAGCTGGACAAGGGCAAGAAAGGCAGAATCAAAGAAAGTGGATAAGCACGCTAAAGCTTGCGCAAAGAACCAACATGTCTTTGTCCCTTTTTCCTTTGATACTTTTGGCTCCCTAGCGCCAGAAGTTATCCACTTCTTGACGAGGGTTCAACGGGTCGTCTACAGCAATTGTTCAACCCCAGGGGGCAAGGGATTGTATTTGGAAGGTTAGGGTTTGCAATTCAGAAAGGATTGGCGGCGCAGCTTGTTGCCCGGCTACCTTCTGTTTTGATTTAACTTAGCAAGTTTTCTGACTTATATATGAATTATAACTTCATAAATAAAATTAGTTGATTATTTTAATAATACAACCAATTTTAAACGTAAAGAATAAAATGGATGCCGTTTACGGTCAATACCTCTGTTATCAATAATTATAGTTAATATTTAATTTAAAAGTGATGATGACAAAATAAAATTCTTGTTTTTTCAAGAAATCCTTTATTAAACTTAGAAAATAAAACATAAATAAACAAAGTAAGGGCTAACCACCACGATTAATTGCAAGGAATCTACATTTGCTGCCAAAACATTATTTTTCTCACTTAATTTGTATTGTCATTTACAACATTTTATATGCATATTGTTTATTTCACCTTCCTACAAGTTGCTTTCCCAAATTTATTTTATGTGATTTGTTATTAATTATTGATGCCAGAAGTAGATATACACATTTATACAACATAGCCATGAAACAATATTTTCTAAGAACAAAACATGTAAAAATTACAAAAATTGTAATAGACTAAAATTAACACAATATAACGAGTTTTTCGTCATCTTGATTGCAATTTTAAGTTTTTTTAAGGCAAAAGTTGCAATTTTACACTATCCAAAATCGCTGTGTTAGAGAAACTAATTTATTATTGTCACCAACATATTTTTTTTATTTGTAATAAGATATTAAGTATTTATATATCTAATTTAATTGATTTCGGTTATATGTTATTTTTTACAAAATTATCGTGTCTATATATATTTATATGTTAGGTGTTCCTGTCAAACAAGTTTTATATGAATTTATTTTGCTATCTACTTTACTCACGAGTAATATAAACCATCTTGGAATTTAAAAACACATCTTTTGTTTTTTTCTTATTTTCATGTGAAATTTGTCACATTTGTTATTTTATTTAAACGCAATTAGGTCATGTATAGTGGGCTTATAAAACGCTATATTAGGCTATAATGGGCTATAATGTCCCATAGCACCCGTCAACACCGCTCCCCGGCGTTATGGGGTTGTTGAACATGGCCGTGATATGCATAGCGGCGTCATGGTGGTTTCTCTCTATATCACATATATATACATACATATATATGTATAACTAAAAGGGTATAACTTCACTACACACTTAAATTATATAACCTTTCATAACCTCCCATTTTATACACCTTTGTCACGTATCGTATATCTACAGGGGTTATAGGGTTTGAATATGACATGAAAAAATAAAATCAATGCACGACCTTATGTTAAGTATCAAGTATTCAAGATAATATAAAATATAATTAAGTCCGGTATACTTTTACATATAATTTTATCACAAAAATTATCATATGCATTATTTCTCCAACAAATTGTTTAGTGGTCAACCAAAGATGTTCCCATCTACACCAAAAAGAACAAAGAACCTATTTAATTAGAAGCAAGCAACCCATGTTACTACCATTATCTTATAATTTAATTCATATGGACAAACAAGATAATAAAATATTATCCATAAAGACTTTTACTCATGGGTACAAAAACAAAACAATTATTTTCTTCACCAAACTTCATATTTAAAGACTCCTTTCTTGTTCAAATGAGTTTCTTCTCTTCAAAAGCCTGCAACAAAGAGAGATTTGAAGATCTAACATGGTGATTGAAATTGTGACCTCAGTGGTGATATTAGTTGTGGGTATTGCTATATTTGTTCTAATACATGTATGTATAGTTGGTAGGACATTTGGAAGCATGAATGGTGGTACTTTGTGAATACAAGTGGTAACAATACCATGTTGATGATAAGTAGAAGTGGGAGCATGTCAGAAGAAGATATCAAGAAACTACCATCTTATGATTTCAATATGGAAGCAGTGAAATCAATGGTGAAGTGTGTTGTGTGTTTGGAGAGGTTCAAAAGCGGCGAAAAATGTAAGCTTTTGCTGAATTGTAATCATAGTTTTCATGGCTGGTTAAGACTGGTGCTTGTCCTATTTTAGAGCTGTTGTTGATTTGGGAAGTGGGGAAACTAGTTTTTCAAATGAAGTTGAGTTGGAGTTGAGATAGAGAGAGAGATTTCACTACTTACATCATGTATATGTGTGTATATATATTGTATGTTCAGTAGCAAAATGTGTATAAAAGCTTAAAATTGAGTTGGTAATGAACATACAAAACTGTCTATTGAAAACTTTTGCACTGTATCCAAACCGAAGCTTGAGATTTCCGACCGGGGGTCGAAAACGTATATACATATAAAAATTATAAAACTGGGGGGTCGAAAACGTATATACCTAAAAAATTCTATACGAAAACTACATACCGGACACTACTGAGCGAACCCCCCCCTCCCCGGCCCACTTCTATCATGTATCCAAAACGTATATACCTAAAAAATTCTATAGGAAAACTACATACCGGACACTACTGAGCGAACCCCCCCCCCTCCCCGGCCCACTTCTATCATGTATCCAAACACCCCTTACAGACAAAATCACAATGATAGTAATGCTTTTATCACATGCAAACACAGTCACAAAACTGAAGAGAAATTAAAATTGCTAATTTGGTTAAAGCAAGATTTTTGAAAAAAAAGGTGCATTAGATTTTATATCATAATACAAGATCGATCTTTAGTATGCAAACAGAGCTTACATATTTCACTTCTTCTCGACGTTGCATTCCAGTTCCCTCCTCAACTGCAAAGAGAAATCGTCGTTCACGTCATCATCATCCCAATCATCTTCCCATTGCTGCGTTACTTCCTTTCCTTCTTCCTTCACATCCCATTCTGCCAGTTCCATCACCAACATACATATGATTTATAAAATACAGCAAGTACACGTATAATATATAATAACAGATTATCACAGAGATGCAGAACGATTTTCGATGCAGTATACATTTAAGCAGCTACATACTGCAGTTTTCCATGCAATTTTTAGAAATGTAGCTATAGAATAACTATGAAAAAGACGCTGAAACTGAATGGTTCAGAGCTAAATTGTTCTACTTATCATCTCAACTTTCCAACGAACTTCCCATCAAGCAAAAACCGACCCTAGCTAACCTCATTAACAACCATGTTATAAAAGCACAAGGCACAGTCATGGATCAATTATAGAGTCAAGAACAACATAAACAGAGTATGTATATATGAAATTATGAATCAGTGTTTAAGAACAAGAGCAGAGGGAATTTTACATATTGAATTGATTGAATGTGATTAGGGGTATTTATACACAGCCGAAATAATTAACAGAATATTTAACTGTAACGACCCTAACCAACGGTAACTTAACCAACGATGTTAAGTAGGAGAAGAGGGCCGGACTTATGACGCCGGTGATGATTGGATGTTAAATTTGATCCAACAAACGCTTAGTATAAAAATACCATTTTTCGGGGTTTTAGTCTTGGTTTAAGGTTGTTTCGAGCTACTTCAGGCTGTTTTAGGTTAATTCCAGATTTGTTCAGGGCTAGTATAACTGCTTGTGATAACAATTTGGCCGAATATGCTGCTATGCACTGTCTGACAACATAGACTAACATGCATTAAGCTTGATCAATCATGTGAGGCCCTCTTCTAGGGTAGCTTACAGTAAAGATAAAAAAAAACCCAAGCCTTTTCTAATTGAGTTTTTGGTTTTAAAATGTGTGCATCATAATCGCATGATGCAATAATGAAATCGCATTGCACGATGCGATTCTATGAAGCTGTCTAATGAAACACTTTATGAACAAATCTGACCATTGATTGAGCAATGGTTTGAGTATTTGAACAAATTAGACCACGGCTGAACAAATCTAACTAGAGATGTTAAATATATATAATTCTTTGTTGACATATTAAAGAAACTTTCTAACTCTTTTAGTGTGCATATTATTTTAGTCATAAATAAGTTAACAAGTAACAATATTATCTACAAATAGGGCTGCAAGCGAACTGATCTTTCAGCGAACAGTTCATGAACCGTTCGGCGGGAAGTTCGTTTGTGTTCGTTCGTTTAATAAATGAACAAACACGAACAAAAAACTCGTCCGTTTAGTTAAATGAACGAACATGAACAGAGGCCGCGATCATTCATTTATGTTCGTGAACGTTCGGTAACTTGTTCGTTTGTTTGTGTTTATATGTAATCGTTTGTGTTCGGCCGTTTTCAATTTATATATATATATATATATTAAAATTAATAATATGTATATTTATTATTTTATATTTTGTTACCCAAATAATATATTATATTGATATTCCTTTATTTTTATTTATTTTATTCCTTTACTACATATATTTATAATACATTAACAACGTTTGTTTATGTTCATCAACACTGTTTGTGTTTCGTGTGTTTTCATGAACGCCCATTTTTGTTTGTGAGCGTTCATGAGCATTCGTTTGTGTTCCGTACCTAAAATTAACAAACTACCCAAACAAACACGAACAAGTGTTCATTTCCTTGACGAACGAACACGAACATAAAATCTCGTTCCGTAAGAAACACATTTATATCCTTACCAATTCATGTTCGTTCGGTTCGTGTAATCTTTGTCATTGGATGATAAAAAGGAAAAACTTGTTATCCAAGCAAGAGACGATAGATTACCGTGATCGATTGCAAACTCTTCAAACTCATCGTCATCTTCAAAGAGATCAATTTTAGCTTCTTCAGTAGCAACTTTAGGTTGTTCACTTGTTGCCATTCTCACTTCACTTTCCAAACACCTGTAAAAAAAATCCCTAAATTTCTAGCCCTAATTATACGCAAGAAAATACATTTTAATCAAGTAGAAATTGAAGTTTCGAGGAGATAATTAACTTACGATTATCCACAGTCGTCTCGGTCGATTAACGATTACGATTATCCACAGTCGTCTCGGTCGATTAACGATGAATTAGACTATAGAATTATGAATTGGACGGACCTAGGGTTCGGTTATATATACAGAAAGCGCCGGTTAACCTGTTTTTAATGGTTTAAAAATTTTAGTGGTTCGGAACTTAATGGTTTATACAGTTTGTTTCGCAGAAAGATGTCTGAATGGTCAAACATTTGCTTCTGAATGATTAAGCATTAAACTGGGAGGGCATGTTTGGCTAAGCTTTTTGAATCAACTTATTGGCTTTATCAAAAAGCCAATAAGTTAAAATATTGTTTGGTAATTGAAAAGGACTTTTCAAAACAACTTTTCAATAGGAAGAAAAAATCAGTTTTGAAAGTTAGAATTTTTTGGCTTTTTGAGCTTTTTAGTAATTTTACATGGAAAAGCTAAGTCAAACACTTTTTTAAAAAACAAGTTATTAACTTATTGGTTTTTCTCATCCCATAAGCTAATCCAAACACTTTTTTAAAAACTCATTTTCAAAAAGTCATAAGTCAACAAGTCATTTTCATAAAGTTCTTTTTTGAGTTAAATAAGCTTAGCCAAACAAGCCCTGAATGTTTAAGCTCTCTTATTGGTTCAGCACATACTCATTCAGAAGTTACTTAATAGACCCTGACTAAATATAACATGTCGAATTAAACCTCAGGTGTGTAGTTCAATAAGCTTGTGGCTTGCCCAAAGTCCGCTCTAGGAAAAACATATTTGTAAACAAGCCGATCCCTAGCCAAGGTTGACTCAGCTTATGGCTCGGTTGATGATTAGCTCGTTGGCTTGCTTGATTGGTTCGTTTAATCAAACCCCAAATTTTAATATACATTCAAAACCAAGAATATTAACCAAGTTTCAAAAGTATTCTAATTAGGTCACTCGTATTGTTTTTGTCCCAATTAGATAACTTAACATTCAAATCGAGTCATGTCCTTTTTTCCATGTGTCAAGAGAAAATTAAGCATAAGATGTTAGGGTTGGATTATTTAATATATGAAATCTAATTTATTAAAAACAAAAACACTTTAATTACATTACAAATTAAAAAATCAAGTTAAAATCCACGTCATCACTCGACGTTAGCATCATAAGAAAGGGAAAAAATAAACAAAAATCCGCATCACCACGGTTACCTATGAATTGGAATGAAAAAACCCTTAATTTTAATAAAAAATAAACGAAGAGTGACCTGATTGGAAACATTTTTGAAACTTGAGTGAACTAATTGAAACACTTTTAAAACTTGGTTACTATTCTATAAAGTTACCTCTTTGTTTTTTATATATCAATATATATATAAATAATTTAACCAATCACAAGCTAACTCTTGCTTTTTACGAGCTAAGCTCAAGCTTGATTCCAACCTTGCTTGTCTCAAGTTTAATAATATTAAAATTTGAATTTAGTTTACGTCAAGATGACACTCTACCGCTGAGTTATATCGCTTCTCTCCCCTATCGAGAAATAAACTGACCAATCCTAAGACAAAGGGTCGAGAAACTCAACGACACTATTCTTGAACAACTTGGGGTCGGGCCTCCCTTTTTTTCCGCACTATTGTGGATATGAAAATTGTGGAAAAATCAGATTCAGTTGTCAATTGTCCATATCGGAAATTGGGTTGACTACGGATTCGAGCCATAGCACATGGTTTCATAAAACCACACATTTGATCTAAATCAAGCAAGTTTTACATGAAGAAGTTTGGCTCAGCGTGTTCTATGCGATACGGTAGGAGAAGAACCCGCCCAGTATTATTAAAATAATAGAGGAAGCGGAACCAAGTCAAGACGATGGTTCAAACAATCTGTTGAAATTGGAATATGCATCCAAATGGTAATATATATTTATTTACTATACTACAATTATAAGATGGGGGAATAGTGCCAGGCAGCTGCCTGACACTCCCCCATTGGACACCCTGTTTATTATTTTATATTCATCGTAATCTTACCAGTTTTGCCCTGCTTTAAATTACGGTTCTGCCCCCAGCTAAAAATAAAATTACGCTTTTCTCCCCAGCTCAGAATTCCGCTTTTGCCCTCGATTCAAAATTACAATTTTGCCCGCACTCAAATTACGTTCTCGCCTCCAGTTCAAAATAAAATTATGTTTTTGCCCCCAACTAAAAATTACGATTTTGCCCTCTGTTAAAAAATTGATTCCCCGTTTAAAAATTATTATTTTTGCACTTAGTTCAAAATTACGTTTTTGCCCCTGTTCAAAACAAAATTATGCTTTTGCCCCCTAACTCAAAATTACGATTTTGCCTCGGTTCAAAATAAAAATATGGTTTTGCCTCCAGCCTAAAATTACGATTGTGCCTTTAGTTCAAATTTATATCATTGTGTTACCCCAGGTTCAAATTTACGAATTTGCCCTGCGCAAATTTACATTTTTGCCCCTGGTTCCAATTTACAGTACTGTCATCACTTTACCTTTTGGCAAATTATGATTTTACCCCAGTCAAAAAATAAAACTTTCCCTTAGTTAAAAATAATAGTATTACCACTGTTTTAGTTTTTTTTAGCAAAACTATAAAATTGTTTTATTTTAATTGGTTGACTCGATTTAATTGTTTTCCATGTCACGAAACTGCCTAACACTCGCTCATTATTCAGCCATCGCCTCACAACGCGGGCGGGGCATCAACTAGTTGTTCTTGAAATTGGAAATGGTAATATGATTGAAACTAGCATTGAAATGACTTCTCTCATGTTCTTGCTCTTTCAAGTAAACCATCTCCAGAATGATTTTGGTACAATTAAGATATCACCTTTGAGTTAATTTTCCATCTACACTATAAATTCCCATTTATGACTGTTTTCCAATCAGATTCTCGTTGCGGTCATTATTCGATATGCATTACTCGAAAACATAAAATAGCATAAACACAATAACATTATTCTTGTTCTCGTTACACAACACGACTAATGTAACACACGATTCTATTGGATAATTACAACCAAGCCGGATTTTTCAAGGAGGTAACAACAGCCTTCACCTGTAAGTAATTATTAAGGCTGTAGACACCCTTTTCCCTTCCTACACCACTCATCTTGTACCCTCCAAATGGGATTGCAGCATCAAACACATCAAAGCAGTTCACCCAAACAGTTCCAGCCCTCAATGCACGAGTCAACGTGTTAGCCACATCAATGTTTTGAGTGAACACACCAGCTGCAAGTCCATATCGGGTCGCATTAGCCCTTTTTATCACGTCAGGTAGCTCCCTGTCATAAGTTTGGATGATAAATATTATGAAGTTAGTTATGGGTATTGGAGATTTGGAGTTTGTAAACATGTTATGGTGCTTTTCGGGGATTTACTTGAATTTCAAGATGCTTTGAACAGGGCCGAAGATCTCGTCTTGGGCTATCAGCATATCATCCTGTGTAAAAAGACGATATCATATGTAATGCCGGTTAACGTAGATAAGTTTTGGCAATGCCAGAGTTTGTTGGTAAAACATAGTACCTTAACATTAGAGAAAACAGTCGGTTGGATGTAGTAACCTTTGGAGCCGATTTTGTCACCTCCGCATTCAAGGGTAGCATTGCTTTCAATTCCAGATTTTATGTAACGTAGAATTTTTTCATATTGCTCAGTGTCAATCTGACAATTTACATGAGGTCATCAATCATAGCACGTATATACTTTCAATGGCCCGTTTTGGAAAGTCGTGTACCTGAGGCCCTTGTTCAATGCCCTTTTGGAAAGGATCACCAACGCTACGGCTTTGAGCCCGTGCTTTCGCTTTTTCCAGAAATTCATCATAGACGCGCTCATGAACGAATGTACGAGAACCCGCACAGCAACATTGACCCTAGCGTTGACCCAGTTACCAAAAGTCAGCTCTTGTTTTTACACAGTTTGAGATAAAAAACATATTGAATATATGTGGGCATATATATATATAAAAAACATACTTGATTAAAGAAGAGAGCAAGTGTGCTAGTTCTACGGCCTTATCAATGTCAGCATCTTCACACACGATAAAAGGCGATTTCCCTCCAAGCTCTAACGTCACTGGCTTGAGATTGCTTTTTGCAGCCAATTCTTGCACAATTTTACCAGTGTCTGTCGATCCTGTAAAAGCAATCTGCAAAGTCAAGTATTAAACCGTTAAATAAGATGCGTAATCTGATGCTAATGAGCATGACGTAAGGATTTAGATATGAAAAACTTACCTTATCCACATCCATATGGGAAGCAAGAGCTGCACCAGCAGTCGGACCGTAACCTGAAACCACATTAAGAACGCCAGGAGGAAGACCCGCCTACCTCACAAAACATTTATGTATATTAGGGGTGAGCAGAAAACCGAAAAAACTGAACCGAAACAAAAACCAACGGTTCGGTTTTTGGATTTTTATAGCTGAAAATCTCGGTTCGTTTTCGGATAACCGTCTTAAATAACCGAAAAAACCCGAACCGATAAGTTACAATAGTAGGCCCAATCCATATATTTTTATGTTTAAGTTTAAGTTGTGTAAGTGTTTAACCCATGCTAGAAGGAATTATTAATTTTATTCTTGAATGTTAAGTATTAATAATAAAAACATTAACATGTTCATTTGTAATTGAAATAATTTATCGATTGCCTGCAAGAAATAACAAAATTTAATATAAAAATTAAATGATCTTCAAAGTATATAAAAGAAAATGTCTTAATAAAAACTTTGGAGAATAGATTAGAATGTTAGGTTTATGTTAACAATATTAATTAAAAAGGTTAAATATAATCACTTAAATATAAACATCTAAAAAAGATTCTTAAATTTTGGATTATACTTTTTATTTTTGAATCGTACGTAATTTTTTTTTTCCAAAACAGAAAAACAAAACAAAACAGAACCGAACCATTGCTAAAACCTAAAAGACCGAAACTGAAAGCTTTTCAACAACCGAAAACCAAACATTTCGATTACGGTTTCGGTTTTACCATAAAACCGAAACAAACCATGCACACCCTATTGTATATAACCAAATTAATTTTACCATAAAAATCTACGCAAGAAAGTTTGTAATATAACAATCATAGGTTGGGTTATGGGACAAATCAAATTTGCCTTGAAATTGGTAACGTTAAAAGTCGACAAAAACTGCATTGGGTTAGGTTTATCCAAGAAAACATTTTGGACCACTTTTTTATGACTACCCAATAAATATTATTTCAACAATAATTTGTAGATTAGGAGATTGTATGCATATAAAAAGACTAGACTGTTGGCCTGTTCTACTCTATTATCTATTTTTTATTTGACCCATTTCAGAACCCATTGCCACCTCTAAATTTCACCATAATCAAAAGTTTTTGCAACCTCATGGAGCAATCTTGCAGCATAAAGAGCGGTTAATGGAGTTTGTTCAGCTGTTTTCAAAACAATAGTGTTGCCAGTAGCAAGAGCGGGTCCAACTTTCCAAGCAAACATAAGAAGAGGAAAGTTCCACGGAATGATCTGACCCGCAACCCCTATTGGTTCGTGCAATGTTTGTACATGGTAAGGCCCGTCAGCAGGAACCGTTAGCCCATGGATCTTATCCGCCCAACCTGCAAGTCTCACATACTTAACATGTACCTTATGCACAAGTTGTATAATTCAATAATTCAGCATGATTACTTACCAGCATAATACCGAAATAGACGTGAAAACATTGGTACTTCGGTTTCAGCAGACTGTAGGTACGGTTTCCCATTGTCCCATGTCTCGAGAACTGCGAGTTCATCATTGTGTTTATCCACTAAATCAGCAAATCGTAGTAGTGTACGCGATCTCTCCTGCAATAGTCGGAAAATAAAGTTTCATAAACAAAAAACTCTCCAACTTGCAAGACATAATGAATTGAAATTTTAAATTTTTACATAAGCAGTCATTTTGGGCCATGGGCCTTCATCGAAGGCCTTGCGAGCTGCAGCAACCGCACGGTCGATATCTTCTGCATCACCTTCAGCGACATTGGCTATGACTTCCCCTGTACGTGGATCCAAAGTCGGAAACGTCTTCCCTGAAAGTTGATATACAAAAATTATAAGTTTTTGTTAATGTAATTAATCTAATTATAGAAACCAAATACAGCAAAAGATTACCTGACGCTGAATCAACAAATTTTCCATTGATCAGAAGCTGAGTGTCCTGAACACGAACAGACGGAGTAATCGGTTCCTCAAGTGCTGCAGCAGTAGTGAATCTGTGTACTAAACTGGATCTATTTCCTGAGAATTGTTCATGTTTAGCATACAGAGATTCAAATATTCAACTACAATTATTTGAAAAAAAAAAAAAGACAAAAAATATTGTAGGTAGGAGCAAATCATTAGTCAAGACAGTCCCACAAAAAAGAGTGTATCTTAATTTAATAATTCTACTTTCCCAATTGAATATCAGAACCACAAATCGCAAAAGATAAGAACCCAATCAGCATCAAGTTTGAATCTTTTTCAAACCCAACAAACTTTAACAACAAACCCTTCTATATTTTCGAAATTTCACCAATCTCTAGACTAATTTGTGCCAACACTAGCACATGGATTAATAAAAAAATAAATAAAAATCATGATCAACATTTCAAGATCCAGATTCTACAAAAAAAAGGCTACTTTTAACTTACGAAAATTACCAAAAATAACCTTTTTAAGTCATGTTAAAAATTAAAAAGTTGGTATCTATCAAAAAACCGACGATGCATGTCATATTATCTTTTTCTTTCTTTGAATCATTTCGTCGAACAGGTGGAGTATAAACTTAAAAAGTTGGTAAAAAAACAATACCCGGATGATATTACTAACGAACGACACCGTTTAGAGATAACTGACCTTGAGAAACGATTGAAGAAGAAAGAGGGCGGAGAGAAAGTGAACGGGAGATGACGCCGGAGATTCTTCGAGCGGCCATTTTTGTCGATTACTGGACGTGTTTTCTCTTACTTTTTGATGCATATATACATATATATTATATATAGAGACACTCAAAGCAGAGCAACTAGTGACACATGATCATCTGGTATTGGTGAATTATTATAAAAAAAATTTTGTTTACAAAATGGTGAGACGTTATCTCAACCACGCTCTTTTGGTGGGTTACGCTAAGTATTCTAATCCTCGAGATTCATGATTTGATTTTTTTCCATACGTTAATAACTAGTGTTATGCCCTCCACATTTTACGGGATGATAAACAGAATATGTCTCAGTTAGATAACATGTATGTATGTGTTTAGATTAATTTAACATACTACTCATAACATAATTTTAATAAAAATTATATCGAGAATAGGTAAAAATACGTTCGTCATCAAGTAACTTTATTAAAGTCCAGGAGTAATAGCGTTTATCCACCAATAGCAAAACGATCATTATTCCCCCAAGTTGGTTCGTCACAGTAGCAAGGGGAAAAGGCATAAAAGATGAAATACTAAAAGAAATAAAAGCAGAGGGACAAAACATCTACACAACCAAAGTTAAAGTAGAGCCACTAAACACACGTATGAACGAAGCTAATCAATAAAAAGGGAGTTTTTTTTAACAGATGGGCTAAACACATATATTACCAAAGTTGAAGGTTTAAAAGCAAGATACAAAAAGTCACGATCAATCACTAAAAGGAATAAAATTAGATGAATTAAACATGTACATTACTAAAGTTATAGCAGAGGGACTAAACACGCATATAAACAAAGTTAACCAATTAAAGGAAAACTTTTTTAAAAGCAGAGAGGCTAAACACATATTTTAGCGAAGTTGAATGTTTAAAAGTAAAATACAAAGTAACAATCAATTAAAGGTGTCACCTGGCACATTCCCCCCTCATGATAAATGTATTATTTTTTGTTTTATTGGTATTTTTAAATGTAGTTCGTAACTCACATACATTCTAACTTTATGGATGTATATGTGTTCACCATAAAACTTAGATGGTGAAGGTGAAGAGTGTTCTCTCTAACTTTCGATATTCTTCTTACTTTTTTTCTTTTATAAGGAGGACGAGATACTACCCAAAACCCTCACTTCTTTATTTGACGATAACCAATCAAGTTATACCACCTTAACTTCTTAAATCAAGGAGGTGATCAAATGGGTTGGACCGATGTTTCAAGCTATCATTTGATCGCTTGGAACTTCCCAACAAATTCCCTCCCAATTACTTCTCAATATAGTTGTGATGGTGAACACGCCAAACCATCACTTTGATGTGATCAAACCAGATGAGGCGGTGTTTCAAGTCATCACTTTATCACTTAGCTCCATCTTCCCTAATCGTTCCTTTTTTGTTACCTAATGTTATATGATTTACATGGAGGAGAGGGTGCCAGATGCTTAGGTGGTGTGGTGCTAAAGGATGGAGGGAACACCATGATGCCCCCTCATCCACAAAAATTCGATGGGCGGGACCCCATCCCGTTCATCATACACCTACTCTCTCTAGTAATAAGTTGTTTTAAAAAATGTAAAATAAATCGGTTGGCACCGACCTCATCCCTAGCCCCGAAACTAAAAAAAAAGAAAACACTAAAAGTTGAAGAAAATCAATAAAAAAAAGTTGTACGATACCGTTTGTGTTTGTACGGTACCCGTGATCAGGGATGAGCAAATGGTATTGGTTAGTAATACCGAATTTTCGGAACAAAAAAATTTTCAATATTAATTCAGTACTGACGTTTGATATTTCTGTACCAGGCTGAAGCCCTTTTTACCCTTCATGTACCAAGACCAAACAGGACCATATGGAGATGACACTATTCATTAGCTTTCTTTTTAATTATATATATATATATATATATGAGAATAATATATAGGAGAATGGTGAATGATTGTTATAACATGTGTAATAGGTTGAGTGCTGAAAAGAGAGAAGGAAGGACATGGTGATATGACACCTTTATGGTAGTTAGAGCATTCACTATGGATCCTCTATTTTCGTGTGAGTATAACATCTATATTTGTGAAAGTTATTGTAAATTGTTATGAGTGGAAAGAGAGAAAAAAAAAAGAAAAAGTTACTGTTCATTAGTAAATTTGAAGGAAAACTGTTCACCTCTATAATTTTTTAATATTTTTTGAAAGTGGTTGTGAGTGAAGGAGAGAGAAAAGATAAGATAAAAGTATAAAAATATTATTTAATTGAAAAAAAAGAGAAAATATGTGTTTTTTTAATGTAACTATAGAGATTAAGTAAGAGGTTTGATTGTAAAAACTCTCAGATAGATGAATGATGGGTATAACAAATGACCTAAAGCATTGCAATGGTTTATAACTTCTCAAATCTTTTTTTCAAATAAAATAAAATTAAATAAAGCAATCTTGTTGAATGGTATAGTGAAGGAACATTCATCTTCCTCCGCTTCATGGTCCCGCATGCATGGGTGGTGTTCCCACGCGGCTAAAACACCTTCCTCTCTCCTTCCTATTTCCTAAACCTAACTTTCTCTCTTAATACCGCTAAACTACAAATCCTTTAGTATAAAAAAAAAACATAGATTTATTTGTCCTTTGAAATACATCATCGTTATTGAATTCAACATTCAACCATGTTAACTAGTGAGGTGATACTAAAAAACCCAAAACATTAAATGATAATAATAGTTTCAAACCCAAAATGATTTTGTATAAATTATCGTAATATAATGGATATTGTGTGTAGATTTAACTTTAAAGGTGGAGTTTGAGTGCATTAATCGATTTCTCATTGAGTTGAAATGAGTCCCAATAAAAGTTGAACCAACGATTTGATTTATATAAACGACACTCAATCATTTTTTATTTAAATATGATTGTAGGTTCTCATTTTTTATTTAAATATGATATGATTGTAGGTTCTCGTAGCTAAGGTATGACCTCTAACAATTTTATGTATATGAATTTCCACTACCCCGTAATAGGGGGGGGGGGGGGGTAATTTTTTTAAGAAATTTTGTTCAAGATCAAATTTGAAATAAAAATATTAACTAAAAATTGAATTCATAATTTGGTTCAATACCTGATTCGAAACTTAGTTACATCTTAACTCGGTTTGAAAGTTAAAAAATTGCATTGGGATTCATAACTTAAAATTTGTTCCAATTCAAATAATGAAAACCTATTTTGTTGGGTTGCTGCATAATCCGTTGATCATTTGTTTACCGGTTGTTTTGAGGCTGCATTAGTGTAAAATCTATTCGATATTTGTATTCAGTATTATCGATCTTTTGAACGTTCATAAATATATATCGAGGAATGCTTTCAAGAAGAAGGCGGTTCAAGCGATTGTGTTAGTTGCTTGTTGCTGCTTGTGGCATGCCCTCAAATAATTTCATCTTGTCTGAAGCCGCTATCAAGTTGGAAAAGATTATCGGTGACATTAAATTATTGTCTTTTCTATAGATCAAAAGTAAGGCAAAAGCTTGGGGTTAGATTGGGATAATTGGAGAAAATTTGATACTTAAAGTTTCCTTGTTTCTGGTTTGTGTTGTTGTTACCCAACTCGCTTGGCTTCCTTTGTTTAATGAAACGTGTCGTAAAAAAAAAAGACTTATTACTTTTTTCCAAATTTTATATTATAATAATTGTATTTGAGTCAAACTAAGTTACTTGCCTTTTTATTCGATATTAATTTTGTATTTAAGAGATTGCAATAAGGCTATGTGGTATGGTCTATTGCTCAAAAGCTATTTGAGTCAACAATATGTCACTTCATCTTTATTAATCCACACCTTATATGGTATGGACCATAACCCACACTATAATTCACTGTTCTCCCACACAAATCAAAATTCACTAATTAATTGAAAGAGCGTCATGATTGACATTTATTAAACATTGCGAACTACTATATGATTTGAGAAGAGACGATATACCACGAGAGATGCTCCACGTGACAATTCATTATTCAATCCACCACCCCATATCCATAGCCTAATTAAATGTAATGATTAAATTCAATCAAAAGTTAACTTTTTTATTGTTTTAATTATAGCATACTTCCATAAATATATTTATAAAAATATATTTATTATTTATGATATTTTATATAGCAATTATTATATATATTAAATATCATCATGTTAGCTACATGATTCTTTCTATTTTTTTTTTTAGCCACAAACATTTTTTTACCTTTCTGTTTTACTACTAAACTTTATCAATTTTAGTTTTAAGGATAATAATACCTAGAATAGGTTGCTATTTTGTATGTTGTTTATTTAGTTTTGATTTAACCTTTTACACTCTAAATAATATACGTCTTTAATCAAATAGATTTATCGTTCTGTTATAATTTTCGTTAGTTAGTTTTGTTTACGAAATATATATTAATTTTTTACCACACAAAGTTTTTATGTTTTCTTTTTTTACCACCACTCTTTTAAGTTTTGATCTTGACAACGTGTTCTTTATTTAGTTTTTATGCTTTTTAAATTCAAAACTAAATTTCTATTTTTACCACAAAGTTTTTATCTTTTCTTTTTTTTACCACAACTATTTTAGGTTTTACCTTGACAAGTGTCATTTATTTAGTATTTATGCTTTTTAAATTCAAAACTAAAACTTAATATATTGTATTATATTAAATACATCATGTTAGGTACAATAATTTTTTTTTGTATTTTGGTCATTAAAATGTCTTCTTTTTGAACTTTAGCCACATAAAACCTAGACGTATTATTTTACTTCAATTTTATAAACCAAATAGAAAATAAAAATAATTCATAATTTTATACTCAAATACTTTTTATTCTAAGTGTTAAATATTTTGAACAAATTGTATGTTTTATTTTCCACATATTTTTTAATGATTTTTAGAATAATTATAGTTTTATTTATTTTTTATCAAATTTATTTATTGATTATTATAAATTTGGATATGTTACGGTTTTACTCGAGTTTATTTTAGACGTAACCTTTTCGTTATTTGCAAATAAACCGTCATATGTGTTTTTATTTACATTTCGACACAAGTGTTTTTTATATACATTCGCATTGTTTTCCTCGAGTTTAATATACCTATTTAGTTTGTACATAGATTCTTCGTCGTAATGCACGTTGGGAGATTCCTAGTTACAACAAAGTAACTAAAGGACACGTGGTAAAAATCAATTAGGTAGGATGTACATAACTATGGTGTCTATATAATAAATATTATAACTTCCATGCATCAAAGTGGACAATAAACAAATTGGATAAGTTGAATAGTTAAGAACGTGAGGTGTCGGGGGCTTGGGTTGGGGGCTTGAGTTGACACGTGGTGGAGATGGGGATCATGAGATAATTCTTGAAAACTTTGGGTGTGGGGTGGTGTAGCTAGCCATGTGTTTTTTTAAATTATTTAAAATTTCACCCAGTCCAACCAAAGTCAGCCATGTCACCCAGTCCACTGCCCACGCCAGGCTTAGTTCCACCGCCAAAGGGGCAATGCTAGCCTCCACGTCAACCCGGGGACGTTGAAGTGCCCCCACGCCCCCAAACCCCGCCCACACACTAGTCTGAAAACTAAAAATAGTAGTTTTTAGATCATAGGAGAAAACGTTTTTAAGCGACCGGGTAGTTTCGAGATGGTGATGTTTTTAAGCTCAGACCGAGTTGTTTTGAGATGGCAGAGTAAACGTGTTTCGGTTTGAATAGTTTTGAGTGGTAGAATTTTATTGATAAGTTATGTGAGTGCTTGAATATTTAGGATAACCCCCCCCTCCACCTATATTAAATAATAAGTTATTCATTGAGTGTACAGTTCTCATTGCTCGGAGATTAGAACTGCTCATGTTACCATTGAGACCACTCAAACGGAGTCATCTCACCTTCCCATTTGCTGAGATCCAAGCTTAATCACAAAGATTTTAATAACAACGGCATCTAAGTACACTTTAGATGAGGTTTAACGGGTTTGGCTCGTTTTTAATTTAATATTGCTAACATTTTCTTTAAACAAGTTATTAAAATTAACAAATTTAGTCACATGTGAAGAAGTCGAGTGGCTAGTACAACAGGTGGATCGGGTAGATGAAAGTGATGGTGATGTCTCACATTTTCATATTGTTTGTATGTGTTAGTCGTCCCCTTCTAACATTTTAGATCCTTATTTTCAACTTGGTGGTTGTGTGCGGTTTCTTTTTTTTTTTTTTTTAATTGTGTCACGGTTGATTCTAAAAATTTTATTTTAAGCAATAGTGATTGTTCTTAAACACACCCACCAAACATCGTTAACTTAATTAGGACATGAAGGTTTAAGTTGAGACCCGAGTTTACAAACACATTGGTGGATGTCATAGTCTAATAAAATTGATAAATATATAAATAACACTACTCTCATTTTTCCTCGTTAGACGTTTTGAGCCTAGAATGCTTGCACAACTTTGGTTGTCTCGGGAGCGGAGTAAACATACAACACTGGGTCTTAAGGTGGTGTTTGATGTGAGAGAATGGAAGGCGGAAATGCAAAGGACCATTGTGGGTGAATAAAAAAATATTTTTATTCCTTCTAAACACCCCAAATTCATTACATCCGTTATGAAATCACTTATTACACAAAGATTCTTATTCCTTCTAAACACCCCATATTCATTACATCCGTCACCTGTCTTTTTTTATTCAATTATTTCTTTCACCCTTTATTACAAGTACCACCCTCTAACCACCACCACCGACCCATGCACCGGCCTCCACCACCACTGTCACCCACCTACCACGGTAACGATGAAAAATTATTGAAAGTTATTGATTTTTTAGTTAGAAAAAAAGTTAGATTTCATATTTTGTTTTGGATAGGGTCTACGATAACATACTCTTGTTTTGGATAGGATGGAGTCATGGAGTCGGATGTTTGTCTTAAGAGATAACTAGCGTCATATTTTCATCTTTATGCTAAGAAATCGTCCACTTGTCATTTTGTTTGTTCGTTTGTTTTTTTTATATAAATATAATAGTTGATCAAAATTATATATTGTAAATTAAAATATCAGAAAGAGTGATGTTCATGCCTCGATTAATTATGGACAAAAAAACATCACCAACAAACAAAAAAAGTCCATCATCACAAAAACATCACCAACATCACTATGTGCATTGAGGAGTCACTTGAGACCACAAATCACCTTCTTACTTCTTTTAATTCTTGCTCATTCGCAAAGAACATTTGGACACAAACTTGAGATTTTCGACCGAGGGGTCAGAAGTCACTGGACCTAAAATTATATCCGAAAACGTATATACCTAAAAAATTCTATACGAAAACTACATACCGAGCACTACTGATCGAAAAGTCCCCCTCCCCAGCCCCCACTAAGCTACACCCTTGGTTAATGGTGCATGCTATCAATTCCCCTTGCAGTAGGGTAGAAGACATGAATTGGTCCTTTTCATGAAATCATTCAGACTAACACCATTCAAGAGATGTTACCGGAGAATGATATTAGTGGTCACTTGTTGGTTCATTTGGAGAGCTCGATATGATAAAGTTTTCAAGTACAAAACATTATTCCCATCCAAGATTATTGAAGAGATTAATACAAATACGTTTTTAGCGAGGTCATCTTGGTGTAGTTTTAATTTTGTTGAATTCTTTGTCTTATAGATGTTTTGATGCACGCTTTTATAGCTTCTTGATGGTTGCTTGTTTTAATAAAATCGTTTAGATGTTATAAAAATCAAACTCACACGTGAAGAATTCCCCGGTACGTGGATCTAGAGTTGGAAATGTCTTCCCTGAAATTGATATTTAAAAAATGTAATTAGATTTATAAAAAAAGAATTCAGTTTGGAGCTAAATAGCTAATGCATACATGATTATTTGATTGATAAAGGAAAAACATAGCAAAATATTACCTGATACTGAATCAACAAATTTTCCATTGATAAGAAGCTGAGTGTCATGTACACGAATAAGCGGAGTAATTGGTTCCTCAATTGCTGCAACTGTACTAAATCTGTGTACTAAATTGGACCGGTTTCCTGAAAATCATATGGATGTAGGAGTAAAAAAAGTTAAGGGCTCAACATGTAGGCGAGTGTACACCACAGGGATGCAAATTGTAATTTACTTTTTTTTTTTGGATGATGATGTGTTTTTCTCTTGCAAGATCAAGTTAATACTAAGTTAAACTTTATGAAGCCACTGGTTAAGGTTTGGTGAATAACTCTTAAGATTTGTCTGGTTAAAGGTTAGGGTTTGTGTTTTCAAGTTCCTATTTATTTTCTTATTTGTTATCAACTGTGTTGGGAACCGTATTTTTTAAGATCAGTTGTGTTTGGGTCAGATTTGTCTGCGAGTTTATTGCAGGAGCAAATCGGTCAATTTGGCAGTTTTCGGTAGAACGGACGTTAAGTTTGGGCCCATGCCATTGCTGTGTTTGTTTGCTATTTCCGATTTAGGGATGCTTATGATCGGAATTGGATTTCAATTGATTGGTTTGTTAAAGAAACTTAGATGTGGTATTGGACGATGGATAGAACCCAAGAAAATGGAACTAGCGGATGTGCTGGTGACGACATAAGTGAAAAAACAGGTTATTGGCAAGTCCTGTGAACTATTGCTCGTTTCGGAAGATCTTTTGGTTAGGGTTTACGTAAGTTTTTTGTGTATATCGTCATAGAACCCTTGGTGCCGCTTGCTTTCATGAAAGCTCTACTACTATTTTATAACCATTAGCTTGAACAATGAATTTATTCTTGTTCGGTGGTGATATGTGGTTTGACATTCATTGGCAACTAAGAATCCTATAGCCATGACATGTCAGCTTGAGCGTATTCAGGGGCTTAAAACACGGATAGTGATTTGGTAAAAGTGGGGGCGCGAGGGGTGTTTGTCACAGTTACAAAGTGACATTGGGTTTTGACATTGGAAATTCCAAACGAAAAATTATCTCTTAGGAAATTGCTACTATTGGAGGTCTTTACTCTCTAGAGCCGGTAGTGCAAATCGGTGAGAGTCGATTGAGATTGAGGATGAGTCGTCATTGTATGGGTTTTGTCATAACTAGGTTCGTGATGATTGTATTGGAGTTGTCGAAAGCTTCAATGAGCCTTTGCGGTAACTGATGAGAAGGGTTGCTGCAGCTAGGTGGATACGTGGATTGGTTTGAAGTTTGGTTTGTTCCCTGGGAGTTGGGCGTGAAGACTTCTATATTGTGTGTTTACAGATTACCGAGTACTAAAGATTGGATTACTATGTGCTTTTTGGCGGACTTGGTGTTTACCGCTGACCTTTAAGTGGGAGATTGTTGGGTTGGAAGTCCTTGTTATTGGGCTTGTTCTAATTGAGTGTTCAGAAGGCCCGATTTGGGTTACCTATACACCATGCCTAAAACCCTAATTGCATTGCGCTATCCTCTGTGTGTGTGTGTGTATATATATATATATCTGTGTGTGTGGGAATGATCTATTAAGAATACAATTTAATGTGAGAACAAAAAGAAGAAACCTTAGCCATTGATTAAATGTAATCAATGGAAGGAACAAATAGTGGCATGAAAAACTAACATAATTTTAATCAACATAAAGATATATTTATCAAATACTATACTAGGTTATAACCCGTGTATTACACGGGTTGAATAAATGAATTTTATATACTAAATAATAAAACAATATATCTTTAAAAACCTCCTTTATTGCACGCATTGTATAAATGTAATTTTATATATTATATAGGAACCATATTGTTCGGGTTGAATAAATATAATTTTATATACCAAATAATGAAAAAAGTTATATCTTTAGAACCACGTGTATTACACGGGGTGGATAAATGTAGTATTGTTTACTAAATAATAAAAAAATTATATCTTTAAAAACACTTGTGTATTACACGGCTTGAATAAAACTGATTTTATGTACCAAATAATAAGAAAATTGTATTTAAAAAAAATAAATGGATATACTCGGTACGTGATACGGTGATTGCGGAGATGATTATTGAAAAGAAGATACGGTGGTCAAACATGTTATTCAAGAAACAAATAAGCAGTCATTTGAGTGATAAAATATAAATTATATTTAAAAAAATCCGTAATAAATCTAATTTAAAAAACTAATACTTTGTTAGTAAAATCAATGAATTTATATTTTTAATTTTGTTTGGTATTATTTTAATATAAAGTGTACATTATACATATAATTATATTATGTCTTAAGTTATTGATGTTATCCAAAATGTTTTTTGATTTTATGTCTAGCATTTATATATTATGGTAAAATTTAAAGTTTATTAGAGTTATAAATGAGAAGTATACATTAAATTTAAAATAAATAATAATTATACATAGTTAAGTAGAAGATATTAAACAAAATAATATTTAGTAGGAGAGTTACTATAATTAACTAAAAGAGATTAAACTAAATAATAATTATCAAAAAGATATTAAACTAAATAATATTTAATAAGAGAGTTATCTATAATAATTATAATAAATTAAACTAAAATAATAATTATCTATAACACATGGTTATAATATGATGAGAAGTGTCCTATAGGTGGTTTCTTTCATTATTATATAGTATAGATATAGATAGAGATGTATGACTTTGATGCTAAATTAATGATAGAATTGATTTTCTCTTAATCAAACTTTTCCCAAATCATTTTTCTCCAACGTTATAACTTCCCAAATATCTCTCGAACAAAATACTTTTTTTTTTTAATACACTAGGTTTATTTTATCATGCAAATTATTAAGCAAGGGTTGAATTCTTTAATTTTAATACTAGTTTTTTTTTACAAATAAAAATGAATAAATAAGATCGAGCATATAGTTGATTATAATACTTGTATTAAGCCCCTGCGTTGCAGCGTTTGTTATAAAATTGTGTCAAGTTGTATCAATGCTATACCATTGTCAGCAACCACCAACACCGAGAAAGCTCTAAAATCTTTGAATCATGAACGCTCCGCAAAGAAATTAAACCGAAATGTAAAATATAGAAAAAAATAACTAAGTCAATCCAGGACCCGTGCGTTGGACGAACTTGTCAAACGGAGAAAAATAAATGTGTTGCGACGAGCCACTCAAACGGATAAAAAATAACGAAAAATATGTTAAACTCCGCACGCACGTTGTGGTGCGTTAACTCACAAAATATAGAACGAAACGAAAAACTTGGGAAAGATGAAAAGTAAATGGACCAAAACTGAAAATAAAAAAGAGTTGTGATTAAATTGCAAAAGATAAAAAAACTTTGGGTTAAAGTAAAAAAACAAAGGGTCTAAATTGAAGTTATTTATTAATCTAAATAAAGATAAGGATAAAAATAAGTGATATATATATTAGTTATTAATATTAATATTAATATTAAATAAATATTAATAAAATTTATGAGATTGAATGAGAGAATTGCATGTGGCATTTTTGTAATCTTTTATTATAAGTTAGATAGATAAATTTATATGGTTTTTAGGATTAGTGACTTGTAACTAACTACAAGGTATTAGGCTTTTAAGGTTACGGACTTGTACTAACTACATAAGTAACTGTGTAGGAACGTTTTATTTTTGTATAGTTTTTTTTTTCAAATCATATAAAGTGTTGTTATGTTTAGATATGTAGGTAGAAATAAAATTGTGTAGGTATAATAGTGAGTATATATGTAGATGTAGCTACAATAGTGTATTTAGAATTGTGTGGGTGAAAGTATAATTATGTCGGTACTACAATATATAGTATGTATGTGTAGTTGTGTATGTCGTATATAATAGTATGTTGTGTAGTTGTGTAGTAGAATTGTGTGGGTACATAGTGAGTATATGTGTATTTATAATTAATGATTTTGGTTAGCTTTTAGTGTGGGTGTTTTGAAAATGATGTATTAAAGCTAACTAATTTAGTGGAATGTAGTGAATTATTGATATGTAGAAAAAAAAACTCTTGTAAACAATAACTTTTTACATAGTAAAAGATTATTTTTACATAATTTCTTATGAGTGTTTTTTCATATATAAACATGGTTAGAAGCTGTTTAAATAAAAAAAATGTACTTTTATTGTAGGGTTTTTTAAACTTTTTTTTTCGGAATTCTTATTTAAACAACTTTTACATATGTTTATATGCAAAAACTTAATAAGTAAAACATTAATATTTTACATGCAAAAATATTTTTTTATGAGTTTTTTTTACATGGTTTTCAGTTTATCGCTATCGCTTTATTGAGTCGTGTTCATTATTTTATTATTTTTTATGTATACATGTTTATATCGTTTGTGCGTGTGTTGGGTTCCGCAATGTCCTTCTAAACCTAACATGATTCAGCCACAATTATTCGACAAAGACACAAAGAATGATCTGGTTCGTTTCTTATCATTAGTCAAGACAGTCTCACCAATAAAAGTCTCTTAATAAGAAAGTTTATATCTTTTCAAACCCAACAAACTTTAAAGGAGAAACCGACGATGCATGCCAGCTTATCTTTTCTTTCTTTGAGGAATTTCGTCGAACAGGTGGAGCACACACTTAAAAAGTTGGTAAAAATAAAGCAATACCCAGATGATGTTATAATGAACGACACTTTTTGAGTTAACTGACCTCTAGAAACGATTGAAGAAGGCGGAAAGAAAGCGAACGAGAGATAACGCCGGAGATTCTTAGAGCGGCCATTTTTGTTGATTACCGGACGTGCCTTTTGTTAGCTTTCTTTATAGTTTGTGTCTCTTCAGTTGTTAGTTGTTGTGTAAATATACAACACACTATGCAGAGCAACTAATGACACATGATTGATGTGGTATATATTGGTTTTGATTAATTTAAACGTATTAATATATTAGATTTAGATATTATTTTAGTGGGGTGCCGGGTAGTGAAAATTTGTGAAGCATTACACACCAAATGTGAAAAAAGTGAGTGCTCATGCCTACAAAACGATGATGTAACATATATTTTTTAACGTGACAGTGAAACAAAATGAAACCGATACTCATAGCCTAAGTATCCTACACTTCGACCACCAAATTCATATACATTCTAATACTTCTTATAAATTTATATTATATATATGTTCACTGAAAAACAAGAATCCCATTTCATAGTTCTGAATTTTCAAATGACCTTCATCCTTCAACATCATATTATGTAATATAAGACAAGCATACATTATGTTCTTCATCTTCGCAACAGCCATTTGTCTCGCCGGTAGTTTGATTATGCCCCCAACGTGTTTTTAGAACACCAAAAGCACATTCAACATCCTTTCTTGCACCTTCTTGAGCAACCTTGAACCTTTTACATTTGTCTCCTTATGGATGAGGTAATACTTTAACAAAAGTGGCCCTGGTAGGATATATCCCATCAGCTAGATACTACACATGTTTGCATTGTGTTCCATTCACGTCAAATGGACATTTGGGTCCTCGATTATGTACAATCGTGTCAAATAATGGCGATTGGTAAAGGATAGTGAGGTCGTTGTTTGAACCTCCATATTGAAGGACGCATGCCAGAACCACATATCTTGTGATGCGATTGCTTTAGGCATAGTCATCAGCATTTCATAATAACCTCTCTTGAATTGTCCCCGCAATTCGGTTGGGAAACTTCTCCTACCCCAATGAGTACAATCTATACGAACCTATCATCCCAGGAAATCCATGTATGGTTGCATGGCCTCATATAGCAGTTGAATATCATTTGACGTCTGTGCACGTAAATACTATTTCCGTGCAATCTAAGCACACCATCGCAAAAAATTGAAAGCACTCCGTAAAATGCGTTATGACATACACAAGTATTCATTAAACGAGTCTGGACGTGTATTATTCGTCGCAAGCTGATGAATAGCGTAGGTGCATTTTTTAATACATGTAAAACCCATTTTCCACTTTGTATCGTATTTAGTTTGAAAAAAGGGAAAAAAAATCTCCATGTCATTTGCTATCTTCAGGAATAAGGATTTTCACATTCGAAATCTCCTTCTAAAATGTCATCACTGAAAGTTGCATTTTCAGCAAAATAATCTTCAGTTAGCCATTGCAATGCCTGCTCACGGTCTCTTTGTGTATAAGTTCTTGATGAACGTCCAGTATCACAAACCACCGAGCATTTAGTTTAATGAACAACAGTAGCGAGTTGTAATTGCAGAACGAGAAATCAAAAGTTTGTCTTCGTTTTCAGAACTTGAAGAACTAGATGAACTTGAAGGGTAGTTAAAATATATCCTTGGTGTTTTTTTTTTCTGAAAGAGATTGGTGATAAAATATATCCTTGGTGTTTTTTTTTGAAAGAAATTGGTTGGTAATTTTAACTGCTAAAAAAACACGTTGCGAACCACAAGGAAAAGTGCTTGCAGGCCACGAGGGCTTTTTTTATTACACGTGTATTACAAGATATATCCTACACATATGTGATAGTACGTTTTTTTGTTTATTTTTTTTTCCATATTCTTATTTTTTTTGGATATACTGCATATATTCATTATATAAAAAATAAAGTACCATTACACGTATGTAATATATCACATATTAGTTTGTTGCCTTGTTTTCCTTGCGATCCGCCACATGTTTTTTCATTAAAATGAGTTTTCTTATCATCCATCCCTATATATAATTTTTTTTGTTTTTATTTTTCTACGGCTTGAAAGGGTGGGAGGGACCCACCCAAAACGATCCAAATTCTCTCGGTATCGGCTAACATTCACCCCACCCATTGATTTGGGTTTGCTGATCCCCACATGCCGATGAGCACGGTGTGCATGTTGCCGCCTTACCATTGGTCGCCGCAATATGCCGAGTGGGTTGGCCGAACCCACTCCCACCACCATAATCTTTCCCTTTCCCTACCCTAATATTTGTGGCTGATAGACATATGGTTGGTATGGATAAGCTTGTGGTTGTGTAAAAATTGATTGTGGTTTATACTTTATACGCTTGACAACTCGAGCTTGAACAACCTCCTCTCACGCTTGAACCGGCTCCTCGAGATTTAGAGGATGTCTTGCTTACACCAACCTTTGAATTTAATTCTTGCATAGAGAAATATTGTTTGCGTCTGTAGAATATTGTTTGCATTTGGGTGAAGTAAAATGATAAAAAGGTTTTGGACAATAATGGGTAAAATTTGAAAGAAAATAATCTTTCTTCGGCTTTATAGCCATCGAAAGTCACATTGTCACACCCCTTGCTTCGAGAAACAATCACTTGTGGACTACCTGATTTCGCTACCTGTGGGGATGGCGTTACCGTTCTGGTACCACTCCTGCATACTTACACCCATCTTTTTTTATTTTTGAACGACAAGTCTCTGTGGAACTAAAACCCAAGATCTCCTCCTTAAAATCCAAGTATTTAAAGTCTCTATCTTTACCAATGAACCACCCAATTAATATACACACCCATCGAACCTAACAATATCGACCTAACAAATTACACAATTAAATGTAAGGATTAAATTTAACCAAAAGCTACCTTTCTATTATTTAATCACAAGCATATTTTCATGAATATATTAATTATTACTTATATGAAAGCTACCTTTTACTATTTTAATCACAGCATACTTCCAAAAATGTATATTAGTTTATTTACTTTTGTATATTTTATAAGTCAATTATTACAATAAAGTAATTATCAAAGGGAAAACCATGTTTATGCTCGGTGGTGTTAATGTGTAAATGTTTGTCTTATAAATAAGAATAAGTTAATTATTTCACTGTGAGAGTGTATACACGGAGCTTCTATCGTATCATAATAACATAGTGCTTATGGTTTTATAGCTTCCATCCAATCTCGCGAGACGCAAATTGCTCAACGTTACCACTAAGACACTCGAACTAGAGTCCGTTAACCTTCTCACCATTGCTGAGATCTAAAGCTTGACCGTATGGATTTTTGATAATAACGGTATCTAAATACACTTTAGATGAGGTTTAGCGTATTTGGCTTGTTTTTAATTTAATACTCACCCTAGTGGTAACAATCTTTTCTGTAAAGCAAGTTATTAGAATTAACATATTAGTATATGTGAGTGATGTTGATGTAAGATCTCACATTTCATGTCTTTTGTATGTGTAGTCCCTTCTATCATTTTAGATCCTTATTTCTTTTAGCCTTTTTGGTCATGATTGATTATTTAATTTTTTATTTTATTTAATTTTATTTTATTTTGAGCAGTAGTGATTTCCCTTCTATCATTTAGATCCTTATTTTTTAGCCTTTTTTAGGCATGATTGATTATAAAATTTTTTTGTTTTTTTTTGTTTTGAGCAGTAGTGATTGCTTTTTTGTTGGCAAACACAACCATCCAACATCGTTATCTTAATTATATTATAAAGGTTTAAATTAAGACCCGAGTTTAAAAACTCATTGGTGGATGTCATAGTCTAGAATAGATTTTTTTAATAGTAGGAAATTTTGTATTTAGAAAAAAAAAATTAAATAAGATTACTTCTTTTGTTTTACGGGTATCATTATGTGAAATTTATATTACATTCAAATTCAAATGAGTATATGCAATTATAAGAAATAAGACGATGCATTTGTATCTCAATGTACAACAACCAAAATATAAATTGTATTTTTAAAGTCTAACTCACGGACCATCAGAGTCTTTTGTGTTTGTGGTTGTGTGAAATGTATTTTGGGTGATGAAAAAGAGACTATAGTCCCTCGGTTTCGTGAAATGGAACACGTATGCTATGAGATCTTCTCTCACCAATCGAAATATCCGGTTCTAAATATTAAAAAATAGTAAAAAAAATAATAAATATATAAAATTTGGATATGTGGATATCCGATTTCACTATCCTATCAGATATCCAAAATTTCGGATACGGATTCGGATTAGTAAAATCAGGTATCTTAAAATTTCGGGTATGCGAAATTCGAATATCCAGTTTTAAACACCCCTACTTACAGGAGTGTCCCCTCTTGTTAGGCTCAGGGACAATATGTTTATTTCTAGCCAGTAGCGTTAAAGGCAGAATCAGGCAAAGTCATGCTGGTTAGGCAGCGTTGAAGGCGGAATCAGGAAAAGTCACTAAACACGAGAAGACTTGTTTCGAAAATTAACACGTGTTTATCATTTGCTTTTGATACATTTTGTTCTCTAGCCCTAGAGGCCGTGAAATTCCTGAACAAGATCTAGCGAGTCATGCATGGTAATTTCTCTGACCCTTAAGACTCATAGCTTTGTCTTTAGCAGAATCGATTTTGCTATAAAAAAGGGTATTGCAGTGCAGTTTGTTGCTTGTTTACCTGCTACTTGTTTGTAATTGGTTGTTTTTGCATCAAGTTTAACTTAGATTACTCCAAAAGAAATATTATGATAAACTACACATAAATTATCTTTTAAAGAAACTAAATATTGAAAATTGAAAGATTACAATTTAGTTGCAAAAATAAGGGATATTGGATTTAAATAACATCAACTTTCATTAATTGGCCAATATCACTCACAAGGGATATTCGATTTATACCATATCATTCATAACTTTCAACTTATTTTCCTCTAGCACTCTCAAACTAACTGAATCCTAACCCAGTTAATTTTTTTGCTGATGTGTCACTTTGTTTGGTGACGTGGCAGCTGACATGACATTTTTGCTGACGTGGCATCTGGCATGGTAGGTGGCGTGACAATTTTTGATGATGTGGCAGCTGAGGTAGTTTTTTGATGACGTGGAAGCTGACATGGCATTTTTTATAACGTGGCATCTGACATCAGCTAACTAGGTTAGAGTTCAGTTAGTTTTGGAGTGTTAGAGGAAAATAAGTTGAAAGTTGAGAGTGATGTGGTAGAAATCAAAAGTTGAGACTGATATCCTAGTTCTTTTTTAAGAATTTTTTTGAATTGCTATTCATTCAACCTACGACTTCTATATTCATAAGAAGAATATGTTCCTCGTCACACTGGAGTTTAGGTGTGGCCAACGTGAAAGAGAAATGTAGGAGGGAAGACGGACGGGTCTGACGTGACAATGAGAGAGGGAAAGCCGAACGTGAGCCTTTAGACGCGGAGGAGAGAGGCCCCCACCTTTCATTTCATACGACGGCGATAGTCTTATATTATATTGTTTTAGAGTAAATTGTCATTTTAGTCCCTGAGGTTTGACCAAAATTGCCACTTTAGTCCAAATAGTTTTTTCTTGTCATTTTAGTCCAAATAGTTTGTTTTCTGCCATTTAGTCCATGACTTTTGTCATTTTTTGCCATGTTCATTCAACCCACTTACTCCGTTAAAAAAATTTAGTTAACTTAGGTGAATTTGGGTCAAACCACATTTTTCTTTCTTTTTTTTTTTGCAAGTGCAATGCTATGGGGATGGTGTGCAGATCATGTAACATAATCTACAGATCATCTGAGTTAGGTGACGGATCAGCTGGTTTACAGTGAAGATGATGGAGGTGGTTGTTGGTTTTACAATGATGGGGTGGTGTTGGTTGATGACGTGGGTGGCGGAAAAGTGGTCGATGGTGGTGGAAATGGTGGGTGATGATGGTGGTGGGGTGGGTGGTGACGGTGCATGCAGGTGGTGGCAATGATAGGGGCATAAAGGGGTGGGTGGTGGTGGTAGGTCGATGAAAACGACAAAAGTCAGGGACTAAAATGGCAGAAAACAAAACTATTTGGACTAAAAAGGCAAGAAAAAAACTATTTAGACTAAAGTGACAATTTTAGTCAAACCACTAAAATGGCAATTTACTCATTGTTTTATATCACTGTAGTATGATGACAACCAGCCAGTTAACTAGTTCCAGTCAAACCGGTTTCAATACCAGTTCCAGTTCCAGATTACAAACCGGTTTCAGTTCCCAGACCGGTTTTTTGTGCACCTCTAGCTAACCAGTCCCAACCTCTAAAACTAAAAGCCTATCCTTGACCACTGGTTCTGTTTGGTCATACAAGAAAACATAAAAGAGTTAGAAGGCATATAAACACATTTTCTGCTACACAAACTAATGAATGTTTCTTTCCAGATTTCAAAGGATATTATGTTGTACATTTTGGACTTGTGGAACGAGCGCTTCTAGCTAAAGCGGGAGCCGCTCAGGCTCAGGCGTGTTCATAGACACGATGCATAACGTGTGCGGAAGAAAGAAATAAACAACTAAAAACAAAATGACCCCGAGATCGGCTTCTTCACCGACAGCTGGTCTTGGAGGATTCACCAAGTATATCTGGCTTGCACACCATAAACTATACAAGCTAGCAATTGTTATCAGAAGCTTAACCGAGTTACTTGATTGTTTCTTGATGTTTCTTTCGGGCTTCACCCTGCAATTAATCGATAATAGTAAATCAAATTGGAAGACCATGATGGTTTAAACACACAAGATAAGTAGAACCCATTAGAACACCTGTTGATGTGAATGAAACCGATGATCAAACACCCACATAAGAACCCGACCACAACAACAGCATCCGGATTGACTGGCGCCCGGCCGTTCCACCAACCAGTACTCAGTATCCAGGTGTACACAGTTGAGTGCCCATTTTCCTGCATTATTATTGATAAACTTAGGCGTGTTGTTCGGGTTTGCCTTATCGGTTTGTTGTTATAGGGATCTTACCCGTTTACCAACCCTAATGAGATTCGGGTTGCGTACTTTACAAAGTAACTTAACATGATATTCGTTAGGTAATAAGCACAAATGTCAAATAACAACAATTCCAATATGATATTTCGTTCAAACCCATGCTGTAAACACATATATTAACTAAAAACGTCAAATCAAATAAGCACAAAACCCGTCATATCAACCAATGGTACGAATTAAATAGAAAACGTCAAATCGGATCAAGCAAACCAACCCTATTTTGTTGATATATCTGGGAGGAAGACTGAAAACAACATATATTCACAGACTTACAAACAACAAAACGCATCAGTCATCACCATGTTAACAACAAAAACAAAACATATGGGAGGAAAACTAGATTTTTCTGTTTATTATGTATGTATATGTACATATGATAGTCTTTGGCTTTGTCTTCTAAAAGTTTTGCCAAACCTACGGCTTCTTGAAAAGTTTGGGTTCGTGAATGGATAGTTCTTTTTGTATGTCGTCAAGAAAACCCGAAATGAGGCAGTTCAGTAACGCCTCTTGGGGTAACGCGATGACGAAGTTGCTAAGCTGTTCGAACTCTGTGACGAACGCATCAACAGTGCTTGTTTGTTTTAGTTTGAACAATGTGGCCTGGTGGTTAGCATATGATGACGACCCTAAACGGGTTTCGAGCGCTTTGGTGAACGCTTCCCATGTCACTAAGAGATTATCGTTGTGTAGGTATTCATACCAACTCAATGCATCACCGGAAAGATTGAAAGCGATCATTGCTAAACGATTTTGTGGAGTGATGTAATGGAAATCAAAATATTAATTTGCTTGAAAGATCCAATCATCAAATGAAGCTAAAGTTAGTTTAGGAGGTCGAATAGTGAGATTGTGGTCGGGTGGGGAGGATAGGTTTGGTCCGGTTGGGAATGATTGTGCAGGTTTGGTGAGGGTGGCGATAAGTGTTTGGGTTTGCTCAAAATGAGCCGTCAATATAAATAATGGAAATGGCTAGTCTGTTCCTAAAGACTAGGAACTTACTGGATTAAATCATAAGACCATCCGTAATGGTTAATGCCTCCTAAGGGAAATTTTCTGCCACAACAGCACTATAATGCCCCTTCAAATATATGTGTAATTGTTAACGCCCCTTGATGCCCTTTCAATCATTACTTTCCATTATTTTTCTCCTCAGTTGGCGTTATTCTAGAAACGCCCCTCCCTCTTCATGCCCTCATAACACCCAAGGGGACGGTGTTGGGGGCTTTATCAAGCCCTTTAACGCCCCTATAATGCCCATTACGCATAGGTCATGCGTAATGGTTACGCATAGGTCATGCGTAATGGGCTGTATAGGGGCGTGAAAGGGCTTGATAACGCCCCCAACTGTTGGGCTAATTGGTGTGGAGGCCCGATCAAGGGAGGGTGGCCGGCCCTAGCCTTGGGTTGGCCCACACGTTTTTTATTTGGCAGTTAAATTAGGGTTTTAATTTAGCCGGCCCTAGTTATCTTTATGTGGGCTTGGGCCTAACTTGGGGAACAAGTTTCCTAACCCTAGATTAGTCTCTATATATTGATATCATTGTACTTGTAATTCCTTGAGCACCTGAATAAAAAAGAAACCCTAGTTGCAGCACAGTGGACGTAGGTCAGCTGACCGAACCACTTTAAATCTTGTGTCGTTTACTGCTTTCGTGTGTGTGTTCAGTTTCGTGTGTGTTCAATCCTAGCGATCCTAAACTATCAACTGGCTTATCACGCCCGCCCCACCCAGCTTTGCTCAGCGTCCGCGCCGCCCGTTAGGGTTTTTTCGCCGCCGTCACAGAAGAAGGTTTAGGTTCCGTTTTTTTCGAAAGCTTTAACAACCAGTCCCGAATCAGCCGAAATCAGAGATCTATTTTGCAGAACAGTTTTGCTGAATCAAAGAGACCGACTACAGAAACCTAGAACCTGAGTCAACCGCATTTGTCAGGTTTTATCGTTTCAGTTAAAGTTTCAGTTTTGATTATCAAGTTCGTTATTCCGATGCGTGTTAAATGGATTGATTTGCGGCGTTTATCTCTGTTTATCCATAACTAGTGTTTCGTTTAGTCATTGCCATGGCTGTAGATGGAAAACTTGTAATAGAGAAGTTTGATGGGAATAAATTTGGTTGGTGGAAGATGCAGATTGAGGCACTACTTTGTCAGAAAGACTTAGAGGTAGTGCTTGATGGTGAGAAGCCAAAAGATATGCCACAAGCAGATTGGGTGAAGTTGGATAAGAAAGCCAGAGCAGTGATAACGCTTTCTCTGTCAGAGAATGTTGCCTATAACATCCAGGAGACCTCAGCTAAAGGTATGATGGAAGCATTATCTAACATGTATGAGAAGCCTTCTGCAGCAAATAAGGTTTATCTTATTCGAGAGCTTTGAATACTAGGATGAAGGAGGGTGACTCGGTAACAAATCACATCAATAACCTAAACTCAATCTTGTCTCGCTTAGTGTTTGTCGATATTAAGTTTGATGATGAGGTTCAAGCCCTACTGTTACTATCCTCATTGCCTGATAGTTGGTCCGGAACCGTAACTGTTGTTACTAGCACTTCGGAATCGAGTAAATTCACATTTGCGAAGATGCGGGATCTTATTTTGGGAGAGGATGCTCGACGTCGTGGTTCAGGTGAGTCTTCGAGTTCTTTGTTGAGTACAGAGGCCAGGGGAAGAAAGAATCAGCGTGAAAGTCGTCATAGCAAGAGGAGTGTGTCTAAGGTTCGAAAGGATGTGGTATGTTGGAATTGCAATGAAGTAGGACACTTTAGGAATTAGTGTTCGAAACAAAGAAAGAAATAAACTCTGCAGGAGACTACAGTGATGATGATGATGCGTTAGTCTGTAGTGTGGAGAGCAGTGTGGATTCCTGGGTCATGGATTCTGGTGCTTCATTTCACGCTACCCACAGCAGTGAAGCACTGCAGAATCTGAAAGAAGGTGACTTTGGAAAGGTAAAACTGGCGAATGATGAGGTACTTGATGCTACGGGCATGGGTGACATTGTTTTGAAGACTTCAGTTGGTTCGTGGACTTTAAGAGATGTCAGGGTTATTCCAGGTCTGAAAAGGTTGTTGATTTCGGTTGGCCAGTTGGATGATCAGGGACATGAAGTTAAGTTTGGGAATGGACAGTGGAAGGTTGTTAAAGGGAATATGGTCATGGCTCGTGGAAAGAAAAGAGGCTCATTATACATGGTCAGTATACCATCAGAAGGAAGTGACGTTCCAGTTCTGAAGAAAAACAAAGTCGGGTTCACAGAATCTCAGGGGCAGAAGAGGGTTTCCTTTGCAAGAGAGAAACCTAGAGTCACAGGGAAGATTCAGGATGACATTGTGACAGTAGGAGCGCAAGGCGTGTTTCAGTTACAGTTTCAGGGCGACAGTGGGTTAAAAAGACCAGAATTCCAAATGGAAAAGTCTCTCCAGAGAATCTCTTGCTAGTATTAGAGAGTGTGTGTTCTCAGGATTTTTCAGGATTCGGCAGTTCGTTTAAGTGGGAGCCGGCAGGGACAGAGAATCAGTCACAGGTTGTGACTGATGAGTTGAGGCTCAGTGGGAGCTTCAACGTGCCTTCAGGTTAGTTGTTGAGGAGGCTGCTGCAACCTGGTGGTAAAGGAAGATTACAAGATGTACAAATTTTGAAGACTATTGGCCGTTGTTCGAGCCTCCAAGTGGGAGATTGTTGGGCTAATTGGTGTGGAGGCCCGATCAAGGGAGGGTGGCCAGCCCTAGCCTTGGGTTGGCCCACACGTTTTTTATTTGGCAGTTAAATTAGGGTTTTAATTTAGCCGGCCCTAGTTATCTTTATGTGGGCTTGGGCCTAACTTGGGGAACAAGTTTCCTAACCCTAGATTAGTCTCTATATATTGATATCATTGTACTTGTAATTCCTTGAGCACCTGAATAATAAAGAAACCCTAGTTGCAGCACAGTGGACGTAGGTCAGCTGACCGAACCACTTTAAATCTTCGTGTCGTTTACTGCTTTCGTGTGTGTGTTCAGTTTCGTGTGTGTTCAATCCTATTCGATCCTAACACCAACACCGTCCCCTTGGGTGTTATGAGGGCATGAAGAGGGAGGGGCGTTTCTAGAATAAAGCTTAATGAGGAGAAAAAAAATGGAAAGTAATGAATGAAATGGCATAAATGGGGCATTAACCATTACGAATGGTCTATGCGAAACAAGTAAGCAACAACCTTCCTAAAAGTACATGCATAATTCAAATCGAAACAAAAAAAAAGATTTTGACTAATTCCTTAGTCCAACAAACGAAATGGAGTCTTCTAGTTGCAAACGGGTCAGTTCGTATCATGAACACCCTAATTACAGAACCGAATACTACCCGGTTCCATCTTAACTGGATTCAGGTTAATTCAGGTAAAAATTAAACAACACCCCTAGATGAACTATAATGTAAACTTTTACTAGAAATGTATGAACTATAATATACAATTGAAATCAAAATATTACCTCAAACAAGTGATCCAAAAAGAAATGAGACAAAGAACCAGCTGATATAAGCAACAAACACTGCTTCACAGTAAGCGGAACCTGCACCAACAACAACAACACATCATAAACTTACAACAAACAACCTACTAAACCCATCAAATCAATAACCCAATCAGCAACCAGTAACCACTAACCCCAGACACCGAATCTAAATAACCTTTAGAACCCAAAAATCTTGAAACACGAGTGTAGAGCAACGAAAGGGGGAACCCGAGGATCAAAATGTATAAAAAGGGATCGTGAATGTAAGTTTCGACGGAGGATCCGAAGAAAGAAGCTAATCCAAGGGTGGAGGTTAGCCATTCGGTGAAGGAGCCGATATCGGGACCGAAGAAGGCGTTGAGAGCGTAGATGGCTGTAGGGTGAATCGGCGTAGTTGAGGTGATGGCGTTAGAGCTTTGGTTGCTTAGAGCTTACATCGTGTGTGGACCGTGGTCCTGGCATTTTGTGGTTGGATTTTTGGTGATTGGTTGGATAGATGGTTGGTTTATGATCGCCGGTAAAGCCGGAGAAAAGATTTTGAGTGCCGGAATCTGGCTAGTCATACTTTTCGTCTGCTATAAATTTTCAGAAAAGCCCCTAAACTACTCAAAATTACATTCAGAAATTTGGATACTTCGGCCATGTTTGTTTCTAGGGGGTTTAAACGAGCCGGGCCGAGCCCGACTCAGCACGTCATGTTTTTATGAAGTTCGAGCTAGGCTCATTTCGAGCCTACTTATTTGAGCTCGAGCTCGGCTCGCGAGCAAGACCCGAGTTATTTTGAGAACCACCTCAAACAAACTAAAAGCTCATCTCGAGTTCTTTTAAATATCGCTTAAACGAGCCAAAGTCCGGCTTCCCAATTTATCATCATTATTATTATATTATATAGGAAAAAAATAAAATTTTGTTTGGGCTCATTTAGGCTCTCGAGCCTAACCTAAACGAGCTTTGTATTTCAGGCTCAAGCTTGGGCTCGATAACTAAACTGGCTCTTTTGTTAGGCTCAAATTCGTTAAGGCTCGGCTCGTTCGAGCTTTTAACTGAGCTGATAACGAGTAGCTCTCGAGCCTCTAGGCTTGTTTACATTCCTATTTTTGTTTCGAAAGAATACTTCAAGTGATGATATATATATATATATTTTGTAAGATAGAATTTATTTCAGACTATCACTTATTGGTTGATAATTATTATTCATACTAACAATTAACAATTTGATTAGTGATATTTTAACTTTCATTTTTTGGTGAAGAATAATCCCACTCTAACAAAAGATTTTGAGTAAATTTCACAAAACATCCTTTATGTTTCCTCAAACTTGCAGGTTCCAGCCTTAATGTTTAAAAGTTGCTAAAAACAACCTTTAAGTTTATTTTTGTTGCGGGTTCAATCCTTTACAGCTAACCACGTTATTTTCTTCAGTTAAGTTCCCTCACATGATCAACCAAAATGACGAATATACCCTCACATGTTATGCATGTGAGGGAACTTAACTGAAGAAAATAACGTGGTTAGCTGTAAAGGATTGAACCCGCAACAAAAATAAACTTAAAGGTTGTTTTTAGCAACTTTTAAACATTAAGGCTGGAACCTGCAAGTTTAAGGAAACATAAAGGATGTTTTGTGCAATTTACTCAATGATTTTTTAACAGCAAATTCTGGATTTTCTAGGATAAATACACCACGACTATAGTCTACATGATTTTAACTCCTAACCTTTGAGTGTGGAGTATATCACTCAACCACCAGGATGTATCCCCTTATGATTAACAAATAATTAACTTGGCAACGAAACTCTTTAAAGATGACCCCAATAGTCTTCATGTTTATGATGAAATCCAAGAGGGATTCGTCTTTAAACATGAAATCCAAGAAAGGTCTATCATTAACCATGAGATAAACGTAGAGTTGCAAAAATCCGGGTCATTATAATGGGGATTATTCGTGATAACCAAAGTGAAAGTTAGGAGTGTCATTAGTCAGATTGTTGATATGAATTATTATCGGCTAATGGGTCATACATAGCTTGGATTATTAAATCCAATTTGCCTTTTTTTATACTGATAATGAAAACGAAAATGTATGACCGGTTTTAAAAACCTAGTAACTTCAGAGTTATATATAAGGTGTGGAAATTTAGTTTTGTTTTTTTAATTGTCATATATTATCGATAACGAGAGGTGATTATATACACGTATCAGTAAGTACAAAACCTACGATACATACCTGTACATGATTATACACGAGTGTTTGTCTTTCACCTCAATTACTCATGTTGCGTCGCATTTTGATGGCTTCCTCTGAAAATAGGTCTTTTTACACAAACTACCCCTACATATAAAATTTAAAACAAAAAATATATATCCAAAGAACATTTGAAATAGCATATTATAGATTGCAATATTTCAAAATGATCTTAACAGTTAGCATGATGGCAACACATGATGGTTCTTGAAGCACATCACCACCATTAGTCCATTATTGTCGAACAAACTTCCAACTATCAACATGAAAACTAACTCCAATTCATCAAACACATTACATTACAAATTCACACGATTCACCTTTCCCGTTAGCGATCTTCACTCCAACATGTTCCGGTTGTTGATCGACTTAATATCCAACAAAATGTGACCAACGATCCACGGAAACCCCAAGCATTTAACATTTCCCTTACAGTATTCCACATGGTAAGTCACATGATACCACGCCGACGCCAACTTATGGTAGTCTTCCGCCTCACAACAACCCTCGAACCACCCTTTTGCGTCCCTGTGCAAACACTTAATCGCCAACAGTATCCTATCTTTTGTCTCACCATACCTCCGGTTATCTCGCTGCAAATAAGACGATTTGTTCCGTATGTTTCCTGTTAAAATTTCATCCTCGTTTTCCGCTTCGTAGTAGTTCATTAAGCTTGTGAGAACATCTAAATACATTTGTCAACGCAAT
This sequence comes from Scalesia atractyloides, assembly GCA_947069175.1. Taxonomy (NCBI): domain Eukaryota; kingdom Viridiplantae; phylum Streptophyta; class Magnoliopsida; order Asterales; family Asteraceae; genus Scalesia; species Scalesia atractyloides. The sequence continues at coordinate 5,138,770 of CAMTDV010000005.1, forward strand.
CTCGATAAAGTCAACAAAGTCGTCGACTAAAAGATCTTGATCATAAGAATCTTGGATGGCTTGCGTTGTATAAGCCGATGCTGCGTTATCTATAAGTTCGGATTCTTTAGTGGCACGATAAAGTTTCCCGAGTGGGCCTTGGGAGATATACATGGGTCGGTCCCACCTAGCCATGAAGTCGGGATATTCCTGTGGTCTTAAAGCCCGTGGCATTTCGGCTGGGGCTCCGGATTTTGCAAAATCAACAGCCATAGAGTGAAGTGCAGCCAATTGAAGACATTTTGGGCTCAATGCTTTCTCGGGTTCACGATCCGCATGGACTAAGTGTGCGTTTGAGATGCCACCTAGCGTATCGCTTGTCATGTAATCCACAAAGAACTTCCCGATTTCCTGTAAAAAGTTTTGGTGATTTGATATTATTTCTTGTACAATTATTTTTGGAAGAAATGTCGGTTTTAGGCATTCTTGATTCGACTTACCTCTAAGGTAACGTCGTGGTCCAATAAATGCGGTCGTCGACCCGTGTAGGTCCATCGAGTCCACGGTTCGAGGTGGGATTAGAGATTCATCCCAGCTAACAAAGTATAAATCACCATCAAGATCACCACCAGAGCATTCATTCGGATGTGGCCTGTAAAACGCAATTGTCAATTATATTTTTCTAGAGTAAAATGTCATTTTCGTCCATGAGGTTTGACCATTTTTGCGACTTTCGTTCAAAGGTTAGTTTTTTCGCTTCGGTATCCAAAAGGTTTGAGATCTTGCCATTTCCATCCAACTCGTTAACTATATCCATTTTTTAACGTTAAGTCAAAGGTATTTCCGAATAAGGAAGGTTTATTTCTAATTAAAAAAATGTCTAAAATGACGAAATACCCCTAACCTAACGCTATAAAAATGGATGAAGTTAACGAGTCGGATGAAATAGCAAGATTTCAAACCTTTTGGATCCAGATTCAAAAAACTGTCCGTAGACGAAAGTCGCAAGAGTGCCCAAACCTTAAGTAAGAAAATGGCATTTTACTCATTTTTCAAATATAAAGTCGAAAATCTAGTGATTTAAATTATCTTTCATCTCAAATGGGTCAAAGGGTCAAACTTTCAAAGACTTGGAAATTGGTCAAATGCTAAATCTTGACCCAAAAAAAAATAGATAAATTGATCCGTACTAAAAAGTATTCGGTTTGATCCGAACTTGACCCGCAGATTTTGCCACCTCTAGATAAACAATCATACAAAGCAAATTATGATACGATTAACAACAATTACCGTTCTCCTTTTTGAGGAAACACGATGCAATCTTTATAATCTTTCTCATCTAATGCAATATCATAAAAAACATCAAGGACCCGAACATCTCCCGGGTGAAGGCAAGGATTTCTCGTAACCACAACCTTCCCCATCACCACCGACGTCATATCATCCATGTTTTTAAAGTATTTTGTTCCCGGTTTTTTAACTCTGTTTTGGTCAACGTGATTCTAACATAAACTTGACCATAATCCAAAACCCCGGATTCATCCAAGCACCCAACAAGGATCCGACCCTTTGGGACAAAAACCCGACATCTAGTTCTAAGATCAACAAGAAGATTATCATGGTGTGACAAAAGCATCATCGAGAGGTACGGTTCACGATTCGGCATCTACCCTTGAAGTAACATCTTCACAAGAATGTCTTTTACGTCATAAGATCCAAACACCAAAACCATGAGTGCATCTTCAGTACTATACAACATTGCGTTTATAACCCGAAGTTGCGCATCTTGTAATGCCAAAAAGGCATCATCTTTAACTCCTAAAGTTGAGAAAAGAGTAACAATTTCACGGTTAAAGTAGCACGATTGTGATTCGCTAAATTTTGTGACATTTAGCATCCGGTTTTTCGAGTCAAATTTGCACATGCTTTTACGTAAAGATAGTTTCTTGAAGGAATTTCGATCAACCGCAATAACTCCTTTGTAGCCACCGTATCGGATTTGAAAAGCCGAAGGAATATGTTTTAAACCGTATTTTGAAGCAACTTCTTTAGCAAAAGATAGTGAGATTTTCCCGATACCGTCTGAAAAGCAATAGTCAACGCCGTCGGTCTTGACTTCAATGTCGGGAATAACCTCGACATGATGAGGTGGCACTTCAATGATTTGTTTGGAAGTGCTAAACAATTGACCCATTCTTGCAGCACACTTTGATACACTTCGAATGCTAGTAAAACACCCCATCCATTTTCTTATACTTTCCGTTGTCACGTGCTCATTAGAAGCAAACATCCATACCGAGTTTGACCGGAGTTGACTTGCAGAAAACGCTAAAAATTCAACTTTTTTGTTCCTATACATATCCCGTTAGTCATAATATCAAGTGCTCGATCGTACACTTTCGTTTTGAGGGGCTTTGAGAAGATTCCTTGTTGAAGGCTCACCGAAATAACATTTGGTTGAAGCTTGCCCCAATCTTCATCAACAAACGTTACTCTTAAAAAGTCGGAAGAATATTCAGAATAATGTTTCACTATGTAATTCGAAGCCTCGAGTTCTGGACCCAAACAATAAATCTTTGTAGGGGTGATATAGGCTCTATGAATGCTCATAATCTTGTTTTGACCTGTTGACTTGCTACGAACAGATGACGGGTTCTTGACGGTTTGACTCATGGTCTTAAGTTTATCCTTGATATACGTGATGGGTTCTAGCAAGTGGTATACGTTTTATGCATTCTTTTTAAAACCGTCATTACAGAATCTTGATCTTGATTGATTACGAACTCGATTAGCTCATTATTTACCGAAACAAGGCTTAGTTTTTGAGTTTGAACTAAAGAGTTGAGTTGAAACAGGATCTCGTATGATAAGTTTGACTCTGGTTGACTTTTAACGAGTGGGACGATATCAGAAGATGAATGAAATTCTTCCCCGTCTTCTACAGTCAACGTTATCAGTTCTTTCATGTAAGAAGGTAAACTTATGAAGCTTTCCAAAGCCGAATGTGGATCTTCAAATTGCAAACATAATGTGCATGACTGACCAATGGATCTCTTGCTGGAGAAATCAGTGGTTCGAACCCATGTGAACTCAACGTCATCCTTGCAGATATGATAGCGGTCAGAGCTGAACCGCGGTGATACATTCTGTCCCGACACTCTCTGGTATAGCTTTGGTGCATGCTTGAGCTATCAAGCGTAAACATAAAGCTTCAATTATTGAATTCATATACATATATAATTCTACAAGCTATAATCCATGGCTCACGGTTATTTATTCAATCGATGTTTACAACATTCAGCTCATATACTCCTCCAAATCCAACTATTTTAGCCCTAAATAATCAAAAAGTATAATTCATGACCAATTCTACCCCTTAAAACTTCCATATCCAATTATTTTCGCCCTAAACCGATTCCAATAATCAATTTAATCCGACCCCCCCCCCACCACACACACACGCACGCACACACACATAAATACACAACTGCAGGAAAGAACTAGCACCCTAAGCCCAAATCAATGCATAAACCATTACTAATCATCAAAAATCAAAAATAACATGAACCCCATGATAAAAATCCAAACTTTATCAAACATAAAAAAGAGGCATAAATTATACACCTTAAATTATTACTAATCAAGAAAGATCACAAAATAACATGAAACCCTAAACCCCATGATAAAAATTCAAACTTTATCAAACAAAAAAAGAGACATAAATCATACATCTTAAGTTATCACTAGGGTGTAAACAAGCCTAGAGGCTCGAGAGCTACTCTTTATCGGCTCAGTTAAAAGCTCGAACGAGCCGAGCTTTAACGAGCCCGAGCTCGAGCAAGAAATAGAGCTCTTTTAGTTACCGAGCCCGAGCTCGAGCCTGAAATACAAAGCTCATTTAGGCTGAGCCTAAACGAGCCCAAGCAAAAATTTATTTGTTTTATATATAATATAATTATAATGACGATAACATTCGCGAGCCGAGCTTTGGCTCGTTTAAGTGATATTAAAGCAAGCTCGAGTCGAGTTTTTAGCTCATCTGAGGTTGTTCTTAAAATAGCTCGAGCCAGCTCGAGCTTTGGGTTTTATTCGCAAGCCGAGCTCGAGCTCAAATAAGTAGGCTCGAACCAAGCCAAGCTCGAGCTCAATAAGTGCTCGAACCAAGCCGAGCTCGAGCTTCATAAAAACATGACGAGCCGAGCTCGGGCTCGGCCCGGCTCGTTTACACCCCTAGTTATCACTAATCAAGAAAGATTACAAAACAACATAAACCCAATAATAAAAATCCAAACTTTATCAAACAAAACCGAAAAGAAACACATCACAGACCTTCAAAAGCACTGCATTAGGTTCTTGAGCCTCAACACAACATCCAAAAGCCTCCAAAACATCACTAAACTGCAACTCCAACCTATAAACCTCCCCACAACAACTCACCCAAAACTCAACACTCTTTCTTTCAGGCAAAACCCAACATTTAACACCACTCCATGACTCCAAAACAGACATGCAATCCCTATCCACCAACAACCCACTTCTTAAAAACCCATGTTCGACCCGGTTCTGGGGACAAACGTGTCGGATGATGACGTCATCGAGAGAATGAGTGAGTGAGAGATTAAAACCCTTGAAACAGAGTGCTGATTTCTTGGATAATGATATGGCTTTGGATTTGGCTTCTAGGGTTTCGAATTGGACTCTACCGAAGCCTCTGGACTTCCAGTTTTTGTGGTCGGAGGAGATTTCGCAGGCGAATATTGTGGAGGTTCCGGTGTGGGTTTCGAGGAAGGTGAGGAGGTCTTGGGCGGTGGCTGATCGGGGGATGTTGGTGACTCTTACGGAGGTGGTGGTGGTGGTTTGTTCTACCGCCATTGTTGTGGTGGTTGGTGATCAGGTGTGGTGGTGGTTTTAGAGGGTTTTTGGGGGAAAAGAAAAGGAGAGAGCATATATTGAAAACGGGAAAACTAAGCTACTCAATGTTTGGGACTTTTGTCATGGTTTTAGATTCTCAAAATTTATCAAGTACATACCCATAAAACATTCTTCAACACACAACGCGGGCTTTAAAATTTTCAACCATATTCTGACACGATCCGAAAATCCGACACGAACCTAACACGAAATTCACGGGTTTAGGTTTAGTTTAAACGGGTTCGGGTCAGTTTCAGGTTGAACCCGCGAACCCGTTTAGGTTAACGGGTCAGGTTCGGGTCAACCTGGTCGGGTTTGCGGATTGACCCATGTAACACATTTATACCATATTATATTTTTTTACAATATATTTTATTTCATAAATTAAATGGAGTGTATATTTTATGCCTTGATTATAACTTAAAATGAGAAATTAACATAGATTTTATAATTTAAATATAATATTATTATATGCATTTGTGTTTGTTAAGTAAATTTTAATTTTAATATCTTAATTTCATAAAAAAATTCGGGTTAAACAGGTCGTGTTCAGGTCAACCCACGAAACTTCAGGTCGTGTTCGGGTTCATATGTATGATACGATTTTCGGGTTAGGGTCGGGTTCAGGGTTTGTGTAAAATTTTTGGGTTCGGGTCGGGTTAAACCCGCCAACCCACGAACACGACCCGTTTAGCACCCCCTACCCATAGCGTCAAGGGGGCAGTATTCCCCGGCGCTATGGGGCGTCATGTGCTCCATCACCCCCTAATCGCGCTCCACTACGTGTGGCCTAATGGCAGACAGTTTCATTTTGTTTTTTTTCTAACCAAAAGTTGTGGTTCTATTTTAAATTATGTATTAGGGCTTGTTTGGCTAAGCTTATTTAACTTAAAAAAGATTTTTGTGAAAATGACTTATTAACTTATGATTTTTTGAAAAAGAGTTTTTAAAAAAATGTTTGGATTAGCTTATGAGGTGAGAAAGGCCAATAAGTTAATAAGTTGTTTTTTAAAAAGTGTTTGACTTAGTTTTTACATGTAAAATTACTAAGCTCTAAAAAGCCACAAAATTTTATGTAACGCCTCGTATCTTCGTATTTCTATTTTAAAAAAAAATGTTTGTATTCGTATTCTAATTTTAGAAACCTTACATTCGTATTTTAATTTCAATCTCACAATTCGAGGCGTTAATCATAATAAAATTCATATTTTATATTTTTTTATTTTATTCACACAACCGATCATTTAAAATACGTATTTATACGCAAACCGACACTTTTATACGTATAAATACTTATACGCACATCCTCAATACTTGAATTATACCTTTATACTTTTATATACTCAATTACATAATATATTGTAATGCCTCGTATTTCCAAGATTTATTATTTTTATAAAAATTCACGCTCGTTTTCTATTTCCTGAGTCGCAACTACAATCGGATCGAAAAACAATTTAAAAACGGAAACTACGCGTTGTTACGTGTTTTTAACGAAACGACAACTGAACGCGACCTTTTTCGATGTCTTACATTTAATTCCCGTGTTTAAAACTTAAATAAAATTATACGCTATTTCGTAACGTTCGGGCGCTGAAATGGGCTTCAGAAACGCAATCGGGCCGCTATGGGGCTTTAGGCCCAACACCCTTGAAACCCTAACACTATAAAAGCCTCATCACCTTTGCAACAAAACCTAATCCCTCTTCACCTACTTTCTCCTTTCCGGCGATCGGAGCCGCCTTTCCGGCGAGACTCCGACGACCCTTTTTCCGGCAGACAAACACCCGCTCAACCACCTACCCCACCTCCCTCTCTTTCTCCCGGTTTTCCGGCAGCCAACACCACAACACCGCCTCTCTTATCTCTCTCGTCACTCACGGTCACCCCTCAACCGCCTGCACTCACCTCCCACCTCTCCCTCCTCGTTTTTCTGGCGCTGCCTGTCTCTCCGGCGAGCGACCACCCCCTCCTCGCCGTTCCTCCTCCTTTCTCCGCACCCTACACCCTCACCAACCCTCACTATCCACCTCGCCGCCCTACACCACCGTTGGCCACCGCGGCAGTGGCGGCTCACCAGAAACGAAGCCGCAGCAGCGGCAGTTCCTCCGGCAACACTCGTCACCTCTCCAAATTCGCGTCACCCTCCATCCTCCCCTCACCACGCAGCAGCAGCGACAAACGACACCGTAGTTGTCGGAGCCAACGCACAGCGGCGGCGGCCGCAGTTAGCGGCGGCTCGGCCGTTTTCTTCCATCCGTGGTTCAGATTGGCTTTCGGCTCGGGTTGTAGGTTCAGGTGTAGCTCGGGTCTCGGTTCGTGGTGGATTCGGGTTCTGCTTAATCTCAGCTCAACTTTCAGGTTCACTCTTTCACGTCCGGGTAATGCTTCGGCTCCATCCGTATTTGAGAAACGTCGCCGTCGGTTATCGGCTGTCTCGCAGGTAATTTAATGTGTTCGTTTCGTCTTGTTTGGTTAGTCTACAGAGCTCGGTTCGTGGTGGGTCTGTTATCTGCTCGCTCAAGTTTAAAGGTCAATCTTCAAGTCGGTAAACAATATATCGTTGTTCTTTCATGTCTGTTATTCTGTTTAGAAATTCTAAACGATGCTTTGGTGCGTTTGACATATAATCGAAATTGGCAATTGCATTTTTGAAAGTTATATTTTTTAATTTATTTTCGACAAAATATTTTTCAATGTCTTTATCGACAAAAGTTGTACTTATTTAATCATATCATTTCGACATGAATTTATATTATATATATATTAGTAGCTTATCGAGAAACGTATCGACTTAAATTAAAACCTACGCAAGACAATTTATTATTAATTTTCGACAAAATATATAATAACTTTATCGACAAAATTATTACTTATAGTTCTCTTTCGACAAATATATATATGTACTATATAACGATATATTGGACAAATACATATATAGATTTACTTTTTGATCAAGATAAATATAAGTTCCTTTCGACAAATATATTTCGCTACTACAACATATATAGATATATATGTTATATAATATATATATTACTTTTTTTGACAAGATACATATGAGTTATATGTTTCGACAAAATATTTATTTAACGACGAGATATATACTACCATTACGACTGTCGTTAAAGATGTATATGTATATACTTTATAGTCGACACTAGAGATAACAATAATTCATTAATTCGAGTATATATATTTACTTATTATTTTGACAGCATTCCTATAATATATTAATAAATTCAAACCTAGAATCGTCGTATAGACTATGTTATACATATATACGTTCAATCAACTTCAAATCAAATCCTCCATCATAATTTCCGTTTACTTATACCCATTCGTTTGCCTTTAAGGTGACTTCGGTGTCCCCTTTTCTCCCACTGATCAACTCGTCGCGGTATTTCCAAAGAAGACTTAGCAATATTGTGAGTACACTCGACCCACGACCCACTTTTGTTTATAACACTTTTGGGTGTAACATGTTTTACATATACAAAAATCATGAACACTTAAACTTTATGAAACGCACAAACAATCTTATACACATGGATACTTGAATCTTATACTTGATGCTTGTCTTGGATATTCGTTAGGCTATGCATTAGTCATTAACTATTTTTAGCCTTCGTTTGACATGTTTAGCGCTATAGGAATTCACGAATCCACCTCCATCATGTTATCCGTGAGGTCATGTTAAAACGCTTATCGAAGAAACGTATCTACTTAAATATACCTAGCGACAAGATACATATTTTTACTTATTAGACTTTTTCGACAACATATATGTATGTATACATTACACGTTTTGACAAAACATATAAATATATCTAATAGTTCCTTTCGACAAATATATTTCGCTACTACAACATATATAGATATATATGTATATATATATATATATTACTTTTTTTGACAAGATACATATGAGTTATATGTTTCGACAAAATATATTTATTTAACGACGAGATATATACTACCATTACGACTGTCGTTAAAGATGTATATGTATATACTTTATAGTCGACACTAGAGATAACACATTGAATTCAAAGGTATATATATTTACTTATTATTTTGACAACATTCCTATAATATATTAATAAATTCAAACCTAGAATCGTCGTATAGACTATGTTATACATATATACGTTCAATCAACTTCAAATCAAATCCTCCGTCATAATTTCCGTTTACTTATACCCATTCGTTTGCCTTTAAGGTGACTTCGGTGTCCCCTTTTCTCCCACTGATCAACTCGTCGCGGTATTTCCAAAGAAGACTTAGCAATATTGTGAGTACACTCGACCCACTTTTGTTTATAACACTTTTGGGTGTAACATGTTTTACATATACAAAAATCATGAACACTTAAACTTTATGAAACGCACAAACAATCTTATACACATGGATACTTGAATCTTATACTTGATGCTTGTCTTGGATATTCGTTAGGCTATGCATTAGTCATTAACTATTTTTAGCCTTCGTTTGACATGTTTAGCGCTATAGGAATTCACGCATCCACCTCCATCATGTTATCCGTGAGGTCATGTTAAAACGTCGTGATTGCGTTAAGGGTTTGATTATTAGTATTGCATGCCTTGATATTGCTCTTGTATAGATTTGGTTTCCATGAGGATTGTTAAAACTTTATTCGTATACGTATGTTATGCTTAAACTTGTGTACTCGCCTTTGCTTTTGCATTGACTTTATTTTAAAACATGTTACAGGTTGAAGGAGATGATGCTATGAAATCAAAATAGCAAGGACTTAGATACACACATTTTAGAAGTTAGATTTATAAATGTTGTACCAAATTTTGTTATGTTTTATGAACTTATTGTATTGCTTCATGTTGTATTTGACAATGTTGTGAAATGAAATTTGGATTTAATTAAATATTGTCATTTATTAGCGTTGTGAGCAATGAGCAATCTCGTTTTCGTCTCATCCCGATGTTTCCGCCATCGATTGGGGTGTGACAGGTTGGTATCAGACCCATAACTATAGGGAATTAGGCAAATTGCTATGCTTTTGACCTAGTCTATAGTTAAGTACCATACGTGATTCACATGCTAATTTCTTAAAATGTCCTTTATGTGCTAAATTCATGAAATGCTTTACGTGTTCATACTTGTTACATTATCTCGATCATACGCCTTTCCTAATGCATTTTACTCGATTATACTAAACTCGAAAACACTCGTATTACACAAGTGAGACGACTTCTCCAAAATAGGCGTGGTATCCCCAATTTGGTGAACGACTCTCATTCCGCCAATTCTTTATTTATTTATTTATTTTTTTCACGAAGTTATACCATCAAGTTAGGAGTGACATCCACACCTTGATGGGAAACTCCTTTTCAAACTCTAGTGGACTCTCGTCAAGTGTTGAAATTAAGTTTGACCCGACGAGTACCAACCACACTTAGGGTACGAAATCGTCGAGTTAGGGGTGAAACCCGCACCTTGTCGATTAAGTCCCATTCCTCGATTTTCAATCTCGCCAAAGTTTCGATTTTCCAATCGATTAGAGACGTGTAATAACTGGAAGGGTAAAATGCCGTTAATCGCTTCTCGACGAGAGCGTTTTACCTATAGGCCAAAGCACGTTTCTCTAATTCGAAAGGATCTTCGATTCACTTTGGAATAGTCGACGTTTCACTACCCGAAACAGTCTAATGTTTTCTGAGACTCTCTTATATACCATTTCAATTTATACATGACTTTTTATATACTTGTTACCATTCCTTTCAAATTTCCAATTTATTATAAGGTTTTTACGCAATTCATATTAAACCTTTTCATCCACTTATACATTATTTGCATACATGATTTCAAAACGTCATCAACTAGACTTATATTTCTCGAAAAGTCCGAAATGGAGACCGTCGTCGAGATAGGAGTGAATTCCTTAACTAGACGATCAAACTCCGTTTCCTTCCTTCCTTAAAACGACCTCACCGACGGATTAGGGGTGATTCCCATACCTCGGTGATCGTTACCAACCCTCCTTCTTGGAGACTTTATTACACAAACCACATGTTTAAATTGTATACCTAAATCTTTTATCATATTGTCAAAATTCTTACTTAGACGAATTTCAAAACGTACTATTTTATCAAACGTATTTCCCATCCTGTAATCTATTTCATATAAATCACATACGCATATACTTGGTCACCACATGTAACGTTTTGTTTCTCGATTTTCAACGCTCGACAGAATGCTACCTACCAACTTAATCGGTCCAAGGAATACCTTACCCACAAATCTTATGTTTAACATAATCACTAAAACACGATCACGTGATAACTTTACATTAAGAGCTTTCATTTGTAAACAAAAGCCAAACCAATATCTTATAGACATTATGGGATCGCTTTACTAAGGGTATGTTGGGATTGTTGTTATTATTTTTTTCCTGATTCCTTTGATTATTGTGTTTTTAAAGCAAAAAAAAAACTATGTTTTTTTGTGTTTGGTAAGTATATAATAAAAAAACTGATTTCTTTCGTTTTGTAGAGATCAAAGCTTATTTATTTATTTATTCTTTTTTCACATATATATATATATATATTTGTCAAACACTCAAATAGTTGATTATCTGGTTATTGGGATATCAAACAACATAATCAAATTCAAACACTATCTTTCTGCAGCACGTTTTGTTACAGCTAATCATCTGATTCTGATTATTCAAAACACATAAACTATTTTCAAAACTCAACCCCAAACACCCTCTAAACCTCTTATCGCGATTAAGAGAACATTTTGCTAAACACTTTTCAACGATAATTAAATCCATTATCCTAGATTTCCTCTCAAGGGTCAACGTATCACAAGAACCACTGAATTTCAAATTTCTTATCTTGATGTAACATTGAAAACAATGCGAATCTACTAATTTAAGACCTTGTCATACACCACCCAAAATGTCATCTCAATTTCAAAACACGTGGGCAAGAAAACATTACAAGGACTAACCACTTTCGACTTACTTAAATTCCCCTTAAACAGTGGTAGCACTCCCGTCCATTACAAAATACGTAACGCATAATCAATAAGTACCTTATATTCTTTTATATTCACAAACTAGATCCTACATTCTAAGTCAAACTGAACCTATTTTAGAAGCGATAACCTCAAAGTTTTGCTCAAACCACTTTACATGCATATCCTCGCACATGATTTAGTCAAAATTTCGCACGACAATATCATTTATATCATTCATTTTTACATACTCAAATTTCTCGATCATTTTACATGATTAAGTTTGTTGTATTCAATTTATGTCATGCACGCAATCGTCGTCATTTATACCTATTAATATTCATACTTATACACATATTCATATTTATGCTCATGCGTGTCATCATTCATACTTATACTTATACTCATATGCATACTTATAATCATGCTCACATTCATGTTCATGCTCATATTCAAATTCATACATTCATACCTATACGTGAGCATAACCCGAGGGGATTCGCTCACGTTGGTCTCATACTTATTTAAACGTAAACATGTTTATATACTACATTCTTATACGCACGCACACTCTGATTTTCAAATTTATGTATACCCTGATTCATACACAACTAGTACAAACTATGCGGATCATGCGACAATCAATATAATCACGGGTGCACACGGGATTATAATGATAGGCGCATGGGAATCATAGGGTGTACTACTGTGTATGGTAGGACACGGAACGTAACATGACACTGAATAACGAAACGAACGTAACATGGTCAAAACATGGTGGATACGCCGCTGGTACTTCCTATATATAAGTGTTTTCACCATGTTTCAAACTTTCGTAAAACGTGCCATGAGAAATTCGGTGTCTTGCAGACCTATTTAGACCCGATACAAACTTTAACAACTCACAAACGCATTGATAAGCGCGCGATATCCGATTATCCACGAGAGACCCCATTCTTAACTCATCGCTTTCAATACACATGCCATTCTTATACTCATATCCGTTTATCAAATCAATCGTTCACACTTATGCCTCCATTATTCCCCGACATCCTTGTCTTTTATACAAATCCTATTTGCAATCAATCAGTTTAAACATTCGGATTACACTTAAAAACTATTTTCCATTCTTTATTTATGCGCAAACATACTTAGTTGGCAGTTACCTCCAAAACAATTTTTTTATTTCAAATACCTAACTTCCTCGTTTTTTTCACTGATAAAGAATTCTCTACAAAACTGAGATTGCCAATGCTCTTTAAATCCAACGAAAATTTTTGTTACAACCAATAGTGCGGTCACACTTTTCATCAAAATACATATCGTTTTATACGAAAGCTTCCTTCTTAGGTATCACATTTTAAAATACCTTGTCATTGAGTTATTCAAACTTGTTTAAACTCGCTTGTCTATACACACATTGTCACACCCTGATCCGCAGCGGAAAAAGTGATCGGGGCATGATTGGGTTTTCATCAAAGCTCATGACATTTATTATAACGTTTCATATTTATTATTTCTGTTTAAAAGAGAATCATTACAATCAATCATACTAGTACAACATGTTCTATACATTTTTCAAGGCTTCATTATTTTTCTTCTAAGGCAAATTCCTATGTGTTCCTTGTTTCAACCTATCCACCTGTATCATGTGTAAAAATCGTTTTTTGGGTCACAAAAAGTTGGCGAGTGAATCCTATGAAAACATTTAAACGTGTTTATTGAATCAATTATAAAATAAAGTGCATAACCACATATGAGTAAATATAGATGTAAATTTATTCACAAAACACATAATATTAAATATTGCACACATATACACCAAATGATTGTTTTTGAGGCACGCGTTGTTCAACTCGTCTCTCACGAGGAACTGATGGGCCTAATGAATGATTTTGAGGCACGCGTTGTTCAATGAACTGATGGGCCTAATGAATGTTTTTGAGGCACGCGTTGTTCAACTCGTCTCCCACGAGGAACTGATGGGCCTAATGAATAATTTGCATACAACTTGACAATATGTAACACAACAAACAATATTTACATTCTAAGTTTAGATCATATAATGGTATAGCACGAGTTTGAATAAGCGAATTAATTTAGGCGACACATGATACACCCCAAAACATGAATAAAAAGGGGAATTTGTAAGAATTCACTCAAAGTGGTTGCGTTTTCTTGGATTGATGATGACTGCGCACGAATTTGGATTTAACCGCGAGAGAAACTAACCTAAATAATAACATAATAATTCGATAAATAAATAAACTTTTATTTGAGATTAATATTTTTAATTAGTGTTCTTAATGGGATTGTTAGATTTATTTTTGTGAGTTTAAGGCCATTTTCTAACTTTAAAAATATTATTTTTAAGCATTTTTAATTGATTTTTAAATTAAATAAATAAATAAAAGAAAATAAAATTTTTGACTTTTTGACCGTTGACCGACCGTTGACAGGTCGGACCGTGTTAATTATATGCGCTGAGTGAGGTTCGAACTCGTGACCTCTCGTACGCGTGCACGCAGCTCTACCAACTGAGCTACGTGTCTAACCCGAAATATTTCTTATTTTAATTATATTTATATACTTTTTAGTTTATTCCGAATTTTATTTAATTAAAAATGTTTCAAATATCGTCTGACCGGCTGACTTAGCGGGGATCGAACCGGTGACCCTTGACTTAACTTGCACCCAGCCCGACCAACTGGGCTGGGTGTCTAACCCGTATTATATAGTGTCTGTATTATATTTAACAACATACTGTGGAACAATCTGTTTTGGTTTCGAAAAAAAATGGATTTTATTTCAGCAGAAACGGATATGTTCAAGACTCGAACCCGGGACGTGTACGTTATGTTTGCACACAGTCCACCACTGGACTGTGTGTCTAACCCGGTCATTATTCCGGTTTTTATTATATTTATACGCACTTAAAAACTTCATCTTCTTCGATTTATAAAACCAGAGAATCCACTCGACTGTTTAATCAATAATTCTGGTTGAATTAGTTGATTTAGTATTACTGATTAACGAAAATAATTTAAACAGAAAGGTTTTAAGGATGTTGTACCGAACAGGTGTGATCTCCGATGAAGTTCTGGTGATTGAAAGAAATTCCGGCGAAGTGTAACTTGCGACAGAGGATCTACAGGAAGTTTGAGGTGAGTGTGGGTGATTTCTGTCGAAGCTCTAGAAGTCCTATTTATAGAGTAAGGCAATACTGGGATAAATTCGGTTTTCCGGCGATAACTTTCGGCAACTTGCAGAGAATTCCGGCGACGTGATCTTGGAAGACAGAGAGTGCAGAGTGTTTGAGAGTGTACGCAAGTGTATGAGCGAGTTTTACAAGGATTCCAGGATTGTTATTTACAGAGTAGAGGCAGTTATGATTTTCGGTTTCATTCATGATTAACGGTCGATGATTCAGCTCAGACGAATTTATTCAAAATTTCCGTTAAGTCTAATGATTGAAAGCAGTTACATGCGTTAATCAAAAAGGAAAACGGTTATTTGTTTGATTGCTAGAAATCCGGTTTCGACTGTTATGGGTTCAGAGATTCAAATTCAAACGTTGTTTTAGTATATAACTTAATTGCTTTAGGTTTTCAACAGATATGTGGGTGTAGTGTAGTGGTGTATTGTGTGTGTTGGTTGGGTGGAGACCCGTGTTCGAAACCCGGCAGTCCCATTTAATTTTTTTCTTACTTTTTATTATTAGTTATCAATTATGGTTTTTAAATTTAAATATGTTTATTAGCTATGTGATGTTTAAAATTAATTTGGGCAATAATTACGCATCGAAATTTTTATAACTGAATATTCGATTAATAAACGAAGCGGGTTTGGATAACCCGGTTTTTTACGGATGTTACAGTATCCCCTACTTTTATAAATTCCGTCCCGAAATTTAAGTAGTGGTATGTTTGACTCAAAAGGAGGGTGGTTTTGACAATTACATACTTAGAAGGGGGGGTAAGAGTTTAAATTTTTATTTGAGGCAGTAACGTTCCTAGTAAGGGTTGAATGCCCTGCTATAGGAATCGCTCTTTAATGCCTAATATAAGGAATATTGATAAACAGAGTTGATTGACTAGGTATGATCTCATACACAAGAGTTCTGAGAGAATCGATACGTTTGGAAAGATAAAGTTATATCCTAAAACAAAACGTCTACCACTAAAACCTACATGGAACCTCTCATAACCGCCTGACAATGCCTCTGATCCTTTGGCAAGAATACTTATATATAGGAAGTACCAGCGGCGTATCCACCATATTCTTGTCAAATTTTCATTGGCTTTATCAGTAAGTTATGATTAGTTCTATGTGACTCTAGAACATAAACAAACACAACAACCAAAGCTTGAGTCTTAATTCTGAAAGTATACATGTTTGAATGATGACAGTACCTCTCTCGTTTGTTATGATGAAGAGGTTAGTCTATGTAGAAGTGAGACACAACCCAACTTCTTTGAATGATGAGATTGAGATACGTTGAGATGTATGATGATATGAATGCTAAATTAGTGAGTATAAAACAAACTTCAACCATGACATTACTAAATCCTACATGGAACTTCGCATAACCGCCTGACAATGCCTTTGATCCTTTGGCAAAAATACTTATATATAGGAAGTACCAGTGGCGTATCCACCATATTCTTGTCAAATTTTCATTGGCTTTATCAGTAAATTATGATTAGTTCTATGTGACTCTAAAACATAAACAAACACAACAACCAAAACTTGAGTCTTAATTCTGAAAGTATACATGTTTGAATGATGACAGTACCTCTCTCGTTTGTAATGATGAAGAGGTTAGTCTATGTAGAAGTGAGACACAACCCAACTTCTTTGAATGATGAGATTGAGATACGTTGAGATGTATGATGATATGAATGCTAAATTAGTGAGTATAAAACAAAACTGAAATAGTAATTCGCATTAAGATTCTTGGATAAATTTCCAATTTATAATTGAGATACGTGAAGATTGAGATAACATAAAGAAAACATAAAAACTAAGCGGTTGGAGTTGAATCTTGATTTTTGGTGAAGAAAACTAGTTGGGTGGTTCGTTTGGGCCGTTATTATCTTCAACAGGATTGGCGTTGATGTTGTAAGCTCTTCCTCTTGCTGGTGGCCTAGTGGTTAGGTTTTCTTGATTTGCTTGGTTAACTGGGTTTGCTTGAGCTTGAGCGTTTATGATGTTAACCAATCGAGGGCACGTGTTTCTAAAGTGGGTAGGGTCGCCACAATTAAAACAAGCTCGAACATATGGAAACATGGGGTATTGGGGTTGTTGATATGTTTGGATCATGTTTTGAGTAGGGGTGAGGTTTGGTTTTGAGAGGTGCGGCAAACCTTGCTCACATGACCATAGCGTCCACAATTCGCACATAGTCGACAAGGTAAGGTAGATGGGTGGTGATAAAAACAGGTGTTGCATTGAGGGTGAGGTCCAAAGTAAGGTTTCTTATTTGGGTAAGTTGAGTTGGGTGCTATTTGAGTGATTGGGATAGCTTGGAGGGGTACAACTTGTGAAGCTGGTTGGTTGTGTTGGGTGACAGTGAAGATTTGTCCATCTCGTTTCCTCTTAGAAGTGGTTTGAGAAGAGGATTCGGTTTGGGTGAAGTTTGGGGTTTCGTTTGATGCTTTATCCTTCTTCTTCTCCTCCGTGAAGTCTTTATTACGTATGCGGTTTTCGGTGAGCTCTATAGCTAACTCCATTGCTGCTTCCAAAGTTGCAGGTGTGGTACTTATTACAGAGTCTTGAATTTTTGAAGGAAGACCTCGAATGTAGTGCTCGATCAAACGGTAGATGGGAGTGAACAAGTTGGGGACCATTTGGTTTAACTCAAGGAATCTCTTGTTGTACGTGGTGTGGTCGCCTTCCTTTTGTTTCAAAGAATAGAACTCATCCTCTAATTTCTTGATTTCGCTTCTTGGACAGAAACGTCTTGTCATGATCTCTTTCAGCTCTTTCCAAGTCAAAGTCATAGCATTCTCAGTACCTCGCTTGGCCTTCTCTGTATTCCACCATGTAAGTGCTATTCCAAGCAAACGACCGGTAGCATATCATACCTTGCGATCATCGGGGCAATCGCAATTTAGAAAAGTGTTTTCCATTTCCTCAAACCAATGGAGGAGAGCGGTGACACCTTCAGTCCCTTCGTATTTTGGAGGGTCGCAGGATTTGAAATGCTTGAAGGTGCATTTAGTGGTATTTGGGGGAGGGTTGATAACATTTTGATCTTCTTGATTGATTGGGTTGACGGGATTAGCGGTAAGGGCTTGTTGAACTTGAACTACGACGTTGGGTATTACGGCAGCCATTTGTTGAGCGATTTGGGCAGCCATGGCTCACGGGCTTTTCCTGATCTCATCTTCCTACGAGCGAGACTAGAAGACATCTACAAGGAATACGTATCAAGAGTATGAGTTGGACATTTTAGGTGTCATGTGTCGTATGTAGGAATGAACATTCATAAAATAAATATAGAATAATAAATCTACTACATCCATAGGATGTCTTGGGCTTTGCTCGTAATTGGGCCTTGCATGCCGCCATACTTCACCTTCATAATCATGTGGGCCCCTATGATTACCGGGTCTTTCATATGGTTCGCATGTGTTAGCCTGGTAACGTACACTAAAACCTGGAGAAAATCAAGAAATATTTATGTAACGTATGATATTCGGAGTGCATCCAGGTGTGGACACGGTGACACCTCAAAGTGGGGTTAGTTCGAACGACGTTTGGTGTGGCATGCTTTGGCCTAATAGGTCCTTCGTACTCTCATCGTTAGTCCAGGCAAACCAGTCCGTTATATTGGATTTATACGAATGCCAACCTAGACAGGACGTTCCAACTACCGGTACTTGTACCCTTACAGTTACTACATGCCCGTCGTAGAACTCACTTTGATAAGATTGAAAAATGGAAAATGTGACAAAATCTTGAATAACGGAAGTATGAAGATGATTTGAATATGTGAACATTGAAATATGCGTGATGAATGTACATGTAAGCATGTTATGTTTGACTATAAGTATAACTCATTAAATATCACACAATATGATAGTGGAAGTGTTTGCATGCATTTGTGTATGTAATAAATATGAAACAAATAAACATAATGAGTTTGCATGTAACCACATAAACAATTAAAATCTAATCAACTATAGTATAGGCTCTAAGGGTCTAATAACCTATCCTATATCCCTATAGTCATGGCTCTGATACCAATCTGTCACACCCCGACCCGCAGCGGAAAAGGTGATCGGGGCATGATTGGGTTTTCATCAAAGCTCATGACATTTATTATAACGTTTCATATTTATTATTTCTGTTTAAAAGAGAATCATTACAATCAATCATACTAGTACAACATGTTCTATACATTTTTCAAGGCTTCATTATTTTTCTTCTAAAGCAAATTCCTATGTGTTCCTTGCTTCAACCTGTCCACCTGTATCATGTGTAAAAATGGTTTTTGGGTCAACAAAAAGTTGGCGAGTGAATCCTATGAAAACATTTAAACGTGTTTATTGAATCAATTATAAAATAAAGTGCATAACCACATATGAGTAAATATAGATGTAAATTTATTCACAAAACACATAATATTAAATATTGCACACACATACACCAAATGATTGTTTTTGAGGCACGCGTTGTTCAACTCGTCTCCCACGAGGAACTGATGGGCCTAATGAATGATTTTGAGGCACGTGTTGTTCAACGAACTGATGGGCCTAATGAATGTTTTTGAGGCACGCGTTGTTCAACTCGTCTCCCACGAGGAACTGATGAGCCTAATGAATAATTTGCATACAACTTGACAATATGTAATACATCACAACAAACAATATTTACATTCTAAGTTTAGATCATATAATGGTATAGCACGAGTTTGAATAAGCGAATTAATTTAGGCGACGCATGATACACCCCAAAACATGAATAAAAAGGGGAATTTGTAAGAATTCACTCACAGTGGTTGCGTTTTCTTGGATTGATGATGACTGCGCACGAATTTGGATTTAACCACGAGAGAAACTAACCTAAATAATAACATAATAATTCGATAAATAAATAAACTTTTATTTGAGATTAATATTTTTAATTAGTGTTCTTAATGGGATTGTTAGATTTATTTCTGTGAGTTTAAGGCCATTTTCTAACTTTAAAAATATTATTTTTAAGTATTTTTAATTGATTTTTAAATTAAATAAATAAATAAAAAGAAAATAAAAATTTTGACTTTTTGACCGTTGACCGACCGTTGACCGTTGACCTTTGACCGGTCGGACCGTGTTAATTATATGCGCTGAGTGAGGTTCGAACTCGTGACCTCTCGTACACGTGCACGCAGCTCTACCAACTGAGCTACGTGTCTAACCCGAAATATTTCTGATTTTAATTATATTTATACACTTTTTAGTTTATTCCGAATTTTATTTAATTAAAAATGTTTCAAATATCGTCTGACCGGCTGGCTTAGCGGGGATCGAACTGGTGACCCTTGACTTAACTTGCACCCAGCCCGACCAACTGGGTTGTGTCACACCCCGACCCGCAGCGGAATAAGAGTCGGGGCATAATTGGGTTATCACCAAAGCTCATGACATTTACTATTATGTTTCATATTTAATAAAGTCAAAGTTACATTTCCAAAATCCAAACATGTTCATTCAATACAAGGAAAATAAGCCAAGCATAACAATCCCAACACTAAATCGTTTTATTCTTCTAGTCCAAGTCCTATGTGTTCCTAGCTGCTGCTGCTTCACCTGTATCATGTGTAAAATGGGGGTTTTTGGGTCAACATAAGTTGGCGAGTGAACCTTATTAGATAAACATTTATTAAAGAATTTTATGGTTAGTTTATCAATGAAAAATTGTGCATAATCATAGATGAGCAAATGTAAATAATCAAGTAATGGCAAATAGCAGTCACAACTATAACATACAATAACACATGGCAGCATACATGAACATACCAACATCCTACTGTAAATAACATAAATGAAACTGTGCGATCAAGGCTCAATCAAACGGAGCCGATCGTATTGCATGTACTGAAAATGAAACTGTGCGATCAAGGCTCAATCAAACGGAGCCGATCGTATGTGGGCACACCAGGTTCAACCGCATAATAAAATGGGGAACATGCTCAACGCTCATAATGTAATGGGGAGCGGCGGCCTATGAAATTGCATGTACTGAATAATAAATTGCATCCAATAATAACTACTTAACAGCATCAAACTAAATACACATGTTCATGATATGATGTATGCACAATGGTTTAGATATAGTATATATATACAAAGACACATGATACACCCCAAAACGTGATTAAAACGGGGAATTTGTAAGATTCACTCACCTTGGGTGCGTTGGTTGGAGATGGTGAGATACGCACGAATTAGATGGGCGGACAACGAGAAATACTAACCTAAATAATAACGGAAAAATATATTAAACGAGTGGATTTTATTAAGGGTTTTTAATGAAATTTTTAGATATATTTTTGTGAGTTCAAGGCCATTTTCTATCTTTAAAAATGTTATTTTTAAGTATTTTTAATTGATTTTTAAATTAAATTAAATAAGTTAAAATATAAAAAAAATTGTTTATTTAGCGTTGACCGTTGACCGTTGACCGGTTCGGTCAGCGAATTAATCTGCGCCGGGTGAGGCTCGAACCGGCGACCTCCCGTACGCGTGCACGCAGCTCTACCAACTGAGCTACGTGTCTAACCCGAAATAATCTTGTTTTTATTTATACTTATACACTTATTCAGTTAAATCCGAATTTCCTTTATTTACAAAAACATTTTAATTCAATCGGACCGGTGCTCGTGACGGGTTTCGAACGCGCGACGTGTGATTCATGTTGCACACAGTCACCGCTGGACTGTGTGTCTAACCTGGTTATTATCTCAGTTTTTATTATACTTAACAACTAACTGGGTTATCCCGATTTAGTTTAAACAAAAAGGCCTTTTATTATACAAGGAGTGCGTGGAGCAGGGATCGAACTCGGGACGTGTATAGTTTTTGTTTGCACACAGTCCACCGCTGGACTGTGTGTCTAACCCGTTTATAATTCCGTTTTTAATTAACCTTATATCATCACTGAACTCGTCTTCTTCATTACAATTGCAGACATCAATCAAACAACCGATATGCGATTAATTTAGTTAATGAATATGATGTCCAGTTAGAATGCATTGAACCGAAAAGCTTGGGGAAAGAAGATACCGAACAGATCGTCTTCTTCAGAGAATCCGGCGAAACTTGTCGGCTCTGTTTTTGGAACCTTCGGCTGTGAGAATCAATTAACAGGTTTAAGGGATTAAATGTGAAATTGAACTAATGAGTATTGAATATCAGTACGTTGGAATGAGCATACCGGTAATCAACGAGTTTCCGACAATTCCAGAAGTTTTCCGGCGAAAACAGAATGTCCAGCAATGTCGTCTGTGGTTGATTATGAGCGATGGGTTATTGTTAGTAAGGTTCTAACAATGGATTGAAACCGTAAAGTAGAAGTATTTTACCGGTTTGAGTTGAATACGGTTTTCCGGCGACTTTTGCAGAAAATTCCGGCGAGCTGTTTTAGGTGTTCTGGTGCTCCGAAAATGCGACGAAAATGAAATGGAGTGTTGGTATGGTATCTCTGAGTCGCGAGAGTGGTCTGAAGTTTGTGTAATTCTGGACTTGATGATTTTTCGGTTTAAAAACCGACAATGATGAGTCTTTAAGTTTAATCAATTCCGATTTGCTTAGAAACCGTCGTGCATCGGTTATAAACTGAATGTGTGAAATAAACAACGAAATGACGATTGGTTTGCCGATTACCGTTTCTCAGATAGCGCAACCGGTTTCAACTGGGTTTGTGTATAAATTTCATTTGTGTTCCTAGAGTTAGCAGAAAACACAATGTGGCGGAGTGGTCTTGGGAGTGAGTGTTAAGTTGTTGAAGGGTGTCTTGGCTGACCCGGGTTCGAGTCCCGGCAGCGTTATAATTTTTTTATTTATTTTATTTTAACTTTTCATCAAATATAATTTTTATAGTTTAGTTTATTTATTAATTATGTATTGTTTTAAATCAAAATAATCATAATTATTCGACATAACTTTTATAACTTGACATTCGATTAAAAACGGAGCGAGTTTTGAAAACCCGATTTTTACAAATGTTACAGGCTGGGTGTCTAACCCGTATTATATAGTGTCTGTATTATATTTAACAACATACTGTGGAACAATCTGTTTTGGTTTCGAAAAAAAATGGATTTTATTTCAGCAGAAACGGATATGTTCAAGACTCGAACCCGGGACGTGTACGTTATGTTTGCACACAGTCCACCACTGGACTGTGTGTCTAACCCGGTCATTATTCTGGTTTTTATTATATTTATACGCATTTAAAAACTTCATCTTCTTCGATTTATAAAACCAGAGAATCCACTCGACTGTTTAATCAATAATTCTGGTTGAATTAGTTGATTTAGTATTACTGATTAATGAAAATAATTTAAACAGAAAGGTTTTAAGGATGTTGTACCGAACAAGTGTGATCTCTGATGAAGTTCCGGTGATTGAAAGAAATTCCGGCGAAGTGTAACTTGCGACAGAGGATCTACAGGAAGTTTGAGGTGAGTGTGGGTGACTTCTGTCGAAGCTCTAGAAGTCCTATTTATAGAGTAAGGCAATACTGGGATAAATTCGGTTTTCCGGCGATAACTTTCGGCACCTTGCAGAGAATTCCGGCGACGTGATC
This sequence comes from Scalesia atractyloides, assembly GCA_947069175.1. Taxonomy (NCBI): domain Eukaryota; kingdom Viridiplantae; phylum Streptophyta; class Magnoliopsida; order Asterales; family Asteraceae; genus Scalesia; species Scalesia atractyloides. The sequence continues at coordinate 5,162,458 of CAMTDV010000005.1, forward strand.
TTGGAAGACAGAGAGTGCAGAGTGTTTGAGAGTGTACGCAAGTGTATGAGCGAGTTTTACAAGGATTCCAGGATTGTTATTTACAGAGTAGAGGCAGTTATGATTTTCGGTTTCATTCATGATTAACGGTCGATGATTCAGCTCAGACGAATTTATTCAAAATTTCTGTTAAGTCTAATGATTGAAAGCAGTTACATGCGTTAATAAAAAAGGAAAACGGTTATTTGTTTGATTGCTAGAAATCCGGTTTCGACTGTTATGGGTTCAGAGATTCAAATTCAAACGTTGTTTTAGTATATAACTTAATTGCTTTAGGTTTTCAACAGATATGTGGGTGTAGTGTAGTGGTGTATTGTGTGTGTTGGTTGGGTGGAGACCCGGGTTCGAAACCCGGCAGTCCCATTTAATTTTTTTCTTACTTTTTATTATTAGTTATCAATTATGGTTTTTAAATTTAAATATGTTTATTAACTATGTGCTGTTTAAAATTAATTTGGACAATAATTACACATCGAAATTTTTATAAGTGAATATTCGATTAATAAACGAAGCGGGTTTGGATAACCCGGTTTTTGGTGGATGTTACACACATGCACGTTTTACTTATGCTCAATGCCTCGAATCATTTTAGACAAAAAAACCCTTTTTACAAACCTATTTTTTCGTTCCTCAAAACTTCATATTTTTTCAACACATTTCAAACATCAAAATCTCGATTTTAGACAATCAATCTTCTAGCCAAAATGCTTTTTCTCCAAGGTCTTCCTCTTGAATAAATTTCGGGACGAAATTTCCTAAAGTAGGGGAGACTGTAACGCCTCGTATCTTCGTATTTCTATTTTAAAAAAAATGTTCGTATTCGTATTCTAATTTTGGAAACCTTACATTCGTATTTTAATTTCAATCTCACAATTCGAGGCGTTAATCATAATAAAATTCATATTTTATATTTTTTTATTTTATTCACACAACCGATCATTTAAAATACGTATTTATACGCAAACCGACACTTTTATACGTATAAATACTTATACGCACATCCTCAATACTTGAATTATACTTTTATACTTTTTATATACTCAATTACATAACATATTGTAACGCCTCGTATTTCCAAGATTTATTATTTTTATAAAAATTCACGCTCGTTTTCTATTTCCTGAGTCGCAACTACAATCGGATCGAAAAACAGTTTAAAAACGGAAACTACGCGTTGTTACGTGTTTTTAACGAAACGACAACCGAACGCGACCTTTTTCGATGTCTTACATTTAATTTCCGTGTTTAAAACTTAAATAAAATTATACGCTATTTCGTAACGTTCGGGCGCTGAAATGGGCTTCAGAAACGCAATCGGGCTGCTATGGGGCTTTAGGCCCAACACCGTTGAAACCCTAACACTATAAAAGCGTCATCACCTTTGAAACAAAACCTAATCCCTCTTCACCTACTTTCTCCTTTCCGGCGATCAGAGCCGCCTTTCCGGCGAAACTCTTCACGAAATCACCAATGAGAAAGCATATGCAATATTGTGAGTACACTCGACCCACTTTTATTTATAACACTTTTGGGTGTAACATGTTTTACATATACAAAAATCATGAACACTTAAACTTTATGAAACGCACAAACAATCTTATATACATGAATACTTGAATCTTATACTTGATGCTTGTCTTGGATATTCGTTATGCTATGCTTTAGTCATTAACTATTTTTTTAGCCTTCGTTTAACATGTTTAGCGCTATAGGAATTCACGCATCCACCTCCATCGTGTTATTCGTGAGATCATGTTAAAACGTCGTGATTGCGTTAAGGGTTTGATTATTAGTATTGCATGCCTTGATATTGCTCTTGTATAGATTTGGTTGCCATGAGGATTGTTAAAACTTTATTCGTATACGTATGCTATGCTTAAACTTGTGTACTCGCCTTTGCTTTTGCATTGACTTTATTTTAAAACATGTTACAGGTTGAAGGAGATGATGCTATGAAATCAAAATAGCAAGGACTTAGATACACACATTTTAGACGTTAGATTTATAAATGTTGTACCAAATTTTGTTATGTTTTATGAACTTATTGTATTGCTTCATGTTGTATTTGACAATGTTGTGAAATGAAATTTGGATTTAATTAAATATTGTCATTTATTAGCGTTGTGAGCAATGAGCAATCTTGTTTTCGTTTCATCCGATTTTTTCGCCATTGATTAGGGTGTGACATTCTAGCTTTTCAAAATTGACTTTTTCTTCCTATTGAAAAATTGTTTTGAAAAGTCTTTTTTAATTACCCAAACAATATTTTGACTTATTGATTTTTAAAAAAGCCAATATGTTAATAAGTTGGTTCAAAAAACTTAGACCAAACATGCCTTAGTCTAAAAGTGAATTGTAGCATACTAAATTTGTTTGAATGTTTGTTATTGGATTTGCAATATAGAATTACTTTTTTGGACTAAATGTTGAGTATCACAATAGGTTCTACATATAATTGGAAGACACTATTCCCTCGTATTTATTTTATAATATTTTTTTAAAGTAATTGTCAACAACGGAGAAAAAAAAGGTAATAGCAAAGGTATAAAAATACTATTTAATTGAAAAGGAGGTAGAAAATTTACTGATTTTTAGTGTAATTATGTGGATGGAGACAGGGGCACAGGATTATAAGGGCGGGAGGGGGTGCCCGCCCCCCGAACTTTTCGCTCAGTAGTGTTATATATGTAGTTTTCGTATAGAAATTTTTGGGTATATACATTCCCCCCCTCCGGTTTTCGACGGCAAGCTTCGCCACTGGATGGAGATGCTATTGTGAATGCTCTAAGGCTGTGATGTATGGATGAGGAGGCTCTGTTGCCTCTTCTTAGTAACACTCATGGTATAAAATTGAGCCTTTTTTTCCTATTATCACAAATGGCGCCCCCTTTATTTAATAATCCACGCAACACACAACTCGCAAATACTTGTTATTGCAATAGCTGGCATTCAACAGCACCCCCTAGCTAGCCTCGGGAACATTCCAAAAGATGTTATAGAAATCACCGTAGGAATGTGAGAGAGTTGGAAGAGCTATGGGTAAAATGGACCGGCCCTTCCACACGGGAATCGCAAGGTGCATCTCTCGGAGGGAGCACCCCAACCACTTCGTCCACCCTAATAGGTGGTTAACGAATTATAGGCCGAAAGTGTATGCCTGAATTCATTATTTTGGGTCAATGATCTTTAAACCTATATGTAAAACCAACTGAACTATAATCAAAATGAACTGAACCTATGAAAAACTAAAACCCAAAGGTTTTCTATACCATAACTTCGGTTTTGGTTTGGCTTGAGCCAAAAACAGCACAAACCGGACATGCACATCTCTACTAGTACATATATTTGTCATCCTAAAAAAATAATAAAATCATGACTATTGGTATATATAAATTTGGACACTTTTGTTGTATAATATAAATCTTAAAACTTATAATGTATCTTGTAATTAACTAAATGGCTGACAGTCTAACTTTTTTAATCAAAGTATAATTTAATTTTTATGACAGTCTATTTGAATACATTGTTGTAAATATTTTGCTATTTTAATCTACAACTCTCAATATAAGTTTTATTACAAATTGAATTGTGTCTAATAAAATATATTTTATTGTTTATGACGTAGTCTTTGATGAAATTTATATTAAGTGGTAGATAATTGTAAACATATTCTAACAAAATACTTAAAAATGTAAAATCAGTATGTATTAAAATTTGTAAAAGAAAACAAGATTATATTTTAAGAACTCATATCAACCAAAGTAATCAAAACAAAATTGTTATCACAAATTTCTCCCTGAGATAAAATATTCACCCTCTTCATTTCTTACATGACTACCTTTATTGAAATCATGGTTGCAAAAGTCGCTAAACGCTCCTTAATTGATCAACCAGGAAGTTGAGAGTACTCGACCTAGGCGGAAAAGTACTCGGACATGTTAAATTATAAATAAATTAGTTTTTGGAAATTAATTATATGTCAGATAACATAAATTTACTAATATTTATAACAAAATATATAAAAATGATATTCATTCTTTAATATGGTAGGCGTAGAATTATGTTTTATTTTTCTTTAAGTCAAACTCTACCCGAGTTGACCTACCAGATCCGATTCTGGCCAAGGTTGACAACGTTTGATCGATGCTGAGTAATTAGGCGGAGTTGAAGAAAATCGCCTCGGCAACCTACCTTGTAGCGACCACTCGGGAAGTACTCGGCCTTGAAGGTCGACCTTGTTTACAACCATGATTGAAATCAAACTTGGTCTACACTACATACCAATCCATGCATGGCATGCCCCTTATAACTAAAAAATATGCTTGTTGTAATTTTAATCAAAACAGACAGTATCATAATTAGTGTTGAAAGTTGTAATAACCAATAAGAAAACTAATATGAAGCATATCAACATTCAAGAAACTAATGAGCACCATTCATGGATTTCATGCAGTTATTCTTCAATACAAAAAAAAAAAAGACAATGAGGCTTTATGCAACCATATAAATTAACATCAATCTCAATTATCCTTTTAGAGAAAACCATTACATCTTGTCTTTGCAATCATGTATCAGAAGAAGGCAATGATCTTTCATCTTCTTCCTTCAAAGAAACTATCAATGTAGCCACTTGATCCATACCAGGTCTCAAATCAGGTGAGCCATTTATGCACTTCAAAGCTATCTTCAACAAACCCACCATCCTTTCTTCACTTGCACCTTCAACCACCAAAGCCTTATCAAACACCTCACCGGTCCATTCCTCCTTGACCACCGAGGTAACCCACTTAGCCAGATCAAGCCCGCTGCTCTGAACCGGCTTCCCTGTCAGCAACTCTAGTAGAACCACACCAAATGCATACACATCAACGCTGAAGGCGTTGCGTTGTGTGAACCATCGTCTACCACCATTAGACCGTATTCACTAATGCAAGAATCCATGTCCTTTGTAAGCAAAATGTTTGATGATTTTAAGTTTCCATGAGATATTTTGTCGTCTTTGAGCTCTGTGTGCATGAACGCTAGCGCTTCTGCTGTGTTGCACGCGATGTTTAGTCTGCTTCCCCAATCGAAAATTTGCCCATTTTGTGATCCTGAAAATGGGTACAGGGGTGTGAGCTATTCATGATAAGTGGCAAAATGGATGGATTAGATAACGGGTCAAAACGGCTTCGTGACAAAATGGACCATTTTAAAGAGTAGGTCAAATTGCCCTTGGTCAGTTAGAGCTGGCCCACTAAACTTATTTTCATTTGACTTCAATTGTTTATTGAAGTTCAAAGAAAAGACAAAAAAGTAGTGTTAACGGGCCACCACTAACTCACAGCTATTGATGATGAGTATAAGTGGCGAAATGGATGGATTAGATAACGGGACAAAACGGCTTCGTGACAAAATGGACCATTTTAAAGAGTAGGTCAAATCGCCCTTGGTCAGATAGAGCTGGCCCGCTAAACTTATTTTCATTTGACTTCAGTTGTTTATTGAAGTTCAAAGAAAAAGACAAAAAAATAGTGTTAACGGGCCACCACTAACTCACTAAGCCACACAAACTCAACCCGACCCGATTAACTTGCAAATACCTAAGCATATTTAATTTAGCCCATTTGTACACATGGTCAGGTCGAACTGGGTGACAACGCCACACAAAAACCGACACGACACGATTGACTCGCGAACGCCTAACCATTTTTTAGCCGACGTTGATGCCCAAACTTACCATGGAGAAGCCTAAAGAGACTGCCATTCTGCTGGAACTCATAAACTAGTAACTTTTCTTGTTTAGAACAATAATATGCAACTATTGGTAACACTTTAGGGTGTTTCACTTGATCTATTCTTTGCATCCTTTTCTTGAACTCATCTTTCGAAATCTCCCAATCTTTAATCCTTTTAACAACAAGTGGAATCCCATCATTTGGAAGGACTCTATAAAGACTTCCATGTTTCCCCCTCCCAATCAACTCGGCCGGAGCTCTAAGCAGATCTTCAAATCTCAGCCCGTTAACTGCTTCCACCAGGCTCAAAAGAACAAGCGAACCCGAAACCACACCATTTTCAGCTGAAGTTATCGAGAACTCCGACCTGCTTTGACCAACCTTTGACTCACTTGAACCACCATTATCTTTTACACTTTTAACTACTTTTTTCATTGTGTCAATCTTGGTATCCTCAAGATTCTGCCTTTTCTTGAGGATCACAAGACCAATCAAAACAAGAACAATCAATCCAAGAATCGACAATCCGGTATACATAAGAAATCCATGTGAGTCTTTCTTTTTCTTGTTTGACAAACACGCATTCGGCAGGTCCTTCCCACATAGCCGTGGGTTACCCGCAAAGCTTTTCGTGCCAAAACGACCCGCATCATCCGGAACTCGACCAGTCAAATCGTTATTTGACACATCAAAAAATTCAAGTTGGTGATAATTGAAGTTTGGCAGCTGCCCAGTAAAATGATTGTTTTGGGCCAAAAAGGTTTTCAGGCCCAAGTTTCTTGACATATCAGGCAACTCACCACTGAGCTGATTGTTAGATATATCAATCCTTACCAAATCAGTCAAACCGGTCAACGAACCCGGAAGATCACCCGAAAAGTGATTCCCATTTAGATACAAAAGCCGAAGTCGTTTGCAGTTTGATATTTCTTGTGGTAAGCTTCCTGTAAGATTGTTGTACTTCAGACTAAGTAACAGAAGAGAAGTTTCTTTGCAAACCGATTCGAAATCAACGGTTCCTGATAAGCTGATGTGTTCCAGAACAATTTTTTGAACTGTTTGGTTGGTGCTGTCACACTTAACACCATACCAGTGATCTGTGCACGGGTCTGATGAAACATTCCAACCCCAGTTTGGTGTGTTTTGTATGCTTCCAGGCCCAAGGTTTTCCATGAAATCAACCAATGCTTCCACTACATCTTCTGTTTCCGCCTTTCGGGTTGGAAAAAGAAGAACAAACACAAAAGAAACTACTAGAACGGATTGAATACCGCTCATTTTTAAGAACACGGGTTATGCATGAAATGACATTTTGCTTGTTTTAATGAGGTTATATGATGCAATTAACACAGTTTGGCTGAATTTACAATGATGAGATGTCACTAACAAGTAAAAGCTGTGAGTTTACAATGAGGGGTGATTAAAAACTGTTTGAAATAGATGTTAACAGAAGCTACAAAATATGTTTGGCCGGCTGTAAATAGCGAGTGGTGAATAATATATGTTTATGCCGGCTTTTCAAGTGGTGGTGATTGTGAGTTGTGATGCTACATTGTGGTGCCGTTGTTGTAGATATCTGTGATAGCCTTCGATGATATAGAGGGTTGATGGTGTTCGTTCGAGAGTTAGCTTGAGTCGTAGAAGAAATGAACATAACTCTAACTGTGTTATAGTAAGCGGAACTAGAACTTTTTCACTGGGGTAAGGCTTTGTTCTCTTGGCTACAAGTAGAGGGTCCGAATGATATTTTTTTTTCTAGAAAATTATCGTGACCGAGGGGTCAATAGACCCTCTTAACCTCCCTCTCTTTTCACCCCTAGCTACAATAGATTTTTGAAGGAGAAAGTGGTTGTGGTGATTAATAAATCAAATATATGTTATATGTTTACTGTTAATTTAGTTTCTTTGTTTAACTACTCTTTGGGGTAGGGAGTGGGCGGTGAAATGGATCGGCAAAGTAGTTTGCCGCGCGGTAAAACCGCCACCAACTAGTTTTGCCGATCGGTAAAGTAGGAACCGCGGTAAACCCTTGCCGATCGACAAAAATGAGGATATGACCGTTGGGGTTGTTTTGTAACGGCTATAATGCCGTTTGAAAAAAAAAACAAATTTTTCATTATTTAAACCCACATTTACACCATTTTTTTTATAAACTCTCCTCTACTCCTACTCTTCTTCAAACAAAAACCCAAATTTATTCAAACAATCTTTGAAAATGGAAGGCTCGAACAAAGGTGATGGCAAGAAAAAATATTGGGGTCCGGTTCGAAGGAAAAGGCGCAAAAAAAACGTGGCGATGCGGGTGGTTCGCGTAGACCGTTACATCCCCAACTCGGCTTTGCTACTCAAACACAACCATCCTTTTTTAACCAAACCATGCAACCGAATTTCGGTTACAATACCCAACCGCATACAAATTATCCGCCACAAAACTATTATCCACACGGTCCGACGTTGGTTGCACCCGGTGTTTATGATTATCCCCTCGACGCGCAAAACGCTTTTGACCCGTTTGGTCTTCCAAGCCCACCCACACAATCACCTAGAGATTTAGTAGACGACTCCGAAGAAGAGGTCGTACCTGACACTCAAGAGCAACACAATGATGGCCGTGTGATTTTTAATTTTAGAGTAGTAACGTTTAGGTTATTTCTTTGAAATTTAAGTTTTTTTAGTTATTTTAATGTAATTGCTTTTTTAATTAAATTAATGTTTTAGATGTTTTATTTTAAAAAAAAAAGTTTATCAATTCATAGGTGTCTAACCATTGCCAACACTTTTGACCAAAAGTTTAAACACTTTAGGTGAATTGACATGACACACTCTCTCATTGTTGTATTTTGAAGTTTAAACACTTTAGATGTTTACCCACTCTCTTCCCTCTAAGATTTCTAAATCATTTAAAATATTTTGGGGAACATTATGATATATGTAGTGGTGGCAAAGTGGGCAAGTTGGATGAGTTTGGGTAATGGGTCAAAATGAGTTTAGGTTAGGATGGGTATTTTTTTAAAAAGGTCGTATGGGTAATGGGTCAAGATGGGTTTGAGTTAGGATGGGTGTAAGTTAATATAGGTTTGGGTAAAGATGGGATGAAAAAATAATTAAAAAGTAAAAAGTTATAAAAATAAAAAATATATAAAATTATAAAAATATATAAAATTATAAAAAAATTCTTAAAACCGAAAAAAATAAAAAAAGTAAAAAATTCTTAAAAATAAAAAAAACAAAAAATTCCAAACAATCCTAAAAATTCAAAAAAATAAAAAAAAACTAAAAAACCAAAAAAATCTAAAAAAATAAAAAAATAAAAAAATTTCTTAAAAATAAAAAAAAGAAAAATTCTAAAAAATCCCAAAAATGCAAAAAAAAATTATAAAAAATCAAAATATTAAAAAATCCAAAATATTCTTAAAAAAATTTTCAAAATATTCAAAAAATCATAAAAATTCTAAAAAATCCTAAAAATTCGAAAAAAATCAAAAAATTCTAAAAATTCAAAAATATTCTAAAAAATCAAAAAAATTGTAAAAATTCTAAAATATCAAAAAATCCTAAAAAATCAAAAAACTCTAAGCAATAAAAAAATCCCAAAAACTCTAAAAAATCAAAAAAATTATAAAAAATCCTAAAAATTCAGAAAAATAACAAAAAATTTATAAAAAATAAAAAAGTTTCTAAAAAATAAAAAATCAAAAAAATCCTTAAAAATCCTAAAAATTTTAAAAACAAAAATTTAAAAAATCAAAAAAATTTGTTAAAAATCCTAAAAATTCTAAAAATCAAAATAGTATTTTTTTTTAGATTTTTTAGAACTTTTAGGATTTTTTAGTATTTTTTTGAACATTTTTTTATCTTTTAGATTTTTTTGGTATTTTTGAATTTTTTAGAATTTTTAGACTTTTTTATTTTTTAGTATTTTTTTTTTGAATTTTTAGGATTTTTTTATTTTTTTGAATTTTTTAGTTTTTTTTTTGTTTTTTTAGAATTTTTGACTTTTTACATTTTTTTATTTATTTTTAAGGTGTTTTATTTTTAGGATTTTTTTTTGAATTTTTTGAATTTTTCGAATTTTTTTTAATATTTTGATTTTTTAGGTTTTTTAGATTCTTTTTTGTTTTTTATTTTTTAGAATTTTTATTTAAACGCACATTTACACCATTTTTTTTATAAACTCTCCTCTACTCCTACTCTTCTTCAAACAAAAACCCAAATTTATTCAAACAATCTTTGAAAATGGAAGGCTCGAACAAAGGTGATGGCAAGAAAAAATATTGGGGTCCGGTTCGAAGGAAAAGGTGCAAAAAAAACGTGGCGATGCGGGTGGTTCGCGTAGACCGTTACATCCCCAACTCGGCTTTGCTACTCAAACACAACCATCCTTTTTTAACCAAACCATGCAACCGAATTTCGGTTACAATACCAAACCGCATACAAATTATCCGCCACAAAACTATTATCCACACGGTCCGACGTTGGTTGCACCCGGTGTTTATGATTATCCCCTCGACGCGCAAAACGCTTTTTGTCACACCCCGACCCGCAGCGGAAAAGGTGATCGGGGCATGATTGGGTTATCATCAAAACTCATGACATTTATTATAACGTTTCATATTCATTATTACAATTTAAAGGGAAACATACAATCTTAATTTCATCATGTCCTAAACATCATTCTAGACTTCATTGTTTTCTTCTAAGGCATTTCCTATGTTTTCCTTGCTTCATCCTGTTCACATGTATCATGTGTAAAAATGGTTTTTGGATCAACAAAAAGTTGGCGAGTGAATCCTGTGAAAAACATTTGAACAAGTTTATTGAATTGATTATAAAATAAAGTGCAAAACCACATATGAGTAAATATAGATGTAAACATATTCATAAAACACTTAATATCAGATAATGCACACACATACAATAATAAATTGTTTTGAGGCACGCGTTGCTCAACCCGTCTCTCACGAGGAACTGATGGGCCTAATGAATGAGTTTTGAGGCACGCGTTGTTCTACGAACTGATGGGCCTAATGAATGATTTGCATACAACTTGACAATATGAAAGACATAACTACAAACAATATTTACACTCTAAGTTTAGATCACAATATGGTATGGCACAAGTTTAAATAAACGAGTTAATTTTAGTGACACATGACACACCCCAAAACGTGTAATTAAAAAGGGGAGCTGTAAGATTCACTCACATTGGGTGCGTTCGGTTGGTGACGTTGAATGCGCACGAAGTTTGATTTAACCACGAGTGAAACTAACCTAGATAATAACATAATGGTTTGGTAAATAAGCGGATTTTATTAATCAACTTTAGTAGGATTATTGGATATATTTTTGTGAGTTTAAGGCTATTTTCTAACTTTAAAAATGTTATTTTTAAGTATTTTTAATTGATTTTTAAATATAATAAATAAATAAAAATAATAAAAAAATGTTGACTTTTTGACCGTTGACTTGTTGACCGTTGACCTGTTGACCGGTTTGATTGTGTTATTATGTGCGCTGAGTGAGGTTCGAACCCGTGACCTCCCGTAAGCGTGCACGCAGCTCTACCAACTGAGCTACGTGTCTAACCCGAAATATTTCTGTTTTTAATTATATTTATATACTAATTGAATTAATCCGAAAATCATTTATTTTAAAAACGATTTTAATACATGACTCGTGCTCGCCACAGGTCTCGAACCCGGGACCTGTGGTTTAGTTTGACACACAGTCCACCGCTGGACTGTGTGTCCAACTTGGTAAATAATCTGTTTTTTATTATACTTAACATCTTACTGAAATTAACCCGGTTCGGTCTAAAAAAAAGGCATTTTATTTCTGTGAAAGTGCGTGTGTCAATAATCGAACTAGGGACGTATGCGTGTTTATTTGCACACAGTCCACCGCTGGACTGTGTGTCTAACCCGAGATATAAATTGATTTAAATTAAACATATATAATACCGAAAACTTCATCTTCTTCGTTAAGCTTAACCAGAATCGATGTCCGACTGTTTTGACAAAAATAATCAGTTTCTTTAGTGTGTTGTGATTAGCTACATGTGAGTTTAATAAAAACAAGAGAGATTAAGTGTAAGATATACCGAACAGAGCTCCTCTGTTTCGCCGGCGCAACTCCGATGATAGCAGGTTATTCCGGCGACGTGTGTTTTGCGGCAGAGGGTCTTCAGGAAGCTTGAGGTGAGTGTGGGTGGCTTCGGTATGGGCTCTAGGTGTTCTGTTTTTAGAGTAAGGCACAGAGGTGAAGGGGTTCGGTTTTCCGGCGAGTTGCATAAAATTTCCGACGAGTGAAATTACGTCGAGAAAGGGTGTGATTGTGAGCGAAAAGGTTAACAGAAGTTAGAGGGTGTATTTATAGGGCAGAACATTGACGAATTTGGTCCATTTACCGTCTTGATTCGTCGGTCAATGATTTTTCCGGCGGTTATGACTTGTATCGCGGACTAGACATTGGTTATAACCGATGTTGAGGTAATTGCTTCGGTTAAATTAGAAGAAACCGTCCAATCTCGACGAAATCGTTGGGATTTCCAACGACTGCGATTTTGGGCGCGACTTCAATTAATTGTTTCGGTATCTTAACAAAAACCCAAAGTGGCGGAGTGGTTGAGCGCGTGTGTGTTAAGGCTTCGGAATCCTGGCTGACCCGGGTTCGAAACCCGGCAGCAGCAATATATTTTTATTTCATTATTTTTAATGAATTTTCAAATATAAATTATATATTCCAATATACTTATTAATTATGTATCGTTTAAAATTTATTTAAGCATTAAATACGCAACGAAATTTTTAACTGATTGTTCGGTTAATAAACGGAGCGGGTTTGGTAAATCCGTTTTTTGACGGATGTTACACTTTTGACCCGTTTGTCTTCCAAGCCCACCCACACAATCACCTAGAGATTTAGTAGACGACTCCGAAGAAGAGGTCGTACCCGACACTCAAGAGCAACACAATGATGGCCGTGTGATTTTTAATTTTAGAGTAGTAACGTTTAGGTTATTTCTTTGAAATTTAAGTTTTTTAGTTATTTTAATGTAATTCCTTTTTTTAATTAAATTAATGTTTTAGATGTTTTATTTAAAAAAAAAAGTTTATCAATTCATAGGTGTCTAACCATTGTCAACACTTTTGACCAAAAGTTTAAACACTTTAGGTGAATTGACATGACACACCCTCATTATTGTATTTTGAAGTTTAAACACTTTAGGTGTTTAACCACTCTCTTCCCTCTAAGATTTCTAAATCATTTAAAATATTTTGGGGAACATTATGATATATGTAGTTGTGGCAAAGTGGGCAAGTTGGATGAGTTTTGGTAATGGGTTAAAATGAGTTTAGGTTAGGATGGGTATTTTTTAAAAAAGGTCGGATGGGTAATGGGTCAAGATGGGTTTGAGTTAGGATGGGTGTAAGTTAATATAGGTTTGGGTAAAGATGGGATGAAAAAATAATTAAAAAGTAAAAAGTATAAAAATAAAAAATATATAAAATTATAAAAATATATAAAATTATAAAAAATCTAAAAAAATTCTTAAAAACCGAAAAAATAAAAAAAAGTAAAAAAATTCTTAAAAATAAAAAAAACAAAAAATTCTAAAAAATCCTAAAAATTCAAAAAAATAAAAAAAAACTAAAAAACCAAAAAAATCTAAAAAACAAAAATAAAAATAAAAAAAATTTCTTAAAAATAAAAAATAAGAAAAATTCTAAAAAATCCCAAAAATGCAAAAAAAAATATAAAAAATCAAAATATTAAAAAATCCCAAATATTCTTAAAAAATTCAAAAAAAATCAAAATATTCAAAAAATCATAAAAAAATTCTAAAAAATCCTAAAAATTCGAAAAAAAAATCAAAAAATTCTAAAAATTCAAAAATATTCTAAAAAATCAAAAAAATTGTAAAAATTCTAAAATATCAAAAAAATCCTAAAAAATAAAAATAACTCTAAAAAATTAAAAAAGAATCCTAAAAACTCTAAAAAATCAAAAAAATTATAAAAAATCCTAAAAATTCAAAAAAATAACAAAAAATTTATAAAAAATAAAAAAGTTTCTAAAAAATTAAAAATAAAAAAAATCCTAAAAATTCTAAAAATTTTAAAAAACAAAAATTCAAAAAATCAAAAAAAATTGTTAAAAATCCTAAAAATTCTAAAAAATAAAAAATAGTATTTTTTTTTTAGATTTTTTTTGATTTTTTAGTATTTTTTTGAACATTTTTTTATCTTTTAGATTTTTTTTGGTATTTTTGAATTTTTTAGAATTTTTAGACTTTTTTATTTTTTAGTATTTTTTTTTGAATTTTTAGGATTTTTTTTATTTTTTTGAATTTTTTAGGATTTTTTTTTTGTTTTTTAGAATTTTTTTTGACTTTTACATTTTTTTTTTTATTTTTTAGGTGTTTTATTTTTAGGATTTTTTTTTGAATTTTTTTGAATTTTTCGAATTTTTTTAATATTTTGATTTTTTAGGTTTTTTAGATTCTTTTTTGTTTTTTATTTTTTAGAATTTTTAGGATTTTTAGAATTTTTGGAAATTTTTTGTTTTTTTTTTGACTTTTTATAATTTTTTTGATTTTTAAGATTTTTTTCGAATTTTTATAATTTTTTTTATTTTTTTCGAATTTTTAGGATTTTTTTTTATTTTTTCGAATTTTAGGATTTTTTTTGAAGATTTTGGATTTTTTTATTATTTTTAAACGAAGAACGACAAAAGAGTAATACGGCGGTGATTGGTGAAGTCATAGTTGTGAAGAGATATCTACGTATAATAATTAGTTTAGTGAGTTTATCTTATACCCATCCTGACCCGCTTGGGTTTTATCTCATACCCATCCTGTCCTACTCTTCTTTTTTTTTTTCACCACATCATAACTCATCCTAACCTAGTGATTAATTTTGTTTGGCTCATCTTAACCCATCTTAAAATTTAAAATACCCATATCAATCCAAAATGGAATGGATGAGCTTGTTTTGTCAGGTCTAGATATATGTTTGAAATAAAATGTAAAATTTCAAATAACTAAGTCCTCAAGATTGAAGTTCCTGCAACAAGGACATTTTTTTTAAAAGTGTGAGAAGACATAGAAATTGACACGTATGCATCATGTTTTCAAATTGTTTTGGCAAGAAAAACAACAAACATAACTATTTAAAATACAATGCAATGTATAATAAGCATGAAATTAATCTAAAAAACAACTAAAACACACTCCTTAACGCTTACAACACCTTACTTAACGTTCTTGGCATGATGTTTTAAGTTTTAAATACTATTCATTGCATTGTGTCTTAAAATATTATGTTTGGTGGTTTTCTTACCAAAACATCATGCCTAAGTCCAAAACATGATGCCTACATGTCAATTCCTATGTCTTCTCACATTCTTACAAAAAATGTCATTTTTACAGGAACCTAAACCTCATATATGTTATAATTAATGGTAATTCGAGAACCTAAACCAATAGGTTTGGTATACCGAACTGATTATGAGATGCTACGATTATATAACGTCTTAAACGCTAAGAGAGATAATGATGGATAGAGTAAACAGGTTGAAAGCTGTCATCAAGAGAAGAGCTTGTGTTGAGTTCTATTGCAGTAATGGATGATGCTCACTTGTAGTGGCATTTGGGAGCCTACCATGAGTTAATGGGTTCATTGTTACAAGTCGAAAGCAACTGGGAGTTGTGTTAACTGCTCAAAGACTAACTTTATACATTGAGCAAGTAAGTTGAAAGCAGTAAGGAATCTTGATATAATAAAAAATTTAAAGGGTAAAAGTTGTGTAAATCCAACAAAGTCGCACACCAGGAAGTCGGGTGTGACGAGTTGGTATCAGAGACTGAGTTTACGAGAATTGGGTGCTAATGACAAGTCCAAACATGTAAAAAAAATATTCTCTTTAGTTTGAGTATGCATTGTGAGTATAATGACAAGTCCAAACTTGTAAGAACGACGCATCTAACTCAATTTCTATTTCTAAGGGCATGGTTTCGACAACACTTTCCCACACAACCGAGGGTTACCCGCAAAGCTTTTGGCGCCAAAACTACCAGTCTCAACTGGAATTCGACCACTCAAATCATTATTCGAGACATCAAAGTCTTCAAGTTGGTGATATTTAAAGTCTGGCAGCTGCCCAGTAAAATGATTGTTCTGAGCCAAAAAGGCTAACAAGCTTGTATTTCTGGACATATCCGGCAACTCACCACTAAGCTCGTTGTTGGATATATCGATTCTTACCAAATCAGTCAAACCGCTTAAAGAACCTGGAAGATCACCAGAAAAGTGATTCCCGTTTAGATACAAAAGCCGAAGGCTTTTGCAGTATGATATTTGTTGTGGTAAGCTTCCTGTAAGGTTGTTGTATTTCAGGCTAAGTAAAAGAATGGAAGTTTCTTTACAAACGGATTCAAAATCAACGGTTCCTGATAAGCTGATCTGTTCGAAAACAATGCTCTTTACGACCTGCTTGGTGCTGTCACATGTAACCCCGTGCCAGTGATCTATGCACGGGTCTGATGTAACATTCCATCCCCAGTTTGGTGTGTTTTGCATGGTTCCAGGCCCAAGTTTTTGCATGAAATGAACCAATGCTTCCACTACATCTTCTGTTTCCGTCTTTCCGAGTGGAAAAAGAAGAACAAACACAAAAGAAACTACGAGAACGAATTGAATAACACGCATTTTTTTAGAAAGGAACTTTAAATTTTTACTTGGTTTATGCAAAAGTCATGGCATTGTGCTTGTTTATATAAGGTTATATGATGCGAACACAGTTGCAGTTGGCTGAATTTACAATGAATGAGAGAATAAGAACTGTTTGATATAGATGTTAACAAAAGCTACAAATAGGGTTGTTTAAAAATCTCGAGGCTCGCTCGAAGTTCGCTCGAAAAAAGTTCGAAGTCAGCTCGGTTTTAAACGAGTTGGCTCGGCTCAGCTCGGTTTGAAAACGAGTTGGCTCGACTCGGCTCGGTTTGTAAACGAGCCAAGCCCGAGCCAAGGTAGGTTCGGTTCGTGGCTCGCTCGTTAGTTGGCCCGTTGGCTCGTTTAAATTAATCCCAAATTATATATGTGTATATATTCTAATATATTTAAGAAATGTTGTTTAACTAGTAATATGGTTATATTTTTATTGAAAAAACAGATTGTTAAGCTATATTCTTAATTAGTAATATTGATTTAAAAATATATATTAAGGTAACTGATATAGAATCTTTTCTTGTTCGTTTTATTTATAGTAAATAATGTTTTAATTGTTGCGTTTGGTTTTATGTATATTATCATGTGTAAAAGTTACAAAAAGTATAAACTTTTTTTAAGCAAACGAGCTGGCTCAAGCTTTTGATGAGCTGAGCCTGAGCCCAACTTTCCAGCTCATTAAGAAAAATGAGTCAGTTCGACTCGATTTGATTTTTAAACAAGTCGAGCCTGAGCTCACCTTGGTTCGATTTGGCTCTGCTCGTTTACAGCCCTAGCTACAAAATATGTTTTGCAGGCTGAAACCGGTTAAATTATATTATATATATATATATATATATATTTGCCGGTTTTTAAATTGATGTGTACATTGTTGCATTTACAGGTTTGGTTTTTGTAAATATCTGTGATTGCCTACGATAATATAGAGGTGTTGACTTACTTATATTTAAGTTTTTGAATTGATTTGTATGAATACTTGTGTTGTGTTGTTGAGTTTGTTTTTAGGATATAAGTTGTAAAAAAAGGGAAGCAGAGATGAAGTTCTGGGAATGAAAATTAGAGGACTTGTAGTGAAGATAGGTGAAAACTAGAGGACTAAATCTGTAAATGTGAATTTCATATATAAATTTGAAGCTAGTATATTTCTCCCGTGCATTGCGATGGCGTCGAAACGTAAAGTAATGGGAATTTATACTATCTAATGAAAACGTAAAGTAATGGGAATTTATACTGTCAGATTTTTGTAATTTCTTATAATAAAACATTAAAAGACCATTTTGCCCTTCATTAAAAAGAGAAAAAAGATCAAAAAGCTGGATTTTAACTGAAAAATCTGACCAGATTTTGATTTAGGATTAAAATAGCCACAATATTGAAATCACAGGACCCAGATTCAAATGGTTTGAGTTTTGGACTAAAGTGCGAAGAGTGACCAAACCTCAGTGACTATTTTAGCAGTTTACTCTTCTTGTTTTTATGTGTTATATACGACACGTAAATCAGTTAAAAATGACCAATCGCTTAAAAACAAGAAACATGAAGTAGTTAAACACACATGTGATGTTTGGCTGCTTTGATCAATAAAAAAGTGAAGATCTGAGATATGAAGTTCAGTTAGGAACTAACACACCCACATGGAGGGCACTGAAATAGAAGCTCAAAGCCCCTGAAATTAAAGATTTACATGAAAGCCATTTGACACTCTTTCTGGATACAAAGGAGCACATGGTGATAACAATGGAATGTTTGGTGGGTATTTGTCTGCTTATCATAATACTGAAATGAAAATAAGTACAAATCAATTGGTAAGTACCAGAATCAGCGTAATCCCGGCTAAAACAATATAGTCTGACTGAAGTGGGGCAATAGGGCTTTCCAATTTAAGAAGTGCGATAGGTTAATATAAGAAAGTCATTCCAAAAAAAGATGCTATGAATAGGGTTGTTCACGAGCCGATCCGAACCGAGCGGACCTTTGCTCGTGCTTGGCTCGTTTACAACCGAGCGAAATCCGAATGAGCATATTCGAGCGTGTAATTTTTCGAGCGAGAAGCGAGCGACAAGTAATTGGACAACCATAGATTTAGCATGTTTCCTTTGATGTCTCCGCTATCGGGAGGATTTAGGTCCAGCTGTCTGAGGATGACACTAAGATTGAGGTCAGATCGTCCGAGCGATGAGGCTCTGGTTGAGGCAGGTGAGGGGATGAATATACAACTGAAGAAACCCAAGATCAACTAGACCGGAATCAAAGTAGATCCATGGAATGGCTCTGCATAAAAGGGTTAATCCTCCGTTTGGTTTCACGATGGATGATGAATAGACAATATTCCGGCTGATCCTGCAAAACAGAACACCGTTAGCTCGCCATGGGGAGAAAGGGGGTTCTCTCCGTGACCACCCTCCGGCGTGAGAATAAGTACAGGTAGTCGGAAGTAAGTATTGTAAGTGAGAGAGTAGTTAGAGTGAATACTTTTCCTTGAACTCCAAGTTACATATTTATAGCTGGTGTTTGGCGCCAAAAAGAGAGATTGTTAACTTTAACGAATCTTTTGTTATTCCGTTAACGTTTGTTGGCAATCCGTTAGTGCACACAGATCGTGAGCTCATCAGCGGTTAGGGAGGTGCCACTGTCAACATGAGATCACTATATCTTATAAATGTGAGCATGCCATCACCGTGATCTTCCTCAGCCGTCCAAATGCTGCCATGTGGCAATTGGTTATAACCGAAAAGATGCTTGCACGATTGGGTGTTAATGGCTTCTAGAAGGTTTCACAGCTGTTACCCATCTATTATTCGCCACGTGTACATTCTGTTACAACAGAAAATTTCCCTTTGCTTCTGCACCAAGTCAAGGATTTTGCTAAGGGAAAGTTTCTCAGGATTTACTGTTTCCTTGTGCGAGAAGCGCAAGTTAGTTAACTGATCTTCCTTCTTCTCCTTGCTGCTTAGCGCAACGTTTGGTGGATGCTTGCTTTGTATAAATATCTGCGCAAGGTTTGTGCATGGAGCATTATCAAATAAGAATGTTCAAGGTTAACTTTGAACCTTGCGCGAGCCCGCGCAAGGTAGTTAAATGAAGCATTATCAAACAAGAATGTTCAAGTTAACTTTGAACCTTGCGCGAGCCCGCGCAAGTTAGTTAAATGAAGCGTTTATCCAAAGAGAGTGTTCAAGGTTAACTTTGAACCTTACGCGAGCCCGCGCAAGGTAGTTAAATGAAGAATTTATCCAAAGAGAGTGTTCAAGGTTAACTTTGAACCTTGCGCGAGCCCGCGCAAGGTAGTTAAATGACGCTTTCCTCTCTTGGATATTTGGCGCAAGTTCTAATAAATCTTATTTTGGCAAAGAAGTCTGCGCGCAGTTTTCTTAGAAGTTATTAATGGGTATGGTTTCCTTGATTGGCGCAAGGTTTTTGGGACCATACCCCTTCAAGTCCCCCCAGTCCAGTGTTGCTCCTATGTAAGAATAAAAAGTAGGTGGAGCACTGGACTTAAGATAAATGTGCTGCGCTAGGTAAGTACTAGCTTTTTGTTGCTTTATGCATCTTGATGACGTGTCGTAAGTAAATTTTTGAAAGGTATTCACGTGTCACTTATCTGGATGGTGTAGTTGGTGACGTCACACGTTCTTGAGACGTGGTGGTACTGTTGACAGGCTGTCAACAGTACATGTCTTACCGTATTTAATGCTTTTCGACGACACTCGCGCGCGTGGGGCGGTTACTGTTCCCCACTCGCCCTTGCGGTTACAGGGGATACGTGACGGTCGCAAAAGTCGCTGCAGTCAAATCGTGCATTAATTGCGGTCAGTATATAAAGGGATCAACGATCCATTTGCTTCCTCACCCAATTATAACTTGAGAGAAATTTGTGTTCAAAAATTCCGGCGACCTTCAAAGTTTTCCTAAGTTTTCTTAAAAGTTCGAGTTATGGTCCACCGATTCAAGTTCTGCTGAGATGTCGTCGTCAAGTTTGCTACCGCTAAAGTGGTTGAAGAAAGATTTGATAATCTTGCCACCAACTTCCTTTTCACTTCGTCCTGGAAAGCGTTTTTTCCTGTGGCGAATGCCACGGCGGCTAATGCGCGGCCGGCTACATTACATTATTTTACGATTATTTTGCCGAAGGGAACTTCCGGCTGCCGGTGACCCATTTCTTGCTGGAAATTCTTGGTTTTTACAAGATTTCAATTTTCAGTTGAGCCCAATGGGAATGGTGAGGATCCTGCATTTTGAGTTCGTTTGCCAAACGATGCAGATCGTGCCGTCGGTCGAGAAGTTTAGAGTTTTCTACCAGCTGCACTGCTCGTTGGGTTTTTATTCGTTCCAACAGCGTGTGCAAGCCAAACGATTGCTGTTGGTGCCGCCGAAGTCCTACCACGACTGGAAGCAGAAGTTCATCTTTATAAAAGGGGCGGTAATCCCGATGAAGATGACATTCCGGGCTGTGATGAGATCGAGCTGGAGACCCTTCCCATACCTGCGACGAGGTATGGTATCAAGATATTAAAGATGTGCCCAATATTGTTTTGCCGGAGAGGGCCTCATCCCTGCCGGAATGAGTATTTTCTGGAAGAAGGAACGCCGGGAAAAACCGGTGTATACAGAAGATGGAACTGGTATGTAACCTTTAACTTCCTAGCAATATCTTTCAATAGATATATACTGATGCAAAAATGTTTGTTATGTAGCTGCGCCTCTCTACTTGGTCTCTTTCAAGAGAGAGAAAGGAAAAATGGCCGTCATGCCTATTGCTAATGGTGAGGAAACTTGGTTCTCACAAATTTTGGGGAACTTTGAGTTGCCAAGAAGGAGGATCTGGAGGTGCAACCATATTCGAAGACTGGTAAAAAAGTCCTTACAAAGCTAAGTTGATATTGCAATATTTCTCTTGAACATTTTTTTCTAAGTAATATTGCAATATAACTAATGGCGCACCTTTTCTTAATATGATTGATTATGTAGGTGATTTGCTAAACTTGGGCGTAGGCCCTGATTCGAAGAAGAAGAAGAAACCAACTGCTTGCTGCAGCTGCTGCGCCTCCCCCTTCCAACCCAGAGCAAAAAACCAAGCCATCAGCTGCTGCGAAAGCTGAGGGCAAGAAAGGTACGCTTCCCGTATCTGGCTCTTGGTGCAATTATGTGGTGGTGTCGGACCACTGGAGGGTCTTGCGCCTGTAGGTTTGAAGAAACCGAAGCCAGAACCCGTTGACACCTCATCTCTTTCTGCTGCGAACCCAGATGATCCTTTGGAAGTACCTTCTAGCCCGGAAGAGGCGTTGAAGCGCACTTCTAAGAAGAGGAAGGACGCGGAGACTAAAACTCCTGTGCCAACCAAAGTTGGCGCCCGCGCATTGGTAAGAAGGGCAATCTGGATGCCTTTGCAAAGAAGTTCTCACCTGGTACGTTTAGTTTTTTGCGCATTTCTGTCACAAAAGTTGCGCAGAATCTTATACTTGGTATTTGTTAATATGTTTTGCAGAGAAAATGGTGAAGGCTGCACCGGCCACCTCATCTAATATACCATCGCCGCGCAGGCCTGAGAACGTTGAAGAGGGAGATGCGGGGCAAGAAACTCCTGTTCTTGATGCCGACCCCATCGTCCCGGAAAATATTGAGAAAGTGGCTCCGGAAGAAGAGCCCAAAAATTTTGATGCTGAGAATCCTGCTGGCGAGCAGGTTAAAGATACGGCTACAGATGTTGGGGAACCGTGAAAGTTGATATCCAAGGGAGCCGGACCTTCAACACAAAGCGAAGGCTTTGTGTTTGTTGAGGATTCGGAGGATGAGTCGCCTATTCGCCCAGAGGAGACGCCTGGGGACTATTATTATCGCTCTTATTCTGAGAGGCGGGCCTCTGCGATTCATCAGCCCGTGTGGAAAGTTAAGCAGGGTGATGTTTTCACTGATTGGCACTCCTGCAGGGAGTGGTATAAGGGCATATTCCCGCCGGCGGAGGTGAAGCGCCAGGAAGAAAAAGACCACGAGGCTACCCACGAGTCATATTTGCAAGAGTCTGCCCTTGCCTCTTCCACCATAAACAGGATTGTGCGGAATGCCGCAGCATGAACAAAGAGTGGGATGAGGTTGAGCTTGAGAAGGCAAAGGCCAAACTTGAGAAGGAGAAGACGTTGAAAATCCTCGTCGATTTTGAGGCGGAAAAGGCCCAGTTTGAGGAAGAGAAGAAGACTGAAAAGTGGGCTGCGCTGTCGTGGAAGCGCAAGTGTGAGGCCTCTGCTGCGCAATATGCGGACGAGCGCAAGCGCTTTGTGGAGGCTTGTGATCGTGATAACAAAGAAAAAATTTCTCTGCGCAACAAAATTGAGAAACTCAAGAAAGAGAAAGCTGATGCAGTTGCGGCAGTAGAAGAGGTGCGCTCATACAGAGAAAGGAGCGAGCAGAATGAGGTATCAACCAAAATGACTCTCCTTCTTAAGAATAAAGTAATTGATGATCTAACTGCTATGCTATTTGACCAGGCGCGGCTGCAAGATGAGGTTGATAGTTTGAAAAAAGATATCAACCTTCACCGAACAGAAAAAACCGAGTTGATCCGCCGTTTGACTGAAGGCGAACAAAAAATTAACGACACGGAGGTCGCTCGGCTACAGCAGAAAGCCTCACCGAATCCCTCATGAACCAGCTTACTTGGTTGCGGGAGTACGGGATTGTGGAGGTAATATTCCCT
This sequence comes from Scalesia atractyloides, assembly GCA_947069175.1. Lineage (NCBI taxonomy): Eukaryota > Viridiplantae > Streptophyta > Magnoliopsida > Asterales > Asteraceae > Scalesia > Scalesia atractyloides. The sequence goes on from CAMTDV010000005.1 coordinate 5,185,632, forward strand.
TTTCTTTATACATGTCTGGTTTGATTGTATTTTATACAGATTGCAAATGCCATCCTTAACTCTACGGAGTTGGATGAGAGAGTGGCAGAATTGATGATCGCGGCGAGCAATGATGGGCATGCCGAGGGCTATAGAGAGTGTACTTTGCATGTGGCCCATGCCTGAAGACCGAATGAGATACAGGTCGTGCTGCCACGCATGGGCTAAATACTGCCGCCATTTATTCTGCTGCCAAAGAAAAATATGATCAATTGCAAATTCCGATTATGGACCTTGTGGATGCCGCGCTGCAGCAAGACGACTTTGTTGATAAACTAAAGGAGATCTTTTCTTCAACAGAGAAGCAGGCGGGGACCAAATCCATAGAATAGGAAATTTGTAATTTTTCACTTTGTGATAACTTGTAACGTTGCGTTGCTGCGCAAGTATTGTGGATGTGAATATAATATATTTCAGCTTTACAATGTTTGCATGGGACCAATTACTTGTGTAGGATAGACAAATGCACAATTTCTTTTCTCATGTGTGAGCGTAAGTATTAAGTTAGCTTGTGGCTCATGAGTTTGTGTTTTTGTTTATCCAAAGGAATTGCATGCATTTGTAAATGAACATATTCAAGACTGTAAGTAGTGGCAGAGTATTTTATTCATACTGATAAAGCGCAAAACTATGGCTGCCACTAAGATTACATAACAAAATAAAGTAAGCAGTCTCGTTACGCAACGCTCAGAAGTTGCTTAGAGGACTGAGATTACATATAACATCGGCGTAGTTGTTGGGTATTCCAGGTTCGAGGAACGCTGGATCCGTCCATACGCTTCAGAGTGTACGCGCCTTTTCCCAATACTTCATTTATCACGTACGGACCTTCCCATCGCGGGGCTAACTTCCCCGGTTTTTTGGCATTCGATGCTTCATTATCGCGAAGAACAAAGTCACCAGGCGAAAAGGAACAGATGCGCACCCTTTTGTTGTAATACTTTTCAAGCTGAGACTTGTACTTAGCTTCGCGAATCGCTGCATTTTCTCGTCGTTCTTCCAATAAGTCTAGGTCAATGCGCCTTTGTTCTTCGTTATCTTGTTTTTCCAAAGCTAGCATTCTTGGAGATGGTAACCCAATTTCGGCAGGAATCACAGCTTCCGTGCCGTACACAAGGCTAAAAGGAGTTTCTCCAGGTGCTAGTCTTGGGCATAGTTCGGTGTGCCCACAAGATGCTAGGCAATTCGTCAACCCACCCCCGCCGTGCCGTGCCAAGGCGGGCCTTGATACCGTCGACCAACTGTTTGTTTATGCTTTCAACTTGACCATTTGCTTGTGGGTGTGCAACAGAAGCGAAAACATGTTGGATTCCCATTTTGATCATCCATGTTTGCAACTCTTCAGCCATTAAATTTGTACCGTTGTCTGTAATAATGCGCATGGGTAGACCAAAACGGAAAATAATGTATTCCCAGATGAATTTACGAATTACCATCGCTGTAGTAGAAGCTAAAGGTTTGGCTTCAACCCATTTGGTGAAGTAATCGACCGCAACAATGATAAACTTTAATGCGCCGGGCGCTATCCAGAAATGGTCCCACTAAATCAATGGCCCATTGTTGAAATGGCCAAGCTGTTGTGACGGGTACCAAAGGATTCTTGGGCGCAACGTTTTAGGGGCATGCCTTGGCAGGACATGCATTTGCGCAAGATCTCCACCGCGTCAACGTACATTCCGGGCCAATAATACCCTGCGCTTTTCACTTTGGCTACTACCATGCGTGGCCCGGAATGTATACCGCATAGCCCTTCATGAACCTCACTGATCAGGTATTGCGCATCATGTTTGTTAACGCAGCACAGTGAAGGATCCATGTAAGAGCGTCGGTAAAGAATACCGTCAATCATTTCGTAATTGAGGGCTTTGCGTCGTAACTTACGTGCTTGCGCTTTATCTTCTGGAAAAGAACCATGTAACAAATACATTATTATTGGAGACATCCATGATGGATCTCCTACTTCGACAATTGTTACTTGTCTGAGGGGAACTGATGGATTACTTAAAACCTCGATGCGAACTTTCTTAGCCAAATGTTTGAAACTAGTTGCTGCGAGTTTACTTAAAGCATCAGCATGTTTGTTTTCACTTCGCTTGACGTGTGTGACTTTAAATTGTTGGAACTGTGCTATAAGAGCCTTGGCTTGAGCCAAGTATAAAGCCATGATATCTCCCTTTGCATCGTACGTTCCAATTACTTACTCAGCAACTAGTAATGAATCAACATGGGCTTCTAAATTTGTTGCGCCCATTTTGATAGCGAGGCGGAAGCCTGGTAGGAAAGCTTCATATTCGGCCTCGTTGTTGGTGCTTTTAAAATCCAACCGAATTGCATATGTGAATTCTGCTCCTTCTGGACTCATTAATCGAATACCTGCTCCAGCCCCATCACTGTTTGATGCGCCATCTGTAAAAAATGTCCAGGCTCTGTTGTCGATGACTGGGACTGGTTTTTGGATTGCTTAGCATTCTTCAAGCTTATCAGCAGGAATTTCAGCGATGAAATCTGCCAAAACTTGGCCTTGATAGCTGGTCTAGGTTTATAACAGATGTTATAACCTCCCAATTCTATTGCCCATTTCGCAAGTCGTCCAGAAACGTCTGGTTTGGCCATGACTTGGCCAATGTGAAAATTTGTTAAAACTGTAATAACATGTCCTGAAAAGTATCTTTGCAGCCTGCGCGAAGCATGGACCAATGCTAAAACTAATTTCTCCATGATTGAATACCTTGTCTCTGGATCGTTCAACATCTTGCTGATATAATAAATTGGAGACTGGACCCCTTCGCGTTCTACCAACAAGACAGCACCTACTGCTACCTCAGATGCACAAGATATAAGACCATGGGTTCTTTTTCTCGAGGAGCAGTAAGTGTGGGAAGTTGAACTAAACAATCTTTCATCTGCTGGAAAGCTTGATCAGCTTCAGGAGTCCATGCGAACTCTTTGCTCTTTATACAATTGCGCAAGGTTCGAATAAATGGATAAGATTTTGCAGCATGATTGGCGAGGAAGCTGTTTAGCGCAGCTAACCTTCCAGCTAAACGTTGCATCTCTTTGATGGTAGTAGGAGAAGACATTTTTTGTATTGCCTCGACCTTCTCGGGATTAACTTTGAAACCGTCTTTGGTGACGATGAAACCCAAAAAATTTGCCTTCCTCCATGCCGAAGGAGCATTTGCTGGGATTTAACTTTAGATTTACCTCGCGCAGAGAATCAAAAGTTCGTTGGATGTTGTCTAGCATAGTGTTCTTCTGAATTACTCATAACGACCAATCATCAATGTAGACTTCCACAGTTTTCCCGATGTCATCTCCAAACACTGTATCCATCAATCTTTGATAAGTAGTTCCCGCATTGCGGAGACCAAAAGGCATCTTAGTATAACAAAAAATGCTCTTCTCCGTGCGAAAAGCGGTTTTATCTTCGTCCTATTTTTTCATCAAGACTGACGATAACCTTTATAACAATCTAGAAAACATTTCTAGCAAAGGAAGCTAATGAGTCAACCTTTTTGTCAATCTCAGGAAGAGAATAACAATCTTTCGGACACGCCTTGTTTAGATCTTTAAAATCTACGCACATCCGCCATCCGCCATTATGTTTCTTTACCATGACTGGGTTTGCCACCCAGGTCTGGTATTTGACTTCGCAGAATACCAACATTTAATAACTCGGATGACTTGTTCGTTCATTGCCTCTGTCTTTTCTGACCCGAGGCTGCGCTTTTTCTGCACAACTGGTTCTGCTTATGGAAATACATTCAGGCAATGTTCCGCAACGTCGCGCGGGACACCAACCATGTCGGCAGGTGTCCAGGCGAAAATGTCTTTGTTGCGAAACAACAGTAGTTTAAGCTTTGCGCGAATTTCAATACTGACTGCAGGCCCTAATAAGATTGTCTGCTCAGGGTACTTCTTGTTGAGTACCCACTTTTCTGGTTCATTGCTTGGCAATGTCTTGCCAGCCTTCATAACTGGTTCCTCAATTGACATGATTTCTTTCCGTGCATAAAGTATAGCTACACCATTTGGTGTCGGAAAACCACAAGCAGCATGCGGAGCGGAGGTAATCATACTAAAATCACGTTGCGCGCGGCGTCCCAATAGTACATCGTGACGGGAATTTACCGGCATCACCATGAAGTTGACGTTACTCGTTCGAGAACACCTCCCATCAGATAAAGTAACAGGAAAGAGGATTTGTCCTAGAGGAAAGACAACCTCATTGCATAACCCAGTAAATGGAAAATCAACTGGTTCCAAGCGTGCCTTATCCTCAGGATCTAGTTGCTTGAAGCACTGCTCATACATGATATCCATGGAACTACCCGGATCTATAAACATATTGTCTGTTTGGTAGTGCCCAAATATACCAGTGATAACTACTGGCCGGTCTTCTCGAGGACCTCCTGGAACGATAGGAAAAATGACTTGCTATTCGCGCCAAGTGTTGTTTTGAAAATGTTGAAGGCTATGCTTGGCGATGATCCACCTTGAATCATGGAAACGTGCTGTTTCATTTTCTTGTTGCTAGGCCCTTCGTTCTCGCGCGTAATCTGCTTAATCTCTTTGCACACATTCTGGACTAGATGTGTAAGCTTCCCACTTTTTAATGCTTTTTCAATCTCCGTGCGCAGACTGATGCAGTTATCTGTTGTGTGGCCTGTGTCTCTATGATAGTCACAGAACAAATTTGGGTCTTGCCCTTTTTTGTTTTTCATTGGTTGCGGCTGTTTAAACTGATAATTCTCAGTGCTGAGAACCTCAGCAGGAGATTTCATTAAGGGAGTCCACTGACGTTCCCTATTCTCCTGCTTAATCACTTTTTGAGTTGTTATCTTGTTGATTGTTGCTCGCGCATCAATTGGTGAATAAGGAGAATACGAATTCTGACTTGACTCTTTCCAATTTCTCTTATACTTGCGACTACCTCTACTCAAGTCTTGCGGACGATTCTGAGGCAGAGGTGGCCGGTTAGAACTTAAGTTGCGCTCAGTCTGGGCGTAGACCTTGGCTGCCGCCATGAGTTTATCCCAGTTTTTTGGAAGGCCAGTTGTACCGGACAACACTTTAATCATTTCGTCGCACCTTACCGCATACTTGAACTGCGCGCGTATAAGGTCTTCATGGACATCTCCAATCTCCAACACCTCTTTATTGTAACGCATTATAAAATCTTCGAGGCTTTCATCGTCCCTCCGCCAGATGTTCATTACATTAGAGGAGTCGCGCACGTATCGCCGTTGCTGGCTAAAGTGTGTAAGAAATTTCTCTTTTAAGTCATTCCAAGAGGATAAATTTACCTGCCGGCAAATTATTAAACCAAAGGCGCGCAGCGCCGGTAAGGGTCTGTACAAATAGGTGACACCACATTGGCAATGTCCAGCACCCAAGTAACCCATGCACCGGTAAAGAGGCGCATGTGATCATCAGGATCGGTCAAACCATTAAACTTTCCAACGTTGGATGGTAATTTCGCTCGCTCCAACGGAGCCAGTGCTATCTCTCTGGTAAACTTTGATTTTTCAGCTGCTTCGGTTGGGCGATACACCAAATTGTAATCATGCTCAGCTTTGGATTGTATACTGCACATACTTTTGGCCTGTAACTAGATCATCTGCAGATATTCGATTAAAATACTTGCACTATCCCCTTCCTCATACGTTTTATCGAGCTCATCGTGTTGGGTGTCCCGTTTCTTCGAAGACCACGGGCCCAAACAAGGGTGGACAGATGCGCGACACTGAACGTTGTCTTCTTGCCTTCCATTACCAGAATGAACAGGATCATTCCTGGTTTTAGAATACATTTCTGTTCCATCTTCAGGCATGCGCGAAGGGGAACGAGCATGACTTTAAGTATTATAACTCAAAACTCGAGGTGCCGGCGAAGCACGGACCTGAGGAGCGTTAACTGGAGCTTGAAAAGCTAGAGTTCCGGTTTGGGCACATAACTGAGCACTACATAGCGTTTAGAGTCGCTTGAGATTTGATTAGCCACGATAATGGAGTCTCTCCAGGTGGTAAAATCGACGTAACATCAACCTGAGGAGCCGCCGCGTTACTGGAATACTCGCATGATTAGGATCATACTGAGCATTAGCTTCGCCAGAAGAATCCTCAACTATTTGTCCGTCGACCTGAGGTCCGACAACAACACATCGAATCCCTGATCGAGGACCTTGAAAAGATGATCCGTCAGCCATGGCGCTGTAGATCTAAGTGAAACGAAACGAAAGGTGAGAAAGAATCGAAATCGGTGGGCGCCAATGAAGAAACCCTAGATCAACTAGACCGGAATCAAAGTAGATCTATGGAATGGGCTCTGCATAAACGGGTTAACCCTCCGTTTGGTTTCACGATGGATGATGAATAGAACAATATTCCGGTTGATCTTGCAAAACAGAACACAGTTAGCTCACCACGGGGAGAAGGGGGTTCTCTCCGTGACTACCATCCGGCGTGAGAATAAGTACAGGTAGTCGGAAGTAAGTATTGTAAGTGAGAGAGTAGTTGAGAGTGAATACCTTTCCTTGAACTCCAAGTTACTTATTTATAGCCGGTGTTTGGCGCCAAAAAGAGAGATTGTTAACTTTAACGGAATCTTTTGTCATTCCGTTAACGTTTGTTGGCAATCCGTTAGTGCACACGGATCGTGAGCTCATCAGCGGTTAGGGAGGTGCCACGCGTCAACATGAGATCACTATATCTTATAAATGTGAGCATGCCATCACTGTGATCTTCCTCAGCCGTCCAGATGCTGCCTTGTGGCAATTGGTTATAACCGAAAGATGCTTGCACGATTGGGTGTTAATGGCTTCTAGAAGGTTTCACAGCTGTTACCCATCTATTATTCGCCACGTGTACATTCTTTTACAACAGAAAAGATTCCCTTTGCTTCTGCACCAAGTCAAGGATTTTGCTAAGGGAAAGTTTCTCAGGATTTACTGTTTCCTTGCGCGAGAAGCGCAAGTTAGTTAACTGATCTTCTTTTCTTCTCCTTGCTGCTTAGCGCAACGTTTTGGGACTTGCTTTGATAAAAATGCGCAAGGTTTGGCATGGACTTATATAAAAATGTCAGGTTAACTTGAACCTGCGCAGCCCAAGGTAGTTAATGAAGCATTATCAAACAAGAATGTTCAAGGTTAACTTTGAACCTTGCGCGAGCCCGCGCAAGGTAGTTAAATGAAGCATTATCAAACAAGAATGTTCAAGGTTAACTTTGAACCTTACGCGAGCCGCGCAAGGTAGTTAAATGAAGCATTTATCCAAAGAGAGTGTTCAATGTTAACTTTGAACCTTACGCGAGCCCGCGCAAGGTAGTTAAATGAATCATTTATCCAAAGAGAGTGTTCAAGGTTAACTTTGAACCTTGCGCGAGCCCGCGCAAGGTAGTTAAATGACGCTTTCCTCTCTTGGATATTTGGCGCAGAGTTTTAATAAATCTTATTTTGGCAAAGAAGTCTGCGTGCAGTTTTCTTAGAAGTTATTAATGGGTATGGTTTCCTTCATTGGCGCAAGGTTTTTGGGACCATACCCCTTCAACAACAAAGAACAATTGTCGCGTTGTGAGAGCGAGAGACAATTGAAGACTGACGGTTGATGAGAGAAAGATGTCAATATTGTCGCTTCACAACTTATAGTTTTAGTTTTAGATTTGGTGTTAAATTTTTTATTGTTTGATTATGTTGGTATGGAAAAATATAATTGTATATTTGAGTATAGTGGTCCAAATTTAATAGAGCGGTATGTATAAAATTTGAGGTAATTTGTGTGTGCATATATAATTATATACGTAATAAATTAAGAAAAATTAATTCGAGCCGAACTAATCAGAGCGGACCTTTGCTCATGCTTGGCTCGTTTGCAAACCGAACTAAACCAAGCGAACATATTTCGAGCGTATTCCGAGTGATCGGGGAGCGAGGGATAAGCGGCGAGCGATTTGAAACGATGAACTAGAGTACAAAACTACAACCCTTTAAGTTTGGAACACTATTTGAATAGGTTTTCATTAGACCAACCGGTATGGGGGCGGCCAATGCCCGGCCATGCCTGGCGCCGGACCCCCACACCGCCCCCCAATGCCCGGCAGTGGCAACCGGCTCCCATGTGCCGCCCCTGCCGTTCCATTTTTGCACGTGGATCGAGTTTCGACCGTTGCCAACGTTCGATTAAAAAAAATTATTTTTTTCAAATTTAAAACACACTCTCTCCCTATTTTATACCACTTTTCACCATTTTCTCATCACTTTCAACCCAAAACACTCTCTTTTTATATCCAACTTTTAAAAAAAAATATTTTTTTCACTCACAATGAATTCTTGGTGGTCCTCATCTTCGGGGAAAGAGATGCTTTTCGCAAATTGTGTGATGCAGGCGGCTCAGATTATTGCTGAAGAACAGGAGAAGAGGATGAGGTGTCATCTAAAAGACGAACTAGGCAACAACAGGTTAACAGAGACCGTGAATGTATATTTTTTATAACCTTTTTAAAATAATTTTTTACGAAGGTATATTTAATAAACTTATTTGTTTTTAAACGATGGGGGCGGTGACGAAGACAATAACGAGTAGTATTTATGTTTGTGTTAACGAGTAGTATTTATCTTTTTTTATAAATTTTAGGTAATGTAATTGTTTTTCTAGGTTATGTAATTTTTTATCAGTGTAATGCTTTTTATTTTTTTAATTTAATAAAATATTTTTATTAAAAAATCTTTTTATAAATTAGATAACAAAAACATAAAATAAATAAAATATATTATTTAAGGTGGTAGGTTCACTCTCCATCCCTCTCATTTTGCTAGGAGGGTCATCCTCCAAAGAATAAGATGTGGCATCCTATGTGACGGCCCATCCCTTTGGGGATGACCCTCCCCATACCCTCTTGTCTTATATTTACATGTTAATTAGTTAGGGTGAAGAAGAGAGGAAAGGAGGACGGCACATGATTTTCATTATTTGGATCGTGGGTCGATGGGTGATGGGTTGACGGTTGAAATTTTCACCTAAATAAACCTCAAATATTTATTTATTCGTGTAAAAACATCAATTCAAATATGCACACTTTCAAAGTAATCTTTTTGTTTAGAATACAAAGAAATATAAATTACACATGGCCTTATAAAATTAAAATACTCGGCCACTTGGGGGATGGATGTATAACTAGTTTTTTTTAAGGGCATTGTGGTAGTATGGTTTTTTTCATATATTTTAGTGAAAGAAGTAATTATTAATCGACAATCTTTCAACACTTACTAAAATACATCCATAATGATTATTTATTTTGTAGACTCCAAAGTAAATGTTTCTATTTTAGGAAACCTTTACACGAGCGATACATCACCTATGGATTTACGTTTACTTGTACTTGCCAATTTTCATCCAACCACTTTCTAGTGAAAAATGTAATAGTTTACTTTTTTAATGGAACATTAATGATGAAGTTAAAATAGAACACAAAATAGAAAAAGGATAAATATATATATATATATATATATATATATATAACAAACGAGACCTTTTATTAAACACAAAAACAAACCGAAGAGCTCTCAGCAGGAAAAATAAAACACAAACGCTTTACAAGATTACATTGAAATCCCACCACTCATGTCTTGTTATCGAATTGAATTTTGATCTCAACTTCAAACCTTGAAAAGAGGCTTCCTTTATATCTTCTATAGTTGTCTGTACCACACCCTGTTTCCCTGTGAACACCTGCTCGTTTCTGACTTTCCAAAGGATCCACATCGATTGGATTGGATTGCAATTGCATGTATCGCTTTTCTCATATTCAAATCCTCTGTATTTCGTTCAGCTCCTGCAATAGTTCCTTTAAGCTCCCTCCTGTGTTTACCATTGATATTCTAGTCCAGTTTGCAACTTTTTACCAATTTTTTTTGTGAAATTAAAGTGTAGTAGTACATGAACCGCAGTTTCGTCTGCTACCCCACACGTTTTACAAATCACATCAGGGAGATTCATTCCCCTGCTTCTTAGTGCCACTGCTGTAGGAATTTTCTCGTCTATAGCCCGCCATACAAATATTGAATTCTTGCCAGTTACCCATCTTTTCCAATAAATTCAATGTAACAACTCGAAAATTCGATTGTTATCTTTTCATTTTGTTTTCCTGTTTACCTATTTTTTGTAATTCCGAGATTCGACTTATAATAAAGTTTATGTTAATTAATTATGGTGTTGTACGTTTAATATCGCATCTAATCGCTTAATAAATCGCATTGCTAATCTCATCGCATCGCAAATCGCAGTTATTTATGTGGTTTTATGTTATTTATGTGTTATGTGTGTTTGTGGTTATGATTACGCTCGCTATCGCATCGCCCTCGCACTCTCGAATCGCTAAATCGCACTATTATACCAATTATAACGCTTAATATAACTAACTAATACGAACCGAATAACCAAACGAACACTTAACGCGAAACAAACGGAGAAAACCCAACTTTTGGACAAGTTCGCTCGAACTTGGGTGACCCCAAGTTCGGCCGAACTTGGCTGACCAAACTATATTTCTTCATTAAACCTCAAGTTCGCTCGAACTTGCATGAATCTCATGCAAGTTCGACCGAACTTGGTCTCCATCAGCTCTCATTTTGCCTTCTCCTATAAATACCAAGCTTTTTTCTCTCATTTGAACTTGCTGCAAGTTCGCCCAGAGCTCCCGAAACCCGAAACCCGAAACCTTTGTGTTCTAAGTAAGAATCAGTCCGATTTCAACTACAATGATATTCAACAACGTTTTACAAACGTTTACAACTATTTTGGCACAAGGCATAGCCTTAGTTTTCATCAAAACTCATTCTTTTACGAAAACCTTCATCTTTTTCTTCAAAAACTTCTGTTTTAAGCTCAGATCTACACAATACGAGTTCGTTTGGCGATAGTAGAGACTTCCCAAATACGAGATCTGCAAGATCTCGGCTTGTAAGTGATAGATCTGAGAAAAACCTTTGAAAACCATTGATTTCTACACAAGATACAGACTTTTGATGATGTTTTGTTCATTTTCTGGTATGAAACGAAGCATCTATCATTCAAGATCCCAGATCAGGAAGCACAAGGACGTTTATGTTGGTTTACACAAGCTGGACTAATCCGAACGAACCCCGAGTTCGCCCGGATTAGCCCACGCTTTTGTAAAACGGCTAAAACAACTTTAAAAGACCTCTCCGACCTAAGTTTGCTCAGTAGCACAGGGTTGGAGGGATGAACACTCGATTTTCCTCAGCAAACGACGCGAAAACGCAAGATTTTGGACCCAAAAACATCAAGTTCGCTCAAGAATCACCAACTTCCCTGGTCAAGTTCGACCGAACTTGCACCCATATGGGCCAAGTTCGACCGAACTTAGGCTATTCTCCACAAGACTTTTAACAAGTTCGACCGAACTTGTCTAGTTTATTAGGAAACTATACAAGTTCGCCCGAACTTGCCTTTTCAGTAAGATCTCTTCACAAGTTCGCCCGAACTTGGCTATAAACTCACCAAATCCATACAAGTTCGCCCGAACTTGGCTACTGCCCAACCAAGACTTAACCGTTTCAGCTTTTCGGAGACTTATGCACTTCCGTTCGCATATGCAGGCTGATCCGGCGCTCTTCTCGACTCTCCTCAGATCCCGAACTCTTACCTAAACGCACCCACAGTGAGTATACTTGACCCATTTTCGCTTTAACGCACTTTTGGGTGTTACATACGTTCCTATATTAAAATCACATCACAAACCAAATTGTTTATCACACGCGAATAATCTGATTGTGTATGCTCAATACGTGATACTAGAAACATGTGACTAGGACTTATTTTCATTAACTAGCTTCCCTAGCTAGTATGGTACTATAGTGTGGCTTACACCCGACGGGGTCTAGTTAGGATAGACGCGCAAGCCTTCTCACGGTAGTTAGCATGAGAAATAAGCCTATGTTAATCTGTGTGAAAATGTTTCGGTGTATCATGATATGTAGTTAGATTATTTCGCGAACGCTTTCTCGATTATGCTAGTAATACTTAAACCTGTATGCTCACCTTTACTTAATTGTATTGACATGTATTTTAACGTATGTAACAGGTTGAGAATTTTAGCTATGGATGCTTGGATGTTGCATGCTTAGCGTAGTTTAGTTTTGTTTAGTTAGTTTGTTGATGTAATTCAGATTTGGAACTTATGTATGAAATCTAGGGGAAATCGAACCCAGTTGAATTTTATGAGAAATCTCCGTTTTGTAATAATTGTTTAAATGTTACGTTTAATAGTATGGGATATTAAGCAGGTTGTGATATGTTAAATGATTGTTATGGAACATCTCGTGAAATCAATCTGGTCGCCTAGTGCCACTAACCTGATGTTTCCGCCATCGGTTGGGGTGTGACAGATTGGTATCAGAGCGCCATAACTTTAGGATAGTAGGTAGAATTGCCATGATTCGACCTAGTAGCATGTTTAAGTACCCGATTGACCTATCTTTGACTTAAATGTTAAACTTTTTGCCATAAATGCTTAAATGTGCCTTTCCTAAGGCTAATACAATAATACACGCTTGGAAACGCTCGCATCACACCAAACGAGTGATTAAGTCGAGAATAGGTGTGAAAACCGAGAACTCTCGATGAGATCATTCACTCCGCGCATTCTCTCGCACGAGATACTTTCATTGAGTTAGGAGTGACATCCAAACCTCGACGAAAATCTCCATTTCTATCTAGGAATGAAGTTGCTAAGTTAGGGGTGAAACCCGCATCTTAGTAACTAATTCCGCAATTCGAGTTTCAATCTCACCAAAGTCTCGGTTATGCAGATGGTTTGTAACACATATTAACTGGAAGGGTAAACGTCGTTAGCCGCTTGCGGTGAGAACGTTTATTTATTAGGCCAAAGCGTGGGTCCAAATGCAAAGGGTAGTCGAATCACTTTGGCGTGTCAAACGTCTCAAAACCCCGGACACTCCCAATTGATTTAAGCCTGTATCGTCGATTTACGCATCTTCGAGTTTATTATATTTATGTGTTTAAATTTTGAGAATTTTCGCTTTGTTCGATTTCTCGCTTTGATGATTTATCATATCATCGATTTCTCGATTTATCGCATTTACGCTCCATCGAATGTATGCACAACTCGCACAGCTCTCGTAATCTAAAACGCTAATTAATACACCAACCAAACTAATCGCTTAACTCGCTTACGCCTATGAGGACGTGTGCCTCATACGCGGTATTATCTCGCTATACAAATCGTTTACATCTCGCTTATATCTCGCATCTCATATCGCGCTACGCATGATGGTTAATTAGAAGGTGAATACGTGCAAAATTTGTGCTTACGTGGATTATGTGCTTACGTGCTTATGTGCTAATGTGCTTACGTGCTTATGTGTCTACGTGTTTACGTGCCTACGTGCTTATGTGTTTTGTGCCTTGTATGAATAATTATAATAAATATTTTAAACATAACTCTATTATAATCGAATCTCGTCTAATCTAAATCCTTCGTGTAGATGTCTTCAATGGGATCGCACACCCGAAGGAACCTCCAGCACAGCTGTCACACCCCGACCCGCAGCGGAAAAGGTGCTCGGGGCATGATTGGGTTATCATCAAAGCTCATGACATTTATTATGCGTTTCATATTCATTAATTAAATGGAAATTTACAATAAGTGTTACAACATGTTCTAACTAACAATCTAAACTTCTTTGTTCTCTTCTAAGGCATATCCTATGTTTTCCTTGCTTCAACCTGTTCACCTGTATCATGTGTAAAAGGGTTTTTGGATCAACATAATGTTGGCGAGTGAATCCTATGGAAAACATTTGAACAAATTTATTTAAATTTATTATGAAATATGTGCACAACCAAACATGAGTAAAAATAGATGTAAACTTAATCAACAATCATAAGATATTAAATGAAACACACATGAACAATAATGGAACATTTAGAGGCACGCGATGCTCAACTCGTCTCTCACGAGGAACTGAGGGGCATAATGAATGAATTGCATAAACATGATAATATAAATGACACAACTACAAACAATATAAACTCAATGATACACACATGAACAATAATGAATTTGATTTGAGGCACGCGTTGTTCAACTCGTCTCCCACGAGGAACTGATGGGCTTAATGAATGAGTTTCATATAATTTGACAAAAGGAAATAAGTAATCATAACAATATAAACAATCTAAGTTTAGGTCATGATGTGGTATGGCACAAGTTTAAATAAATAAGTTAATTATTTTGATGACACATGACACACCCCAAAACGTGTAATTTAAAAGGGGGAGTTGTAAGATTCACTCACAGTGGGTGCGTTCGGTTGATGATGTTGAATGCACGCGAAGTGGTTTTAACCACGAGTGAGATTAACCTAGATAAATCGCATTATGGTTTGGTAAGTAAACGGATTTTATTAATCTATTTTAGTGGGATTGTTGGGTGTATTTTTGTGAGTTTGAGGCTATTTTCTAACCTTAAAAATGTTGTTTTTAAGTATTTTTAATTGATTTTTAATTAAAATAATTAAATAAAAATAATAAAAAAAATTTTAATTTTTTCTGACCGTTGACCTGACCGCTGACCGTTGACTGACCGTTGACCGGTTCGAATCGTGCATATCAGTGCGCTGGGTGAGGCTCGAACCCGAGACCTCCCGTACGCGTGCACGCAGCTCTACCAACTGAGCTACGTGTCTAACCCGTTATATATCTGTTTTTAATTATATATATATATTAATTTTGTTAAACCGAAAATCCTTTTATTTTTAAAAACGATTTAAATCAATTCGGACGGTGCGCTCCACAGGTCTCGAACCCGGGACCTGTGGCTTAAACTAACACGCAGTCCACCGCTGGACTGTGTGTGCAACTTGTTAACTTAACTGATTTTTATTATACTTAAACACAAACTGTATATTCCCTTTTCTGTTTTATTTTAAAAAAAATAGATAATTGTCCGAGTCGGTGCAGTAGCCCGGACTCGAACTCGTGTCCTGCGATATAAACATACACACAGTCCACCGCTGGACTGTGTGTCTAACTTGGTTATTATTCCGGTTATTAATATACTTAACATATACCAGTATGACTCCGGTTCGGTTAATAAAAAAAAATCATTTTTATTAAGGCGACGTGTGTGAAACAGGATTCGAACTCGAGACGTTTGTATGTTTAATGTGCACACAGTCCACCGCTGGACTGTGTGTCTAACCCGAGTAATTTCTTGCTTTTAATTATACTTATGTGATATAGTTAAATCGTCTTCTTCGTTGAGATATAACCAGAGATAATGTCTGACTGGTTCGAGTTTTATTCAGGTTTCTTTAGCGTCTTACAGTTCATTACGGTGAGATATGAGTGAAAAGAAAAAGATATTAGGCGAAGAGGTATACCGACTGTCTTCCTCTGTTTTCCGGCAGAACTCCGGCGACAGCAGTAGGCTCCGGCGACGAGTGTCTTGCAGCAGAGAAACTTCAGAAAGCTTACAAAATATGTGGGTGACTTCGGTATAAGTTCAAATGGTTTAGTAAGGCTCAGAAATGAGGAAACCGGTTTTCCGGCGACGAACAGAATAATTCCGGCGAGTGGAATTACGCCGAGAAAAGGTGTGGTTTTGAGCGAAAAGGTTTGCAGTGGGTTGTGGGTGAATTTATAGGGCAAATCGTCGAAGAACTTGGTCTGATTTCCGACTGTATTCATCGGTTATAAAAACTCCGGCGGTTATAGAAGGTGTCGCGGACTCAAACGTCGGTTATAACCGATATCTTAGTAATTGTTTACGTTATAACGGAAGTTGTCGTTAAAACTCGCGAATTTACCGGGATTTCCGACGACTGAACTTTTGGGCGCCGGTTTTGAATTCGTAACGTCACTTTATGAATTAAATGATTCCAATATTTAACAAACAATACAAGTGGCGCAGTGGTTTGTGTGTGGTGTGTTAAGGTTGATGTTGAACCGGTACAGACCCGGGTTCGAAACCCGGCAGAGACCTTTTATTTTTATTTTGCGATTTTCAACAGTTTTTCAAAAACTAAATATATATTCCCGTATAATAATCGATTATGTATCGTTTAAATTTATTTTGGGCATTTAATTCGCAACGAAATTTTTTGACTGACTGTTCGGTTGATAAACGGAGCGGGTTTGGTAAATCCGTTTTTTTACGGATGTTACAGTAACGCCGACAAGCGTATTGCCACCATGGTAGCCAAGGAAATGGCTAAGGTCATCCCGCAAATCGTCTCAGAAATTCATGCTATGAGCAGCAACTCGTCAGTTGACTCGAAAGCTGAGAACCCCAAGTAACGATTCAGCTTCAAAAATTTCAAGGCTTGTGCACCTCTCGCCTTCATGGGGAACGATGGACCGACAGCTATGTTCCATTGGTTTGACGCCATCGAGGTCACCTTTAGGCAAAGTGGATGCCCCGATGACCCCCGCACAGTGAACGCTACCGGAGTCTTCCAGTCCCGTGCTCTTGACTGGTGGACCGCTGAAAGGAATAAGCGCGGTAATGATGAAGCCTACAGTCTATCTTGGGAGGAACTCAAGGAAGTGATGTTGAAGGAGTTCTATCCTCCGCACAAACTGCAAAAGCTCGAGAATGAGTTTTGGGGAATCAAACAGGATGGTCCCGACAATGCTGGATTCACTGCTCGGTTTAAGATTTTGAGCATCATCTGTCCCAGCCAGGTTGATACGACTGAGAAAGCTATCACCAAGTACATCCGTGGTTTACCCGAGTGTGTCGCAAATTTTGTGAAAGTTGCTCGTACTACAACCATCGAGGAAACCTTCATGCTCGCCGCTGAGATCAATGATCAGCGAGTCCAAGATGGGTATTTCAAGAATCATGCGAAAGTTGCCAATCAAGCTATCGTCGAACCAACTGCTGCTACCGAACCACCCAGTGACCCGAAGGGAAAGCGTCAGGGACGCAAGAGAGGAAACCCGAGTAAGAACTATGCTCTCGCCGCACCAGCAAACCCGCAACCGCTGCAGTCAGCGCTCCGAATGCACCTCCAGCTAAACGTGCGTATACTGGTCCTCACCCACTGTGCCCTAAGTGCACTTATCATCATGTTGTGGGTGGAAACTGTCGTTTTTGCACAAACTGCAATATACGGCCATTTTACTATGAGTTGCCGTACCGGCCCGTGTCAGCCAACTCCTCAGGCTCCAGCAGCTCCAACTTTACCCGCTCCTCCTCAAGCCAATCATTTCGCCAATGTTTCCAAAAGCACGTGTGTGCTATGTTTGTGGTGATCCGAATCATTTCGCCAATGTCTGTCCGAATCGTCCTGTCAAGCAAGAGCAGCCAGCACCGCAGCCTCAGCAGCAGCCTTAGCCTCCGCAGCAGCAGCAGCAACCACAAGCTGCGCGTGGCAGAGCCTTCAATCTCAACCACCGCCAGGCCCAGAATGACAACAATGTTGTCAATGGTACGTTTCTCGTTAATAGTATTTATGCTTCATGTTTATTTGATACTGGTGCCGATAATTGTTTTGTATCGTTAGAATTCGAAAAGGTTTTAAAATGTAAGCGCGCTAAACTCCCAAAGACTTTCGATGTGGAAGTCGCCACCGAAAGAACCGTTACCGTTACCTCCATCCTACGTGGTTGTTC
Organism: Scalesia atractyloides; assembly: GCA_947069175.1. NCBI lineage: Eukaryota > Viridiplantae > Streptophyta > Magnoliopsida > Asterales > Asteraceae > Scalesia > Scalesia atractyloides. The sequence continues at coordinate 5,203,328 of CAMTDV010000005.1, forward strand.
TCTCGATCTCAATAACCATGTCTTCTCGATCAATCTCATACCTATGCAGTTAGGTAGTTTCGATATCATAGTAGGTATGGATTTTCTTGTGAAAACCATGCTGAAGTTGTATGCTTCGATAAAATGATTCGTTTCCCTCTTCCTGAAGGTGATCAACTTCATGTTTATAGTGAAACTGCCTCAAAGAAGTTAATGCTTCTGTCATGTACTCGAGCGCACAACTGCTTGCAAAAGCGATATGTTGCCTTCCTCGCCCATATTGTGAACCCAGAGAAAGAAAAGAAGACTTATAAAGATGTTCCTGTTGTTTGTGAATTTCCTAAAGTCTTTCCCGACGATTTACCTGGTTTATCCCCTACTCGAGATGTTGAATTCCGTATCGATTTGATTCCAGGTGCTATTCCCGTTGCTAAAGCCCTTATCGCCTCGCACCATCCAAAATGCGCGAGCTATCAAGCCAAACTTCAAGAGCTTCTTGATAAAGGTTTCATACGCCCGAGCACTTCGCCTTGGGGCGCACCCGTCCTTTTCGTGAAAAAGAAGGATGGATCGTTCCGAATGTGCATCGATTATCGTGAACTTAACAAACTCATGATAAAGAACCGCTATCCTCTTCCTCGTATCGACGACTTATTTGATCAGCTTCAAGGTGCTACTTTTTTTCTAAGATCGACACTTCATTCCGGTTATCATCAGTTACGCGTGTTGGAAGAAGACATTCCTAAAACTGCTTTTAGTACTCGTTATGGCCATTTCGAATTCGTGGTCATACCTTTTGGTCTAAGAAATGCACCTTCGGTCTTCATGGATTTGATGAACCGTGTGTGCAAAGCTTTCTTCGATCGTTTCGTCATTGTTTTCATCGATGATATCCTTATCTATCGAAGTCGAGAGACAGCACGCGCGTCATCTCCGTTTAGTCCTCGAACTTCTTCAAGGAAATCGTCTTTATGCTAAGTTCTCTAAGTGTGAATTCTGGCTCAAAGAAGTCCAATTTCTCGGCCACATCGTTAATAGTCAAAGAATTCACGTCGACCCTGCAAAGATTGAAGCCGTCAAGAGTTGGATTACACCAAGAATGCTTCCGAAATCCGTTCATTTCTTGAATTGGCGGGTTACTACCGTCGATTCATCGCCGACTTTTCAAAAATCACCGTTCCGCTTACTGCTTTAACTCATAAAGACAAACCTTTTGTTTGGGATTCCAATCAAGAGGAAGCCTTTCAAACTCTTAAGCGCATGCTATGCAACGCTCTCGTTCTTTGCTTTACCCGACGGAAACGACGATTTCGTCGTTTACTGCGATGCCTCTAATCTTGGTCTTGGTTGTGTTCTCATGCAACGAGACAAGGTTATCGCGTATGCGTCTCACAACTCAAGATCCACGAGAAGAACTACACAACCCACGATCTCGAACTCGGTGCAGTTATTTTCGCATTAAAGATATGGCGACACTACCTTTACGGTACTAAGTGTACGGTCTTCACCGACCATAAGAGCTTACAACATATCTTTAATCAAATAGAACTAAACATGCGACAACGTCGATGGGTTGAACTTCTCAACGACGACGATTGCGAAATACGCTACCATCCCGGCAAAGCAAACGTCGTCGCCGATGCTCTAAGTCGACGAAGCTATGTATATAGCGTTCGTGACTCTCAAGCTTTGAATGATCTCGAAATCATGATTCGCTCCGCTCAATTTGCTTGTTTTAACGAGAATACTTTAGAAGATGAAATGAAATGTGGTGCCGAAACTCAGCTTGTATCTAAATCTGATGGTATTTATTACTATCCCGATCGTATTTGGATTCCTACTCGTGATAATCTTCGTGAATTGCTAATAACCGAAACTCGTCCATCCCGGTGCCGACAAGATGTACCAGGACCTTCGTCCTAAGTATTGGTGGCCGGGAATGAAAAAGGATATCGCCTTGTACGTCTCAAAATGCTTAACTTGTTCGAAGGTTAAAGCTGAACATCAAAGGCCCTCTGACTTACTCGAACAACCTGAAATCCCGATGTGGAAGTGGGAGAGTATAACTATGGACTTCGTTAAACTCCCGCGTACTAATCTGGTCACGATAGCATTTGGGTTATCGTTGATCGTCTTACTAAATCAGCGCACTTTATTGCTATACGAGAAGACTTTAAGGTCGAACGGTTAGCCCGAATCTATACCGACGAAGTCATTTGTCGACATCGGGACGCCTCGTGACATCATTTCTGACCGAGACGGTCGTTTTACCTCGCTTCTCTGGGAGACTTTTCAATCCGCTCTCGGTACTACTCTCAATCTCAGTACCGCTTTTCACCCTCAAACCGACGGTCAGACTGAGCGCACAATCCGCACCCTCGTAGACATGCTTCGTGCGTGCATCATAGATTTCGGTGGTAACTGGGATACACATTTACCTTTAATCGAATTCTTGTACAATAATAAACTATCATACTAGCATTCAAATGGCTCCTTTTGAGGCACTGTATGGAAGAAAATGTCGATCGCCTATTGCATGGCACGAGATCGGAGAAGCACAAATCACCGGTCCGAGCTAATTCAAGAAACGACGGACAAGATCCTTCAAATCAGAGACAATCTCTTGAAAGCTCGGAGTCGTCAAAAGAGTTACGCCGATAAACGCCGCGAGCCCCTACAGTTCGAAGTGTGAGATCACGTTCTCCTAAAGGTTGCACCTTGGAAGGGAGTGGTCCACTTTGGCAAGAAAGGAAAGCTAGTGCCACGATACGTAGGACCCTTTAAGATTCTGGAGAGAATCGGTAAAGTAGCTTATCGTCTCGAATTACCGGAGGAACTTAACAACGTACATCTGACTTTCCATGTGTCTAATCTCAAAAAGTGCTTAGCCGAAGAAAATCTGCATGTCCCTCTCAAAGATCTGCAAATCAACGAGACTCTCCATTTCGTGGAAAAGCTTGGAAATCATGGACCGAGAGACTAAGAAACTACGACGCTCCCGCATCCCTATCCTGAAGGTCTGATGGGAGGGCAAACGCGGCGCCGAGTTTACTTGGGAATTGGAAAGTGATATGAAGGCCAAGTACCCGCATCTATTTGTTACAGCTACTACTTGAATTTCGGGACGAAATTCCCTAAAGTAGGGAGAATGTAACAACTCGAAAATTCGATTGTCATCTTTTCATTTTGTTTTCCTGTTTATCTTTTGTAATTCCGAGATTCGACTTATAATAAAGTTTATGTTAATTAATTATGGTGTTGTACGTTTAATATCGCATCTAATCGCTTAATAAATCGCATGTTCATCTCATCGCATCGCAAATCGCAGTTATTTATGTGGTTTTATGTTATTTATGTGTTATGTGTGTTTGTGGTTATGATTACGCTCGCTATCGCATCGCTCTCGCACTCTCGAATCGCTAAATCGCACTATTATACCAATTATAACGCTTAACATAACTAACTAATACGAACCAATAACCAAACGAACACTTAACGCGAAACAAACGGAGAAAACCCAACATTTGGACAAGTTCGCTCGAACTTGGGTGACCCCAAGTTCGGCCGAACTTGGCTGACCAAACTATATTTCTTCATTAAACCTCAAGTTCGCTCGAACTTGCATATACATATACAAGTTCGGCGAACTTAGCCATCCACACTGAAAATCTAGCAAGTTCGCCCGAACTTGCATGAATCTCATGCAAGTTCGACCGAACTTGGTCTCCATCAGCTCTCATTTTGCCTTCTCCTATAAATACCAAGCTTTGTTCTCTCATTTGAACTTGCTGCAAGTTCGCCCAGAGCTCCCGAAACCCGAAATCTTTGTGTTCTAAGTAAGAATCAGCCCGATTTCAACTACAATGATGTTCAACAACATTTTACAAACGTTTACAACGATTTTGGCACAAGGCATAGCCTTAGTTTACATCAAAACTCATTCTTTTACGAAAACCTTCATCTTTTTCTTCAAAAACTTCTGTTTTAAGCTCAGATCTACACAATACGAGTTCGTTTGGCGATAGTAGAGACTTCCAAACACGAGATCTGCAAGATCTCGGCTTGTAAGTGATAGATCTGAGAAAAACCTTTGAAAACCATTGATTTCTACACAAGATACAGACTTTTGATGATGTTTTGTTCATTTTCTGGTATGAAACGAAGCATCTATCATTCAAGATCCCAGATCAGGAAGCACAAGGACGTTTATGTTGGTTTACACAAGCCAGACTAATCCGAACGAACCCCGAGTTCGCCCGGATTAGCCCACGCTTTTGTAAAACGGCTAAAACAGCTTTAAAAGACCTCTGCCGACCTAAGTTTGCTCACTAGACACGCAAGATTTTGGACCCAAAAACATCAAGTTCGCTCAAGAATCACCAACTTCCCTGGTAAAGTTCGACCGAACTTGCACCCATATGGGCCAAGTTCGACCGAACTTAGGCTATTCTCCACAAGAATTCTAACAAGTTCGACCGAACTTGTCTAGTTTATTAGGAAACTACACAAGTTCGCCCGAACTTGCCTTTTCAGTAAGATCTCTTCACAAGTTCGCCCGAACTTGGCTATGAACTCACCAAATCCATACAATTTCGCCAACTTTGTGTTTACGCACAAGTTCGCCCGAACTTGGCTATGCCCAACCAAGACTTAACCGTTTCAGCTTTTCGAAGACTGATGCACTTTCGTTCGCGTATGCAGGCTGATCCGGCGCTCTTCTCGACTCTCCTCGATCCCAAACTCTTACCTAAACGCACCCACAGTGAGTATACTTGACCCATTTTTGCTTTAACGCACTTTTGGGTGTTACATACGTTCCTATATTAAAATTCACATCACAAACTAAATTGTTTATCACACGCGAATAATCTGATTGTGTATGCTCAATACGTGATACTAGAAACATGTGACTAGGACTTATTTTCGTTAACTTGCTTCCCTAGCTAGTATGGTACTATAGTGTGGGATGGACGCGCAAGCCTTCTCACGGTAGTTAGCATGAGAAATAAGCCTATGTTAATCTGTGTGAAAATGTTTTGGTGTATCATGATATGTAGTTAGATTATTTCGCGAACGCTTTCTCGATTATGCTAGTAATACTTAAACTTGTATGCTCACCTTTACTTAATTTGTATTGACATGTATTTTAACGTATGTAACAGGTTGAGGATTTTAGCTATGGATGCTTGGATGTTGCATGCTTAGTGTAGTTTAGTTTTGTTTAGTTAGTTTGTTGATGTAATTCAGATTTGGAACTTGTGTATGAAATCTAGGGGAAATCGAACCCGGTTGAATTTTATGAGAAATCTCCGTTTTGTAATAATTGTTTAAATGTTACGTTTAATAGTATGGGATATTAAGCAGGTTGTGATATGTTAAATGATTGTTATGGAACATCTCGTGAAATCAATCTGGTCGCCTAGTGCCACTAACCCCGATGTTTCCGCCATCAGTTGGGGTGTGAATTCAACAGCTGGAGCCTTTAAATCTAATTGTTGACATAAAGAGTGTCTTGAAGTTTTTCACACTAAAATCTTGCTGCTCATAGTTCCTCTAATACCATACATCTCGGTTCTGTGATATGTCTGTTATAGCAACAATCCATTCAGGTTATCCATCTCTTGTTTTCTATCTCATAATTCATGTCCTTGCTCATGCCCAATCCCAGATCCCCGGTCATTCCTAAATAAGTATCGACCCAAAACAACGTTTTATCACCCGTTCCTACTTTGCTTCTACAACTTGTGGTGATGTCAACGATACTCTTCATAAAATCTTTTACTATCTCACCGATATTTTTCCACACACTCGACATAGATTTTTTAAACGGAATCGATTCCACTTTTCTTTGGCTAACATGAATCGATTTAATTACCTTTACCCATAAGCTATCTGGCTCCATTTTCATCCTCCACCACCACTTCACCAGAAGAGCCAAATTTAGATCTCTAATATTTCCAATACCAAGGCCACCGAAATCTTTTGAAGCTACCGGTTTTTCCCACTTTACCCATCTTTTTATCTTTTTAACAATGCATCCGCCCCATAAGAACTTCCTACGGATCCCTTCTAATACCTTCAGTACACCAATAGGGCACTTGTAAAGAGATAGATAGTAGTTCGGTAGACTACTAAACACTGATTTTACGAGAATAACTCTGCAAAAGATAATATTTTCGCCATACAGTTGGTGAGTCTTTTGTTGAACATATCAATAACCTCTTTCCAATTCGCTATTCTATTTATGTTTGCGCAGACCTTCAACCCGAGGTATATAAAGGGGAATTTCCCTACCTTACAGTTGAATACCGATGCCATATTTTCGACTTCCTCCTCAGTCATGCCCACACCGAATAACTGACTTTTACGCGGGTTCACTTTAAACCTTGGTAATAGATGAAAATTTGAAGAATTTTTTTTGCCCAGCCCACCACTTCATTTATTACCAAAGGCCCATCCACAATGTTTCTTTCCGACATGAAAGCCGACTGAACATTCCACACAACGCTCGGTTGATTTGATATTTGTTTAAAATTAAATAATAAAAGTCACTATTTTTAGCGAATCAAGGTATATATACTGAAATATTACATTATAACATTATCCTCATACTACATAGTATTTAAGAGCTTGGCCAATAATGCACTATTTGATAAAGAGAATAGATTACTTGTCAACTATCTTCATCCATTTAACCACGTGGTGTCAGCTCAGTGGCCAGCCTCACCATTCCAAACGGAAGGACGTGGGTTCGAGTCCAGCTCGCCAAATAATCCTGCTAGGTAGTAACCGCCAGGCAGCTATGGGGCTAAGCTAGCTTGGGGAGGGAGAACCCTCGCCGAGTCAGAGGTACCGTGCATTTTACCCCCCAAACTATCTTCATCCATTTTTTCATATTCACTCACAACTCTTTCTATCTCCTCTCTCTTCCTACGCTCTTATATGAGGCACTAAGTTATATAAACCTCATTTTTACCTAAGAACTCCCCTCTTTCTCATCACATGTCTCATCCACCTCCCGTTCTCTCCGTTATAAAAGCTAATAAAACCAGACTATTACTGTTGGTCTAACATCGTCACCGATCTCCACTACCGCTTCATATTTGAGTCTTGAAAACTTTATTTTAAATAGTTCGCCAAACTATTCCAATAATTGTCTTAAATCAAAACGTACGTACACATGATATATAGTACAAATAAAAAAAGTGAATATATCCAAACACCCGTATATATCATCCTTTCTTTCTTGTCTTGTAAGTATTTGTATTTTTCACTTTCCAATATTCCTTCACAAAAAGTGAAAAGTGAATTAAAAGACGAATCAAATCAAGCAGAAAGAATCCTTTGATGGATTTCCTCTTGGTTGAGTTGGTAAGGAGCAACAATGGAATTGTAAATCAAAAAGTGTCTACCAATTAACATCACATGACATTAGCAGGTTATTTTCCACTTTAACGTTTATCCAACCAAATTCATGCATAAGCACTTTATATAACTTTAGATCGTTAGGGGTTAGGGGCAATGTTTTAAAAATCGGTTTTTAAGTCATACCAATGTTTTAACCGGTTGTACCTGGTTGTATCGGACGGTTGAACCGAGTTACTAGTTAACCCTATAAATTCCATAAAAAACAAATTCATCTCAAAAAACAATCCAATCTCAACTAGAATTTATGTAACTGTTCATAGTTTTATCTAAAAACAACTATTTTTATTGTAAACTATAAAATTTTTAAGAATATTTTTATTAGTTATAAATAATATTGTACGAGGTGAGTAACAGTTTCAATAACAATGAAATATTGGAACAGAAGACACTATGTTAATTACGGAAATATGGAATATCAATATTACGTTAATATCGTATTTTTATTAAAATTAAGAAATCAAATCTTAAGATAATGCAAACCGGTTCATTGGTTTGAACCGGTAGAACCGGATCTACCGCCGCTACATAAGACATACCGTATTCGGGTTTTATCGGCCTTTATCGTATCGGACTCGTGTCCGATATCCGGTATAACCGACCGATTCATACCAGTATTTAAAACATTGGTTAGGGGCGCTCCACTAGTGATGGTTTTTCATCACTCACAACATCCAATCAAGTTCCGCCACGTCATTGAGCTTGGTTCCATCACTAGTGATGGATTTTAGTGAAAATGCCTATCACTCACCACACACTCATCTCCATCATTGAACATGTGCAGCACCTTCAATTCTTCACGCGTGATCATGACAACGCGTTATCCAGTTCACGCGTTATAAAAGATGGTGGCGCTGGTGTATCACGGAAGTCGACGCGTGGTGGGTTGATGACAACGCGACGCCCCGGGTGCTCTTACAAGGTTTAACACTTCTCTTAAAACACAATTTGTATAATACTGAGTATTGACATACCAAGGAAGCAAAAAAATGGTTAGATTGATAAGTTCTAGCAAATGTTTAATAACAACTTATTTGAGAAAAACATATACAAATGTATATAGAGTAAAAAATGATATTATTTAATGTCAAAAGTAATGTATCAAACCTCTTTTATAAGACAATTTTAAACTTGGTGGATATTACCAAAATTCATATTTTAAACTTGATGACTAATTAAGAAAGTAAACAAGTGTAGAAAGTGGGTAAAGGGGAAAATTCTTTGCTTACAAATTCATTTTAGTCATTTTACTTTTTTCAACACAAAAGCTAAATGTGAAGTGGGTAACGAATTTAGAAAAAAATCATATTTTAAAAGGTGGTCCATTCCCCAACTTGCTATTTACCAAAATTCATATTTTATTGATTGGGTTTTTCAACAAATGGGTTTTTCTACGTTACGGAGAAAGTGGGTAAAGGGGATTCTTGTTTCACCTAGAGCATCGGTCCTAATAAATGGGTCCCCATAATTAGAATTTCAATGCTATAGGGGAGTATGCCAAGGTGATCCTCTTTCTCCGTTTATCTTTATAATTGCAATGGAGGCTTTAACTGGCTTTATAAAGGAAGCATCAGCCTTGGGTAAAATTAAAGGGATTTCGCTCCCAAATAATGGACCGTCAATTTCTCATTTGATGTACGCGGATGATGTGGTATTCATGGGGGCATGGGAAGAATCGTTTATCCACAATACAATCCGTTTGATGAGATGCTTTCATTACATCTCTGGGCTAAAAATTAGTCATTCAAAGTCCAACATTTTCGGGATTGGGGTGGGTGAGGATTTGGTAAGCCAAATGGCTGCATCAATAAATTGCAAAACTGGGAAATTTCCTTGTAAATACTTGGGGGTCTCTGTTGGGGTAAATATGAATCAAATTCGTCACAGGAATTGTATTATTGAGTGTTTAAAAAAAAAAGATTATCTTCTTGGAAGGCAAAAATATTGTCTTCGGGTGGAAGATTAACTATGTTGAAAGTAACATTGGATAGTCTTCTACTATATTTCTTCTCCTTATTTAAGGCACCGCAAGGTGTGTTAGATAAATTAGAAGGTCTTCGAAGATGATTTTTTAGGGGAGGTAATGAGGACAAATCAAAAATGGCATGGGTGTTAGGAAAGAACCATTGGCCCTGTTGAAAAAGGGGGATTAGAGTTGGGCTCTTTAAAAGAAATGAATATAAGCCTCCTCTTGAAGTGGTGGTGGAGATTTAAATATGAAAAGGATACACTTTGGGGAAAAACTATAAAGGCAATACGCCTACACTCTCATTCATCATCCTAGTTACCAATTAGAGAAAGTATTACGATCACTTGGAGCAACATTGTTCGGGTTGGGAAGCAGCTTGACAATTATAGCTTAAATAGTGGAACCTTGATAAAAAGTATAGTGGGAAACGGAAGAGAGACACAGTTCTGGCTGGATTGGTGGGTTGGGGATGGACCGCTAAAAGATTACTTCCCGGATCTCTTTGGTTTAGAAAGATGTAAGCGAATCACTGTCAAAGAAAGATTGGAAACGTGGGATGGAGACTTGATCCAATTTCGAGTGGGTTTTTATCTCAATTTCAGCAGCTAACAAACATGATACATAACACTAATCTGGGAACTCATCCAGATAAGTGGATGTGGACGGGCAGCGAGGATGGATTATTCTCAGTTAAAGCTACAAGCGCAACGTTGATCCGGTTTGCTGTGCCTTTCTGCCCATATGATTGGGTAAAGTGGGCACCAAAAAAAGTGAATATTTTCGGCTGGAGAGGAATACAGAACAGACTAGCAACAATAAAGGGATTAAAAAGTAGAGGCGTACTATCAAGCTCACCGACTTGCAAACTGTGTGGGGACTGCGATGAGACTGCGGATCATCTATTCACCGAATGTTATGTGGCTTCTATGATATGGCACAAAGTAAGTCGATGGTGCAAAATTCAACCGACTATGCTTACTCCATGAAGGAAATTTTGGGATTATATAGAGTTACGGGACTGACAAAATCAAAAGTAGATATCTACAAACGATACTACTGGCCTCGTGCTGGATGATTTGGAAAGCAAGGAACGAGTCAATCTTTACCGGGAAGAAAGCAAGCATCGAGGGGATTTTTGGCGAGATACAAGCTAACGCATTTCTATGGATAAAAAGTCGGGCGAAGAAGCAAAATCCGAGTTGGAGTAACTGGGTGAAGTTTGAAAATTTAACTTGAATTTCTTATACGATATATTAAAATGTAATAGGCGATAAAATACCGAGGTGGTTAGCTTAGTTGCTTACTAACCATTTTGTAATAGTTTAATTTTAGGTGTTGAATAAAAAGTTGTTTGCCGTTAAAAAAAAAGGTAGGAATAGACCGGTTATTTAATGATCAAAAAGCCAAAAGCCAGGATTTTTTGGTTTTGAAAAACAACTTTTTACTTCTAATTAAAAAGCCCAAATAAAAGGCACTTTTAGCAATGCCAAATATTTCTTTAACAATAAGCCAATAAGTCATTTCTACACTTAATCCCAAACAACCTCTAGGAGATTAAATGTGATAGGCAATCAATCAAACTCGGTAAAACTCGTGTTTTGCTTATTAAATGAAAGTTAAAAAAACAAAATCAAGTCATTTTTCATGTTTCTCAACATTCCTATTTATCTGTATAGCAGTATATAAGGTTAGAAAAAGGGGAAAATGTGAGGAGGGTAAGAAGAAATATGGTTCATTGACTTTTAATATGGAGGGTTAAGATTAGTTTGGAGGACATGCAACATCATGTTATTTGGTTTTTGTCCATTGTGTTTTTAGTCTGTACATGTTTTTAACTTTGTCAATGTATTTTAAAATGCTCTTCAACTCACACACTTTGAGTGGAATAACTGGATTACATCCAAAGTTAATTTTCTTGCCTGGAGGATCTCAATGGACAAGGTACCGACTATGATTGCTCTCGCTCGTTGGAATGTTTCGATGGGTTCAACTCGGTGCAGAATTTGTGACCACGCAGTAGGAGTGTGTAGACCACTTGTCTGTAAAACCGTGGTGCGGCACAGTTGGTGTGGGATTATGTCTCACAATGATGTAAAATATCCCATATATATGAGTTTAGTGTGAAAGACTTGATTGGCTGGCATAACCGTGTTCGTGGGATTGTAAAATGGAAAAAGATGGTGTATTCCGGATGCAAACTGCAGTTTGCGAGATATGGAAAAACATAAATGATTTGATCTTCAACCGTAAGTCTATGAACATGACTCGGATGAAGGAAGAGATCAAGAATTTAAGTTTCCTTTAGATCAAGAGTCGCTCAACTCCGAAGGAAATGGCGTGGGAAGAATGGATATTGCGAATAGATGTCGTTAATCTACTGTAATTGGTGGCATTGTAATGTATCTTGGTGTGGGCTAACATTTGTTAGTAGGGTTGTTCACGAGTCGAGCCGAACCGAGTAGATCTTTGTTCGTGCTTGGCTCGTTTACAACCAAGCGTGAAATCCGAATGAGCATATTTGAGTGTACAATTTCCCGAGTGATTTGGACGACCATAGATTTAGAATGTTTCCTTCCATGTCTCAACTATCGGATCACGACTAATGTCCAACTATCTGAAGATGACACTAAGACTAAAGTCAGACTGTCTGAGGTAAGGCTCTGGCTCTGGTTGAGGCAAGTGAGGCGATGAATATACGACAAAGAACAATTGTCGCATTGTGGTGTATGGTGAGAGCGAGAGACAACTGACGACTGATGAGAGAAAGAGTCAAATAGTGTCGCTTCACAACTTAGAGTTTTAGTTTTAAATTTATTGTTAAAGTTTTTATTGGTTTAATTAGACTAGTATGTACAATATAATTGTATATTTGCATATAGGGGTCAAATTTGATAGAACGATATCTATAAAATATACATGTAATTTATGTGTGCATATATAATTATATATATATAATGTAAGTATATGGGGAAACTCCTATAACTGAGAAAACCTTGGAAACTTGGATTGTGTGGTCTAGATTAATCCACCTAATATCTTATTTCCACATGTCTAAAGGGTATATCTGTCATTTTACTACACTTGCATCACATCACTTTTTACCATGTCCCCCCTCACCAACCTTTTGTCCCCCTTCCCCATATCTCGTTTACCACACCCACCAAACTTCACATTTTTCAAGATCAAAAGCAAGATCATATCTTCATCTCCCACCCACCAACCTTCCACTTTATACTTATCATTTCTTCCCAGACAACTCATACCTACAACTTCCCTTTCTCCTTGTTTCATGGCGACCCACATGATTTCATGGACGATCTTGTTGCTTACTCTCCTAGCCGTATATTCTGGAACATCGGCGACGAATCAAAAAACCATAAACAATGTTATCTCGAACCGCTTTATCCTTGATGAATCTACTTCATGTTCATCAAGAACACCAAGAACACAAATACAAGTGTGAGAGAGAAAGAGAAAGTTGTTGTTTATGAGGGGAGAAGCTGATGTGTTTAAAGAGAGAAAGCTATTTTCTAGAGTGAGAAACAACAATCTTCATCATGTTCATCAAGAACACCAAGAACACACATACAAGTGTGTGTGTATGAGAGAAAAAGTTGTTGTTTATGGTGGGATAAGCTGATGTGTTTAGAGAGAGAAAGCTGTTTTTCTAGAGTGAGAAACAACAATCTTCATCATGTTCATCAAGAACACCAAGAACACACATACAAGTTGTGTGTGTGTGTGAGAGAGAAAGTTGTTGTTTATGGTGGGAGAAGCTGGTGTGTTTAGAGAGAGAAAGTTTTGTTTCTAGAGTAAGAAACAACAATCTTCATCAAGAACACCAAGAACACATATACAAGTGTGTGTGAGAGAGAGAAGCAAGTGTTTTAACATGTTCACCGTGTTCATCTCTTGAGTTTCTTGTCTGAATGGTTTTTTGAACTTTTTGTAGTGTTTTATTTTGAAAATCATTTCACGCATGATTATTTTGTTCAAATGGTTGTTAATAAGTTTTTGTGTGTTCGAAGTGTTCTAGTAATGGTTAAATTTTCATGTATTTTGCAGGTTTTTTATGGTAGATAATTAGTTTGAAAATTCATAATTGTAACGTTATAAGTTTGAAATTTTTTTGTTGGTTTAGTTGTTTTTTTGTATAAGCTTCGCTCGGATATCACAGTTTCATTACATTTAGAAAGTCCAAAATTTAATCAGAATATCTCGTTTGCTTTACAAATAAAAAGTCATGTTTTTTGCTGGCATAATTAGCTACGTATGTTACATTTATGATAGCAACATTTATGTCAGCTACATTCTAAATGGTTTATCCTATATGTTATAACATGTGTTACTTTTAGAAACTTTATAATTTTTTCAGAATATTTCGTTGATTTTACAAATAAAAAGTAGTGTTTTTTTTGGGATAATTAGATACATATGTAGTAACAACGTTACACATGTTACTTATAGTTACCTCAGCTCTTTTTGGACACATTAGTGTTAATCTCATACAGTTAAACTTATTAACACAAATGTAACAGCAATTATGTTATACATGTGTGAACTTTTGTTGTAGCTATACACGTGTTACCATATTAACACAAATACAACGTGGCTATACATGTGTTACCCTATAGTGTAACACATATTACAAACATGTGTTACATATGTGTATCCTTTTTTTTTTCAAAAAGGGTCGATCTAACTATAAGTAACATGTGTAACACTGTTACTAGATATGTAGCCAATTATTCCAGAAAAACACAAATTTTATATGTAAGATAAACGAGATCATCAACGATTAAATTATGGACTTTCCACACATATATAATAACAGTTGCGATTTTATAAAAGTTAGATTTTGTAATATTTATACACAACAACACAAATGGTGATTGTTAGAAAACACGTAAAAGCCACATGTAACTTATAACATGGTACAGAATCAAGTATTGGTTTACTATGGATACGATGTTACACATGTTACAGACATGTAACATGTGTAACAACGCTAAAAAGTGTTGTATTTATTATATAACGTGTGTGACATGGCGTATATCATGTAAAAAGTGACTGTTGTGCATATTACGGGTTGAGATTTTATAAAAGTTAGTTTCCCCATCCCACTATTGAGATTTTATATGCACCCGAAGTTACTTCATAATTTGTTTTTGTATAAACTTCACTCAGATATCACATTTTCTTTACCTTAGAAAGTTCATAATTTAATCTAAATATCTCGTTTTTTTTACAAATAAAGAGTCATGTTTTTTTGTTGGCATAACTAGCTACATATGTTACAATTTGATGCCAGCTACATATGTTACATTTTGACAGATACATCTTTTACCTTTTTTGACAGCTACATATGCAACACCCTTTTGTTAAATATGTAACGATCAGCTAGGTGACACTTGTTATGTTCAACACCATTTAAATATGTTAATCAAAACAAAAGTCACTTGTTGTCATGGTGTAATACATTCTATATTTGTTTCATGTGTTACATCGGAACTAAGTTGCATATATTACACATCTAAACAATCTTTGGTAACAAAGCAGTTGTACATATGTGACGCATGTTTGTAACATGTGTTACACAAATGGGTAACATATGTACAACCACTTTTAACATGAGTGTACATGTTAAACGTGTTACATTGCTAAAAAAACTCTAGCTACACATGTAACTAGCATAATGTTACTGGGATGTTTTGTTCCGCACAACCTTTTTCGGACAAGTACTTCCATTTCGGACAAGTCCTCCTATGTTGTGTAACACATGTATAAAACTTATGGCGACCAGGCTGGGTACAATGTAAAAAATATATGTTAATTAATGTAGTTTTTAATCTACTTGTAATATTGTTAATAACAATTCCAGGTACATATGTAACTAGCAAAATGCTACGTATATACAGGAAACATGTTTGTAACATGTGTTACACTCAGGGTAACATATTTACAGCCACTTTACACATGTTACATATTGTTTTTACATGTTAAACGCGTTACATTGCTAAAAACAACTCTAGTTACACATGTAACTAGCACAGTGTTACCTAAATACGATAGGAATTTGATTAACTTGTGTCTTCTTATCCTCAAAGTCGTAGATGATTGAAGAACAAAGCTTGAAGTAGCAATCGTTCAACATTCATCGATGTATATTTCGGACAAGTCCTTCCATTTTGTTCTTTCCATGTATAAGACTTATGGCGACCAAGTTGGGTTCAATTTAAAAATATATGTTAATGTAGTTTTTTTTATCTACAAGTAAAATTGTTAATAACAACTCTAGGTACATATGTAAGTAGTGAAATGTTACCTATATACAATCTGAATATATAATGCAGGAATTGGTGTGTTAAAGATGATGATAATTATCAAGAAATGAACATAATTTGCTTTTACGGTCTGAATATGTAATTGGGTTTTGTGGTTTTTTTTATTTAACATATGTCGCAACATATTTCACCTTTTTAACTAGTATATTTGTTGTATATGCTACAAGGGTTCCCCTATGCTACAAATATATTTACTATGTATAAATTGTCACATTTTGCTTTACCATACGTAGTTATTGTTCCCATCATTTTTTAACAATTTCCATGTATTGCATTTGTTACTCCAAAGTGGATAACACATGTACAATCAAGTTACACATGTTACATGGTGTAGTTACATGATCTACACCAAAGGCCAACACTTGTATAGTCAGGTTACACATGTTACCTTAATGTGTAACACACGTTACATCGAGTATAACATGTTTTAGACAAAACATGATGTTACATGTGTTACACATGTTACATAGAGTATTTGCATGTTCTACACCAGAGGCCAACACTTGTATAGCCAGGTTATACATGTTACCTCTATGTGTAACACACGTTACATCGATTGTAACATATTTTTAGAAAAAACAGGATATTACATGTGTTACACATGTTACATAAAGTATTTACATGTTCAACACCGGAGGCTACCACTTGTATAGCCAGGTTGCACATGTTACCTTTATGTGTAACACGTGTAACATATTTTTACATATGTTAGAGAAAACAGGATGTAGTGTGTAGTATGTGTTAGACATGTTACATAGGGTAGTTGCATGTTTACACCAGAAGCCAACACATGTATACCCAGGTTACATATATTAGAGAAAAAAGCATGTAGCATATGTTACAAATGTATTACTATGCATAAATTGTTACAGTTCATGTGCAACAAAATACGTACACAATATATCCATCACACGTACACAATTTCCCTAAATTAAGTTACACAAAAAGGACACTAGATTTCCAACACACACAACAAATGAAAATTTTTAGTTTTGTTCTGACAACGTAAACTACACTTTTTTAGGTTTCTTCCCGGTTCCAGTCCTGCCCAACAAATGAAAAACACATATATTAGTAGTCAGCAAAAGAGTGCTTGCTAAGATGAGGATACAACAATTACCATTCACCATTTCAATATACACTCATATCACAACAAATGTGTAACATCATGTATGCAACATATACTGCCCCGAAGTGTAACATATGTTACAACATACTGGACAAACAGTTTATAATGTAACTAGCAGAAATGTAGCTGGCACAAAATGTAACATACGTAACTAATTATGCCAGAAAAAATTTGAAACATCTAACACTAATTATAAAAAAAGAACAACTTAACCAACAAAATTTTGAAACTTTTTCTGAAACATCCACCAATAATTGGGATGCCCAATTTTAACAAAAAACAGAAAACAAAATAAAGCAAATCCAATGCATAAAACCTAAAACAAACCCAATTCATAAATTATTGGCCAACAATATGAAAATATCTAAAAATCAAAATGGTTTTAATACAAAACAAAAAACTGTAAACTACATAAACAATTACCCATTACTAGACCACTTTGAGCACAAAAAAAACCTATTAATAACAACTTTAACAAAAAAAATCATGTGTGAAATGATTTTTCAAAATAAAACACTCAAGAGATTGTTGTTTCTCTCTCTAAAATCATGGTAAATTAGGTTCAAACCTGCTTCTCTCACACACACTTGTGTATGTGTGTTCTTGGTGTTCAAGATGAACACGATGAAGATTGTTGTTTCTCTCACTAAAATAGCAAATTTCTTTAAAAACCCATGCAATCGAACGATTTCAGACTTGCTTCTCTCTCACACACTTGTGTGTGTTCTTGGTGTTCCAACAACTTTCTCCCTCTAAAAATTCATGCAACCGAACGATTTCAGAGTTGTTTCTCTCTCACATACTTGTGTGTGTGTGTGTGTTCTTGGTGTTCCAACAAATTTCTCTCTCTAAAAGTCCATGCAACCGAACGATTTCAGAGTTGCTTCTCTCTCACACACTTGCGTGTGTTCTTGGTGTTACAACAACTTTCTCTCTTTTAAAGCTAACAACGATCCACATTTTATCTTGGTTGTATGTTTGTGAGGTTTGTATAGGTTTTGAATCTTTAGGGTGTAGAAGATGATGATACTTTTTAACTTTGAAGATGTAAAAGATGATGGAGAGAAGTTGACATGATAGTACTACAGGGAATCATTAATGCACATTTGCTTTTACACAAATACTCTCATGGCCCACTCATCAAGATAAGTAATCTATTTATTTTAAATCAATAAACCATCAAATTTCCCTAGCCCTTAGATGATGATGATCAATGATTATAAAGTGAGTTTCTTAGGTTTTCTTAGCACAAATAAGTTTTCTATATATCTTTTCCATATATATATATATATATATATATATATATATATATAGGGAGAGGATCATGAGAAAACTAGAAAACTAACTAAAAAAGCATAAAAAACATAAAAAAAAATGTACAATTTTTTTATAAAAAATCGTTGCTATTACGTATAAAAAAAAAGAAACTTGTACTGCAGATGTGCACTATATGTGTACTACACATGTGCATTATATGTTTTTTTATTTATTTTTTAAAAAAAGTTTTTTATATAATATATATAACTAATTTTTATAAAAAAAATCAAAAAAAAAACTTTGATATGTTTTTTTGGCTTTTTAGTTAGTTTTTTGGTTTTCTCATTTAAACTAGTTTTCTCATGATCCATCCCATTTATATATATATATATATATATTGGGGTCAGTTAACGTACAAATTGGCTTAACATACACAATGCATGCGATTGTTTTCCAACGTGCGATTTTATCTTTCAAACATGCGATTTCGATTTTGAAACATACCCATGCGATTTGTTTTTTGAAACATTCCCATGCGATTTTGGTATACATCCATGTGATTTCACAAACTAAAAAGATTACAAAAATAAAAGATATCTACTGTAAAAAATTAAAACATTAAAGACATCCACTGTAATTTTGTCAGTTAAAGAACAACGCTGAAATTTTTGCTGAAACATAAAGGACAAAATTAAACTGAATGCCTTATTTCTCTTGGCTTTTTTTTTTTTTTTTGATATTATCATAATATGGGTAAATTTTGTGTTTTTATACTTTGATTTAATAATCATTCATGAAATTGTTGAAACGAATAACAATATTATATGATATTCGTATGACTAAAAAGTTACTATTAATTTTACACTGAATTAAAACTGGATTAAAGAAAATTATATCACATGAGTCATGAAGAATAAAAAGGTGGGTGGCCACTATGGAATGTCGTTCGTCTGGTTCGAAGACACACAGACCAAAACAGTCTTTTCTTGGATCCTTTATGTTTTTTCTCCAACAATTTTATAGGTGTTATCAACTCAACTATATTAATTATATATTTTTTGTTTTAAGATACGATACATATGGATATTTTAACGAGATATCGATGGTTGTTCAAGGTATAAAATGATTGTCTTAAACATAACACGGGTTTTACATGTGATTAGTTATATAATATCATCTTGCAAAAAAAAAAAGCCAAGAGAAATAAGGCATTCAGTTTAATTTGTCCTTTATGTTTCAGCAAAATTTCAACGTTGTTCTTTAACTGACAAAATTACAAACAGATGTTCTTTATGCTTTTTTTTTTACAGCAAATGTGCTTTATTTTTGTAAAAATTTTAGGAAGAAATGACATCACTTGTAAAAAATTAGAACACATGTGACATACGTTATAATTTCATTAGCTAAAAAACAACGCCTGAAATTTGGTTGAAATTTTAAAGACGTAAAATGCAATTAGTCATTTATTTATAAAGGATGAAACATATATTTAAAAAGACATTTTGCTTTATTAAAAAACATATGTATTATGTATATACACTTGCAAATACATGTAAATCTAGTGATTGTAAACATGGATTCATTAATCAGATGTTACAAAATTTAGTAGTATTCTTGTTAGCTAAAGTTATCTGAATGCCTATTCTACAATATGTTTGCTAAAGTACTTTTTCATAGCTAAAGTTAGTGATAAGATCACTCTATTTTGCTATCGCACTTTTTAAATTGGAGACTCTTGTTGCCTTACTTCTGCCAACTATGTTGTTTTAACTGGACCTACGTTAGCTTCAGAGTTTGGCTTGGACGTTCCCCGAGAAACCATACCGCCGACTGCCACTTTACAGCCGTTGTGTCACCACAAGAGCTGAACACTCTCTGACGTAACACATGTTGGACGAAAAGAGTTAATTTTTGAATTTACTTAAATCTTATTATTCCAATTTATATAGAAACCGGTTAATATGTCAGATCTTTGTTGGTATGTTTTGGTGAGTAACCAGCAACAAGCAGACCAAAAGCATGAAATCCTCATCATCACCCTCCACTTTTGTTTTTATCAAAGACACACCCTTCAATCATTATTGGTTTCGTCTTGCGAAATCATTGTATCGTGTTACTTTTTTCAAAAAGTAAATAAAGGGTCAAGTCTTAGATTTATTCGATTTTAATAAGAAATAAATATATTATCAAATAATATTAAATATTATTTATATGTGTTGAGTGGGAGTGTGACACCCAAAATACCTAGGGGCCTAATTGCATGGTATTTTATGTTCTGAATTTTTATAAGTTAAGACATCCGGAAACTTATTTTTTAATCTAATATTCAAAATGTGAACACATCTAGAAACTTAATATTTCCTAAAAACAGAATACTCACATGTGAACATATCTATCCCAAAATTTGAGCATTCACATGTTACATGTTTTAGAAAATTGGTAAAGTAAAATATGTGTACTTAAAGACTTGTGAAGTTGAAATTAAAACATGTGAAGAAAATAGTTGTAAATAGGGTGTAAATGAGTCGAGTAGCTTGTGAGTTACTTGAGATTAGAGATGAGCATAATGGTTTTCTTAGTACCTGGAATCGGTTCCAAACCGAACCCAGTTCCATTTAGTTGACAATGGAACCGGGTTTGATGTGAAACCGGGTACGGTTCCTATCTGGGTTTACACAACAGAATCTGGAACCATTTTGGAACCAGGGTACAGGTATTCCGGAACCGGGTACGGTACTGTGTGGAACCGGTTACGGGTACAATGGGGAACCAGTCATGTGGAGATGTTTATTATGCTTAATTTTTACTAATGTTTAGTGAGTTTAGTAAATTTAATGTTTTTTATTCATTGATAATAAATTAGTTACATTAAAAACATTAATAATAACTAACTATTAGGAACCGGGACCGGGTATGGGTGGAACCGTGTACATTAGAATCCGGGTACGAGTAGTAACCAGGTACGGTTTGGAACCGGGTAGGACTCAATTAAAATTAAAAAATGTGGAACCAGGTAGGAACCATTGGGTATTTTGAACCCGGAACCGGTTCTACTTTATGTCGTGTAGGAACTGAAACCGGGTCCAGTTCGGTTCTACCGGGTCGGGTTTGGAACCGGTCATTATGCCCATCTCTACTTGAGATTGGCTCAATAAGCTTGAATCAAGCCAAACATATATAACCTTAAATATTTAACCGCTCTTTTTATCGAGGCACTATAGCCACTTGGGGGATTTTGACTTAGTTTTTCAGTAAACTGAGGGACTCAAAATCCAATATTTTACACTTAAAAATTTTCAAAACTTTTTGGTAAAAATAAAAAACGAAATGAAAAAACAAGAGGTGTCGGGGACGCCTAGCCCATGAAAAGACCCGCCAGTGACTATAGCTAGCTGGACCGGTTTTAAAAACTAGACGGCTTTATGACATTACCAACATATACACGTATAGAGAGTGAGATATAAAAAGATGTACTTTTTAATAATCATAAAGAAAGAAAGTTGATAACATATACATAAATTATGGATGTAGACTATACCGTATAAGAAATAACAGTTTTTAGTCATCACTTATTTAATATTTATATATGATACCAATCTCTAATTCTTTAATTTTAAGTCTTTGTTTTGTACAAAGGAAATCTTTATAATATCATTAGTTTCTAATGGAACCAAGAATATATTTCTTGTCCTTGGTTTATATTCTTACATACTAATTTTTGAAATGATTTAATATATAAGTTATCCTCCCATACCTAATAAACTTACTTTAAATAACTTTTTTATAACCCATATAAATCTACAAATTTTAATACACTTTGGAGAAGGGTGGGGTGGGTGGTGGTGTAATATATATAGATACCAGTGTGCTCTTCCTTGACCAACATATATCCACCATATTACATCCGATCATTTCTCCGATCACCGGACATGGGCAACTGCCAAGCCGTCGATAACGCAAGTCTCGTCTTACAGACGCAAAGCGGCAGAGCCGAAAGGTTCTACGCACCCATCTCCGCCGCAGAGATCATGAAGCTCCACCCGGGTCACTATGTCGCACTTCTCCTCGCCACAACCTTCTACTCTTCCCCTCCTTCCTCCTCCTCCGGCCACCACCAACCACCACCCAACAACAACCCTACAAACACCAACCAGAATCTTCGTGTTACTCGCATTAAGCTTCTTCGCCCCACTGATAATCTTGTTCTTGGCCATGCTTATAGACTCATCACCACCCAAGGTACATTAACTAGTTTAATTAATTATCTTTTTTTTTTTTTTTGCAATTATGAAGAATTGTGTCGGATATAGGTATGGTTTGCTTAGCAAAGCAACCTGAGGGGGTTAGGAGGGTAGTACTGCACTGATCCCTGACCATGAGAAAAATTTAGATCTTTATATATAAAATCCAAGTTTTTTTTAGAAAAAAAAAAACATGATTTAGACACTCTAGGTGACAGCGAATAGAGTCTTAAGACGACCCCGATAAAGAAAGTTATGTTTCGTCAGTGTGTTAATTTAATAATTAGAGAAATTAAACATGTTTTAGAATTTCGGGATTTTACTGGGTATGATTGTTGTTGAATCATGCATAACGTGTAAATTCAATAACTAATAACCTGCTTTCTATTTTGTAGAGGTGATCAAAGGATTAAACGCTAAGAAGAATAGAAAAATAAATAATTATAAGAATTTTCAACTACCAGAATCCACTGGAAAAAGTGAAACAAAATCAAATTGTGAAACAAGATCTAATCAATTGGGGAAAATCCAGGACCAGGTTTGTGAACTTTTTTTAATACTCTAATTGTAATTTTTTTCTTTCTTTTTTTTTTTTTTTTTTTTGCAAAACTTCTAATAGAATCATGTATTGGGTATATGCAGATGAGGAAAACAGATAAACATCGGGCTCCGACGAGCTCAAAATCCTCCGGAAGCAAACCAAGAGGATGGCATCCGTCGTTAAACAGTATCTCCGAAGCAACAAGCTAGTTTAATTAGTTGTGTTCATATATCGAAGTTTTCTTGGTAGATTTTTTTGGAAGATGGAGATTTGCACTTTGGGGGCATGATGAATGATGCAATTTCTTGAAAGAATGAGATTTTGCTTTTCATTTTCGATAATGATCTTGTTCTGTACAAGATATGATCTTCAAGTAGTTTACGGACGGCCGGTCTGATCAGTGAACCATTAAAACGATATAGTGTAAATCTGTAAAACATTTAAACATTATTTACTTTCCTTAAAGAGATTGACTACATGCAATCAACTATCAACTCCAAATTCCTACCTTTGTAATTATTACTTCTTGTGTTATTATACCAATAATAATGTTGTGGTAAAGTCCGCTCATACTTTTCAATTGAGTTTTCTTATAAGAAACAAAAAGAAAATAATAATGACAAAAGTTTTATATGGTATTTAATTTTTATTATACTAAAAAATGAGAATTCAAGAAAATCCATGAAATCCTAATTTATATTTGCAATAGCTTTTAATTAAAAATGAGAATTCAAGAAAATCCACGAAATCCTAATTTATATTTGCAATAGCTTTTAATATATAGTTAGTGAATGCACGAATAATCCTAATAGAGTTTAGAGCAAGTGGCGTAATTTTTTTTAGGGTTGTTGGGTGGGAAGTGATAGGAGCAATTGGTAAGTGATAGGTGATTGAACACCGTCACGAGCATTCTATCACGTGTGATGAAGACCAAACTCGTAATGTTCATCGCTCAATGATGGCCACCATTAAAAAAACATTTTTTTACATATAGTTACATCCAATCTTTACCTATTTTATACACTCTAATTCACCTTTCAACTCTAAAAATCCTCTACCCTTCTATATTTTATAGTTTTAGAAAAATACCTATGGGATATAGAGTACTCGAGTACATTTCCGCCTAACTCGTTTAGTCCGTTGGAATCTTCGGGTTGTGTTTTGGAATTTTTGAAAAGATGTCTGAGTTGGCGGAGCTTGATGATACGGGACAGTCAATGAACACATTGATGGTTTAGATAACCAATTTCCCGATTCCGACGAAGAATAGTTTTTTGTTTTAGTTTTTTAAGTATCAGTACTTATTTTCTTGTTGGTTGTATTATTTTAATCTAATGCATTTTATAAATGTTGGTTTTTATTTGTTTTAATTTCATATCTTATTTGTTTAACTAAAAAATGAGTAATGAGTGATGATCATTGCAAATTTGCAAGTGTGCTATTAAAAAAACCGCATTATCTCATTTAGCCCATATTCAATTAAAAAACTACTTATTAAGGCTAAAGCCCAACAGATAAGCCCATAAACCATTTAAATTTAATTAAAAAAAGTAGTTAAAAATAAACTTTTAATATCAATTGATGTATTTTTATTAGTTATTTGCATCTTAATTTGATTTTTGTCATTTTTATTATGTGACCCGACCATCGGACCAGATAGAAAAAAGCCAAACTTAGTGAAAGACACAGTTGCTTGTCCCTAAAAAAATTTCAAAACTTGTAGAAAAAATTCCCCCACAGGATAGCTTCCCCGAATTTTTCGTTCAATGGTGTTATATATGTAGTTTTCGTATATAAATTTTAGGTATATACGTTTTCGGCCCATCTTCCCCATCCCGGTTTTTGAGGACAAGCTTCGCCACTGGCTATTGGTTGTCGTTGAGGACATTGTATAAAGTGGCTCTCATATATCTAAAGGTGAAAATTTAAATAATGTAGGTAACTATATAAGTATTGAGGGTTCATAAACAATGTAAAGAAAATCGTTGATATATTTTTCTTGTAGAGTAAGAGGCGCGTGAGTGTGAGAATATTTGATGATGAAGTCGATGTAATTATGACATTTCAACGTTGTAATTATAAATATTCTTTCTTTCAACTTGTGCCCCACAAATACTTTCACTTTTTGAGCAATGCTGCTAGATTTTGCTGTATACTTTATATTTTAGCACACATAATCGTATTAACTAGAATTTTTGATCCGTCGACGGTGTCGAAACTTAAACTAACTTAAATTTGTACCCTCAAATATCTGATCCAACTTGTTTTCGAACAAAACTTATGTCAAAACGTATACCAACTAAAAACATACATAAAATAAGCACGGAAATGTATTATATTTGACCTGCCTGACTCATTGCCAAGAAAAAATTACGTGAAAACGTAAACCGACTTAGATTTATACCAACGCATATTTTAAAAAAGTAAGAAAATAGTGTTTTTTAAGTTAAAGAATAGTACCATGCGTTAAAAAAACGTTGAAACGTAAGGTAATTCGAATTTCTACCCCGCCTAGTGAAAAATGTATTTTGTTTGTTTGACCTGACTCATTTTCGAACTTAATTTATGACAAAACGTAAAACAACTTAGATTTATACTAACACATACTTAAAATAAAAACAAAAAAGAAAAACAAAAAAGAAAGAAAATAAAAAGCAAAAGTTGTGGCAAAAGACAAAAATATTAAATGTTGTTGTAGCTAAAGTTGTGGCCAAATTATAAATATATAAAATTAAAGTATAATTAGTGTGATGTGTTTTAATATATATAATAACTAGAATTACACTCCCGCCGCTATGCGTCGGGTTTCGGTAGATATGAACACAACAAAGAACAACCAAACACAACAAATTTAAATAGCGTTAAATAATTAGTAACTAAAAATTAGTAAACAAAATAATTCTACCATCACCCTTTTTCGGATTAAAAACCCTAAGTTAATATGCATTATACATGTTGTATTCGAGTTATAGTACTTTCTAAAGTTGATATGTTCGAAAATATAATTGGCTTAGGCTCTTTTCAAACAATTTACCATTTCGGTAAAACAATCCGTAATTATACCTATTTGTCGTTTCCTAACGTTAACTATTGTCCAAGGTGTGTAATTGGTGCAAAATACCTATTGTTTCAGCTTGCAATATTAGAGGGTTACTGAATGTCCATAAGGAAATGGAGTTGTCCAACTTCAAGAAAAAGGCTCTACAAATGATCTTCTTAACGACATGTTGGGAGATATGGAAGGCTAGGAATAATCTAATTTTTTCAGGTAAGCGGGTGTTAAAAGAGAAAATTTTCGATGAAGTACAAGCGATGACCTTTCTTTGGATGAAAAATAGAGCAAAGCAAAGGAATTTGGATTGGCGAAGTTGGGTCTCTTTCACTATAAGCAAGTAAATATTTGTAGTAACTCACCGATGTAACGTGGAGGCAGTTTTTGTATGATGTTTTTCGATCTAGTGTCTTGCTCGTCTTAAAACATTGTACATGATTTGGTGATGAATAAAATGTTGTTTGCAGTTCATAAAAAATAAATTATATTTCCAAATAAGCTAACCCCTAGTTGATTTTAGTGAGAAATTATTAGTTATTAGTGATTGTTTTTAAAGCATCAGATGAAATGACAAATTACTTTTTTTTTTTTTTTATAATATGGAAACAACTCCAAAATGTTGATGGGTGGGTCAAGGTTCCTTTTGTAGCAAGGGACACTAATAGTAGGGTGGTTCTATGGGTGAGAGAGATATCGGCGGTGATATTCCGTGGTCGGAAGTTCAGTATCAGAAGAGTAGAGGAGATGGAGTTGAATGGGTCCCAGACCGAGTATCTAAGTCTTTACTTTGGCGTGCATTCCAACCACACGGATTCGTAACGGATGCATATGTGGCTCGCAAGAGGGATGCAAGAGGAAATTGTTTTGGGTTTGTTCGATACGTTGGAGTGGTAAACATGGAAGATACGCTGGTTGCAATGAACACCGTGAAGATTTTTGATGCCAAACTAATGGTTTCATTAGCGAAGTATGACAAAAACCATAAGAAGTTCATCTATACTCGGAAGTCTTGAATAAGAAAATATGGAGGCCCAAGGAATCAGCAACGACGTATAATAATAATAATGCAGCTCAGACGCATTGTGGAAAAGCTCCGGTAAAAAACCAGAATGTGGAGTCGGGTCCGTCGGGCACTGCTTTTGTCCGGGGGGTGGCTTATGCAGATTTGTTCAAAAACAGGGGTGAAAGGTCTGGTCAAGGGACAAAGACAATCCAGGTGGATGGTGATGGGTCGGTGTACCCTCTGCATTGCATTGGGAGGTCAATTTTTGGTCTATATAAGGTCCCTCTGCAGTGTTAAACAAGTTCTAGATGTTGGTGGTATGAAGAAGGGTTATGGTTTGTCATATGTAGGGGGTTTGGGCATCGTAATTACACTAAGCAATAGGGAGACGGCCTTGGCTTCCTTGGAAAACTATTCAACGAATTTCGCTATGGTGTTTTCAAAATTTCGCATTTGGAATGGAGAAGACCTCCCGTTGGATCGGATAGTATCTCTTAAAATATCAGGCGTGCCATTTCTTGTTCGTGATAACAATCTGTTTGACAGGATAGATGGCATGTTTGGGACAATTGTCCAACCGTCGACCTTTTCATGGCAAGTTTCGGGTAACTCGCAGAGGTCCCAGATTGACGAGGCAGTTGTAATTAATTGGAAAAATAGAAGTTTTGTTGTAAGGGTCTCGGAAATTCCGGAACTTTGGTCACTGGATTTTGATTATGCGATGTCGGGATGGGATTCTAAGGCAGAGGATGATAACATGACGGATGATGCTGAAGAAGGGGAGTTCCGGCCGAATTTAAGGAAATTGAAGCAACCTATGTGGTTGGCTCGATGGTGGGAATTAATTTAGATCGGTTCGCAGCCCAGACCTGAGAACTTGATTGTTGCTGAAGGTGTCAACATGGGTCTCCAATGAATTGCTTGTCTATTAATCTCAGGGGAGTGCGGGATTCCCGCAAGGTAGAATTAATTTAGATCGGTTCGCAGCCCAAACTATGTGGCAGATTATGATAGACTGAAACAAATGGACACACGACAAAAATCGCGAGCTAGATGGGCTATAGATGGTGATGAAAATTCTGCATTTTTTCATTAGATCGTTAACTCAAACATTAGTAATAATAGAGTTAATGGTCTCATGATAGATGGGGTGTGGGTGTCTAATCCGGTGGTAATAAAAGAAGCTTTTTACGATTTTTTCTCTAAGCAATTCAAAGAGCCGATGGTGCAAAGACCGGGTATCGTGTGTCCAAATTTAGCTGCTATCACGGATTTAGAAGCAGAATCGTTAGAAGCCCCTTTTTCAATAGTGGAAATAAAGAATGCTATTTGGGATTGCGCGGGACCATGCACCGGGGCCCGATGGTTTTAATTTTAAATTTATCAAGAGATGTTGGGAGTGTTAGAAGTTGATTCACAGAACACTGAATTGAGGTATATTTTTCTGTCTATTTCATTACAAAGAAAGGTATTGAATTTATACACAAAACCGTAATCTAAATATAGAAGACAGCTTGGTTTACGGCTGGATTTACAGCTGATTACCAGCTGTCTTCGATCCTGCTAATCTTAACAGCTGATTACTAGCTGTTTTTGACCCTGCTAAACTTGGGAGATGATGCTTGACTGATCCCGTAATCTTTTATTTTCAACACTCCCCCTCAAGTTGAATAGTTGGATTTCCAAAATTCAACTTGCCCAAACAATCGCTGAAAATTTTCCCGTTAACTGCTTTTGTTAGAATGTCAGCAAGCTGATCCTTTGATCGAACAAATGGTAGTTCAATCGTCCCATCTTCCAATTTTTCTTTGATGAAGTTTCTATCAACTTCCACGTGTTTAGTTCGATCATGTTGTACTGGGTTTTCTGAAATCTGAATTGCAGCTTTATTATCACACATAATCTTACTTGTTTCTTTTGACGGAAAACCAATCTCAGCTAAGAGTCTCCGCATCCACATGGCTTCTGTTAAACCTCGAGCTATACCTCTAAATTCAGCTTCTGCACTTAAAAGAGCAACCACCTTTTGTTTTTTACTTCTCCAAGTAACAAGATTCCCTCCAACTAAAGTGAAGTAGCCTGTTGTTGATCTCCGACTTCCCTTATCTCCTGCCCAGTCTGCATCGGTATAGATTTGAACATTTAGGTGTCCATGTGATTGAAACAGGACTCCATGACCCACTGTTCCTTTGAGATATCTAATAATTCTCCAAACTGCTTCCATATGTGACTGTTGAGGTTGGTGCATGAACTGACTTACTACCCCTACAGCATAGGCGGTGTCTGGACGAGTATGTGAGAGATATATTAGTTTTCCCACCAGCCGTTGGTATCTTTGTTTAATTGCTAATTTTGCTCCTTCTTCCATGTAAAGCTTTTGGTTTACACTCATAGGAGTATCTGCTGGTTTGCAATCGATCATTCCAATTTCTGCCAACAGGTCTAAGACATACTTCTTTTGACTAATGAAAATTCCTTGTTTTGACCTTAGTACTTCAATTCCGAGGAAATACTTAAGTCTGCCCAAATCTTTCATTTCAAATTCAGCAAACAAGTTTTCTTTGAGTTTTACCATTTCTTCTTTATCGTTCCCTGTAATGATCATATCATCTACATAGATAATTAGGCAGGTTACGAATTTTCCTCTTTTTTTGAGAAACAAAGTATGATCGGCATTACTCTGTTTATATCCAAACTTTTTCATAGCTATCGTAAATCTGCCAAACCAAGCCCGGGGAGATTGCTTCAAACCATAAAGAGACTTCTTCAGACGGCAAACTTGTTTTGAAATCTTTTGTGAATCCTGGAGGAGCATCCATAAATACCTCTTCATCTAGGTCCCCGTGTAAAAAGGCATTTTTTACATCAAACTGTTGAAGCGACCACCCTTCATTTGCAGCTATCGAAAAAAGAACCCTAATTGTGTTCATTTTTGCAACTGGGGAGAATGTTTCAGCATAGTCAATCCCATGTGTCTGGGTATACCCTTTTGCTACCAGTCGGGCTTTATATCTTTCAATTGTACCATCTGGTTTATACTTAACCGTATAGACCCAACGACACCCCACGGATTTTTTTCCCAATGGGAGAGTACACTTTTCCCAAGTATTGTTCTTGATTAGGGCTTCCATTTCCGTTTTCATTGCTTCCTTCCAATGTTTAGATTTTAAGGCTTGATCCACGTTTGTAGGAGTTTCTTCGGAATAAACAGATGAGATAAATGCTTTGGCTTCCTTAGTGAAATTTCCATCGGCCACACTAGCTATAGGATAACTAGATCTTCTTGGTTCTTTTTCAGGAGAATACCGTTTCGGAGGAACCCCTCTGTTTGTTCTAGGGGGTAACACATATCTTGATGGTGGTTCTTCTTGTCTGGATTCATCTGCCTGCAAATTTTCAGTTTGTTCTGTGGCAGTTTCATGGTTAGAAGTATTGGTATCCTCGGAGTCATTAGAAACTTCAAAAGTACCACCAGACTTAATAGGGTGAGTATTACTTACCTCGGACACCAGGTTAGGAGGAACATTAGGACCGTCAGTGGCACTGAAATTGAAGTCTGGTGACTCTGTAGTAGGTGACTCTTTAGTTGGTACATAGGGAACATATTTTAACCAGCTTAGTGTGTCTAAACACTCCTTCTCCCCCTGACCACTGAGTTGGGAATCGTAGTAATACTCGGTTTCAAGAAAGTCACAGTTTATTGTGGTGAACATATGACGTGTTTTTGGATTATAACATCTGTATCCCTTTTGATTCATTCCATACCCAACAAAGACACATTTTTCAGCACAAGGTCAAGTTTGGTTCGATCTGATTTAGGTATGTGAACAAAGGCAGTACATCCAAAGATTCGTGGTTGAAGAGTAAGAACTGAGGGTAGTTTGAAGAATTTTGAAAGGGTGTGTAACGGAGTGTTAAGCTTTAGGATTTTTGTTGGGAGTCGGTTGAGAAGATATGTAGCAGTAGCAGGGCTTCAGGCCAAAAATATTTCGGGACCTGGGATTCAATTAGGAGAGCTCGTGTCATTTCTAGCAAAATGCGATTTTTCCTTTCGGCGACACCGTTTTGTTCTGGGGTGTTTGGGCACGTAGTTTGGTGGATTATTCCCTTGTCTTGGAAAAAGGATTTAAACGAGGTATTAACAAACTCACCGCCATTATCAGATCGGAATATTTGGATGTTTGTTTGGAATTGGGTTTGGATCATGGCGTAAAACATAGTGAACTTTTCAAATACTTCGGATTTGTTTTTCAAAAAATAAACCCAGGTCATTCGGGTACAATCATCAACGAACATCACAAAGTACCGAAGGTTTTGCCCCCCAAGAACTGGGGCAGGACCCCATACGTCAGAATGGATTAATGAAAATGGCAAAGCAGCCTTAGTATTATTGGGTTTAAAAGTTTTCCTATGGCTTTTTGCTAAAACGCATGTTTCACAATGTGACATAGAGTTAACTGGAAATAGTTTTGGAAATAAAATATGCGAATAACTTGTAGAAGGATGACCTAATCTTCGGTGCCATAGCCAAGCTTCTCGTTCCGATGTCCCATGAGTCAGCATCACAGCACCACTTTGAGTCACCTCATCCACATAGTACAACCCTTGATTTTCAGTGCCACGCCTAATGATCACTCCCGTCCTGATATCCTGTAAAATACAAAACGTAGGGTACATTAGGACAATACAGTTGAGTTCCTTTGTGACATGGTTGATGGAAAGCAGCTTATGTGATAACGAAGGAACATAAAGACAATTAGAGATTTTTATTGTGGGTGAAATCTCAATAGTCCCTCCCGATTTTACATCCATTATTCCTCCGTTTGCCGTTTGAATATGTGTTTTTTCTGGTTTGGTTGTTGAAATAATATCCGATAGCTCATAAGTCATCGTATCGGTCGCGCCACAATCAAAAATCCATAGTTTTTGTTTTTTGTGATGTTCGTGGGCCATATTGACATTTCCCTTATTTTCAGGGACTAAATGTGCAATATTTATTTCTTTATTACTTGTGTGTGACCGAGGGTTTGAGGGTTGCGCCCCAAACCCTTTACCTGTCGCAGTGTTGTCTTCTTCTTCATCTGCTTTGGCCATTCCGCCGAACCCCAATCTGCTCCGGCTTCCATCTCTGGTGACATCTCGGCTGCCGGTGCTAGATGACTTCCCCTTTTCCGTAGTCTTTGTGCCTCTCTTCTGACCATCAGACCACCATTCGGGATACCCAACGAGTTTGAAACATTGTTCCCGGGTATGTTTCGTCATACCGCAATGATCACACTTGAGGTGAGTTTTGTCGTCTTTGTTACTTGTTCCGATTCTGTTTCCATCGGCCCGTCGGTACCCCTTTGATGCAAGCCCTAATCCGT
Organism: Scalesia atractyloides; assembly: GCA_947069175.1. NCBI lineage: Eukaryota > Viridiplantae > Streptophyta > Magnoliopsida > Asterales > Asteraceae > Scalesia > Scalesia atractyloides. Next base: position 5,235,634 of record CAMTDV010000005.1, read on the forward strand.
CAATTTCAGAGGCCATTAGACCCACTGTGATACCCTGTGTGTCATTGAGAGGTGTTCCCAGAATGTTCTGGTGAGCGGCCTCCTTGCGGACAGTGGCGTATGCAGTTTCTACGGTTGGAAGGGGTTCTAACCGGAGTATTTCCCTCTTTATAGGGTCATATTTCCGGTTGAGGGCGTTTAGAAACTGAAACAGTTTCTGTTCCGTCCTGATTTTGTGATATGCTTGGATATCGGTTGGGCAGGTCATAGGGTTTGGGTCAATCCGATCAATTTCTCCCCATACTCCTTGGAGTATAATCCACAATTCTTCTAGGGAGAGATTGTTCTGTTTGATTTCATTCGCCTTGACATGTAGATTGAAGGTTTGGAGCTTGTCACGCCCACTGCTATATGTTATAGCCAGGGCATCCCACAGCGATTTTGCTGTCGGAAATTCGGTTAGATTGCTGGCGAGGGTTGGTTCAATGTTTTGTATGAGCCATGAGAAGACGACTAGGTCGTCTTGTTCCCATTGCTCATATTCTTCGCTGGTTTGGTTCGGTGGGTTGGTTGATAAATGGTTTAGAAAGGCTTTTGATTTACCGCCTATGGCTACCCTCATCATCCGGGTCCATAAAGCATAATTCTGGCTGTTGAGCTTGAGGTTTATTTGAAGGTTATCGGACAGTTTTGGGTTTCGGTTTTGTGGGTTGAGGCCATTCTTGAGCAGATTGGCGATTTGAATTGATAGATCTTCTCCCAAGTTACCGGCTTCGGCCATGGCAGCTTGGTTGAGAGGATGATTGGTTTGGGTGAGCAAGGTAAATGATGAACAGGTCAAGAACGACACTGCTCTGATACCATGTTAGAAGTTGATTCACAGAACACTGAATTGAGGTATATTTTTCTGTCTATTTCATTACAAAGAAAGGTATTGAATTTATACACAAAACCGTAATCTAAATATAGAAGACAGCTTGGTTTACGGCTGGATTTACAGCTGATTACCAGCTGTCTTCTATCCTGCTAATCTTAACAGCTGATTACTAGCTGTTTTTGACCCTGCTAAACTTGGGAGATGATGCTTGACTGATCCCGTAATCTTTTATTTTCAACAGGGAGGAGCTCCAAGGTGATTTTAGAAGATTCTTTGATAAATTTTACGAGGAGGGATCGCTTAATAAATGTTGCACGTCCTCCTTTATTGCCCTATTCCAAAATAAAGGACCCGGTAAGTCCATCCGACTATCGGCCTATTAGTTTAATTGTGGTGATAAATAAAGTGATCTCTAAAGTCTTGGTGAATCGGTTAAAAGGCGTCATTGATAAATTAATTTCCGAAGAACAAATGGCATTCTTGGCGGGGAGGAGCATTATGGATGGCCCACTCATGCTTAATGAGCTATTGGGGTGGCTTAAAAAAAGAAAGAAGCAAGGTATGTTCTTTAAAGTGGATATCAATAAAGCCTATGATTCGGTGAATTGGGTTTTCCTAAACTCAATTATGACTCAAATGAATTTCCCGGGACGGTGGCGAAATTGGGTAACGGCAACTTTATATTCGGCCAAAGCCTCGGTTTTGGTAAACGGATCGCCTACAATGGAATTCGAATGCTCTCGCGGCCTTAGGCAAGGAGACCCATTATCCCCTTTCCTTTTTGTAATCGCCATGGAAGCATTATCGGGCATTATGAAAAAGGCCGTTTCCATCAGGCTCTATAATGGGCTTCGGTGTACCAACGAAGGGGTGAATGTCTCTCATTTCATTTATGCGGATGACGTCATGTTTATTGGGGAGTGGTCTTACTCTAACGTCTTAAACCTCCGAAGGATCCTTAGATGTTTTTATTTAACATCCGGCCTCAAGATGAATTTATCCAAGTGTAGCGTATATGGTATAGGGGTGAGCGAAGTGGAAATGCAAAATATGGCGGCTTTTCTTAATTGCCAACAAGGTTCGCCAACAGGAACCTTGTTCGCAATTGGAAACCGGTGGTGGAAGTTTTTAGAAGTCGCCTCTCGATTTGGAAGGCAAAGCACTTATCGTATGGTGGGAGAATCACTCTTCTCAAGTCGGTTTTGAATTCTTTACCGACGTATTATTTCTCTCTTTTTAAGGCGCCGTTTCAAGTTATAGATTATTTAGAAAAGGTGAGAAGGGTTTTCTTTTGGGGAGGATCGGAAGAGAAAGCAAAAATGAATTTGGTCGCATGGGAAAAGACCATCGCCCCTATTGAAAATGGGGGGTCTTGGCTTCGGGACTCTAAAAGACTCTAATCTTGTTATGCTAGCTAAGTGGTGGTGGCGATTCAAAACCGAAAAGCAGGGTCTTTGGTGGAGAATAATATGGGCTATTAATCATAATTCAAGGTCGTGGACGGCAGTTCCGGCTAAGATCTCAATTCCCGGGCCTTGGAAGCAAATTGTAAATGTTCATGATTTATTATTAAGGTGTGGGGTGGACCTAAAAACAGCAATAAAGACTACAGTGACGGATGGGTCTGATACATCATTTTGGTTGGATTGTTGGTTGAATGAAACTCATTTGCAGCTCTTGTTCCCTCGCTTATTCTCCCTAGAAAGAACGAAACTCTGCAGCTTGGCTGATCGGATAAGATTCAGCAACTCTAGGCCGATTTTCCATTAGGATTGGGCCAAGCCTGTATTTTCTATCAGCGAACAGCATGATGTTTTGGCCTTAACAGGCCTGTTAGGGGCTGTAACAATTGCGTCTGGTCGTGATAGGTGTGTATGGAAGCTGGACCAATCTGGTATTTTTTCCGTATCAAGCATTAAAGCCATTCTGAGTTCGTTTAGTAGGGTGCGACCTGATCGAATTTTTGTTTGGAATAATTGGGTTCCTAAGAAAGTTGGAATTGTGGCGTGGAGGGCAATGAAAGAAAAACTGCCAACGAGAACTGTCGCAACCCCCGACCCCACCCCGGGAGCGGGGGCCGCGAGACACAGAGCTGGTGGTACTGGTGTTTATTAATTTGGCAGCGGAATTACGACATCAGGATTGTAGTTAGAAAATAAATATCAGAGATTCAAAACACCAAACTTTTATATTAAACAAATGGGGTAAAACCCATGTTTCCATTGCAATACATATTTTTAGGGACAGGCCCTAATTTATGGAAAACAGAAACTCCTTTTTATTTAGGTAACTTTTATAGCCACTTTTCTAAGCCTTTAGCGCTCTCCAGCTGGCTTCTGTTAGCTTCACATTAAGTTACCTGAAACGCGTTTTAAAATATTTTATCAGCAAGAAATACTGGCGAATCCATCTCAATTTTATCAAAACAAGTAATTATACTTTACAGTTATTGAGAAGCATCCGCATTTACAATGTTTATATCTACATAATTACTCAATCAGTATTGTCAATCCTGACTTGTGGGTCATATTACTTTGGGCCCTGTCACCCAACAGTAACGGTTCCTGTCACATTCCCGTGACTTTGGACTAGCAATGTATACAAAACCCCAACATACCGGCAGTAATTTAGAATACATATACTCAATCATTGTTAAGCATATAAATCATTTGAGGTTTTGGTAACACATTTTGACTCACAAAAAGATTTACAAAAAGAGAATGTACTCGCCTTGAACACTTTAAGTATTCCTACGGAGTTCCTGGTGATGGTTCTTGATTACTTCCTGGGATTTCTATTAAAACATACAATGCACATGTGTTAGTAAGTTAACCCAAGTCCTTTAACCATACAACACTCGGTAGAACTCTAACGAACGTAGTCGGGCAGAGCCTAGACATGCGTTGGCGATACTAGATCGATTGGGTAGGGTGTCCATACAACACGAGATAGGATTTCAACGAGCGTAGTCGGGCAGGGCCTTGACATGCGTTAGTCCTAATCTCGGGTAGGATAGTGAATTAGTGATCGGGGGCTGAGTTACTTACAGCGGGCAGCGCTTCGCAGGTTTAGGGGTTTAGGGGGTGTTGCGCGAAGAAACAGAGATTCAGAGAGTATACGAACGATATTTTCGATCGCAAATGAGCAGAGACTTCAGTCCCACGCTGCTCTATATATACCTGATTTTGACCTCCCCCGCGCGTCACGCGGGGATCTGGGTTCCCTCTCGCGTGGCGCCTGAGGTGCCTAGCTAGGCTAGGTCAGCCTGGTCACAAGTGTAGGGTTGCCAAATGGCGCGAAATGGTGACACATCACCAGATACCTCCTGCGCGTCGCGACAGAGACTGGTGTCTCTGGCGCGTGGCGCCTGGACTATCCAGGTGGACCTGTCTCGTTTTACGTGCCGCGTCTCGATTTGCATGTCCGGATTTACGTTTCGGCTAATTTCGGGGTGTTTTGGAGAGTTGTTATATCCTCCCCACCTTCTTTTAAATCTCGTCCTCGAGATTCACTTGAATAGGTGTGGATACTTTCTTTGCATTTCTGACTCCAGCTCCCATGTATATTCTGGTCCTCTCTTTGAATCCCATTTTACTTTTACCAGAACTAATCTCTTGTGCTTGAGATTCTTGATCTTTCTATCTTCAATTTGAATGGGTTTCTCAACGAACTTTAGTTTCTCATTTACCTCTACATCTTGAAGAGGTATCACCAATGATTCGTCTGCTAGACATTTCTTGAGATTGCATACATGAAATACATCATGTATTCCTGCCATTTCCTCTGGCAATTGTAGCTGATAGGCTACTGGCCCTATTCGTTTGACAATTTTAAAAGGTCCAACATACCTTGGGCTTAGTTTTCCTTTCTTGCCGAATCTTACAACTCCTTTCCAGGGTGAGACTTTTATCTCGACTTGAAATTCCAAGGGTTTACGTCTGTTATCTGCATAACTCTTTTGGCGATCTTGAGCCGCTTTCAGTCTTTCCTTGACTTGAATGATCTTGTCAGTTGTTTCTTGCACAATTTCAGGACCTGATAGTTGCTTTTGTCCAATCTCTGCCCAGCATACTGGAGTTCGACATTTCCGCCCATAGAGGGGCTTCAAATGGTGCAGCATTGATGCTGGTATGATAGCTATTATTGTAGGAAAATTCTATTAATGGCAAATGTTCATCCCAATTTCCTCCGAAATCAATTACACAAGCTCTAAGTATGTCTTCCATTGTTTGAATTGTTCTTTCACTTTGACCGTCTGTTTGAGGATGATATGCCGTACTCAGATTTAGTCTTGTTCCATTGCTTTTTGGAAACTTGTCCAAAAATGAGAGGTAAAACGGTTGTCCCTGTCAGATACAATAGATAAAGGAATTCCATGCAATGAAACTATTTCATTTACATATAATTTAGCTAATTGTTCCATACTAAACGTTTCCTTCATCGGTAAGAAATGAGCAGATTTGGTTAACCGATCTACAATCACCCAGATAGTATCATTACCCTTTCGTGTCCTGGGTAGTTTGGTAACAAAGTCCATTGTTATCATTTCCCATTTCCAAATAGGTATTTCCAATTGTTGCAACAGGCCTGAAGGTTTCTGATGTTCAGCTTTAACCTGTGAACATGTTAGGCATTTGGCAACATAGCTTGCTACATCGTTTTTCATTCCTATCCACCAGAATTTTTTTCTCAAGTCTTTATACATCTTATCACTTCCAGGATGCATTGTATACTTAGTCTTATGGGCTTCCTCTAGTATTTGCTTCGTAGATCTCCTTGGATAGGGATCCAAATTCTTTTTTTATGGAATCTCCAAATTCCATCTGTTCCTTTCTCTAATTCTTTAATCATTCCTTTTAATCCTTCAGCATCGTCCTTGATTGTTGTTTCCTGTGTTTGTTTAATTTGCTCATTTAAATCTATCTGCAGGTTTATTCTAAGAGAGCGTACTCTTTTTGGCTTCTTTCGACTTAAAGCATCAGCTACTATGTTAGCTTTTCCTGCATGATACTGGATATCACAATCATAATCACTAAGGATTTCCATCCATCGCCTCTGTCTCATGTTTAATTCCCTTTGTCCAAAGACATATCTTAAACTCTTATGATCTGTGAATACTACAAACTTACTGCCGTAAAGATAGTGTCTCCAAATCTTAAGGGCAAAAATTATTCCTCCTAACTCTAGATCATGCATTGTATAATTCTCTTCATGCTTCTTAAGTTGTCTAGAGGCATAATCAATAACCTTTTGAGGTTGCATCAGCGCACATCCATAACCTAACTTAGACGCATCACAATAAACTACGAAGTCTTCAGTTCCTTCTGGCAAAGCGAGTATTGGTGCGTTAGTTAACTTTTGCTTCAAAATCCTGAATGCTTCTTCCTGTTTTGGTCCCCATTCAAACTTAACCGATTTGTAAGTTAGCTTGGTTAACGGAATGGCTATTCTAGCAAAATCTTGAATAAAACGTCGATAATATCCTGCCAATCCAAGAAAACTTCTTACTTCCGTGGGTGATTCTGGAACCTTCCATTTGGTAATCGCTTCAATCTTTGTGGGATCCACATGAATTCCTTCATGGTTCACCAGATGTCCAAGGAATTGTACTTCTTGTAACCTAAATTCGCATTTTGAGAATTTTGCGTAAAGTTTTTCTTTCCTCAACAATGTTAGGAGTATATGCAAATGCTCTGCGTGATCTTCCGTACTCTTAGAGTAAAGTTAGAATATCATCTATAAAGACAATTACGAATTTATCCAGGTATGGTTTACATATCATGTTCATCATGTCCATAAATGCAGCTGGGGCATTGGTTAAACCAAATGGCATGACAGTAAATTCATAATGGTCGTACCTTGTTCGGAAAGCTGTTTTAGGAATGTCCTCTTCCTGTACTTTCAACTGATGATATCCTGAGCGTAAGTCGATCTTAGAAAAGAATCGGGCTCCTTGAAATTGATCAAACAGATCATCGATTCTCGGTAGTGGGTACCGATTTTTAATTGTAATCTTATTCAATTCTCGGTAGTCAATGCACATACGCATTGATCCGTCTTTCTTCTTAACAAACAACACCGGCGCTCCCCAGGGCGATGAGTTGGGTTGTATGAAACCTTTCTCTAGTAATTCGTCCAGTTGTTTCTTCAGTTCCTGCATCTTCGTCGGTGCTAGGCGATAGGGGCTTTGGCAATCGGTGCCGTTCCTAGTATTAGGTGAATTCTAAATTCAACCTCTCGATCTGGTGGTAATCCAGGCAACTCTTCCGGAAAGACATCTGAGAAATTAGATATTACAGGAATATCTTTTAATTCTTTTCTTTAGTGTTAATGATTACGAAATCATATACATATTTCTCCTTTCCGTGCATAGCTTGCAGTTTTCATCACAGAGATGAACTTTGTTGATTTTGTCGACTTGTCTCCTTTAATTGTGATCCTTTCACCATATGGCACATTCACTTCTACATACTTTTAATCACATATTATTCGTTCCTGATTGGCTACCAACCAATCCATTCCTAACACGACATCAAATCCGGCAAGATCCATTGGGAAAAGGTTAGCAGAAAAATTATGATTTAAAATTCCTATCTTTGCTCCTCGCAGGATTTTGCTTATTTGGATAGAAGATCCATTTGCCGTCTCCACTAGACATTTTTGTGAAGTTTAGTTAATGGTTGATTAAGAAAATTGCAAAAGGAAGTATTAATGAAACTTTGGTTTGCACCAGAGTCAAACAATACTTTTGCATAAACATCATTAACTAAAAACGTACCGACAATCACATCCGGAATCATCTTTGCTTCTTCTGCGGTCAGCACCAACGCTCTGGCAGTCTTCTTGGGTCCTTTGGCTGTCTTTGCTTTATTGTTTGCCGCTAGAGCTAGTTTTGGGCAGTTAGTTCTAATATGACCGGCTTCCCCGCAATGGTAGCATAGCCCATTGCTGACCTTCTTTCTGCAGTTTTTTCCTTATGCCCTGGAAATTTGCAAAAGTTACAGTATGTTGAGCATTTTCCCGAATGTCTCCTTTTGTAGTACTTACACGGAGGTGAGGAAGAACTTGCCCCTTTCCCACGGTTGGAATTTCCATAACGTAGTTCCTGGGTGATTTTTTGAGCTAGGTTCCTTTTCTGGTTTTCTTCTTGCGTACGTATCAATTCATCTGTCAAAGTGTTTGCAAGCTCTACTGCTTCTTCTATGGTTTGTGGTCTAGCTGCTTTGACTACATGTCTGATCTCACCGATTAATCCCCAGATGTAACTGGAGATTAATACTGGTTCTGGTGAGGCCAGGGTTGGTACAATCCTTGCATATTCAAAGAATGTGGTAGTATATTCCCTGCAATTTACCCCAGTCATCTATGATTTAGGAATTTATTAGCAATCTGCTCCTTTTCATTAGGAGGACAGAATTTCCTTTCAACTATTTCCTTAAAGTTGTTCCATTCCATACTGTAAACTCTGTCATTTCCTTTGGACTGAAGAATGGTATTCCACCACTCTAAAGCTGCATCTTTAAAAAGATTAGAAGCATACATGACTTTATCTTCATTTGCACATTTACTTATCTTGAGGACGGCTTCTGTCTTTTCTATCCAGCGCAAGGCTGAAATAGCTCCTTCATTACCTAAGAATTCTATCGTTTGCATGATAAGAATTCTTTATAAGAACAACCATATGAGATGGTTCTTCTTCTTTTTGGAATTGGAGCTTGGATTAACAGTTCGGGATTTCCATTCACGTTGTGATTTGATTCAGGGGGTACACGTTTATTCCTGTTTATGGAATCATTATTTCCTGCCTTTTAATGGTGTCGATAATATAGGGCATAGCATCTATGATTCTTTGGGCCCTATGTGTTCAATAGCACTTTTATTCATTTCCCGTTATTATCGTTAATCTGGGTTTCCTGATTTACTTCGTCTGACATCTGAATTATAAACATTTAGCAGGTATTAATATCACATAATAATTTAAATAATAATTATACCAACACAGTGAACCAAAATCGTCGAGCATTGCGACTTTTACTCTTTTCATACATATGCATCTAGTACAAGCATAACTGGAATTCAAATATTACTAGCCAATGCATCGATATACTTATATAAGTGATATTACTTTATGTTTTTTTAACGTTACAAAATACACACACACGTATATATTATATATTAAGCTATGGCTTCCTTAAAACTGCATTTCTCGCTCGTCATACTTCCAGACGAGCTTCTCTCCGATGTGGCGAATTCGGTTTCCTTCCTCCACCAATTCATCTCCTAGTTGGCGGAGTTTTCCACATGTTCCCTGGGTAGTACTGAGGCTGGCACTGGTTCAGGGTAAGGTGGAACTGGTTCTTCATATGGGATTAAGTTTTCTAGCAGGTTCTGAATTGCCCAGTTATTAGCCCACCATGGATCTAAAGGGTTTGGGGCTGGAGATCTAGGTATCTCATTGGGGTCAAAGGCTGGTATTGGAAATTGATTTTCCTGGTTCTGTTCTAGGTTTATGGGTTGGTTAGGAAATAAGGGAAGCAACGGGGGGTTCTGGATTTGCTACTTGATTGAAATTAGGTTCTCCTTCTGCATTTCCAAACATATGAAAATTTGCTAGCTGCCTATCCAATTCTTCCTCCCACAAGGGTCTAATTTCTGGGTTTCGGGTGTTTCTCTCAGTTGTAGCTGCTATGGCTTGATGTTGTACTTGTCTCAGTCTTTTCCTTTTCTCTACTTTGGCTCTACTAAACCAATTTCTCTTTTTAGGGGGAAAAGGTTCTACAGATTTGGCTTTGAAAACAAAAACATCTTCAGAATCAGCGGTGTAGTCTGTGGTTGGCTGGGATGTTCCTTCATCCATCAGAGAATGAGGTAGGTGACGGTAAGCGTCAGAAGTACCCTGATCACTCATTCTATAGACTAAAGAAGTTAGTAAAATAACACCAAATAATAATATATGTGGATATATATAAAGTCGCGGATATTTATAACACATGTATTTAAAATTTAGGTATTTCAAAAGAACACCTGAATGGCTTAAACCAGTGGCTCTGATACCACCTTCTGTCGCAACCCCCGACCCCACCCCATGAGCGGGGGCCGCGAGACACAGAGCTGGTGGTACCGGTGTTTATTAATTTGGCAGCGGAATTACGACAGCAGAATCGTAGTTTGAAAATAAATATCAGAGTTTCAAAACACCAAACTTTTATATTAAACAAATGGGGTGAAACCATGTTTCCATTACAATACATATTTTTAGGGAAAGACCCTAATTTATGGAAAACAAAGAACTCCTTTTTATTTAGGTAACTTTTATAGCCACTTTTCTAAGTCTTTAGCGCTCTCCAGCTGGCTTCTGTTAGCTTCACATTAAGTTACCTGAAACGATCCATCTCAATTTTTATCAAAACAAGTAATTATACTTTACAGTTATTGAGGAGCATCTGCATTTACAATGACTGTCAATCCTGACTTGTGGTCATATTACTTTGGGCCCTGTCACCCAACAGTAACGGTTCCTGTCACAGTCCCGTGACTTTGGACTAGCAATGTATACAAAACCCCAACATATCGGCAATAATTGTAGAATATATATACTAAATCACTGTTAAGCATATAAATCATTTGAGGTTTTGGTAACACATTTTGACTCACAAAAAGATTTACAAAAAGAGAATGTACTCGCCTTGAACACTTTAAGTATTCCTACAGAGTTCCTGGTGATGGTTCTTGATTACTTCCTGGGATTTCTATTAAAATATACAATGCACATGTGTTAGTAAGTCAACCCAAGTCACTTTAACCATACAGCACTCGACAGAACTCCAACGAACGTAGTCGGGCAGAGCCTAGACATGCGTTGGCGATTCTAGATCGATTGGGTAGGGTGCCCATACAACACGAGATAGGATTTCAACGAGCGTAGTCGGGCAGGGCCTTGACATGCGTTAGTCCTAATCTCGGGTAGGATAGTGAATAAGTGATCGGGGGTTAAGTTACTTACAGCGGGCAGCGCTTCGCAGGTTTAGGGGTTTAGGGGGTGTTGCACGAAGAAACAGAGATTCAGAGAGTATACGAACGATATTTTCGATCGCAAATGAGCAGAGACTTCAGTCCCACGCTGCTCTATTTATACCTGATTTTGACCTCTCCCGCGCGTCGCGCGGGGATCTGGGTTCCCTCTCGCGTGGCGCCTGAGGTGCCTAGCTAGGCTAGGTCAGCCTGGTCACAAGTGTAGGGTTGCCAGGTGGCACGAAACGGTGACATGTCACCTGAATACCTCCGCACGTCGCGACGGAGACTGGTGTCTCTAGCGCGTGGCGCCTGGACTGTCCAGGTGGACCTGTCTCGTTTTGCGTGCTGCGTCTCGATTTGCGTGTCCGGTTTTACGTTTCGGCTAATTTCGGGGTGTTTGGAGAGTTGTTACAAGAACGGCTTTGGCCTTGAGAGGAGTAAACGTTCCAGATTTATCATGCGTTTTTTGTAGTGAATATGCGGAGTCGTGTGATCATATTTTTGTCGAATGCCACTTTGCGCAAACGGTGTGGCAGAATATAGCTAACTGGTGTAAAATGCCTCCTTTTTTGCCCTCGATTTTAAAGATTTGCTGGAGCTACATGGTTTCAGTTCGGGCTCGAAGAAAAGTAAAAAGGCCACGCATGCATTAGTCATGATCGTTGTTTGGTGTATATGGAAAACACGTAACGAGGCTATGTATAATAATGGCTAACCGAATGCTTTGAAAGTGTTGGAGGAGGTAAAGTCGCTTGGTTTTCTTTGGGTTAAAAATAGGTGAAAGAGGCGTCTTTGACATGGGAAGATTGGAGCAAGTTTTCGTGTTTTGCCTAGTTTGGTTTTTGTCCCTGTTGGTGTATTGTCTTTCTTGTCTTTGTAATTTTTTATGCCTAGCGCCTTGCTAGTTTTAAATAAAATTCATGTTAGCCGTTCAAAAAAAATGTTGATGGGTGGAGATCTTTAGAGAGAGAAAGAGGTAAATTCATATTTTATTGAGATAGAAGAATAATGGTTTTTAAACCCAAAGTATTACAAACTACTTAAACCGTAGGTAAAACACTTAAATGCATACAAACACTAACAAAGGATAGGGTACAACAGCGAATGCTTAGAAATGATGCAATTTATAGTAGTATATAATTACTCCGAAGTACAAAACTCTTGTGTAAAAGAACGGAATAATAAAATATGTCTTTAAGAGTGGTATTTTATATTTTTTGTTTTTTGTTTTTTGTTTTTTGTTTTTGGTTTTTTTATATGTAAAAGTAGATGCAATGGCCTTTCAAAAAAGAAATATGAGTGTTATTAAAAAAACAAAGTAACTTTTTTCTCTAAGATGCAATATAACATAGGGACACGGGCTTTGGGGGAATGTAATCAAGTGGTGTTGTCTTTATGCAGAAGATAATAATGAAAATTGTGCTACACCAATAGCATGCTCCTAGGCATGTTCAAAGACCCACTTAAAAAAGACCTTATGAAATTTTAGTTATTAAAAAAGAGCTTATGAGATTTTAGTTATTAAAATAATAAGAATCAGATAACTATTTGTAAATTCTGATGAGTCAAAATTATAGATATTTGAATGTTTTTCTTTTTATAGGAAATTATATTGACTATATAATTAGTTGTGACAAGAGTAATCGATTTAACAGAATTAGTTTGTTGTAATAACTCTAGATAAATCAGGGCTAGTTTGAGAAAGATGACGAGATTTTAATATTAGAGATGTTATCGTATAATAGTTTGTTTTGTCTTATTTTGTTCTTTTCTTTTTTTTGTTGTATGTTTTAATGTGGGTTTTACAGTCATGTTGGCCCTATTTTATGCATTACAGAATCTTTTGCCGTTCAAAATCAAAGATAAATTGTTCAAAACTAATCGTACGACTCTGAATAACTAAATATTCATTATTGTTTTCTCTGTAGTCGAATATCAAATAACTTTTAGCAACTCACTAATAAAAATAAATGGAAGAACTCTATTTAAAACATCACCTCCAACATTAATTTTTTTTCAATATTATGTTTAGCTTCTCAGCCTATGACACGAAACTCATGAACGCCCTTCATCTTAATCTAGCTACACTACTTTTCTAGTCATATAAGTTCGATGGAAGAGGTTGATTACAATATCCTTGCTCGATGTATGCCTTAAATCATGTGTGCAAGACTCGTATCGTTATAAACCTACAAGCACTTAGAAACGCCCTCCATATAACGATATCGACTTCTTAAGTAGCCATCACAACCTAGACCGGAATGATTTGTATGCATTGTTTCTAATTCCATGTTTTTAGTACATATCTATAACAATTGTTGAGATCTTAAGCTTGTTGGTGAAACCTTCTTGTTTGTGGATGAATGAATCCTAAAATACTAAAAGAGTCCTCAATCCCATGTTATGTATGGAGCATCATGGCAAAAAAAACTTCAGGCTCTTTTGACATATCCCTCTGCTTGGCACTTGGAATGTTCATATATCGTTGAAACTGATCGAACCGCTCAACACACCAACTCAGTCAGTTTGAGACTTACAAGATACAATTCATCGTTTACGTTTTGAAAATTGAATTTAATTGTTCAACTAACGCAAATGTGGGGTAGCCCACTTGATAGATGCACACGCCTCTTAAAGGGGACGTCCCGGGGTCAAACTTTGGCAAAGGGAAGTAATATAGTATTATTGATGTAAAAAAACATTAGTCTTTTTAAGTAAAAAACATTAGCCGTAACCGGCTGCTTCATTTTGAAATATCAGTTACCTATATTTATTTTTTCATTTTTGAAATACCAGTTATGTCTATTTAATTGTTTTAATTTTTGAAATATCAATTATGTATACAGATTACCCTATGTATACATATGATATTCATAAACCATCTTTACCTTATAAAAAATAATAAATCTGTGGTTTTTGTATTTATTATTTTTTTCACTTTAAATTCATTAACCATCTTTACCATATAAAAAATACAATCTTTAAACTATTGGCTAAAAGTGTCAAAATCAGCAAACCACAGGGACGAAAATTGAAGTTTACTCAAAAAGCTATGTTATGTGTATTTATTTATTATTTTTTTCATTTTTAAAATATCTATTATGTATACATATGAATTCTGTTATTTATTTTTTATTTTTAAAAAATAATAAAAACTAACCTAAAAACAAAAAAACTAAAAAAAATAAATAAATAGCTGAAACAGCTTAAACAATACTGTTTCGGCTAATCTACCTTTTCTCTCCACCCAGCCAAGGGCCAACCTAACTACTTTGGTGTGTCGTAGTTAGCTTTCGACCTAAATTTTGTCAAAACTCAAAACTAGTCGGACCAAACGATGATATGGGTTGTCGCCTACATACTTGACATGTTGTCCATGAAACATCTCTTACTGGCATTTCATTGAAGACCTAGCAAGCATCATCTAATCATGCCATGTAATTCTAAGTTGTGACCAAGAAGGTGAAAGCGCAACTGTTTGGGAGAAGCACAATCTTTCATACCCCTGTACACCCGCATTTTGAAACTCGGCATTATTTAAATAAGGAAAACAACAAGCACAATCTTCCAGTAATCATCCATCTGAAACCACTCATTTTGGTGCCATAAAAGGGAATTTATTTTTCTTGAAAAAGAAAACAAAACACTGTCTACTGATTAGTTATTGCATAATGAGAATTATAATCACCATCATCATCCACCATTTTATGATGCTGCTACTCTGATTTAAGAGCTTTACGAGCTTCTTCTCGTGTCACAGCCCTCACATAGATCTCATAACAACATCCTGTAACAAAATGCGTGATATCAGAAGCAGTCACAACAAATTTAGAACAAAATACGAGTTTATATACAAGCTATGATGGCCACTCAAAACAAGTAATTATAGATACAGATCAAGTAGGGTTAATATACCAGCTACAACGGCTATAGTAAGGTAATCTCCGATTCTTCTGATGCTTGCAGCACCTTTCCTGTATGATTTGAACCGCTCTAGTGCTGGATCCTTAGCCAAAAGCTGCAAGGGAACGAGGTTAAAGAGGATAGATCTAAGGGAACTGTAGCAAAGATATTCAGAAACGTGGTAGCAAACATAAAAAACTAACAGTAACGTTAACCGCCCCAAGTTAGAAGAAACCGTGGAAATATGGTTTTCCCTATAAAAGAAACCGAGTAGTGGTGTATTGGTGTAATACGTTTAAAAGAATAGAGACAAGTGAAATCTGTTAATCAAACGGTAACGTTAACCGAGTAGCAGTGCCAAAGGTGCGGCAGGTGAACATCAAAGGAAGAACAGTATATTTTCCTTCCTTTTTCCCCTTGCGATGTACTAGTTGAGCGTTAATCAAATTAGTTTTGGTTTCTTAGTTGAGTATCTCCTTTTTATATTTTTGCATAATTTGTAAATGCTTAGCAGTATGGCCTTGTGCTGCTCAAGCATCATGGCTTACATAAAACACACACCATTACCCCATCTAAAGTCGTTAATAAGTCGATTGATACTTGATACGAAACCCTTGTTAATATAGCAAAGCCATAGGGCGATAGCATATTAGTTAAACAATTTTTCACCTTGTTCTCGACTTCTCGCTGAAATTTGTCTACTATATGTATAAAGGGCAATTCTATCATTTACATCCCATATTCTATGACATGTATTATATTTACAGACAAAACAAAATATACAAAGCTAGAAATAAAATTTCATTCCTTTTCCAGCCAACCAAATGCGTTACTTTTTTTCACAAATTCCTAGTCCATCAAAAACGTCATGTAAACCAAACCGCCCATTAGGAAAACTCATCTAATTATGAATCCCACCAACCAAACACCCCTTAGATTTGAAACACGAGACACACCTTGTACCTTAAACAAGGCCCAAAAATCATCTCAAAATAGAAATAAAAACAAAAACCGTCCTACAAAACTCTACAAGAAGGAATTATGACTTATTTGAGCAGCTCCCTCAAACCCATACCCATTTTGTAAGCAACAAAATATAGCCAAACCCACATGGCCTCAGGCCTTATATAAACACAAAAAACTAGGTACACATTAGAAACTTTTTAAAATGAAAGGAGCGATGCTACATGCATAAGTATAACCTATGTAGTTAATATCCCGATATATCAATATATATCGGTTATCAGTCCCCTGCCGATATCGGTGCAAAATATCGGTATCGATAATCTCGGCGATATTGGACCCACATTTGACCAGTATATCACCGATTTTCCCGATACCAGTACCTTTCTTCTTATCTCTACCATTCGTCTTTCTTCTTATTGCTGCAATTAGTGTTTTAAGTCTTAGTCACTTCCTACTTGCTACAATTGCTAGTGTTTTGCAAGTTGCAAAAGGTCAATTTGTTAATAGTAGGAGAGTATATTGAATTGTTAGTATTAAATTGCTATATATATTATATAAATTTAGCATGATATTAAAATTACCGATATCCCACCACGATAACTGATATCTCAAAATTCAAATATCGGTCCTTGACTGATATCCAATATTTTACCGCATTACCTACTTAGAGTATAATGCATTAAACATCAAGAACCAGATCTCACATGAATGAAACTGTGAACAAATGTTAGTTATATATATTACATAGCCAAGCCAGTGTAACTTTTATGCCCAAAATTTGAATAAGAAACCAAACCTATATGTTCAATCAATTCTCTAGAATAACAATAAGTCAAGCCTAACATATAAAATTAGGTCTTTAAACTGTTATTTTCAAGCATGAACTAAATTAGGGCTCCTTATTCGATAACATAAGAAATTAAAATTAAAATTAAATAAAAAAAATTGATACTAATCGATACAAATCAACATCAGATTGCAGACAATTAGTGACTTACAGCTTTCTCTCGAGCCCCAGGTTCTACATGAAGTTGACGTCTAGGTTGCGATGGTAAACCCTAAATCAAAATCAAATATTCAATTGAAAACACACGAGAATCGACAGACAAACGAATCGAATAAATTGAGTGGAATTGGTACCTGAAGATGATGAGCACGAAGGGTAGAAAAGGTGTTACTTTTGAAGAAGGAAGCCATTGTTGTTTGCTGAGCTCAAGGTTAGGGCAGAGGTACGCTGGATCTTGGTAGATGATTGATGAAGTTGCATGTGAAAAATGTTTTTCGATACGGTCCTTGTACTTTTGCTTATTTGTATTTAGAATTATTGGTGCATCCTGTATTCAATTATTTAGGGGTTGGGATGAGTTCGGTACCGACCGGTACCAAAAATCCCTAAAAGTAGGTACCGGTACCGAATATACCCGGTATGGTACGGTTCGATACCAGTATGGTATCGGTATTTGAGGTAAAAACCGGTAAATACTTTGGTACCGGTACCAAAAATGTCAAAAGTCGGTACCGAATCGGTACCGGGTACCATTTGCACATCCCTATTTAGGGTGTGTAAAAATAAACAATAATCGAAATTTGAACCGTTAACCGAAAATCAATCAAACCTAGTCGGTTATGGTTAGGTGTATATTCATAATCAAGTTATCGGTTATAGCTATGGTTATGGTTATGGTTAAGTAAACTTCAATAACCGATTTAATTGAAACGGAACCAAACTTCTAAAATATATATCCATGTTGGTAAACAATATGTTTTTTTTTTTTTTTAATAGCTTGAAATGTTGTTGTTATTTGTTACTTCGTAATCTTGTTATGGCATCTTAACTACTATTGTTTTTTTTTGTAAATCATATTTCGTGCTTTTAGAAACTGATAGAGATCGTTTAGCTTTTGTAGTTCGTTCCATATATGTTTTTTTAATTTATAGGTTGCTTAATTTTTCAATAAAAATGTTTTCGATTAGGTTTTTGACATGAAACATCTATATTTTCATGTATAACCAAACATGGAACAACATAATCAAACCATTTTCAATTTGAACAAAGCAAAAAAAAACATTGGACAAGTAACCGAATATAACCGAAGTCGGTCCATAACCGATAGTTTACCGACCCATGGTTAGCTGATAATTGGTTATGTTTATTGTTAAGCGAGTAAACTTCCGTTTGACTCCCTGTGGTTTGGTTACTTTAATGATTTTGTCCCAATCCATTAAAAATAGTCAGTTACTCCATGATTTATGAAGCTCATCATCATTTTACTCTGCGCCTCAAACGGCATCCATTTCCACTGTTAAATCTTGGTCATGTGCCCCTGACATGAGGGGCATTTCAGTCTTTTCTCATTCACTCAATTATTATTTAGTATTTATATATATAAAAGAAAAGAACAAGCTATTCCCCCTCTGTTCTCGGATTTTAATCTAGGGAAATCCTGTCTCCGACCAACCATCTATTCGGGGTTCATCCTTCACAATAAGTATAAAACTTACAT
The DNA here is from genome assembly GCA_947069175.1 of Scalesia atractyloides. Lineage (NCBI taxonomy): Eukaryota > Viridiplantae > Streptophyta > Magnoliopsida > Asterales > Asteraceae > Scalesia > Scalesia atractyloides. Next base: position 5,253,877 of record CAMTDV010000005.1, read on the forward strand.
GTTGTCTGTGCGTTTTTTGTCCCTTGAATAATAACCCCAATTTAATTTCATATATCAATGTCTGCAGTTGTTTAAATTTGATAGTGCAGGGAACTAGGTTCTTGCATATACAAATGGGAATTAAGGATATATTTTTGTGTGAGGTTGATTGATGGTGGTGATGGCGATGATGGCGGTAGGTGGTGGTTGTGGGTGGTGATAGAGAAGGTAAGAGAGAGAGACGGTAGGACAGCGTGTGTGGATTGGGCGGGGGTGGTCGCTGATGGTGGTAATGGCGATGTGGCGGCGGGTGATGGTTGTGGTGGTGATGGCCGCGAGTGGTGGTTGTGGTGGAGGCCATGAATTTCTTTTGAAGCTTCTTTAACAAGATGCATGTTATGTATTGTCTTTTCTTGTCTGAGTCTTTAACATCTCCGACAACATCTATGTTTATCTTTGTCCGACACCATAACCACCATCATCCCTGTTTCTCTTCATCCGACAACATCTCTGACAACGTTGGGGAAATGAGAGGGGGAGTGATTATGGAGGTTTTAGGTCAAGGGAGAAGGGGGACGATGGTTAGGATACTAAGCAAGCGAGGGTGGTGGCCGGCGGTGGTTGTTGAATGGTGATGAAGAAGGGAGAGGGATAGGATGTTGTCGATTGACTGTACCTAGAGAGATAGGATATTAGAGAGATTTAATGATTTAATGAAATTGATTAAAACGTATTTTAGGAATTAATAACAAATAATTTAATAATTGCAATTATAAAATTACTTAAATCCACTTTTGTTTAATAAACGAACGAACACAAACAAAATTTCCGCCAAACGATTCACTAAGGATTCGTCGAAGGATTGTCGAACATTTGGTTCGTTTATTAGCGCTAGAATTCACAATTAAAGCATATTTTATTAATATTTAAAAAAATATATTCCCCAATCGACGAACGATGTAAAACTAGCGAACAATTAACTGAACAAGGTGGCGCCACGTAGCGAACAACCACCACCCCACCTTCACCTCCTCCTTATTTGATGATCGACTTCAAAATAACTGATTCTCGAATAAAAAATTCGAACAATTCGATGGCACTAAGAGCAGTTGCAGGTTCAATGGCAAGACGACAACTGAAAACACCTGCAAATTTATGCTTCAACCCATTTGTAATTTCTGCTTCAAATCATCGTCATCGATCCATCGCTTATCCTCTTTCTAATTTTCCATCAGGTTAATTGATCTGTCTTCATTATGTTTATGTATTTTTTTTGTTAATCTTAGTTTATGATCATACAATTATATATGATGATTTACTGGCCTTGTGGAATTGAATTCAGAATTTCAGTTGTAAATCATAATTGTTAGTAATTTTGTTAGGACTTAATCGTTTATAACCGAATGGGTTAGGGGTATAAGAGCCACCAAGCCACCAGATCCCGGGAAAACCCGCCCGAAGGCCCACTGCGGTAAAACCTGGTTCGGCTCGGTTTCGAACTGGCGACCTCCAAAGAGGCCTAGTTCTAAACTTCATTGCCGCCACCAATGTCCTTCAAAGTGATGCTAGTTGGGTTTATTTAGTTAAGGAGTTTTTATATATGTGGTCGTATTAGTTTCTTATTTGAGTGATTTAGGTTTCTTGTTTTCGGAGATGTTATGGATTCCTGTTAGAGTCATTCGTTGGATCTCGTGTTTTGGTGAATCTGTTTTAATCAACCCGGGCCCTCAAAATCCAGGGGTTGCTTGGCAACTTCTGAATGGTTATGTGCTGAATTAGTAAGAGGTCTGAACCATTAAGAGCCAGTATAATGCTTAACCATTCAGAGGCAAATGTCTGACCAATTCAGATTAGAGGTCTGAACCATTCAGACATCTGCTCCGACTACTCGCGAAACAAACAGTATGAACCATTAAGTGTTGAACCTGTAAGAGGCCTGAACCATTAAGAGCCTTATTAAAAGCTAAGCAAACAACCCTTTAATCAATGTAGTTATTGGTAATTCTAATACTTATTTCCTAATTCCTATCTCATATGAATGATGAAACTTCAAATCATAAAGATATTATTAGCTTATGATTAACCAAAGAATATTCTGTTTAGTCAGTTTCAGTCGATTTCTAGTGAATATTCAATGAATTTTTAGCATAATATGTAGAGTTGAAACTGTCAAAAAACAAAACTAATAAATTGTATCCCTTGGGTAGCAACTAGCAAGTAGCAACTAAGACCCTTAGGGGTGAAATGAGAGTCATGGTTAGATACGCTTTCAATGGAGCTATTACCTTATATTTTACTAATATTGTATATATAAATATTATATATATAATATATATATATATATATATATATATATATATATAATATATATAATATATATTTTATTTTACTTATTACTATATTACATTATCATGGTAACAGGATTCCGATTTTCTATTCGAGCAATACAAGAGACAGCAACCACCCCTATAACTCCTATGAAAGGAGATAGTAGTACTGAGCAACCACAATCTTCCCCGAATTGGAAGGTTAAAATGCTTTATGACGGTGATTGTCCGCTTTGCATGCGTGAGGTATATATAAAACCGTCATATCCATCATTTGTGAATTCTTGCATGATGACTAGTTCTGGTTTGGAATGTTGCCGATAACATAATTTTGTTTTTTTTGGTAGGTTAATATGCTAAAAGAAAGGAATAAGGACTACAATGCTATCAACTTTGTTGATATAAGTTCAGATGATTATTCACCCGAGAATAATCAAGGCATAGACTATGAAACTGTATGTTATAAAAAACACTCGATTTTGTCATTGTGCTTTGTGTTTTTTCTCCCTTTACTAGGAACTTTGGATCTAAGTTGAACATATTTCGACATTCTTAGGCTATGGGAAAAATTCATGCAATTATGTCTGATGGAACTATAGTCACGAATGTTGAGGTACGCTCCCTTTCTATTATATAATTATGGAGTAAAATGCCAAAATGGTTCCTGAGTGTAGGTCACTTTTGCCACTTCAGTCCAGAAATGAAACCTTTTTTATCTGGTCCCCCGAGGTTTCATTTTTGTTGCCATTTCCATCCAATTAGCATACTGGGTTAGAAATTTATGCACTTTTGTCGTTTTCCTCATTTAAATGATGGAGTTCCTGATGGAGTTCAGGCATAAAATGATGATTATACCCTCCATTTAAACGAGGAAAACGACAAAAAATGCATAAATTTCTAACCCAGTTTGCCAACTGGATGGAAATGGCAACAAAAATGAAATCTCAGGGACCCAGATACAAAAGGTTTCATTTTTGGACTGAAGTGCAAAAGCGACCTAAACTCAAGGACCATTTTGGCGTTTTACTCTATAATTATGCTATTACATATGTTTTTTTAAGCCTTCTGTTTTTCTGTGGTTTTCTTTGCAACATTTTCCCTGCCAATAATTGGCATTTTGAGCTTTGAGAACTTGTGCAGGCGTTCCGGAAGTTATATGAGGCGGTTGGTATGGGTTGGATATATGCAGTTACAAAATACGAGCCTGTAAGTAGTCTCGCTTTACATGTTTATTGTGTAATGGGTTTTGATCAGGGGGGACAAATTGAGGTTGAAGAATGGGTCAGATCGGTCGGGTAGTTTTGGTACTGAAAAACTTTGTCCAAAATTTAGATTGTTGTGAACAATTATTGTGTCAAATATAACTACCAAGTTGTATTATTTCAATATTCGATAAAACGAGGTTTAATGCATTAAAAAATATGTTATCGACAGGTTGCAACAATAGCTGATGCTGTTTATGGTGTATGGGCTAAATACCGTCTCCAAGTCACAGGTTTGTCGACTTAAGCCATACGCATGTCGTTTATTTCTCTTCTACACAGTGGTAACACTGATTAACATTGTTCTTTTAGGTCGACCGCCTTTAGAAGAAGTTTTGGAGACTAGAAAGAAAAAGGTCTGCTAATTCTTTATGCATACTTAATTTATAAACTTGTAATTATATTATTATAAGATGTCAATACTGATACCGGTTCTTAAAAAAATGGCAGGCTGAAATATGCGATGATAACAAGAGTTGCAGGATGTAATACTCGAAGCTCTTCATTTGTCCGCAGTTTATGTTGCATGTCGGTAAGTTAGATGCTGTAAAGAAACAATCACATGTTTTATATCAACGATAAGAGTCGTATACAAACCTGATTCAGAATAGCTGAATATATATATATATAAACACATAAAATTGTTATGTCCTTATGAATTGAGTTCGTATTTTTAATACAAAATCTGGGATTTTAAAACCGTATATACATGGCAAGAGTAACTCATGCTGTATCAACAACACCTCTGCTTTTTAAGCGGTTGAATCCCTTGTGAAAGACTAATCCTTTCTCTCACGGAGTTACGCCTTAGCAATTTTGACACTTTTTTCCATCTTGCACGCGCAATAGCACAAAACGAAACGTTGGGGCTCTCATCTACAATGTCCCAAATTCCGTTTAAAAAGGAATCCAGCCGGGATCCTTCCAAAACGGGACTGTTGGCGTCAGTTATATTCATAAGCTCATGTGTATCGAGGAGAGACTCGACAGCCTGAGAAGAGGTACCCGACTCTGTAGCAGCCTTGAAGTTAAGCCCGCTTGTGGCTCGATGAAATGGAACGTATTCCTGATTGTTGTTTGAGGAAAGAATCATCTCGTCATCAAACGGTACCTTCTGTTTCCCCTGTTCTGTTTGAGTGGTAACATCGTTTCTGATTGACTGAAGATGTTCTTCAAGGTATGTCTCATGGTCAAAAGGGAGGAGCATATCGAAGTGTTCAGACGCAAACTTCACCAAATCTTGAGTTTCGAACTGTTAATAGAATCAATTAGAATGAGCCTAAGGAGAGAAGTGCGCACGTGTGTGTGTGTGTGTTTTGGAGACAAATAGGCAGGCTCACCTTCTGTTGTTCGGTTAGCTGGCTAACGGCAATGTACCGATGAGGTTCTACTACCAACGCCTTCAGTTGCAGTTTAACATCAAGAACAACGCCAGTTTTTTGTTCGCTTCTAGGATCGAGGTACAAAAACGTTCCATTGGATGCCTGTGCGCTTTTTACAATTTATCCCAAAACTTGCAAGAGGCTTTTAGCTCTAGAATCTACAAACAAGACAAACAAGATGCATTACGTTTAAACTTAATGCGAGCAAGTAACGATACACAGGTAAAACTGACTACCTCTTCAAGCCGTTTTGGATTCGTGTAGAGTAGTCTCAACAAATCCTTCACGGTGCACACATCTGCGTCTTTCAGACGTGTATAGCGAGGACCCTTATAGCCGATCTGCTTTAAACAGCACACCTTAGCTGATAAAGACGGGCACGCATGTTTTTCGTGATCTGCAGTAATAAAAACAGACCATAAGGACAAAGTCAAAAACTTTTGTGCGTATGCTGTATAATATTAGAATAATTAATTACTTACAGATATAACGTCGGTCCTTCATGAAAAATGCTTCCGTCTTTGCTACTTCGACTCCATTTATCAAATCGACATCCACAACCACGGCCACCAGTCTGTACAAACCATTTCTAGTATGTACCGCACTATGAGTAAAAGAAATCTTGTTACGAACATAACAAACGCCTTTGTTTAGCTGCAAAGAAGTATTTCCTTGAAGCATTCGTCGTTTCCCTTCTTGTTCGCACAGAATGCTTTCTTGAAAGTGTTCGTATGTCCAACTACCATCTTCATTATCGTCGTTACCAACTCGAAATCCCAGTATTTTCAGTTTCGCAGCAGATTCAGGCCCGGTATCCACTATCTGGTCACTACGAGCATCAACCAAGGCTATTTCAATGGGCGATTCGTTCTCGCTTAAAAGACGTTCCCCTGTGTAGACCGGCAGGGCAATCTTGTTTCTGAACTGTAGCTTAAACCTTTTCGAAACTGAAGCAGTGGCCTTGATTTCAGGGTTTCTGATAAGAAGATCAATGTGTTAGCTACAAGATAATTATTGATTAAAGATTTGGATAATCTGTTTATATTTACTCTTTCATATTGATCAAAACCTCCCGTTTTGCCAGTTCATCGTTCACCTGAATCATTCATCGCTTAGCTGTTAGATACGACGAACACCACAAACAGATTGCATAATATTAACAAAGTTAGATGATCCCCAAGACACGTAGGCATGTTAACGCCCACCAAACCGATCTAGATGGGCGCCAACGAGGGGTTTAGCCCCTTCTCCTAGTTAACTTGGTAACCCCTGGAAATTGCATCTTTTTTTAAGTCAATCACATCAAGCCACACTGCCCACTATTTTTTTCTTTATTTAGTTTTGTTCAGTTAAACTACTACACACTTTTGATGGTTTAGTTAATTAAAACTCCACCGTCTGAATACATATGGGTAGTAACTTTTACACTTTTCATTAAACCACTACACATAGTGTCGGCAAAACGGAGAGAACTTACAAGTTGACGAACCAGAGGCGTTAAAATCGGTACAAGGATAGGCCCGATTAGACTCTGTAATGTTCGGATTAACTTAATCTCCCCTGCGCCCCTACAGAACAATCATCATTAACACAGATAAATTTTTATTTTATTTCATGATAACCAAACTAACACAATAACTCTTTTTCTATCAGTTACATTCTTCCTAGGATACACTTTCCGACCACACCTCGGATGCTTGCCGCAGGCAGAGCCAACACGCGCCATCCCGGCAGGGGCGGATCGAGGGGTGTGTTGGGGGTTCCCGGAACCCCTTTGGTTTGGAAAAAATAGAAAAAAGAAAATAGTGGAAACCTTGTATAAAAATTAGTGAAAATCTACCAAAAGGGACCCTTTGCAAAAAGATCCTGGATCCTCCACTGCATCCCAGAACCAAACGAGAGAACTTAACCCAAAAGACTAATCTGGCAGGTGAAAGAGCACATTTGGTATATAAACCTCACATCGGTTGCCAATACAACCGATGTGGAAGAAGTCTCGTACCTTGCAACGGTATTAGTCCATAACAATTGGTTTGTGATGAGCTTGAAAATTGTGACAGCGGATTGGACGACTGGTTGCTCGATGCCGTGGCAAGCAGAGTCGTCCAATCCACTGCCACAACACAGCATAGTAGATCTAGTATTGGACACCCCGCTTGCCACGGCAGCAGATTTACTCATCTTGGTCAGACTCCGCTGCACCTGCAAGCGGTAGTACCAACATGCTAAATTAATTCTTAAGCTCACCACAAACCAAACTTGTTGGCAGATGTCCATATTAAAAAAAAAAAAAAAAAAGAAAACCTTTCGTTTCGGCCATCTCTGCGGCCGCAGCAGCAACGATGTGCGGCGGGTTTACCTTGTTAAGGAGGAGATGGCAGCAAGGTCATCGGTTGAAGCTGTGTTTAGCTTTGATCCGTAGTCGTCGTCTTCTTCAGAAGGCTGAGCCATTGTAGATTGATTGTCGCGAGAACGTCGGAGTTGGTAGAAACAAATACAGTCGTTATTTTGGTGGATGAGATTTAATGATTCGAATCGCTCGTGAATTATAAATAGATACGAATTGCTCATGTATTATATTAACGCATACCCCACCCACCATCACTTTGTATCTGTGTGGTGACATAAATGCAATTTTTAAATCTTTTGTTCTTTGACTTTGAGCTTGGATGCATGGTAACTTATGTCCAAAGTGCAAGGTCACTTAATAAATGCATCTCCTCCAGTGATAAATCTAGAAAATCCGTCAAACGGTAATATTTTACAAAAAACGGTAACGAAATCGAAAAAAAAACGTCAATTTTTTCAAAATTTACACTAATTTTACACTACCGTCTGAGCGCCAAGCCATAGCGGAGGTTGCCTTTGTTATACATTAGGCCCGCCCTACTCATGGTTAAAATGGAAATTAAATTTGAGGATGGGATTGCTTTTTAACTCCAAGATGGTTTTTTTAATCAAAATTGCTTATGGACTACTTTTTCAAAAGATCCTTTTTTTTAAATGTTTGTATTAACTTTTGTGCAGAGAAAAGTAAAATAATTAAAAAGGATTACCAAAGTTTTTATGTTTGATTGCTATTTTAAAGAATAAGGTTAGATTGATAATTTTATGTTTAAAAAGCTTAAAACATTTAGAAAGTCAAGTTTGGTGGATTTTAAAAAACAATTTTTTACTCCTTTTTAAAAAGAAAACACACACGCTTTTTTTTATCAATGCACATCCTTTTCTAAATAAATAATTTTCAAACTCAATCCTAAACACCCTCAAAGTTCCTTAACTTTTAGTTTTTGAGTGTTTTTAGGGGAGAGAGAGGGTGATGGAGTTTATACACATTAATTGATGAATACCTACAAACAAGCATATGAGGGGGCATAGGAGAGTTGATAAGGAGGATCGGTTTTAAAGAGACCATAATTGTATGAGTGTGGCAGGTGAGGGCGGCAGAGAGTGTGTTAAATAGCGATGGCATGGTCGTTTTTGGAGGAGGTAAAAACGACTTTTCTTGGAGAAGATAAAAACAACCTTACTATAGATGCTCTAAGTAACATTAATGTTTCTATATTCTTATTTGAGTTCGACAACAAGAAATTGAAAATTTTATAGTTAATGAAGTTAAAGGAATTGCCTACCTATATAAATGGTTAAGAAAATATAATGTATACTTTGATACAAACGACTAACAAGTTGTAAGAAAATTTTAGAATTATATTAGGCATTTTAAAAGTGAAGGCTTATAGCAATTACCTCAAAAGTTAAAACAACTTAACAAAGTGACCCTAATAAAGTTCTACGTTGATTTATAACCTTTGGTGTTTTCTAATTGGTTTTTTTTACTACTATGTTCATTTTTAATACAGAAAACCTTCTTCTTTAGTATTTGGATATTTGAATATATGTTTCGAAACTAATCTAGCTATTATATGGCTTATAGTCTAACAATATTACGTAGATTTCGAATTAAATTTAGAGTGTATATAAGAGTTAGTCTGTCTAAAGAAACTAATCTAGTTAATATCGTTTAGTTTCGGGTAGCTTTTGTTTTTGTTGACACGTCTTTTATGTAATCAACTTAACTTTTAACGAGTTTGGGATTTGCAATCATTTGCCTTTAGGATTATCTAATGTGAGAAAAGAGCATGTTTAAAGTAGAATAAACTCAAAAAATTAGTTATTGAGTTTTATTTAACATAAATTACTATCGTAATAAAACATTTATTATAATATTATGAGCGGTTAGTCGTTATCAAAATCTTTGGGTTGGTTAAGAGGAACCTTCCTTGTTTTGACCGGATGACAAGGTTCGTAATTTAAAGGGTATAGTAGGTTTTTAAATATTAGGGACATAAACATACGGCATCTAATAAATAAATACCACATAGACAATATGACATGTCAATTAAAGAATCTAAGATTATCACAATTTGTAAATCGTTATATACATTAATATTTATTCAAAAATACTTTTTTACAAGCTTTATATAAAGCCCAATAACACACCTTAAGACTATACACTATGATGATTATTTTAGAGGTAGACTAAATGTACTTTCATTTATTATTTTTTATACTATTTTTTATAAAATTTTATTAAAACTTGTAATATTTACCCCTGTATGATATCAATTAAAAAAGTATTCTTTTTATTACAAAAGACTAGGTTATAACCCTATGTATTACATGGATTGAGTAAATAAATTTTATATACTAAATAATAAAACAACGTATCATTAAAAACCTATTTTATTGCATGAGTTAAACAAATGTAATTTTATATATTAAAAAAGTTATATTTATTGAACCATATTGTACGGGTTGAATAAATATAATTTTATATACCAAATAATAAAAAATGTTATATCTTTAAAACCACGTGTATTATACGGGGTGAATAAATGTAATATTGTTTACCAAATAATAAAAAAAATTTATATCTTTAAAAACCCCCGTGTATTACACGGCTTGAATAAATATGATTTTATATACCAAATAATAAGAAAATTATAATTTAAAAAAACTAATGGATATACTCGGTACGTACGTGATAGATATGGTGATTGCGGAGATGATTATTGAAAAAAGATACAGTGGTCAAACATGTTATTCAAGAAACTAATAATCAACCATTTGAGTGATAAAATATAAATTATATTTAAAAAACCCGTGATAAATCTGATTTTAAAAAACTAAGACTTTGTTATTATTATTAAAATCAATGATTTTATATTTGTAATTTTGTTTCGTGTTATTGTATTAAAAAGTGCATATTATACATATAATTATATTGTGTCTTAAGTTATTGATGTCATTCAAAATGTTTTTCAATTTTATGTCTACATGATATATAGTATGGTAAAAGTTTAAAGTTTATTATAGATAATTACAATTACATCATCGAAAAAATAAGAGTAAATATGTATATTACAAATAAAAAGTAGGTGTTTATCATATGATATAGAAAATCAAATAAATATAATATTATAAATGAGAAGTATATATTAAAGTTAAACTAAATAATAATTATCTATAGTTAATTAGAAGAGATTAAACAAAATAATATTTAGTAAGAGAGTTATCTATAATTAATTAGAAAGATTAAACTAAATATTGATTATCCATAAGATATTAAACTAAATAATATTTAGTAGAAGAGTTGTTTATAATTAAGTAAAAAATTTAAATAAATAATAATTATCCATAAGACATTAAACTAAATAATAATTATCCATAAGATATTAAACTAAATAATATTTAGTAGGAGGGTTATTTATAATTAATTAAAAGAATTTAAATTAAAATAATAATTATCCATAAGACATAACCTAATATGATGACAAGTGTCTCATAAATAGTTTTTTTATTATATAGTATAAATATGGACAGATTACAGACGTTTTTTCCAAAAAAATGTTTGCTTTTTAATTTTTATTTATAAAACATATTTTTTTAAGTTTTCGGATATTGTTTTTGAAGACACTTTCTCAAATAGTATTTTGATTATACTTTTTTATTGAACATTTGTACAGGTAAATAATAACATTTTTTTATAAAAACAATAAAAAAAAGTTTCAAAACCTCTTTTTTTTAAAAAGTCTATATTATGTTTTTCCCTCGTCTAATTTGTATTTTAAATGCTTACTTTTATAATTTTTAATAATTTGCATGAGTTTATAAAATAATCAACAACTTTTATTTATTAAAAAGTAATAAAGTTTCTTTTAAAATAGTATTTACAACCCTAGCACATATTAATCATTCCAAAACATCTATGTAAGTGAACAGATAAACAATAGGTACTAAAGTAATTTTGTCAAACTATAAATTAACAATCTATGTAAGTTCAAAATTTAATTAGGTAAGGACTATGTTATAAACAAGTTAAAACTAGTTTAAAATTTCCGATCGAAGTGAACAATTTAAAAAATATGTTTTTAAATAAATATAAAAAACAAACAAAAATTTTGAAAAAAAAAACGTCTATAATATTTTTTTACACTTATGAATGTATTTTGCAACAAAAAAATACTTTTAGAAAATGATGACGTGCATAGCGGGTAAATATGATAAGTTTAAATGTGATTTTATAAAAAGGGTATTAAAAATAACAAGTTTGGTATATTTAGTAGCCCTTTATTTTACCCAACCGATTATCACATATCAAAAAAGACAAAAGCCAGTTTTTAAATTAAAAATGTAAAAATTTGATTTCACTTTTCAATCAGATCGGTAGAACAATAGTAGGTTGTAACCGATTGTGCCATATTATAATATATTTTCTTTCTCTTCTATTAATAACATTAAGTACTTCTCAATAAACAAAAACTACAAATCATATTTAAGTGGAAATTGATTTTTTAATGAAATGTTAGGTTAGATTGTGATAGTTGATACTGTAATAATGTGAAGTGTGACAAAAAAATGCTTACGTGACGTCTAAGCGACACTTTTTTTTCAAATATAGTCCCTTCGAAATCCCTGTAATAACGCATAGTATAAGACTTTGAGTTGTAACAATGGACCAATTAATTGCGTTGCGTCAACGTCATAAATCTTATAGTGTTAAAAGGTCAAATTTGGATTTTGAAGATTTCTTTATCCTACAATTTAATTGGCATCAAGAAATTGCTTTAGTTGTGTTTTGCCATTTTGGGACGCCTAAGAGAGTTGTTTAAAAGTGTTCCAAATTATGTTTGTAAATAAGATTGACTTCATATTGAGTGAAAATCTAGATTCTGAAGTGATATGCCATTTTGAGCAATTTTATAAAACTTTTCAAATTGTAGAGTTACATAACATACGGCATGTTCATGGTGTTAGGACCATTTTGAGCAACTTTTAGCTACTACCTATTTTTTGACTTCTGGCCATGGTCGTGGTAAATGCCACCCGATCTTGTTATGTTTCTATTTCTTATTTATACATCTTAGTTGTCTTCGAAGTTCGATCCTAGGGATTTCATAAGATATTATAAGCGTGCACTTGTAATAGTCATACAAGTGTCAATGGTTTTATAGCCTAGTGGTATTTTGGGAGTGGGACAAGGCTTTGAGACCAATAGGTCCTGGGTTCGATTTCCACAAGAGGACTTTTTCCCATATTTATTGGATTTCCTTCCGAATTTGTGTATAGGCGTTATGCCTAGTGAAGATGAATATGATTGGGTGGTTCCGTTGGTGGCACGATGATACTCCAATGGTCCATCAGTGATCCAAATTTGCCGTTAAAAAAAGTCATATAAGTATGTTTGATCATGTTTATCGCGTTTAACAAAAAAATTCATATATTTGATGTTATAATAATCGATTATGTGTTTGTGACGTTGTAGATGTCTTAGTAAGCTATGTATCCAACCAATAAGGTTAGATACTAGATTTACCAAAAGTCACTTTCAGGTTATAAATCTAGAATAAACTTAAGAGCGACAATAACTATGTATTCTTTTTATCAGTACTCAATTTTTATATATCTATAGAAGTCTAATATATTGATATAGAAAGCAAACATGCAACAAGTTGCGCCGTTAACCCTTTTTTTAATAATAAAACTAAGTCTTTCAAAAGTTGCATTTATCGGTGTCATAACATTACTATGCATGGCATGTTGGACTCAACGACGAAGTACCTTCACAGCCTAGACGCAAGGAAACCAAAAGTCCAACGCGAATGGTATAAACACATATTAGTTGTTCAGACGCGCTTTCTCATGTTTAGTTACTTTGCAAGAAGTATCTTTTAAAGCAGTCACACCCACCGTAAAAACATTGGTCCTGAAGCCCACAAGAGGGGAAACCCTTATTAGATACAAACATGCATGTTTTCCTCCCATCTATCAAAAGACTAAAATATCAGCTAGTCTGAATGTTGATCTTTCTTCCAACGGGTCAGTACTTCTATAACAACTTAGTATATGAGCTATTGTTTGTGACATCATTGTATTGATGGGAACTTGGAGGAAACTTCCTTGTTTTCACCATATGATAAAATTCGTAATACAAAGGGTATTATGGTATTTAGACAATACTCATATAAACATACCCTAAGCTGTTCAAAAATATATAAACTTACCCTAAAGATATGAAAATTTAATAAATAAATACTCCATACACAATATGACACGTTGGGATGATACATTCTCTTTATTATATAGTTGTCTCATACTTAATACCAAAAGGTAACCAAACCATAAACACATGAAAGGAAACTTCTTGGAAACTATGTAAGAAAAATTGAAGATTTTTTCCAATGCGATGTAGGTAACCCCCTCTCCTCTTTTTATTCTTTCATTAATTTCTTATTTAATTTATCATTAGATTTTTATAACTTATGATATGTGGTGTTTAATATAAGTTTAAATATATAACTGTAGCTTAGTTATTATTTTTTTTACTATTTAATTTAAGAGTAAACTTCAATTTTCGTTCCTGGTTTGCTGATTTTAACACTTTCGGTCCAATAGTTTAAAAATTGCATTTATCATTCATTAGTTTGTTGATTTTAACAGTTTCAGTCCACACCAGTGTTAAATTTTAACAGTTTCATTCCATAACAGTGTTAGTGGTGTGGACTGAAACCGCTAAAATCAGCAAACTAATGGATTGAAACTGTTAAAAGCAGCAAACTAATGGACAATATTGGACTGAAAACGTTATAATCAGCAAACCACAGGGACGAAATTGAGGTTCATTAGAGATTAGATTTGTTCAAATAGCTCTGAGTGCATAACTTGTTTAAAAAAAACCATATGTTACATTTATTATAAAAACATATGTTCCATTTTATATAAAAAATATGCATCTGATAAAACACTGGTTAACACGAGGTTATCCCAGCTGAACTGTCTTGTACAATAAGGTTAATCTCTCTTCCAACTCACCGTCAACTGATATCCTGCAAAACAGAACACGGTGACTCGCCATAAGAGGAGAATAGAGGGGTTCTTCTTGTGACCACCATCCGGCGTGAGAATAAGTATTGTTTTGAGGAGAAATAGTGTGTGTTGATAGTAAAGGAGTGTGAGAGTGGAGATCCTTAAACCTGAAAGAGAAGTTCCTTATTTATAGCCGAAAGATGAAGGAGGAGAGGACACCTGCCAGCTAGCCTGTGGATGCCAGTTGTCCGACCAAATAAAATATCCTTCTTGTCCCCTCTAGTGTTATCAGGATAGTGGATGACGTGGCGCGCCTTCTTTGGTCTGGCTGGTGACTATTGGCAGGGGATTGTCGGCCTGCTCTCGCAGGTCTAGCTGTCGCCTCTACACAGGCGACACGTATCGTCCTTTATGTCTGGAGGAGCATCTTCTTGTCGTGTGCGATTTTATCCAGAAGCCTCTAGAAGCTTCTGGATATTATCTGGTGATGTAGGCGCCAAGTTGGAAAAAGTGGTATGGGTCCTACAACGTGTGCTCTCATTTGGAACCATACCTCTTCAGCATCATAGACTAAAAATTACAACGTGATCACGTAAAAATAAGGTTCTAACCGCATACATTGTATTAACTCTTTGCCATTTTTAGGCTTGAAAGTCCTTATTGATACCTTTTTATTTAGTAGCATTTTTTGGATAAAGTTTCTTACATGGCCGGTTATTAGCATGTGCAGGATGGGCCTGTGAACAGGGCCCAAATCCTTATAGGGCCCGAAATTTTTAAATTTTTTGTTATATATATGTATGTTAATCTGTTAAGGGCCTGATTAAAAACCTAAACGGGCCTATTAACAAGCCCAAAAAGTGGCCTCCGAATGGCAACTGGGAAAACTAAACGTCGTAGGGCAGGAGGCATTAGTGCTAGTCTGTAACTGGAAGTCTGGAAGGGTTTTCATTCTGCATTTAGCAATCATCGACCATCATTCATCAGTCGTCCGCACACAGCATTCGTCATTCATCGGTCGTCCGCAGTAGCATTCGTGCCTCCTGCAGATCGACGTAAACTGTTGCAGCGTATCAGCCTTGTAGTTGCAGGTATGTGACAGATTCAGACATTCAGTGATTCGATTTCGTTTCAGGTTCGGAACATTATGTATTCAGATTTCGTTTCGGGTTCGGAACATTATGTTTGTATTTAGGTTTGGTTTGGTTTGATACTTTAATGACACTTTAAATATTGTGTATTCAGATTCCGGAGATCAATCGATATCATAATTTGATTCATCAGACAGGTATGTGATTCAATTTCGTTTCGGGTTCGGAACATCATATGTTGCGTCTAGTTTGATAATTGATACTATAATGTTAAATATTATGAATTTCATATTTCTAGAGATCAATAGATTTTTTTTGAATTTGTGATTCTGTGATTGACTGAATGTTTTTTGTTAGTATTTAGAAATGATGCCTCCGGTTCCTAAATACAAACACCTATCCGGCCATAAAAAACGTAAGAAAAGGAAGCTAGAGGAAGAAAAAAAAAAAGACGGGCGAAGTTAAACAAAAGCGAATAAACAAGTTTTTTTTCAAAAGAAAATCAAAATTCTAGTTCTAACTTGGGACGTTAATGCGGGTGAAGATAATGTGAACGTAGATGAAGAAGCTAATGTGGGGGAAGAGAATATGAGCGCGGGAGAAGACAATGAGAACGTAGGTGAAGATAATGTTAATGCTACCGTAGACGAAGAACCTACTGTGTGTGAAGATGATGTTAATCCGGTTCCGGATATTGATATTTTTGATCCTAGAAATTGGGGTGGGCTTAGTAATGACATGATTAAAGAGTTGGTTACGAAAGGTAAATAGAGATAGGGATGTTGTTAAGGGCCCCGTAGATAAATTTGGAAGACATTTTTCTAATACCATGTACACTAGAATTCTATCAAATAGGGCGACGTGTGATAGAGAATGGCTAGTTTATTCGAAAAAACTTGACAAACTCTATTGTTTTTGTTGTAAAGTTTTTAGAACGGGGCATGCGAAAGGTGGGTTGGATGATGAAGGTTAGAAGGATTGGATACATGCTAGTAGTAGACTAAAAGAACATGAAGTTGGTTTAGAACATTTCAAGAATATGAATGCATGGTATGAATTGCGCCAAAGGTTGAAATGCAAAGAAACAATTGACAAAGGGGCGTATGAGCAATTTAAAAGAAAAAGATTATTGGAAACAAGTCATTTTACGGATTGTTGCGCTTGTGAAGTTTCTTGCAAAATATGGCTTAGCGTTCCGTGGGTCAAATGAGAAGTTGTATCAAAAAGGCAACAGAAACTTTTTGGGTTTAGTTGAGATGTTGGAAGAGTTCGACCCCATCATGAAAGAACATGTGCGCCGTTGTTTGAATGAAGAGTGCCATGTACACTTTCTTCTTCACAATATTCAAAACGAGTTGATACAATTATTAGGGGATAAAGTTAGAACCGAAATCATCAAGAAGGTTAAGGAAACAATGTATTACTCCATCATCCTCGATTGCACGCCTGATACAAGTCATCAAGAGCAAATGTCCATAATTGTCAGGTATGTGAATTTTAATTCTACTTCTGTGACCGTCGAGAAATCGTTTTTAGTTTTTGGTTGTTGATGATACCACGGGTTTAGGACTTTTTGAAGTACATGTAATGAATTAGAGTGCTTGGTCTTGACATTGGTGATATGTGTGGTCAAGGCTATGATAATGGGGCAAATATGAGAGGAAAAAACAAAGGAGTTCAAACTAGATTTTCAGAAAAAAATCATAGAGCTTTCTATAGTGCTTGTGGTTGTCATAGTCTAAATCTGGCATTGTGTAACATGGCTAACACAATTACTAAGTCTAAAGAGTTTTTTGGAACAATACAACGGTTATATACTATTTTTGCCCATTCTATTAATAGGTGGCGAATTTTGAAAGATAATATTAAAGGATTAACTGTTAAATCGCCAATCTACAACTCGTTGGGAAAGTCGTATAGATAGTATTAAGCCTATAAGAACTCAACTTGGAGATGTAAGAAAAGCTTTGGAGAAGTTAGGGCGACGGATAAAGATGCTAAAATCATAAGTGAAGCTAGATCATTGGAAGAGTTTGAACTTGGTGATTTTGAATTTTTGGCACAAATTGTCATTTGGTTTGAATTATTGACAAATGTGAATGTAGTGAGCAAACGATTGCAATCAAAAGATGTTGTTCTTGATGTTGCTATTGATGAAGTAGGCAAATTAATTCAATTCTTTAAGAATTATAGAGAAGTGGGATTCTCTAAGGCGCTTGATGAAGCTAGAGAAATTGCAAATGAAATTGGTGTTAACGCGAAATTCCGTCAAAAATGTGTGATATTTAAGAAAAAACAATTTGATGAATCGTCAAGTGTGGAAGAAGTAACATTTTCACCCGAGGAGGATTTTAGAGTAAATTATTTTTTATGTATTGTTGATCAAGCTATTTTTTCACTTGAAACAAGATTTGAACAATACCAAAAATTCGAAAAAATATTTGGGTTTTTGTTTCCTAAAAATTGAAGACTCTTGATGAAGCCAAGCTTAAGGAGTGTTGTTATCGCCTTGAACATGCATTGAAGTATGAAGGAGAGTCCGATATTGATGCTAAAGAATTGTTTACGGAATTGAAGTTGATTATTACATTTTTACCGAGACACATTGACAACCCTTTTGACGTTTTATACTATATCTTCCAACGAAGTACTACTTATCCTTATGCTATAAATGCATATAAAGTGTTGTTGACAATTCCGGTAACCATGGCATCGGCAGAAAGAAGTTTCTCAAAGTTGAAGTTGTTGAAGACCTATTTGCGTTCTACAATGTCACAAGAAAGGCTAAACGGGTTGGCGACAATATCTATTGAAAGTGAAATATTAGATAGTATGGATTACAAGGAGTTGATCGAGAGCTTTGCTTCAAAAACGCTAGGAGAACCACATTGTTTGCTTAGCTATTAGGTTCGATACTTTGATGATTTTTGCTACATTATTTTTGTTAATTTATTTTATCTATTTCATAACAATTATCGTAGTATTAGCTTTTCGTATTTATATATTTCACCGGATGATTGATGAGTTTATATTACATGAATATTTGCGAATAGGGCCCAAATTTTTTTATCTCGAATAGGGCCAAATTTTTTTTTTTGTGATTTTCAAAGACGACCCTAGTTTCTTATAACAAAAAAGTAAATCGAATGCAACTGTGTATCTGAATTCTATCAAACTTTAGATATCTTATGATATTAAATGGATGAAATAATTATATGTTTAGGTTATGGAGAGAGAGGTGGGACGATTTTGATGATAATGATGTTATTGTCACTGTCTAACCTTTTACCTCTCTAGTTATCTCCTTATATATACACCCAAGAGGAAACCATAATTAGTTAATAATGGTAATACGTTCCATCAACAATTACCAACTAATATATAATATGATTAATTATATTTTGATCTAATATAATATAAATGATTATAATGGCTACTAGATTAAACATTCAATAATAATATATTTAATCTTACATTATAATCAACGTTATCTACTTTTAAATCCTTCGGTTGGTTAAACATGTTGACTACATTATTCTAGTTAAGTTTTAAATTTTGTCAGTTTTAATCCTTAAAACCTTTTTTAAGGACTAATGCACTACTTTTAGCTCCACTTGTATTTTTATTCATTATAGAATTTAAACCCTCAATTTTCATAGAAAGAAACATGTTTCTATATACTTTCATGTCATTTGGTGGTTATTAACCATTCGATGAATATATGAGACTAGGGGTGTTAAATGGGTCGTGTTCGCAAGTTGATGAATTTGACTCAAAATATTACACGAAACTGAACTCAAAAATTGAGTCAGACACATACATGTGAACCTATTTTACCTGATTTTTTATTATTATTTTTTTTACTTTTTTGCATATTAAGGTTTTTTCTTTAAAATTTTTATAAAAGAAATATAAATGTATATTAAACAATTACATTACAATTTAATATAAACCCATATATCGATTTCTTTTTTGAGTTGTAATCATGAATTTAACATATGAACATGAATTAGAAAAACAAAAATAGTATTTAAATGAGTTGTATGTGTCAACCCGCTGGGTTCGTGTACCTTTAGAAGTTTAGCCTAAATTTAACTCAGACACGTTTAAACTAAACTCAAACTTATAAATTTCGTAATGTTATAAATTCACACCAAAGACGTGTATATATGATTTACATACATGTGCGTTAAAGATATTAAGATATGCAACATAGCCCCACACGCTAGTGTAGAATTTAGAATGATGCAAACCGACAAACGAAAAAAGTCAAAACACAGAAGAATCACAAAAATAAATTTGGGTGAAACAATAAGTTATTTGGTCGAATAATTACAGAGTAGATTATCGGATGTAAGTTGCCTACAAAGTCTATTTATCCTACAAAGTGTAAAAAGTCATGAAACACCATAACCTCAATCATAAAACACACTCAAAACCAACATATAATAAAGTGAAGATTACTAAAACGCCATATTTGTGGGTTTTGTAATGTGTTTTGGATGATAAGGCTTTGATTATCGAATGACTAACATTAGTGTGTTTTATGTTGATATCATGTTGTGTTTTATATTCACAGTTCTACGATTGTGTGTTTGAAGTTTCTATGGATTGTCAGGGTTTGGATACTATGTTTTAGTGATCTTCACTCTGTTATTTGTGGGGTTTGAGTGTGTTTTATGGTTAAAATTGTGATGTTTTATGACTTTGTACACTTTGTTGGAAAAATGGACTTTGTAGTCGAACCTCACCCTATAAAGATAATCAATCCATATTATAATGATAAATCTTGTGGTAGCAAAACTTTAAGTTTTTAAGAGGGTGCCCGTTGGCACTCTTGATTACTCGTCTCATCATTATGCTACCAGGGTGACCTAGACGGTCATGCCATACATTGAATATATCTTTATCTAATAACTTCTGGTTATTCACCATGTATGATTCGATAGGATTGATATTGGTACAATATAATCCAGAGGATAAAACTTGTAGTTGTTCGACTATGGTTTCATGGCCATTTTTGTTTGAAGTAATTTGAAGATACTCAATATTATTTGCAGATATTGTTTTTAGGTGGTAACCGTTTTCCGAATATCTTTAAAGCTAAGTAAATTTCTTTTGGATTTACTAGAATATAATGCATTATCAATAATCAGTTGGGTACCCGAAGATAATGTTATGTGTGCTATACCGGAGCCTTCAATAAGGTTACCGGCACCAGATATAGTACCAATCGGTGTCTCTGCCGGAGACAACTCAGAGAAAAATTTCATATGTTTGAGAATTGTGTTAGTACTGCCGCTATCTACCAGACATTCATCACCAATAACAGCTCTGCTGGAGCTGGTATACATATTTCTTCTGGAAATAAAAAAAACAAATTAAATATAAAAAAATTGCAAGTTTGAGTATAATAAAAAAATCATACAACTATAAATCAAACGTCGCTAGGATTTAAAAAAAAAAGAATAATAGTTTCAAAAAAAATACTACAAAAAAATGAAACAAAATCAAAACAAGGAAAAGAGAAAAAAAACATAGTCTAAAAAAAACACCAAATAATGGGTCGCATTTACTATTTTGTAGATGGAGCTGGTTATTTTGCTCCGCGACCAACAAACATGGTATTAAATCAGTATATTTGTAAATTTACGTTCTCTGTAATACTGTGCCAGGAGTATGTTTGATGAGTGGAACGTGGAGAAAGTTTTCTCTAGCATGTCTTCATCAGTGATTTGTTCACCGCATAATTTAAATTTAGAGGTGATGCGAAAAAGGGCAGAGTAGTATTCACTAATACTTCTATGATCTCGTAGTCTTAAATGAACCCTATCACAGTGAGTTTAGAGAGTAAGACTAGCTTCAGGTGGTCAAATCGTCCTTAAATGTTTTTCCATAACTCGAGAGGGTCCTCGACAGTAAGATATTCTCTCTTCAGGTCTTCATGAAGATGATGACGAAGGAATATCAAAGAATGTCTCTCCGGATTATTTGTTATCAGATGAATTTTAGCATGAAGAGTCCATGGGAGGTAATTGTTACCCGAGATTTCCAAAGCGACGAATTCGAGGTTTGATAAGTTTGACGATTTATCTACTAAATAAATGATCAAACATTTAACGAGCCTCTCTATACAACGTAAATCGTAGCAGAACTTCGGGTCCCGTTTAGGTAGAACCGCAGGTTCTATACGCTAAGGCTATATTTATATATGAGAGAAGGTATATCAAGTGCTATCAATTTCTTAGTATTTTGTAACGAAATTGTGAGTGTTGCTTAGAAAAATCAATACTTTTAAAGATATTTTTTAAAATGATATAGCAGATAGCCCACTAAATATCAAAGGAGTATTATTTATTGTCATCATCTGATAAGACTATATATCTATAGTATTTTCTTAATAATGTAACAACTTCAAATCGAATTAATTAAATATTATTAATAGGTAAATTATGAATTATGAAATGATAATATATAATCTTTTGATGTATAGTGGGCCAGAATTTAAAAGTATGGAATACTATGGTAGAGATGAGTATAATTGGTTCCATTTTTATATTCGGAACTGGTTTTTAACGGACCCGGTTCTTGAATGTGTGTCAATGAAACCGGTTTTTGTTGTAACCGGGTCGGTTCCTACCCGGGTTTTAACCATTAAAACTAGAACCGAATGTATCCGGTTCAGGTCAGGTGAAAGTGGTTCTAGGTCGATTCCACCGGATCAGTTTAGAACCGGTTATTATGCTCATCTCTATACTATGGTACTCCAAACTATCGATTTAAAGGCATCTAGTGGGCCAAAATTGGGTTGCAACCTAGTGAGTGGGCCATAATGTATAGGCAACAGAAATTTAAAAAGAATCCGTTTTATAAAAAAAAAAAGAAAAAGAATAAAATTAGGGTTCAGTTCCTAAAAACAAGATATAGGGTTCGCTCTGATTGTGTACGGCAACCAAAGCCTCCGCCGCGACGACAACATCGCCACCATAGCAAGTAGTGCCGAGTACAATTATTAAAACCGCGCCGTCCGCCACCGCCACATCGTGTGAAAATCCACCACTGCTGTGATACGCAGGCGCTGGTTGGTGGTTAAGTACAGCCACCGGAAAAAGAAATTTCGTGGCGCCGGTTCGTAACGGAAAATAATAATTCTGATTTTATAACAATAATAATATATATATTATATATATATATATATATATATATATTATTATAATTATATAATATTGTGCAGATGTTGTAGAGCGAGTGAGCAATTGATGGCTGGAAATGGGGTGTCAAACTTAGGCCGTGTGAAGCTTACAGATCTAGTAGCTTCTGAAGGTACAACATACAAGCTCTCCGTTTCCACTTTGTCACAATCTCTTGCTCAATATTCTGCTGCCATCATCCAGTTTCCAGCAAATGACGCTGCTCTTCTAAGATGTTGCCTGGAATCTGCTCGACCCTACTTTAATAAAAAACCCTCATACCCATCTGCTGCTGATATTAATGATTCCCGCGAATGGTGCAAAACCTCAGGGTACTCCGCAGATCCCAAAATGTGGCAAGAAAGTTATGATTACAGACCCGGAATGACTCCCAACAATGACATTGAAATTGAATCCCCCCCCTGCTGGATTGCTTGATATATTCCCCCTACTTGGCAAAGCAGCCCGTGCTATTGTCGATGCTGTCGGTTTCTATTTGAACCTGCGCAGCTGTGCCTTCGTCGAGATACTTGACAGTGTTCCGTTACGAAATCGAGAAATATCGTCTTTGGTTTTATCTGTTACTTGTCATGCAAGGCCCTCGTTTCACCATAACTTAGCAACACAAGAAGAAGACGACGACGTCGTTGTTATGTTCTCGGACCATGATCATCAGGTCGACAAAAGTGTATTGTCTATTATAAAATCAGACAAGGCTGGCTTTCATATTAGAGATTTTAGTGGTCGTTGGGTGCTTGTGGATGGTGATCTTGGTCCCCAAGAAGCGGTTGTCTACCCTGGACTTGCTTTGTACCATGCTACTGCTGGCTATGTTAGCCCTGCGTTGCATAGAACTGATATTACTAATTTACATGGTAACAACGTGTATGGGCGGTCTTCTCTTTCGTTTAAACTCATGCCCAAATCCATGACCAGTCTTAGTTGTTCAGAGATGAGAGCTGCTGGTCATGGTGTTGAAGCTCAGTTCCAGATTCCAGTATCTGTTGATGACTTCATGCAGAGATCTCATCCGTTGGATCAACTCTTCAACAGAAACAGTTTCCCAGCTTTCAGTTTTCCTACCGCCCAAGAAGTTCAGTGCATAATAATACGGGAATTGAGTCATGTGCAATGCAGTGGCGGATCTAGAAAATCCGCCAAGCCGTAACGTTTTATAAAAAAGCCGTAACGAAATCGAAAAAACGTCAAAATTTTCCAAAATTTACACTAATTTTTCACTACCGCCGAAGTGCCAAGCCGTAGCGGGGGTTGCCCCTTCGTATAAGCTAGGTCCGCCCCTGGTGCAATGATAAATTTTATCATGTCACTAGACATTTCAAATTTTTGTGCAATAGTAAAATGTACCGTTTATTTTTAGAAAGAAGTATGTTAACAACAGGTCCTTAGCCGATGCTATACTACTAATACAGGATTTATGAAACCGTTAATGAAGAGAAAGAAGAATAATTCTAGGCTAAAGCCGTTGCCTCCTTCGAAAAGGTTACGGCTGGAAGCTCAAAGAGTTCTTAAAGAGAGAGTTCAGGACATAGCTGATAAGAAAGGCATCAAGCTCAGATTCTGCACATTGAAGGAGTGTGAGAGCCACATTCATACACTTGACAGTCCATGTGGCAACAAACGACTGGAGATCGGGTGGCCCCCAGGAGTGCCGTTTGTACATCCCCATGACCTGCCTAACAAAGCAAAGCTTGGATTTCTTGAAATATATGAACCTGGTTGGTCCGCCAATCATGATATGGAGCTCAGTTTGATTGAAACTTGACAGCCAAGTCAACCTGCCGATAACTGTAACCATCTTTTCTGTTGTTGACAATACTTTATTAGATACATAAATTATAATTCAAGTTTTACATATAGTAAGTATAAACAACAATCATTTGATAGTGTACTGCAATTTATTTACCTTAACAAACTTTGTCACATCAAGTAATTTCAATTCCAATAAACTTACAAACCTATAGGAACCAACCAAACGAACCCTTGTACTCAACTAATTGCTACTGTTTTTCCACTTAACAGAGGAGCATTCTTGGTTGGCCTGTGTTTCAAGAAACGGCGCATGGTTTTTGAGATTAAGCTGTCCTGATCGGTGGACGTGCTCTTAAGTGTCCTCATGATGCTTTACAGTTGTAAGCCTTAGGAATCTGCTACAGTCCACACGTCACTGCGTATCTAAGTCTCTATATAAATGGAATAATTGGGTGCCCTTGAAGGTCAATTTTCTCGGGTGGCGCTGCAAAGAAGAGGGATAGCTGTCCAGGATGTTAGGTGCCCATTATGCGGGGACTTAGACGAAACTGCAGAACATGTGTTCGTCTCCTGCAGGTTTTCTCAGGTTGTATGGCAGTTCATGGTGGATTGGAGCAGGCTCCACTCTTTCTTTTTGTTTGACAGATTGAAATTGTTCAATTACCATTCCTTTGCAAACGGGTCGAGCAGGTGGAAGAAAACACAATCTAAGCACTGATACTTAATGCCGTCTGGAGGATAAGAAACTAGGCTGTCTTCAACATGGTACAACCTAACAGGGTCAAAATGATTGAGGAACTCAAGCACTATGGCTTCTTGTGGCTGAAAAATCGAGTGAAGTGGCGCAGCTTGGAATGGGGCCAGTGGTACTTAATGCCGTCTGGAGGATAAGAAACTCAAGCACAACGCAATGAGGCTGTAATGTATGTATTTTCTGCAGCTTTATTTTCAGCCCTTTTCTGTTTGTAGCTGGTTTAAACATTGTATTTTGGTGGCACTAACACCCTGTTAGTATAACGGAAATTTGTTGGCTGTTGAAAAAAAAAAGAATGACGTTCAATGTTCATTTGTTTATGTAAACACTCAGAGAACAAAGAAGACAAACAAGCGCTTGGTTCACCCGAATTCAGTAAACTATATTCTCTATGATATTTATGGACATAATACAAGTACTTAACGATCGTGTGTGATATGAATTAGATGATGGTGAATAGGGGTGGCAATTCTGACCCAAAGGGCATATAATGGGTCAGCCTGGGTCTTTTTTAAATTACATTGGGTGAATTTGGGTGAGGAATTTTAGTTAAGGAGGTCAAATTGGCTTATTTAAAAAACCAAGAGTTTTATCCGCGGGTCAAATTGGGTTGAGAAAACTAGTACGGGTCAATTAAGGTCGAAAGAAAAGAAACAACGGGTGAACAACTGGGTTATCTTCTTCAGTCTTAACTTCATCAAGGCATTAAGAAACCCTAGAGAAACTGTTACTACACTCGATCAAGAAACCATTCTTCGCATTCTTCCTCTTCAATCCTGCTCGATTAAGGTTTCTTTTCTCTTCGTTTTGCTCGATTTTTAATTTGCCCATCGATTTTTGTTTGTTCAGTTTCATATGGCAACATGATTTTAGTTTGCTCGATTTTGAATGGCTACCAATCGATCTTTTCTTGCTGCAATAGATATCACTATGATTTTAAATGTTTGCTGCATATGTTCTTGCTTTTTATCTCTATGATTGCAGAATTGATGTTGTTAACATATTTTTTAATTAGGGCAAAATCATCTTCAATTATGATTCGTGAGTTATTTTGTCTAATGGGCTGTTTTTTTATTTGATTTTGATTATTATTTGAACGTTTTTATGATTTAATTTAACTAATTATGTTGAATGATTAACGCATAGTTTGGTCATTACAATTTTTTTTCCGGCTCTGTTAATCTTATGACTGTTAACACATAGACGATTTTGTATCAATGTTGTTCCTTATTCTTCATGGGCCTAAATAGTGGTTCACCAGTCAAATACCCGTGTGTTGTTCCCAGCGGCGAAGCTTGAGATTTCTGACCGGGGGGGGGGGGGGGGGTCGAAAACGTATATACCCAAAAATTTCTATAGAACCGGGGGGTCGAAACGTATAAACCCCAAAAAAATTATACGATATATAACACTACTGAGCGAAAGTTCGGGCGGTCGGCCCCCCAGCCCCTTCTATACTTCGCCCCTGGTTGTTCCCGTACTGGTTAAAGACGGGCGGTGTTTTATATTGCGTTGTTCCTAATGTCGTTATGTGGCAGCCGTTTGCTGGGGTTGGTGAGTGGCTTGAGCATTTTGTTTCGCTGGTGATTGGTCGTGTGTCTGAATGAATGTTTGTTAATTACTATGTGTTTCTTGTGTTTTACTTATGTTTCGCAGTTGGTTCTGCTTGTAATGTGGTGTTTATATGTTTATATTGAGGTCAGAATTAACTGTTAATGATAATTGGAAGATATGGCTAGGTGAGTGTTTTGTCTTTTCGATCTCTCATATGTTTTACTTTGTTGCTTCTAGTATGCATGTTGTTGTGACAATCAAATTAGTTTTGATATATTAAAGTCTGTTGAAATATTAGATTAGACATATTTGTGAGATTATTTAGACAAATGAGTTAAACCCGTTCTGACCCGAAACCTGCTCTGACCCGAACCGACCAACAACAACCCTTTTTTATATTGACCCATTTTGCCCCGAACCCATTTTGACCTGAACCTGTTTTGACCCATGACCCGACCCGGTTTGCCAGGTCTACCAACCACGTAGTAAGCCGATTTGGGTCATCAGCCGACCCCCCAAGGAAGGGTGGGGGTGGGGGTGGGGGTGCATGCATATATAAACAACGCATCCGACAGGTTAAAATCTCATATTCTCGTCCATTAAAATAACCACTTTCTAAACGGGCGGTGACACTTGTACCGACTCCGACAATCTCGGCTGAAGCTCGCGACAACAACAATAATGGCGTCGAACCCACAACGGTCTGACGACGGAAGCACCGATGATTACGGGTCAGAACTAAACACAAGTTCAACTGATAAGCTTGCTGCAATCTCCGAGCTAACAAGGTAAACAGTAAATACACTATGTCAACATGTGTATAACGGTAGAGATATTATTAGACCACAAGTAATGGGCATTATAGGGGGCATGAAATAACTTGATAATGCCCTTAACACCATCCCAGTGGGCTTTATAGGGGCATGAAGATGGATGGGCATTTCTAGTATAATGCCCAATGAGAAAAACAAAAATGGAAAGTAATGATGGAATGAGGGCATTAAGGGATGTTAACATTACACAATTTTTTAAGGGGCATTATAGTGTTGATGTGGCGGAAAATGCCC
This sequence comes from Scalesia atractyloides, assembly GCA_947069175.1. Taxonomy (NCBI): domain Eukaryota; kingdom Viridiplantae; phylum Streptophyta; class Magnoliopsida; order Asterales; family Asteraceae; genus Scalesia; species Scalesia atractyloides. The sequence continues at coordinate 5,281,619 of CAMTDV010000005.1, forward strand.
ATTAGGGGCATTATTTAAACGTTAAGTTGCGCATATTATTAAATGTTAAGTAAAAAAAAAAAGAAGGTTTTCCGATGTAAATTGTCAGTTATTGTCATAAAAAGGACAGGCGGAATGCGACGGTCCGGCTGCTGCTGATAAAGCCGTAACAGATTTTAGCCTGTTTTTAAAGTGGCGCGTGACGGCGCGTGGAGCTCGGCAGCAGCGGCTTCCGGTGATGTGGTGGTCAGACACAGCTGATTTGGCGCTGTAGATAACGCCGTAACAGATTTTAGCCTGTTTTTTTAAAGTGGCGCGTGAAGGCGCGTGGAACTCCGGCAGCAGCGGCTTCCGGTGATGTAGTGATCAGAGAATGTATCCAGACACAGCTGATGTGGTGGTGTCATGTAAATTGACATGGAGGCGTTTAGCCAATTTGGCTCTCAAATCATAAGATGCGGATATCTAACGAAATCTAATGATCTCTATTGTCAAGGCCCGTTTTTCACGCCCAGCACAGCCTTTTTGCTTCGCTTCGCTTCAAAGCCCACTTTCACGACCGTCAAGCACATTTTTCAGGCCAAGTTCAACGAAATTCCGGCAGAAAATCATTTGAACAGGTCTAAAACAGTTATATCAACCCTAAACTAGCCTCGCTTTAAGTAGCACTAAAGAAGCCTAAAACATGTCTAAAACCATAAAAATTGGAAATTTATCCTGCACTGAGGCCCAAGGCATACTCATGCCCTAGGCTCACCTTTTGCGACAAGTTTGCTAATGATAATGATGGTTTGATTGAACTGTAGGGGGGCAGCAGGGGAGCTGATGGTAATCCGAACATTACGGCGTTAATCGGGCCTGTTTTTGTACCACTTTTTAGGCCTTTGGTTCGTCAACTTGTAAGTTCTCTATCTGTTTATGGTGTTCATCTCATGTGTAAATTGTCTGAATGCTAAGCGATAATCATATCAGATAGCTAAGTTTTGAATGATTCATATGTTTGTTGCATCTATTGATTGGCCTGTTTTGTGCTGAATTTCAGGTGAAAGATGAACTAGCAAAACAGAAGGCTTTGATTAGCCTGTTTTGTGCTGAATTTCAGGTGAAAGATGAACTAGCAAAACAGAAGGCTTTGATTAGCATGAAAGAGTAAATATTAACTGATTTTTTTATCCAATCAAACTACCATTTTTAATCAGTAATAATCTTGTAACTGACACATCAGTTTTCTTACCAGGAACCCTGAAAAAAAGGCTGGTACTTCCGTTTCGAAAAGGTTTAAGCTACAGTTCAGAAACAAGATTGCCCTGCCTGTTTACACTGGAAGGCCTCTTTCAGGAGATAACAATGCACACATTGAAATAGCCGTGATTGATGCATGTAGTGGCAAGATAGTGAATACCGGGGCTGAATCCTCTGCAAAGCTGGAAATATTTGGTTTTCGAGTCGGTGATGATTGTGATGGTGATGGTGACGATGACGGTAGGTGGACATATGCAGAGTTCCAAGAAAAGATTCTGAGTGAAAGGAAAGGGAAACGGATCCTACAAGGAAAGACTTCTTTGCGTCTAAAAGAAGGCGTCGGTTTTGTTGATAAAAAGATTTCTATCACTCATAATTCGGAACATACCAGAAATGGTTTGTACAGGCTGGTGGCAACGGTTGTGGATGCTGCTTTGATGGATCAAGTGGAAGTATCATGGACGGAAACATTTGTCGTGAAGGACTACCGTAATACCTGCAAGTATTCTAATACTATACACACAAAAGTCTGACTTTTCGTTCTTACGACCAGTCATTGACTTATTGTTTTAACTTTTATTACTGTGCAGATCATGAAAAATATCTGTGCCCGGCTTTATTAAGGTGTATCGTTTACTGCAGATAAGCTATAATGGCGCTCGCTATAAGCGTCTGAAAAAGGAACACGTGTGTACTGTGAAAGATTTGTTGGGACTACTGTACACAGATTAAAAACGGCTAGAAGATGTAGTTACTCTTGCTTGTATATTATTACTTGCTCACTTTAAGCTATAATCATACGCATCCTCTTTGTGACATTTGCAGATTCTTAAGCTAAAAGCGTCTTCTAACTCTTGGGATGAAATTGTAAATAATGCTCAGGCGTCCAATGGATTGTTTTTGTCCTCTATCCTAGAAACGAACAAAAAACTGGAGTTGTTCTTGATGTCAAACTACAGTTGAAGGCGGTAATCGTAGAGCCTTGTCTGTATATAGCAGCTAACAAGCTATCCGAACAACAAAAGGTAAGTGTGCCAATTATTTTCCCTAACACGCACACACTTTTTCTTTAGGCTCGTTCTAATTAATTTCATTAACAGGTTGAAACTCAAGGTCTAGTGAAGTTTGCATCTGAACACTTTGATCTGCTCCAACCTTTTGACCATGAGACTTCTCTTGAAGAACATCTTCAGTCGGGCACCTCGTTGCCACCTGTCAGGATAACAGATGGACCACCAAACATGTATGATTTTTTGTTTCTTCTTTTTTCCAGGCACAAACATGTATGATTTTTAGGTTATTGATGATCTTACCTTTGTAAATATGGTTTTAGAATCCCATATTGAAAATCTGAACTCGATTTATAAGCAAATAACCATTTATGTGTGTGGTATATATATATTCAGCTATTTCTGTTACAAGTTTGTATAATATAAAACAAGTGTTTGGTTCTGTACAACATCTAACTTATTATATACTTACTTAAAAGGCTATGTCGGAGGGCTAATCCGACATAGCCAAGTGTCGTCTTGTGGTTGGTCACAAGAATTTTTTACCTTTAACCCTTAACTTTTCTAATTTATGTGTTTAGTCCTTCTACTTTAACTATCCTAGTATACATATTTAGTCCCTCTACTTAATAAACTTAATTCCTTATTAGTGAACTTTGCTTATATACATGTTTAGTCCCTTTGCTTTAACTTTGTAGATATAAATGTTTGGTCACTCTACTTTTACTTTTATTAAGTTTAGTATTTCGCCTTTTAGAGTTTTTTTCTCACTAACGTGATGAACCAAACCCACTCCAACCGAACAATATTGTTTCCGCTATCACATTACCAGAACCGATATCTTTATTTCCTTTTAGTATTTCATCTTTTAGTGTTTTTTCTATACATACACGTTTTGATACTTATTTTCTCATCGTTTTACGTTATCTCTTTCGATTGCTATATCAAGTATCGGTACTATACTGATAATTAAAATCCCGCCGCAACATGAGGGGTAAAATTACTAGTTGACATATGAAGGAAAAGGACTGAATATTACATCCTACAACTCTAGCTGTCATTGCATTCATCCTGCGATTCTTAAAGAACCAGTTTAGTAATTTCGTATTGACATCTATAATTACAAGTCGATTAAATAAGTACAAATAATGTTACTAGGATTCTGCCCCAGCATGGACTAATTTGCACAAATTTCACCAATTGCCACAGCTTACACCGACCATCCGGTAAGAAGTGGTGCAAGATCGAGAAGGGTGGAGTCATCGTCGGTGGGATCCGACTTGACTAACGCCTTTTCGGAGATGAACCGACGCTTCAAGACATACGCGACCTAGGAGCTCAACGTATGCAAGAGAACCGGGAAGTGACCGAGATTATGCGGGATAGACAATGGGAGAAGACTTTGAATTCTACTCAAAACCGCACGACCACGTAACGGGAAAAGCGTTGCAAAATGGCGATACAACAAAAGGAGCGAATCGAAAAAAATATAATCTTTGTTTTTCTTTTTTTAAATTTATTGTAATGATTTTTAATTTAATGAAATGGTTTTTTTTTACCTTTTTAATGGTTTTTAATTTTATAAATTTAGAAATTAATTATAAAAAAAGAAAATTAATAATTGAGTAAAGATGGGGTAGGGGGTTATGACTACACCCTCATATAAAGCCCTCAACTTGCATTTTTCGCCACTTGTTTGTATGATGCCCCCTAATAAATTGAACTTTTTTGATATTTATATACTGAGAAGCGTAGGGAAATGACTTCAGTGACCAAATTTCCGAAGACGTATTAACAAGTGCCATTTTTCCCGATCCTGAAAGTAGCACCTGAAAGTTAAATGAGGCGGTTGGTCTGGGATGGGTATATGCAGTTGCTCGTAAGTAGTCTCACTGTGCATGTTTATCATGTGATGGATGTTGACAAGAAGTGACAAATGAGGTTGAGCAACCGGTTGAAATGAGTAACTATGGTACTGAATACAAACTTGTTATAAATATAGCTGAATAATATATATATACACACATAAATGGTTTATGTGCTTATAAATCGAGTTCAGATTTTCAACACAAGACATGGGATTCTAAAACCATATTTACAAAGGTATGTGAGTCGTGTAATCCTAAGATGTAGTTAACAACACCTCTGCTTTTTAAGCGGTTGAATCCCTTGTGAAAGACTGATCCTTTCTCTCACAGAGTTCCGCCTTAGCAATTTAGACGCTTTTGTCCATCTTTCTCGAGCAATATTACACAAAGAGATGATTGCTGGATTGGATTGGAACTCGCTGGGGCTCTCATGTAGAATGTCAGGAATTTCATTTAGAAAGGAATCAAACTGCAAACCCTCAAAAACTGGACTGTCAATGTCAAGTATAGCATCAAAGATAGACTCGACAACCTGAGAGGAGGTGCCTGGCTCGGTAGCAGCCCCACAGTTGAGCACACTTGGACTTTTTAAATTGGACGGATGAAATGAAAACAGTTCTTGATAATCATTTGTGGAAGGAATCATCTCATCATCAAAAGGTACCTTCTCTTTCCCCGTTCTGATTGAGTGGTTACAAATGGTTTGCCGTTCGAATTATTCAAACTGTTTGAGGTATTAATGACATGTGAAGAGGGTCTTGGTGGTCTATCTGTTATCCTGACAGGTGGCAACGAGGTGCCCGACTGAAGATGTTCTTCAAGAGAAGTCTCATGGTCAAAAGGTCTGAGCAGATCAAAGTGTTCAGATGCAAACTTCACTAGATCTTGAGTTTCAACCTGTTAATGGAATCAACTAGAATGTGTTAAAAGATAGAAAGTGTGTGTGTTTGTGTTAAGTAGAAACATAGGCACGCTCACCTTTTGTTGTTCAGATAGCTGGTTAGCTGCTATATATAGACGAGGCTCTACGATTAACCCCTTTAATTGCAGCTTGACATCAAGAACCACGCCAGTTTTTTGTTTGTTTCTGGGATCGAGGTACAAAAACATTCCATTGGACGTCTGAGCATTCTTTACAATTTCATCCCAAGAGTTAGAAGAAGCTTTTAGCTTAAGAATCTGCAAATGTCACAAGGATGATGAGTTAGGATTATAGCTTAAAGTGAGCAAGTAATAATATACAAGCAAGAGTAACTACATCTTCTAGCCGTTTTGAATCCGTGTACAGTAGTCCCAACAAATCTTTCACAGTACACACGTGTTCCTTTTTCAGACGCTTATAGCGAGCACCATTATAGCTTATCTGCAGTAAACGATACACCTTATCTGATAAAGCCGGGCACGAATATTTTTCATGATCTGCACAGTAATAAAAACGATAAGTCAATAGTAAGAACGAAAAGTCAAACTTTTGTGTGTATAGTATTAGAATACTTACAGGTATTACGGTAGTCCTTCACGACAAATGTTTCCGTCCATGCTACTTCCACTTGATCCATCAAAGCAGCATCCCCAACCGTTGCCACCAGCCGGTACAAACCATTTCTGGTATGTTCCGAATTATGAGTGATAGAAATCTTTTTATCAACAAAACCGACGCCTTCTTTTAGACTCAAAGAAGTATTTCCTTGTAGGATCCGTTTCCCTTTCCTTTCACTCAGAATCTTTTCTTGGAACTCTGCATATGTCCACCTACCGTCATCGTCACCATCGCCTTCACCATCACAATCATCACCGACTCGAAAACCAAATATTTCCAGCTTTGCAGAGGATTCAGCCCCGGTATTCACTATCTGGCCAGTAAGTGCATCAACCAAGGCTATTTTGATGGGTGTATCGTTATCGCCTAAAAGTGGCCTTCCCGTGTAGACCGGCAAGGCAATCTTAATTCTGAACTGTAGCTTAAACCTTTTCGGAACGGAAGTACTAGCCTTGTTTTCAGGGTTCCTGGTAAGAAAACTTATGTGTCAGTTACAAGATTATTACTGATTAGAAATGATAGTTTTAGTGGTTAAGAAAAAAACAGTTAATATTACTCTTTCATGCTAATCAAAGCCTTCTGTTTTGCTAGTTCATCTTTCACCTGAAATTCAGCACAAAACCGGCCGATCAATGGATGCAACAAACATATGAATCATTCAAAACTTAGCTATCTGATATGATTATCTCTTAGCATTCAGACAATTTACACATTAGATGAACACCATAACAGATAGAGAACTTACAAGTTGATGAACCAAAGGCCTAAAAAGTTGTACAAAAACAGGCCCGATTAAACGCCGTAATGTTCGAATTACCATCAGCTCCCCTGCTGCCCCCTACAGTTCAATCAAACCATTATTATCATTAGCATAGTTGCCCAAGGCACAAGGCGCACTCATGGTGAAAAAAGGTGAGGTCTGGGCATGAGTGCGCCTTGGGCCTCGGTAGTGCAACGCGCTTAAAAAACGAGGTTTTTTCAGGCGCGGCGTAATAATAGTATAAAATTACGATTTTTATGAGCTTTAGTCTTTAAACATGTTTTACGCTTCTTTAGGGCTGCTTCTTTAGGGCTAGTTTAGGTTGATTTCAGGCTTGTTTAGGGTTGTTATAAGCCTGTTTAAATCTGTTCAGACGAATTTTGGCTTGAATTTCGTCGGAACTTGACCTGGAAAATGCACCCGACGAGGGCCTGAAAGTGGTGCTTTTGAAATGAAGCGAAAAGGCTGGACATGAAAAGCGGGCCTAGGCGTCAGCTAGAGTCTAGAGGTGTACAAAACCCGGTTTGGGCCGAAACCAGTTCGGGTTGTAAATTGGTCCAGTTGTTTTTACCTTGGGCTCAAACCCGTTTGGCCCAAACCGGTTTGGGTTATAAACCGATTTTAGGGTTGAAAAACCCAACCCACTCAAATCGATTTGGATCGGGTTCAAACTTTTATGGAGCGAAAAAACCGGCTTCTTATAATTAGGCCCAAACCAGTTCGGGTTGTAAACTGGCCCAGTTTTCTTACCTTGGGCTCAAACCTGTTTAGCCCTAACCGGTTCGGGTTATAAGCCGAGTTTAGGGTTGAAAAACCCAACCCACTCAAATCGATTTGGATCGGGTTCAAACCGGTTTGGAGCGAAAAACCGGCTTTATATAATTGGGCCTAAATCAGTTTGGGTTGGAATTGTTTCTCAAACATCAAACCGGGTTGGCCCAAACCGGTTTTTTTTAGATTAGACTGGGTTGAAAACCAGTTCATCAAGCCGGTATGCCAGAGTTCCACGCGCCGTCACGCGCACTCTAAAAAAACAGGCTAAAATATGTTACGGCGTTATCGGCAGCAGCCGCACCGTCGCATTCCGCCTGTCCTTTTATGACGCTAATTAATAATTTACTGATTACCTTGTTAGCTCGGAGATTGCAGCAAGCTCAACGGTTGAACTTGTGTTTAGTTCAGACCCATAGTCGTTGGTGCTTCCGTCATCAGACCGTTGTTGATTCGACGCCATTATTGTTGTCGCGAACTTCAGTCGAGATTGTCGGAGTTGGTCCGTACAAGTGTCGCCTGCCTTTTAGAAAGTGGTTATTTTATTGGACGAGAATATGAGATCGAACCTGTCGGATGTGTTGTTTATATATGCATGCATCCATCCCCCCTCTTTGGGGGGGTCCGAATCCGATGACGACCCATACCCGGTTTCTATGTGGTTGGTGGTTTGAAAAGGTGTTTTGTCAGTTTGTGGGGTGAATGCCAATTATTAAAAAGAAAATTACCAAAATATGGGTTGACTAACATGTTTTATTGGTTTTTGTCTACGGACGTATCCCGTGCTTGTCGAACGCATCTCACTCCTGAAGTCCCTCTCCACGACATAGGAGGTGACATTTTGGTAAAACATGTTGGTCAACTCACATTTTGGTAATTTCCTCATTTTTAAATCTTTTTATTTGACTTTTAATCATCAGGTTGAACTTAGGCACATGTTTGACATATCACTATATCAAGGTTTAGGTGTTGGGTCTTTTCGGGGTAGAGAGATGGTGAGAGGTGATTGAATTATGGAGAAAGTGTTTTATAATTAGAATTAAATAAAATTGTTTACTTTTTTTTACTAATTTTTTATTGCAAAATGATACATATTTACCTATCTTTATCTAGGAAGTAAGGAAGCCTACATTGAATTTACATGTCCTTTGTTTTATTTTTACTTTTTATCGAATGGCGAACACACCCACTCATCTTCTGAAATTTTCATGACTGAATCGGGAATTGGTGATGCCGGTGGTTCGTACATATCTACTCGGGCCTTTCTGAGATAAACGGTCGACTCAAAATCGCTAGTGCCGGCAATCCTGTTTGTTCTAAAAAGCGACACATTGCTTACTTTATTGGACTTAAACCCTCTTAATTTAGTTTTTCTAACACTTTTAACAGGTAAGAGACAATCTCTTATTCATGGGCAACCCTAGTCTTCAATGGGCGCAAAATTTTCTTTCTACAAAATATATATATAAAATTAAAAAGTTAAACCCATTTACTAATTAAAACCCAACTAGTTTAAACTAAACCCAAATAAGAAAGGTACGGAAAGTTTTACATTAACTGAACAATGAATTTCAAAACCAATTAAAAAGAGACAACGATCTTAAGGAGGTTTAAGAATTATGAGGAACGACCCTGCTATTATAGTCTCATATTGTTTGGTATGCATGAATGAGAGGCGGAATGGAATGGATCATTACAAACGAATACAGAAAATGGTGTTTGGTTGGTCAATGGAATAGAATCACATATTCCATAAAGCATTCAATTCCCTCAAAATCATTCCATCCGCCCTTATGTTTTTTTTCATTACATCCCCTCTTGCACCATTCATCAACAACACCACAACCCACCATCTTCGCACCACCCACCACCGACGCTATGTCGCCTTCACCTGGAACCTGTCACCGCCTCAACTGCCATCCCGATAGCCACCGCCGACGCCGCCACCCCTCGTCACCTCATGTGTGAAATATAAAGTCAAATAAAGTCTAGAAATAGAATTATGTATTCAATTTAATTTAACTTCATTTAAAAATTATAATGAGCTGTTATTTGTTGCCAAAATCTATGTATCGTTAATAGGAATCTTTCTTTGATTACGACCACCAGGCGTACAAAAATTTGCATCAATTAAAACTAGCACATGCATATGGTTTTATAGCCTAATGACATTTTGGTAGTTGGATAAGGCTTTGGGACCAATAGGTCCTGGATTCGATTCTCATAAGGGGGTTTTCCTCATATTTATTGGGTTTCCTCCTGAATTGGTGTATATGCATTATGCCTAGTGGAGATGGATATGATCGGGTGGTTCCGCTGGTGGCACGATGATACTCCAGTGGTCCGTCAGTGATCCAAATTTGTCGTTCAAAAAAAATTAAAACTATCACCTTGACAATTTTTTAAACTTTTTTACAGATATGTTTATATTTTTTTCATCTATATTTGTGCAAAAAAAATTGGTCCAACTCGCCCGGATAAAAAAGTTCTCGCGGTTCTCGCAACTCGTGGTTGTTTCCATTAGAACCAAATCCTATATATATATGGTGAGGTTCTAGATTGAACACTTGTGTATTTGTGAACTTGGTGAACAAATCCTGACCACTGATTCATCATCAAATCGTAAAACAAACTAGTGTATTTTCATCATCAAATCCTGACCATTAATTTACATTTGTGTATACACATGTGTATTGATAATCAAGGGGCTAGGATTAGTTCACTGGTGTTCACAATCAATGGAAGTGTTGTAAACAAACCGAACGTACAACGAACAGTTCATGAATCGTTCGGCGGGAAGTTCATTTATGTTCGTTTAATAAACGAACGAATATGAACATGAAATTTTTTTGATTAGTTAAATGAATGAACATGAACAAAGGTCTCGTTCGATCAATTGTGTTCGTAAACATTCGTTCGTTTATATTCGTATGTTTGTGTTTCAATTAGATATTTTTGTACTTTCATATATTTTATCTTTGCTTTTTATATTATTAAACTTTATTTATATTATTACCCTGACAATTAAATTAAGAAACCATATCTTCACCTTGTTTATGCACCATTTTCCTTTCCTTTCTCGTTATATACACCAACGAATACGATCAACCTCCGTTCCACAATAAGGGATTCAAGTTCCAGTGCTACTCTCTGGGCCATCCACCTTTATCCTTTGTCGTGTTCGCCAAATTTATTTGTTTTCGTTTGTGTTCGTGAGCACGCTCATTTCCTTAATGAACGAACACGAACATAAATCTCGTTCGATAACTGTTCATAAACCGTTCGTGAACACATTTATCTCCTTAACGAACGAACACGAACAAGGCCTTGTTTGTGTTCGTTCGATCCATTTACAGCCCTAATCAAGGGTGGTTGTTCACAAATGAACCTAACCTTATATGTGTGTGTATATATGTATGTATGGACCCACTACCATAAAATGCCCGGAACATATTTGTAAGGTAACTTACCAAAAGAATATACAAAAATAAGCCATTTTAAACAATTTCCTTGATACTTCCTAAGTGTTTGAGTTGCATGACGCATGATTGTTGTCTTAATGACAAAAGTGTTTTTGCATGACGCATGATTATTGTTTTAATGACAACATGACTTAATTACATGAGGTTTTAGCCACTACTTCTTATGGACTTTTGACCATGGTCCCGGAGGAGACTCAACATGATCTTGGTGGATGCAAGTAGGCAACACATGTTATATCTGTAATTTTTTTAACAAATATTATGTTTCTATTTCGAACTCGTAGGCCTATTTGTCTTCCATCCTACGGGTTCATAACCTATTAATTGCGTATGCATCTTTGATCATGTTTACGGGGTTCAAGTGTTCAACAAGCCATATCACGTATTCACATTACTCAATTGTATGTTTATAATTAGACCTTTGGATATATAGATTTATAGAAATGGGTTACATCTAGGGTTGTAATTCTAGAGTAAACTCAAGATAATAACTACTCAATTTTGTATAAGTTTATATTTATATTTATATCATCAATTAACATAATAAAATGGATAACTATGAGCGAAGCTTCCTTGCTTTGACTATATACAAAGTTCGTAATTCAAATGGGTACTAAGCGATTGTCAAAATTAGTCATGAACTTGCCCTAAACATACGGAATCTAATAAATAATTACGTCATACATTAAAAAAGATAATCTTGATACCTTCAACGATTGAAGGGTCACTAGTAACTAAATAAATATTCTCCTAAATTAAAAAAAAGCATTATATTTTAATTAATAAAATCGACTATTATGTTTATTGCAATCCAAACATGTACTTGTACTTTTAAAAAAGGTAGTAGGTAGTGTTTATTTTATCATAGGAATTTAATCAATATTATTATGAGTACGGGCTTGATTATAAAGGGAATTGAGAGCTAAAAAAACATAATAACACTTGATAACTTTTTGTTTGGTGAAAATAGCTGGAGCTATTATTAGAATTGGGTGATTATGTGCCATTTTATCACCCTTACCAAATTATATTGTATGTTTTGCTTATTAATAGGTTATGGATTTGTTTATGATTGTTCGAGTGAAGGTTCCTAAGAGGACATCCATTCAGAGGTTGCTCTTAACAAATCACGCTTAATTGTAGAGCTCAAAACATGTTTAGGGTATTTAAGTAGAAAAAAACCCCAATATATTTCTTATCCATTGTTGATATAGATTTTTAGGGTGTTACATGTACGTATAACTATAAAAGATTCAGGGTGTTACATATACGTATAACTATAAAAGGTTTTGATTTAACCACAGTTGAAATTTTGTAACTTAACCTAAACACAAACATAACTATTTTGCATACATGATTATCCATAAAATAGCATTCTTCTCATAAATAAACCAAGATGCTACTTTGAGCATATTATTAACTTTTATTTTCTATTTTCTTATTTGCTTTTAGCATGTTACAAAGTTGGTTCTAATGTTTATAGTTCAGACGCTGTATAAAATACACGGATCAGGTGTCGAGCAGGTACAGTGTAAACGACCTAAGAGTCATTTAGCTCACTGAAAAACTTAATTTATCTTTCACGTGATAGAACTTGAGATGTGAGTTGGTTAATTTCCAAATTGCTTTTTTTTTCTTCTTTTTAACAATACTAAATATTTATAGTTTTATTTGTGAGAATCACATGAGCATGTTTCAGAAAAACTTTATTTGGTTGGAATTTAGTTATGAGAATAAATGGCGGTTGACTTACACATAACTACAAAAAGGTTACCAAACCTTGAGCAAGGTCAAAAGAAGGTTCTTGGAAGCTATGTATAAAGCCATAAAAGGGAATTTTCAAGATTTGTCTACTTTGATAAGAGGTTTCACCGACTCTACATTATTGTCAATTCAAATGCAACACCTCCCTCTTCTATTTTTATTACCGCACACAAGCGAAAGCTAGCTTAAGTTTGACTCGATCTTTATATCGAGTTGGCTTGAGTCGGTTTAAAATAAAAATGAGCTGAAACCTTAAACTTGAGTTCGGCTCAACTAAAATTCAAGTTGGCTCACTCGACCAATTTATATAACTTATTCTCAAAAGCTAAAAATAAAATTTTACTTAGCCAAATGATCAAGTATGTAAGTTACATGATTATTTAACTCTTGTAAAGGCTTAACTTGTCGTTATAAAGTAGGTGATCCTTCTACTTTTGTTACTTCGTCAATATGGAACAAATAAACAATGGAATAGTTAATTTTTAGAAAAAGGAAAGAGACATTTTAAAGAGTAATTGCTTTCATCCAAACTTTCTTTCTCACTCGATGTTGGATGAGTGTGGAACAATGGAAAAGATAAATTCTTTAGGAAATGAAATGGCCATTTTAAAGAGTCATTGCTTTCATCCAAACTTTCTTCCTCACTCGTTGTGGGATGAGCAAAAGTGTAAAAGTTTATAGAGTTCCAACTTTAAGTAGAATGACGGAAAGGTAATTTCACTCTTTATCTTAAGACGCTAAACTCACTTAAATGTCTTAAAATTTTGAAAATAATATTTTTTTCTCATAAAGAGATGTATTTTAAAATAGCATAGATTATTTGTTTAATTATAACTAAATTTTCTTTAGGCTCATAGTAATACCTAACATAAAGTTAAATATATTGTTTTGTTTAATAAATAGTCTTATCCCATGGTTTATTTTTATCTTCAGTTAATATAAGTTTTAATAATAAATAGTCTTATCCCATCTAATGTAGTTTTATAAGTACTTTTTTATATTTTTAGAAAGAGTCAAAGATTAATCAATTAACTTCTCGGGATGTCAAAGTGATATGTAGTCACATAATTTTTTGACTGTACAGCTCAAGTGGGTTACCATAATCCAAAGGAAAAGAGACAGACCAACCAGTTACGTTCAAAATGGTACACCGAAGCTAATACTTCGATGGTGTGTGTTAAAACCGCAAGTTCAACAATGGACGAGGAGTGTCCATGGTTGGTCGCTGAAATTTCCGTTGTGGCAGGTGTGTCTATGAATCGAGCCATTCCAACCTTGACTGGGTTGTAGGGACTTTTGTCTCTTGGGGAGAAGACCATGGGTTCAAATCTTGACATGTGGTAAATTAGAATTAGTTTAGTGTAATTTAGCAATAAGGTTATTGTAACATCAACCGTCTAAAAAAAACCAATCGAGCATTGGGGCCACCTGAGTAGTTAATGGTAGACAGAACCAGTGACTCATATCAATAAGCTTGGACAGACTGGTTGACCCTTAAATGATGCACATGGCCTCAATATCGTGACAGCAAGTCCTCTTAGTATAAACGATTAAAGCTCAAGCTTAAACGAATTTAACATCGGCTCTGCTCATTTACACCCATAGTCGCAAGTCGCAACCATTTTCAAATGATATAAACTTCTTTTTCATGCATTTGGCTCATTAAACTGTTTGAATTTACCTTTAGATTTATTAGTTTAATTATTATTTAACCCTTTGAATAAAGGTACAATATAGCGATAACTCATATGATTGAATACATGTCCTTTAAATCTCATAGTTCATGCATCAAGGGAAAATTTATGATAAGACCAACTCAATTTATTATTATTATTATTATAAACATAACATACGATGCATATATGAAATTTGCATGTGCATTATATATAGTCAACGTCGTATCTCAAATGCATAGCTTGATATTTGAGACCACAGGATACAACAACTCATTTCCTGTAAATATATTAGATGGGAGGATTAGTGTAAATTTCCTTTGTATATGTTGTAATTAGTGGCGAAGCTTGAGATTTCCGACGGGGGGTCGAAAACGTATATAACCAAAAATTTCTATAGATACGGGGGGTCGAAAACGTATAAACCCAAAAATTTCTATACGAAAACTACATATATAACACTACTGAGCGAAAAGTTCGGGGTGTCGGGCGCCCCTCCTGGCCCCTTCCATACTTCGCCCCTAGTTGTAATTGTTGTCCCCTTGCCTGTTCGAGTCTGGGATTTGTATTGTTTGGCCTTTTACCTGTTTGGGTCGAAGGTGGTTTTTATGTAGGATTTGTATTGTTTCGCCTTTTACTTTTTTAGGTCCAGGATGGTTTTTATGAAGTTTTCTTAAAAAAAATGATCCTCACACGCTGTCAGGCGTGTAGAAATTTTAGTCTTTTAAGAGGGTGGAAGCTTCACAAACACGAACAAGGCATCCAGATCCATTTTGGTTTCTAAACTCATTTATTTGTCTAGGATTGACTCAATATGAAAAAAAAATTATTTTTATTTTTATAACGGCAAATTAAAGGTTGTCTAGTGATTGACTCAATATGAATAAAAAAATCATTTTTTATTTACAAAAAAAGGATAATCTTTATTAAATCATTTGATTGAATTTAATAAAAAAATACTTGGAGCATGAAAAGTCAACTGGATATGGATATATACGGTTTATTTTATAGAGTTTATTTTCAAAGATAAATTTGGTATATGTTGTGATGCTTCAATCTAATATCAGAATTGATTTAGACAAGTTTCAATATATTTTCTTTACTAGTTTAATAGTTTAAGTTTTCGTGTGTTACACTGTGGTATAAAAAAACTTCTTATAATTGAAATTACATTTCATGTTCTTAAAGGCTCATGGCCATGCAATATCACATGTCCACATAAGAGAATCACACCATATAGCCACCATCGCCTCGCAGATGTATACACATGACATCGATGATTTTCGTTTATCAATCCTACAATACTATTGATTGTAGAACCTCTTGAATCATTGAGAGAAAAATCTGGAGAACGATGATGCTAAATCATTTAGATTGTAGAACCTCTCAGATGGTAGAAGCTTCAAGCCAAAGGAAGACAGAGCCTAGGGGTTCCATGTGAAGCAGTGAAGGAAAAGAACAAGGCAACAGGAATTTAGGTTTTTTAGGTGACTTATATACCCGGGTCATAAAACGGGCCGGATTGCATTAAACGGGGATTCGCGAATGAAAAAAAAAACCCAACTTATTTTCCCGCCAAAAATGAATTTAGGATGCTCTAAGGCACTGCCACCTCCGCCCAAATCTTCTTGTTTATTATATATAATAGATTAGACAGAGTTAAAGACCACTAAATTATGTTTTCAAGATGTCAAGGTGATATCCAGTCACATAAATCTATAACTACTCAGCTCAAGACGGTTACTAGGATCCAAGGGGAAAGAGTAAAAAACAAACCAATTGTATTGAAAGTAATACGTCGAAGCCAATAGTTCCATAGGGTGTGTTGAAGCCACAACTTCAACAATGGACGAGGAATGGGTTTGATGCATTGGAACTCAGTGGAAGGCAATGAAGGCTCATGGGTTTGAGATTCTATTTTGCTTTATTTCTTGTAACCCACTTCGATGAAGCATCAAAGAATATATTGTTTTAGACTTTTGGAGTGTGCACGTTACTGCACCGCCAGAAAAAATGAACCAACTTCTGAGTAGTAAAGTCTTGGCTTGCCGATTTGAGAGTTAAATGAGTCCAATTTACAGCAAAGGACTTTGGGACTCCAGGTAATCTGCTTGAGCGTATTCAGAGGTCTGAGCGCGATGGGATTTTCGTAACAATAGGAACACTGAGGTGTTCAGACACAGTGTGGAATCAATGTTGGGTTCGGAAAACCAACGATCCGAATGAAATCTTCTTGTTATGGAGAGTGTTCCTTCCTCTAGAGTCTTTGGAGCCGGTGATTTGAGTAAGTGGGAGTCGGTTGAGATTGAGGATGAGTTATTGGCTAGTTTTCCCAGGACTAAGTTCGTGATGACCGTATTGAAGCTGATAGGAGATTTATGTCACACCCCAACCGATGGCGGGAACATCGGAGTGACACGAATGAGATTGCTCAAAACATTATAACTACTGAAATATGGCAATAATTAAGAAATCAAAATTTCATTTCATTGCTAACTTTAAAGATACAATTGTCTTGAAAGGAAAGCACCAATTTGCAATTTAACATGACTAACAAAAAGGAAATACATAAAGTAAAGTTTGGATGCGTTTCTAGTCCACCCTAAGTAGATTTTTCGAATATCATCATCAATTTCCTACAACATGTATTAAATATATATGCCAACACAAAAGGTCGGAGAACATACAAGTTTGATTTACATAGCATACGTATAAAGTCTCAAATCCAAACATGGCAATTTGTATACTAAGTTACATATCATACTACCATGGAAAAACTATAGGTCAAACCAAAGTGTCCACTAGTGTAATCTTGTCATCGCAATGAATAGGACCGTATTGATTGAATACTTAACAATGAGTCAACAAACGGGCGATGTGCTATTCCTATAATGTGATACATGTTAAGGTGGGCTCACGAAGTTAATGACAAACAGGTTGCATGAATGTATATAGCATGTAAAAACATCAAGTATAACAAGTAGCATGTTTCTAGTGGAATGAGTGTTTGCATAAGACTGGTTATGTTTGTTTTGTGAATTTAATAGGTTATACATGTTATACCCAAAAAAGGTTTAAAACGAAAGAGGGTCAAGTATACTCATAGTTTGCAAATGCTTTTCACAAAGTGAATCTTGATTGATTTGAAGGATGGAACACCGAGGTTATCCTAAAAGGATAAACAAAGGTTGTGTGAGTTTATGGATTCGATCATGGAATGGATTCAGAGATTTTATCAATTTGAAATTACACAAAAATCTATCTTGTTAGAACACTTATTTGGACACCATAGTGATTGACATTCTTCATGAGTTTTACACTTATTGGAAGTCCAAAGTAAGAAATTTCTATACTTTAATAGAATTCCACCTTAACACATGATAGTCAACCATGGATTGGTTGGTATCATGGTTAGGTTTTTGGATATATATAGTTATAAACTTAAGTTCAACTCATAGATTGTCAAGTATGGTCATGCATGGGTTAGATGAATTCATTAACCCTTTTCTTCACCAATGCACAAATCATTACATGGATGATTCAGATAATCATAAATTTTATAAGTACAAGAATACAAGTATCTAAGTGATCTAATTCACCTAAACAACCAAGTGACATGACTAGACGAGTGCATTCCAAACATGGACAATGTATGGAGACTTAGTGTAGTATTGTTCACTTTGTTACTTAATTGGAAGTTGTTTGGTGACTTAGAAAGTGAGTTAAAACACATATCATCTCTGGAACAATCCTTAATCCAATTCATCCAATCAATGGGATTTTTGGCAATGTGAAGATGTTCAAGAAATGAAGTAGGATGAACAATGTTTTGAAAAGTTTAGCAAAAACAAATTTTTAAATCAACTTTGGGCCTTAAAATGGTGATGTTCCAACTAGTTTACCATGGTAAACTTGTGGAAACATTCGTAGAGGTTACCCAAGTGGAAAGAAGCAAGAATTCACGAAGAAGAGAAAATGAAGTGAGTTGAAAGCTCACTTTTGCACTTGGAAGTAAGCTGCCCCAAGTTGCAAATCTGATTGCTTGAGAGTGTTTAAAGAGTGATTTGAGTGTGGGAAAAGTGAAAGGAGGTATGAGAGGTTTAATTTTATAGTGGTGGATTAGGGTTTGAGTTTTATGAGATTTGAAAGTGATTGGAGGTGAAAGGAGGGAAAATGACCAACCTAGATGAAAAAACAACTTTCTGCGGATTATGCCTCGTCGCGCGAATGGGATAGGTATGCCTCTAGCGCGACGCGAGGGCATGAAATCCCAAACTTTGTTTATTTTGTTCAACTTCAGTCCTTGAACTAGGTTTTGTTGCTATTTTAGTTATAAACTTATGTTTTAGTATGTTATCATGCATTTTGGGTGTATTACAAATGTGAATAACGTGTGAGTATGTATGTTTGAAAAAATATGAATAACGTGTAAGTATGTATGGTTGACAAAATCTAAAGATAGTGTATGCATAACGTATGTTTAGGTTTCGTATAAAAAATAAATTTCGTGATTGATTAGGTATCGTGCAAAACATGAACAAATAAGTATGAATAAGATGCAAAATTCTATTACGATCAAAGTATCGAGATTATAAGGATTAAAACGAAATATGATTACAAGTTACTAAAAATAGAAAGTACAAAATACGGAACGTTACACTTTAATGGGCCTTTCATGTAACTGATGAGAGGGTTGTTGCAACTAGGTAGATTATTTGAAATCATAGCTTGCTCCTGGGAAACTGGAGGCGTGTTGAGTATTCGCAAGGCCTTCAAGTGGGAGATTGTTGAGTTGGTGAAGTCCTTGATTTATTGCGCCTTATGGATTGATGTTAAAAGACATGGGTCATGCCCAGTTTAGTTTCTTGGTCCTAAGTTGTTTAACCTAATTGTTCTCTCTTTATATATATATATATATATATATATATAATATATATATATATTATATATATATATATTAGGATCATGGTGAGACATAGGCTAATTGAGAAACTTGAGAAGCATTCTAGACCACATATTTTCCCTAAGCTTTTCGTAATATACACATATGTATTGTTTAAAATTGACTATATACATATATGTATATTGAATTATACACATATGTATATAGTCAATTTTAAACTATACATATGTGTATATTACGGAAAGCTTAGACAGACTGGTTAGCCTTCGGATCTTGCGCATGGCCTCAATGGTTGACCCCGTGACACCGTGCACTCGTTTTACGAGTTGAGCTAAAGGTTAAACAAGCTCGGCCTTGCTTATTTACACCATAGTCGCAACCATTATTAAATGATATAAACTACTTTTGATATCACACTTTATGAATATGATTTTTTTAGCTTTGTTTAAGTTTATTATCTGACCCTTTAAATAGAAGTCAAATATAGCAATAACTAACTCATGGTTGAATATATATGACCTTTAATTCATAGTTCATGCTCAAGGGATAATATACGATACGACAAACTTATTATAATAAACATAACATAGAATTTGAACTTTTGTTACCTTCTTTCCAAACACTTTCTTTCAATTAAATAAAAAAAGGTAATAATAAAAATCGTAACTTGACTTATTTTGATAATGTTCATAGTGATGCATATATGAGATGTGCATGCGCATTTAATATAATCATCGTTATATCTCAAAATATAACTTTGATATTTGAGACCATAGAATACAACAGAAAATGGTCCCACACGCTGATTGGTGTGTAGAGTTTGGAAGCTTCACAAACACAATAGGCATCCCGATCCATTTTGGTTTCTAAACACGTTTGTTTAGGATTGAGTCAATATGAATAAAAAATCAATTTAAATTAGGAGGGGTAATTTTATTAAATCATTTGATTAAATTTAAACCAAAATGAAAGAAAAAAATACGGGTAACTTTGTAGAAATGTAATCAAGTTTGACGATTATTCCAATTAAGTCACTGAAATTTTTTGTCTTTCTAACGTCACTGAAGTTTCATTGGTGTTCTAATACCATGTAATTAATTCCTAAAATCAACGACGTCATGTATGCTTGGTGGTTAATTAAACTGCAATTTACGTGTGTAACAAAAAAGGTAAATCTCTAAACGATACAAATTTATACACATGCCATCATTTATATTGTCCGCCTCAAGATAAACAACTTGACATACCACTTTTTTGGACGGCCAACAGAGTCAATCGCGATCACTCTTGGGGCATCCACTTGGAACAGAGTACTCCGAGAGTAACCTGAGTCCACCACCAATCCCAGGGAAAACCCGGTAACCCACCCGCCCGTAGACATGTTAGTGAAATTAGGGATTTGTCTGTTGATGAGGTTAAGATAGAGCTTTCTCGGTTTATGGAAATTGGCCGAAAATGGTATAATTTGATCATTTGTTGATATGTTGTAGTTTTGTATTTTGAATTCGTATTGTATAGGTTTTTGAATTGTGTGATCTTACTTTTGGATTAAAGTATTTTGAGTGTATACGGAATTAATAATTGGATACGACCCAGAATTTTTTTTTTGGAAAATATCACAGAATAGTAACCAAGTTTCTCTCATGTTTCACTAAAGTCACTATAACTTTTTTTGTCTCACTAAAATCACTCAAGTTTGATTTGTTGTTCTAATGTTGCGTAATTATCAGGTTACCAGGTTATTGCTATATATTTTAATTTTTAATTCTTATGTGAATTTTGTAATTTACATATCTACCCTTTCAAACAAAAAACAAGAAAAAGGAAAATTTTATATTAAATTACTCAAGTTTTTTTAACCATATTAAAAAACCAAAAAAAAAAGTTTCTTCTTCATCGTGCTTTAACTCTCGTAATCCGACCAAGGGAACAAATTCCTCAAAATTCAGGCGACTCTCTGATAGCTAATTCAGACAACCAAATCTTGCATTCCCGATCACGTCCCTGCCTTGTCATGCTTCCGCACAAATCGATTTCACAGACCCAAATCAATTTCATAGACCTTAGATTCCGGTGAAAAATCGAACTTTCCAATCTAGTGCTCAACCGTTTAAAACGCCTCTTAAAGACCACATTAAGTTTTCTCCATCCCTTACGAAGCTTCGGCAGTCTTTTGGCCATCAACGGAGCACCGTACCGTCAAGACCCAATGCTCCGATGAACTAGTGCGCTCACCGGTGGAGGTGGAATGTAAAGGAGACGGGGAACATACCCTGGGAAGAAGAAAGGCCCTCGACCGCCAAAGTAAGAAGTTGTCGGCGAAATTCTATTGCCGGAAAAAAACACGTTGGGAAGTCGGAAGTCGACGGTTACTGTGAAGAAGAAGAGTCAATTTTTTATTTAGCTTATGTTGTCGTGCATTTTGGTTTTCTTTTTTTGTTCTTTAAATGAAAGGATAAATAAGTAATTACCAAATCCACACAAACATTAAAATTTAAAGAAAAAAGATGGTAACATGTTAACTTACTAATTACGGAAGATTAGAAGAGTATATCAAACTTGAGTATTTTAGAGATACAAAAAAAGTTTGAGTGACTTGAATAGAACATATTGAAACTTGATTACTTTTCTATAAAGTTACCCTTTTTTTTAAAGTCAGGATATTTTTTTATGTGAAAACGAATTGGAAATTTCGTGTGTTTAATTAGACTATCATAGGGATTGGGTGGAATGTTGCAACTTTTCGTGAAAAGTGCAATTGAAGGCGGTTATAAGCGTTGGTAGCTAGCATCTATATTAGTGGGAATTGTTAGACTGGGTGGTGGCTGCGGCTACTCCCTTTTCCACCTCGGCTCATTGAAGCCTCCAACACCATGGTAGCCAAAGGAGGTGCCAAAGTGGGCTCCAACAAGCCCATAACGGACGCGAGAGGGAAAAAGAGTGGGGCCCATGTGCAAAGAACCGATCAAAGATTTTCTTGTTTTTTTCACTTTTTTAATTATTTGTTAACGCACACCGGGTTAGTTAAAGGATGGGCTAGTTAAAGCCCTACTGCCTATGTGGCAGTGATGTGGCGCTTTAGTAGCTCACGCCTGGGGTGATATCGGTGGAGTTTGTGAGAACTCAACATAATTTAGCTGACCATTTAACCAAAGAGTTATGTAGAGATCTTGTGCATAAGGCGGCTTAGGGATGAGATTAATGTCACACCCCAACCGATGGTGGAAACATCAGGGCGTGACACTAGGCGAACCAGATTGTCTCAAAAGAAATTCCATAACGACTAACATGACAATATCTTAAACAGTTAATTTCCCATACAATCAACCAACATTTCACGTTTAATCATTACAATATCTCTTAATACATATCAAGTTAGATCTCCTCTAGATTTATTACATGATTTTCTAAGGCAAATTCTAAATTCAAGCATCCGTAGCAAATATCCTCAACCTGCCACATATGTTAAAATAAAACGTCATTACAATTAAGTAAAGGTGAGCATACAGGTTTTGCGTACATAATAGATATAAAAGCGTTTAGCATACACCGCATGACATACGTAAGACTTGTGAACTATGTATCTTCTAGATTCAAGTAAACCAACAAACCGCGATTGATCGAGGCATGCGAACAAGTGTCCACATCCTAAAGAGAAAATAAATGAGAAATAAAAATGCGAGCCTTAACAACCCCGAGCCTCTGGGTGGCGGGTCAACCTCTAGTATATAATCATGTTAAGGGTGCCGTACAAGCAATCAAGTAACACATACAATTCAGCAGATTTCACGTATAGTTATGTACAAGCGGGATTGCGAATAAGCATTTGATTTGTGTGATGTGATTTGATATTGGAACATATGTGACACCCAAAAGTGTGTTTAAGCGTAAAAGGGATTCAGGTATACTCAATGTCGGTGCGTTTTGAGATAGATACGAGATCTGAGATGAGTTGAGGAGAGCGCGGGATCGACGTGTAAGCGAACAGAAGTTCATCAGTCTTCCGAAATGCTGAAACGGTGAACGGGTGAAAGAACAGTAGACAAGTTCGGGCGAACTTGACTACCTGAACTTACTAGAGGTACAAGTTAGGGCGAACTTGTCTTGTTTCCTGAGAAACTAGCAAGTTCGGGCGAACTTGCCCTAATTGCTGAGGTGGAATGCAAGTTCGGCGAACTTGTCTGATTCTCTTGAGAATGGGACAAGTTTGGGCGAACTTGTGTGAATTGTTGAGGTTTTAGGCAAGTTCGGGCGAACTTGGTCACCATTCTGGTGACAAGTTCGAGCGAACTTGATGTAATCTGAACGAACTTGACTGTTTTGGCATCCAGATCGTACGTTTTCGCGTCGTTTGCTGAGGAAATCGAGTGCCCATCCCTCCAACCTTAAGCCACTGAGTAAAACTTAGGCTGGAGAGGTCTTTTGGAGCGAGTTTAGCCATTTTACAGAAACTCAGGCTAATCCGGGCAAACTTGATGGTTCGTACGTGTTAGTCCAGCTTGTGTAAAGTGACGATTCCGTCCTTGTGCTTCCGGATCTGAGATCTTGCTTGACAACGCCTCGTTCCACTTCAGAGTGAACGAAACATACGTTATTTAGTCCGAAATGTGTGTAAAAATCGATGTTTTAAAGGTTTAAATTAGATCTAAACATAGATCTGAGTGACAAAACAGAAGTTTTGTATAAAAAGATAAAGATTTTCGTAAACAGAAGAGATTTGATGAAAACGAAGGCAAAACCTTGTGCAAAATCGTTGTAAACGTTGTTGTAACTTGAAAACGGGTTGAATCTTACTTAGAAAACAAAGGGTTTCGGTTTAGGGGAGCTCCGGGCGAACTTGCAGCAAGTTCAAATAAGAAGAGGAGCTGAGTATTATAGGTGAGGTGAGAAAGTAGGCTGGATATATCAAGTTCAGGCGAACTTGCTACAAGTTCGAGCGAACTTGCTTGTTTCTGAGTTTTTAAGCAAGTCCGGCGGACTTGTGGTGAAATAAGGATTTAGGTGGTCTGAACTTGTTCGGCCGAACTTGTTCGGCCGAACTTGACCTATTGGCCAAGTTTTGTTCGTTTGTTTCGCGTTAGGAGTTCGTTTGGCGATTCGGTTCGTATTAGATAGTTATATTAAGCGTTATAATTGATTTAATAGTGCGATTTAGCGATTCGTGCGTATGAGAGCGTTGCGATAGCGATTGTAACCATAACATAAACAATATAACACACATAAAACATAATTCAACATAATTAATTGTGTTTTGCGATGCGATGAGATAAGCAGTGCGATGGCACAAGTGTTTATTAAACAATAACACACTTGGCTATTAAAGTAACATAGTTACTTGTGATTGCGTGAGTTTAATAAGCGATTAGATGCGATAACCATTGTAACAAAACATAATTAATTAACATGACTTTCTCATAATCAAATCTTGGAATACAAGGATGAAAATAAACATAATAGACTGAAATAAAATAACAACGAAAATTACGATTGTTACAATTAAAGTCCACTTGAAATTTCCCGTGTTAAGATACCCAATTCCCATCTAATATGACATTAGGTGCTGAATTTAATGCGGAAAGCTTAACATCTAGAAATTGAAACACAATAGTAGCATCATCCGAAGGTATGTGTTCAGATCTGCAAGTTAAAGGAGGTTGACGGTTTTCTTCTTAATAGTTCTTTGAAAAATTGCATATGCAGGTGCAAGAATAAAGAACTACCTATATGAGAATGAAGTTTAGCCGCTTCAAGAAGCTAGGACTTGGCTTTGATATGTTCATTGAAGGATGGGACACAAGCTGTAACATCCGTCGTAAAAACGAGTTCCAAAATCCTCTCTGTTTAAAACTTTGGAAATTATTTAAATATTTCGTTACGCATTTGTTCATTTTATAAAATATGTTAGATAACCTTCATAATAAATTAGATAATTAATATATTGATTAAATAATTAATATATATATATATATATATATATATACTAGGTATATACCAATAATTAAGAAATTAAAATATAAAATAAAGAAAACAGGGACAAACGGGATTCGAACCCGGGTCCCCATACCCACACACACGGACTTCACCACTGAGCTACACGCACCTATCTGATTTTATCTTAAACCAAATAACTATTATACCGAAACAAGCTCCTAAAAACAGTTCAAAATAACCGCCCAGCAAAGATGTCTGTAACTCCCAAATCCTTGTCAGTTACCGTTTCTTCTTCGATTTAAACCCAAGAAAAACTGATGTTCAATCACGCATTATGACTCAATTCAGTTACAAATCAATGTAATAATCAAGCTTTGACTGGAAACGGACGAAACCGAATTCGTGATTGACACCCACACTTTCATCTATAAATAAGAATCCTTATACCTCAATTGAACTCGTTCACACTCTCAAAATCACTCTAAACACTCAAAAACAAATCCTCTGTGTTCGAAAAACACTTCGTCGGAACTGGGTGTTGTCGCCGGAATCTCTCGTCTGGAATAACGATTCTCTTCTAATCAGTAAAAGTCTATCACTCAAATTTCAATTTACAGTGCTGTATGTATTATGAATAAATCAAAAAAAGTTCAAATGGTTTTATATAAATATCAGTCGGGTTCTGGGTTTTTGTATTAGGAAGAAGATGATGTCAGGTTAAATGTTTTGTATAATTTAAAACGGATTTTTAAACGGGTTAGACACACAGTCCAGTGGTGGACTGTGTGCAATTTTAAACACCCGTCCCTGGTTCCATACTGGTGCATGTCCGATTCTCTGAAAATAAACCCATAATTTTTGTTACTGAATAAGATCGCTGGTAACAAGTATATTAATATAATATAATTTCAAAATATAACGGGTTAGACACCAGCCCAGTTGGTTGGGCTGGGTGCAAATCAATACGAAGGTCACGGGTTCGGTATAGGTATGCGCACCGATTCATTAATTTAAAAATCTTTTTAAATTAAATAATTTCTGATATATTCTAATTAGTATATATATTAATTAAAATGGAGTTTATTTCGGGTTAGACACGTAGCTCAGTTGGAAGAGCTGCGTGCACGCAACCGAGAGGTCACGAGTTCGAGCCTCACTACACGCAGCCAATACCACAGTTGAACCGGTCAGACCTTATCAGGTCTGACAGGTTTTTTTTAATTTTTAATTTTTATTTATTTATTTATATTACTTTTTGTATTTATATTTTAGTTAAAAATCAATTAAAAATACATTTTCGAAGCTTTTAAAATCTCAATAAAAACCACAAAAATAACCTAAAAATCTAACAAAAAGTAATTAATCAAAATATTAATTTTTATATAGTTATCGAATTATTGCGTTATTATCTAGGTTAGTCTTCTTCGTCGGTTAAATCCTCATTTCGTGCGCACTCTTCATAATAAAAAAACGCACCCACTGTGAGTGAATTCTTACAAACTTCCCATTTTTATTCATGTTTTGGAGTGTATCATGTGTCATTTATACATTTCGTTTATTCAAACCCTTGTGCTATTACCATATATGAACTATCGTGTGATGTAAATGTTGTTTGTTGTATTGCGAGTTTACATTTTTGTCAAGTTACGTGCAAATCATTCATTAGGCCCATCAGTTCCTCGTTGGAGACGAGTGAGCATCAGGTGCCTCATTAGATCGGCTCCGTTTGATTGAGCGTGATCTCATTGTTCATCATTTGGTATGTGTGTGTGTGCATTAATTGATATTATGTGTTTTGTGGTTTAATTTACATATACGTATACTTATATTTGGTTATGCACATTTTTATTCAAATAACCAATATAACTAATTCTTTCAAACATTTAAATAAGATTTACTCGTCAACTTTTGTTGACCCAAAACCCTATTTTTACACATGATACAGGTGGACAGTTGAAGCAAGGAACACATAGGAAATTGCCTTAGAAGAAAAATAAAGAAGTCATAAAAATGTATTTGAACATGTTGTGCTTGTATGTTTATTGTAATTTCTTCTTTAAAAAGAAATAATAAATATGAAACTTTATAGTAAATGTCATGAGCTTTGATAAAACCCAATCATGCCCCGACTACCATTTCCGCTGCGGGTCAGGGTGTGACACAGGCTAGTGAAAATAGTGACAAGAAAGAACACAAGAGTATGTAAACTTGTGTGTATATTAACTTCATGTATTCACTGAATAGAAAGGTTCAATACTTAGCGACACCCCTATATTCGAATATTTGAAATGTGTAATATACTAATATGAAATTCAATTATCGTGACATTTCATTTATGCATAAGTTTGATTGTTGTGAATTTGTTTAAGTTAATTAAGGATTTCGCTAAAATGGGGGAGGTATGTTAGATATTTTAGTGTAATCGGGATTAACTTGGTGACCAAAGAGAATTATGATACACATCGAACAAGTTAGGAGGTGCAGGGTGCACGCTTGTTCGAGTTGTTATAATTCCAAGTATTTGGGCGAAGCCCCGAAGGGGGGTTCCAAGGGGGCAAAGCCCCTGGGAGCAGGGTCCAAGGGGCAGAGCCCCTGGCTGGGGTCGAGCTCAGAAGATAAATTTTATTAAAATTTCATCAGAATTCTTTAGAAAAAATTAAGGCAGTTTAAGGCAGATTTCTTAAAATTAGAATTATAACTGCCAGAGGCAGTTATCTGCAAGAAACACCCAAAATTCGTATACAGTTTTTGGTCTCTTTTTTTTGTTCATATGAATTTACCAAAAATCATACTGTTGTTCTAATTCTCGAAATCAGAGTTGTATCCGATTGAATTATTCGATAGAACCACCGAAATAAATTGACCTGAGAGTGAATACACGCTTCTCTGATCGTCCGGTTTTCTGAAAATTCCGCAGCATCACCCTCCTCCTATTCACCAAACCACACAACCCATTACGGACTAACCTCCACCCGCCAACACACATCCAATGACCAATCAGGCGAAAGATAGCATACCTAAACACTAAATTTATCTTTCAGCCACACAACCTATTCCTATCTCACCCTTGCCAACCTCCTATCCCAATGCCATATTAGACCCGAATTGGCAACAAGCTATGACCAATGAGTATAAAAGCATTATTAGATAATTATACATGGGAATTGGTTCCTCCCTTAAATTCTCATCCGGATATATGGTGTATGTAGTTGTTTAAACATAAATTTAATTCTGATGGTTCTTTAGACAGGTACAAAGCTCGGTTGGTTGTTAATGGGAAGCCCGAACTGTCGGCAATGATTGCCTTGACACTTTTAGTTCGATTGTAAAACCAGCTACCATTCGTACTGTGTTGACTATTAGACTTTTCAAAAATTGGCCAATTAACCAACTTGATGCTAAAACTGAATTTCTTCATGGCAATTTGCAAGAAAAAGTATACATGCATCAACCTACCGGGATCGTCAATCAAGCCGCACCGAATCTGGCATGTAAATTAATACGGTCAATCTATGGCTTAAAGCAGGCGCCACGGGCATGGTTCACTCGATTCTCTATTTTTTTTAATTAAAGGGGTTCAAGGGAAGTACATGTGATAACTCGTTATTAGTTTATCAGCAAGGCCCGGACATGACATATCTACTTTTATATGTGGATGCAAGGAGTTTCCACCATGGGCGGGTGTGTCAACGAAACCAATCTTGGAAACATGGGTTGTTGTAACCTGGAACAGATGGATCGCCAGAAAGGGGTAATGGACCTTTCTAAGGGATGGATACATTCAAATTCGGTTGTCAACACTAGGAAGTTCGACTTGTGGATAGGTCCACATAATTAATTTGAGTGATGAAAGGTCGTTGCATGCTTGGATCAAGTCTTATGAGCATTCCTTTAGACAAATTGCCAAAGTAAAGCCTTTATTTCAGGGTACTGCCGCATATGTGCATGTTTTGGTTGTGGAAGAACGTGACATGCCAAATGTTTGAAGATCACATTTACACATGTTGTACTGAATACTAAGGTTTAATGGCCACTCCCACATATCCTTGGGAGTAGTCGCAATGATTACGGAAAGTTGTGCAATGGAAGCGCTTGCACTTCTCGTCTACCACTAGTCGAGCGATGGGGCCACCTAATAGTTCATGGTAAAACAAAACCAACGACTCACATCAACACCATGCTCTCTTAATTTAAACGAGCTGAACTCAAGTTTAGACAAACTCGGTCTTGGCTATGCTACTTTACACCCTTAGTCGCAACCAATTTCAAAAATATAAACTACTTTTACATTTGGCTAGTTCAGAGTGTTTGAATTTATTTTTATCATTGTTTGTAAGTTTAATTATCTGACCCTTAGAATAGAGGTGATATATGGCGATAACTAACTCATGGTTGAATATATGATAATGTTCACAGTGATGCATGCATAACTCATGGTTGAATATATGATAATGTTCATAGTGATGCATGCATATATATATAATATATATATATATATAAATGAGATGTGTATGTGCATTTTATATAGTCAACGTCGTATCTATAAATTATAATAAATCAAAACAATCTTAGGTTATATGTCAATCACTTAAGCTATTAATTGCCACATGGCATTGTTATAATCATTATTGTTTTGTTTTAGGAGGAAAAACACAAGGCTTTTGTTTCACTTATTTTTGTCACAAATTTTAAAGAAATCAACTTTCCTTTTTGTACAGACTATTTCCTTTTAAAGAAATTACTTGCAAAAAATATTATAGATTTGTTCCCTTTTAAAGTATATCCACTTTCCTTTGTTATCTTTTATAATAATATTTTCTTCATAAGAAATTATTTGCAGAAGCCTACATATGATTAATTATTTTACACTGATTTTTAACTAGGTATTTTTGACCCGTTAAATTTTTCATTATTTAATTAATTTAACATTTCCAATGAAAACTTCGATGCTATTTTAAAGGTTCATTTGTATTCTTTGATTTATTGATATATAATAATATTCTTTCCATTCAATAAATATCTGTCAATAGTTCATTCAAGATTATATGAATTTATTTTTTATCAAACTTTCAATAATAAATCTTAATCAATTATCGATTGCATACGTATTTTTTATATTAAATAATTAAAAATATTTTTGATTATTTTTATGTATCATTTAAATTTTAGTTACATTCCTTTTTAAGATTAATCAAATCATTTTTTATGTTTATGAAACTTTTTTACTTTAGTTTCCAGATTGTGTTCTCTTTTTTATAAAGTTCTTTCTGTAACTAAATTGTAAATAAATGACCTTTTAAAATATAATCAGTAATTGTAACTGAAATTATAACTGACTTTTAAATATTATAATATATATTTAATGCATTCAAGTTATAAAATAATAAAAGTTTTATTTATGTTCAAGAATGGTAATAGTTTAAATTGCCTTCTTTTTTTGTTTAAATAGATTAATATAATAATTATTACATTTTGTGTATTGTTATTATTATTTTTAATGAAATCTTGAATGATAACTGATTAACTGCAAATCATTTCTATTTAAAATGTTTGCATAACTTATTAATAAACAACAACTTGATGTTTGGTCAATGACTATTAATAAAAGTCAAACATAATCAGCATCAAAGGTTGGTTTGTACTTAAAAGAATCAATTTTTTTCTCATGAGCAGTGACACTATAAAGAATAAAAAGAAGATACAAAGTTAAGTTACTAATATTATACAAAGATGAAAAATTTTACAAATAAGACGACAAATGTGAGATATAAAAAAATATTTAGAGATTTTTATAGATTGCTTATATGTTTATTACTTATATATTGTAATTACAAATGACGTTGGTAATCAATGGGCATAGTTAAAAACATTTAGGTACACTTAGATTTGAAGGTCTTAGGTTTAAGACTTTAAATCTCATATACAACACGAATAAAGAACAAAAACCTGTATATTGTAATTTAACTTTTTCCATATTTAATGCATCATTTCGTATAATTATAAAATAAATTATACTATATATTAAATAAAGTAAAATATATTATATAAAACGACATGTGATTTTTTTTTGTATTTATTTGTTAATAAGAAGCCACTTCATGTTAAAGGGTGGGGGTATTAATGTATAGTAATAATCATAACATGGGAACCAATTGTGAGCATAATATAATCTACATCTAAGTGTAATTTATCAAATTAATAAATTTATAAAAAGTATTTTTTTTATACCGCCCGTGTAACAAACAAGATCTTAAACTAGTCTCAAGTATATAACCCTGAGACCATAGAATACAACAGTAAATGATCCCACACGTACGCTGATGGGCGTGTAGATTGTAGAGTTTTTAAAGGCTTCACAAACACAAACACAAACACAAGGCATCCTGATCCATTTTGGTTTCTAAACACATCAGTTTAGGATTGAGTCAATATGAATAAAAAATCATATTTATTTATAAGGAGGCGTAATTTTGTTAAATCATTTGATTAAATTAAAAAACAATACTTGGTGCATGAAAAGTCAAATTGGACACAGATATAGATATATGTTGGGACTAATCTTATGATAACTCAAAAGTTAAAGGATGCTAAGTGGTTTAGTTTATTTTTTTAGAAGATTAATTATATATGATAGTTTTATTTTATTATTATTTTAGGTTTCTTAATTTTTGTCTAGGTATGTTTCTTTGACATCAAGGTTGTTTAGTATAAATAGGGATTATATGCAATGTTTTGAAACCGGTTTTTATATCGTACCAGATTTGGCTCAGAAACGGTTTCACCGGGTGTATTGGACGGTTCAATCGGATGTACCAGGGTTAAACCGATTCTATCAGACGGTTCAACCAGTACAACCAACTGGTTTGAACCGGTTTTTAAAACATGGGTTATGTGTTTTTGAAGAAGGCTTGATTTCCAACAATATATACGATTTATTCACAAAATACTCTTTACTCTGACTTTCTGCCTCGTCAAGCATGGGCAAAACTTTTAAGGGGCGGGAGGGGGCGGCCGACCCCTAGAACTTTTCGCTCAGTAGTGGAGAGTATGTAGTTTTCATAAAGAAATTTTTGAGTGTATACGTTTTCGACCCCCCGCTTTATAGAAATTTTTAGGTCTGTTGACTTTCACCCTCTCTTGGTCGAAAATCTTAAGTTTCGCCACTGTCGAAAAGAGAAAAACAATACTACCCTACAGGCTCCACTAAAAAAGAGCGACACATCACTTTGTGATAACATTTCAACCAGCCCATGAAAAGCCCTATAAACAATGTGGCACAATGGTATGTCTCAATAGGAAGATACAATTGTCTTATTGACACGAATAGTTTATATGCTATGACCTAAATTTATCAACCATCAATATTTTTGTCAAATGAAAGTGAAGTCATGTCTCTTGATATGGCTCTAGCAGCCCATGGATTTATAGCCTAATGGCATCTTAGTGGTGGGATAAGACTTTAGGACCAATAGGTTTTGGGTTCGATTCCCACAAGAGGTGTTTTCCTATGTTTATTGGGTTTCCTCCTGAATTGGTGTGGCATTATGCCTAGTGGAGATGGATATGATCGAGTGGTTCCTCTGGTGGCACCATGATACTCAAGTGGTCCGTTAGTGATCCGAATTTATCGTTAAAAAATATGGCTCTAGCACATGCAAGTGTAAGAAATTGGTCATTTAATCCAAGAGCTCTATTATCAATATCATCAATATATTAAAAACCAAAGTTAATAAAAAGTAGCTAACCCACTAAAAAGTTACGACATGGCAACTTTTTTAATTGATAGTTTTACTATATAATTTTTCTCTAATAACTCGTGTTTGTTAACCTAAAAAAAACTAAACTCGTAACTTTGCTTATTTTTTAGGCGTTTCATTGTAAAATTTGTTGAGAGCAGAGTTGCATTCAAACAGTGTACATTTTTTTTAATATGCTATATGAGTGCATGCCAGTATCTTGGTGGTACCCTGATGAACCGAACCGAACCGATTCCTACCAAACAATTATTTTCAATCGATGTAGATCACATGTTTATATTCTTTTGGTCATATCACAATTTTATGTATTTGTTTTTTCCTTTGTCAGTATTGTAACAACGAGACGAAGCGATACCAATCAAATTCATGTCGCGCAGCATGGGGAATCCACCAGCGCAATGGCAGGTTTTGATACCACTAGTTTTCTTAGTTAATAAAGGTGAAGGAACTTTGATGGGTTTAGTTGAATGTCACATGCCACTTAGGCTATGGACTAGTGGTAGAAGGAAAACCCTCTAGGTGTTTAGATAGGATGAGATGATGGGTTCAATCTTTTTCGGTGTTATTTTTGTTAAGGTTTGTAAACACAAGATAATTAAATGAAAATGTTAATATTGTATCCCCGCAATCTTTGTTTTTCGCTGCTTGTCTCATAACAAGTGTTACTTCCTTCTATTGCCATATAAATAAGCTTTATATCTAAGTCTGATAATTCAAAGGAGCGATTCGTTCATGAACCGGTGGGAATGCGAAAGAAGAGTGAAAAAAAGTTACTAAACTTAATAAATAAGAGTGTTTGTTTTAATAATTTATTAAAATTTAATACTTTAAAATTTATTTTAGAGTCTTTGTTTCTTTTTTGTTTTTTTTTTTTTGATTAATTCTAGATGTAGGTTATGTCAACCGGAATTAACATTACAGTTATGCTATTTTATTTCGATTATGTCACCCGTTAATATGCTGGTTACTTAGAGCGAATTAAATATGTAGTCTAGCAGACTAGCCTATAAATAAAGGGCTTATTTGTAATGTTTAACACAACTTTTTGATATCATAATAAACTTTATCCCATTTGGGTTGTCTCAAAACGTTCGCTAAAACGTATCTAGCATTTTATCACTTCCGCTCTGCGTCAATGTCCATGCTGGTGCGAAATCCAAGTTATCATGTTAACTAAGCTTACCATGACTCAAACTACCAGTTGCCTGGTTAAGGTACGTCTTCTACACATCAAGTAATCTAAATTATTACCCCCTTATAATACCTATAACCAGTAGTCCTATAGAATCAGAAATAATATCACAAGAATATTCTAACAAATATAAAATTCTTGAAATTTTTACACCGAACCGTACAGGGAAAAGACTTCAGTGACCAAACTTCCGAAGAAGTTTAACAAGTGCCATTTTCCCCGATCCTGAAAGTAGTACCATCTTGCTGGAACCTAGAACAGGAATCAAGGATAGGCGAGTTGGCGATAAGGGTATTGCTAAAGTTCATATTTGGATACTCTTCCGAGTAGTAGAAGCTAAAATAGGATGAAAAACTCTTGAAAGTTAAACTAGGATCATGGGTGTGGTCCAATATAGACAGGAAATAAAGACTAAATTTAGCTCTTTTAGCTTGAATCTCCATCTTTTTCTTCGCCAACCTCTCTTTTTTATGAGCATTTTGGTGACCTCCCAGAGCCTGTGAATTCACAAACTTTTTGCAGCAAAACGGGCATTTGTATTTCTTAACATTTGAAGGGATGGAAACCCTCTTTTCATCGATCGATTCGCCATCTTTGGAGCCATTTGCGCAAGGATCAATCAGAAAACCAAATAGTTTTAGCTTTTTATGGCTAACTATTTCAAGTGATTCTAAGTTAGATGTAACTGCTACCATTGTTTGAGATATGAAAGATAGTACACTTCCTACAAATCTAAGATGACCTATTTATAGAAAGTGTATTATAATCATATAGGCTTCAAGTAATGGCAAGAGTATATGCTATGTACCATTAAGCGCTATATAATTCTACAAGTTGCGTTAATATAAGGTTAACATGTCATAAAGTGGTGAACTTATACTCATTTTTTACCAAGATTGATCAACTTTTAGGATCAAGAATTAGATGCTCCCAAAATGCAACAAGGAGATTAACAAATGCCACCAATCAAAATGGCACTCAGAATTTAAATAAATCCCAACTAGGGATTTCAAGTGTTTTCATTATAACTCGAGATAACTGCCATTTTCGTACCTCTAGTTTGTTTACTTTTGTCATTTCAGGCTAATTTTAAAAATGCACAAATTTCCTCCCTGACATACTCGAAACGTGCCATTTTAGTCCAATAATTAAAACTCAGTTAAGTCACACAGGTTAAATGAAAGGTATTATTGTCATCTCATTATCTAACATAAAATAGG
The DNA here is from genome assembly GCA_947069175.1 of Scalesia atractyloides. Classification (NCBI taxonomy): domain Eukaryota; kingdom Viridiplantae; phylum Streptophyta; class Magnoliopsida; order Asterales; family Asteraceae; genus Scalesia; species Scalesia atractyloides. The sequence goes on from CAMTDV010000005.1 coordinate 5,316,711, forward strand.
GTGAAAGTAAAACAAATATGAAATGACAATAATACCCTTCATTTAACCTGTGTGACTTAACTGAGTTTTAATTATTGGACTAAAATGACACGTTTCGAGTATGTCAGGGAGGAAACTGGTGCATTTTTTAAAATTAGTTTGAAATGACAAAAGTAAACAAACCCAACATGGACGAAAATGACACTTAACTCAAAGAACATATGACAAACATGATATATTTATAATATTCTACACACAAAGACACTACTATCAACTTGACATTTTGGAAATAATAATTGGACATATCTTGCCAAACATATAAAGGTAGAAGTGGAAGGTGATGTTTATGGATTAATTTATAAAGTTTCATACATAGTCCACTAAGTAAAAGAACATACTTAATTCTTAAACAACAAACCTAAAGCTAAAAGTGAGCAGAACTTCTATGTTGGACCATCTTACCAATTGGATTAATGGCAGACTTGTACTTTTTGCAAAATACTTGTAACCTATTGAATGTTATTTATGATCAAGATTTCCAAAATTTGATACTGCCTGCTTTAATCAAATCCCATTTGTTGGTCTTATCCAGAAGTGCAGCTAGCACACACTACACAAGTTCTCATCATTAGAGAAAACGATACACACACAACACGAACTTGGTTTAAAAAAGCCCGAGGCGTTTAGGTTACATAAGCTCAGGCGTTATTTCTAAAACTAAAAACTTTTATGTTGGACCATCTTACCAATTGTGTTAATGGCAAACTTTAACTTTTTGCAATATAGTTGTAACTTATTGAGCATTATTTGCTAGTGATCAAGATTTTCCAAATCTGATACCTCATACTTTATCAATCCCATTTGTTGGTCTTATCCACAGGTGAGGTAAACACTACACAAATTCTCATCATCAGAGCAAACAATATACACAAAACACAAGCTTGGTTTAAAAAGCACGAGGCGCTCCAAGGCATTTAGGTTGCTGATGTGTTACCATGGGTGAACAAGAGACAATTTAGATCAAACTTCAGTTCATTTGGTATTCTCGTGTTCAGATGAAGATATGTTCGTTTCGTGTCTGCCTCTTTGGGCACCTAACCCATTGCCTTTGCAATCTGAAAAATATGTACAAATGTCTCCACATCAAACTAAAGCCCTAGTAAGTATCACGCCTTAATAACGTTACGAGTTCCAACTTCAGGGCCGTCTCCAAAAATCACCAACCAAAAAAAAAAAATTGGCCTTGTGCGAGATAAAAAATTTGGGCCCTATTCATTAATCTATCATGTTTGTTTATTGATTTGGGCCAAGTCATTAATCCATTACACACTAAATCATAAATCAACCACTTTAACCTGATCACTAAGACGCGTAGTATTAACAATACTTGATAATAATTATGAAAACTATTATGCACCAATATGACCATGAAGAAGCTTCACTGGAAATGCTTGATATTTGCATAACTGGTGAATTGTTGCAATGGAAGATGATGGTCATAAGTAGCAACGCTCACCAGAAGCAAATATGCATTAGTGACAACTGGTTGTCAACATTAACTTAGTTACTACTGATGGTGTTCCCACTAAGGCTATACAGTGTGGTTTGGCTGCTAGTTAAAGCGCCACATAGGCGGTGGGGCTTTAACTAGCCCATCCTTTAACTAACTTGGTGTGTGTTAACTAATAATTAAAAAAAGTGGAAAAAAACAAGAAAGTCTTTGATTGGTTCTTTGCACATGGGCCCCACTCTTTCTCCCTCTCGCACCTGTTAAGGGCTTGACGGAACCCTCTTTGGCACCCCCTTTTGGCTACCATGATGTTGGAGGCTTTAATGTTCCGAGGTGGAAAAGGCGCTTGCCCACACCCACCCTTTTACTTAATTCTTTATACAAGCAGCTTTTGTTGGAGTTGATCCTCCACATCTAATTGCATCCTAAACACACTTCACATCAACAGCAAAAACCCAACACATTACACAACAATCACCATGCATCTATAACAAACAAATAATAACAATCAACACAAATAAAAAGCAACATCTTTCCATGTCGGGAAAGCAGATTTGAGTGACGAATATGCCCTTTGAGAATTAGCATCGGTTGTGTTTGTGACAGTGTCAATAAACCGTTTAAAATGTTTCTTTTACGGAAAATTCTGGCTTTGGGAACGGCGTCTTTGTGGATTTATGTTTATTTTGGTTAAATTAATAATCTCTGTTGGCGGTATTTGGCGAATTTTTGAGGACCCGTGGAAGGATATAAGTGGTATGTCACATCGTGCCTACGGGCGGGTGGGTTATCGATTTTCCCTAGAATTGGTGGTGAACTCGAATTACTCTAGGAGTACTCCGTTTGGTCCAGTAAATGCCCAAGAGTGCTCGGATTGATTTTTTGGCCTATTAAAAAAGTGGTATGTCAAATTGTTTATCTTGAGGTGGACAATATAAACGATGACATGTGTATAAATTTGTATCGTTACTATTTACCTTTTTTTGTTACACACATAAATTACATTTTAATTAACGAACAAGCATACATGACGTCGTTGATTTTAGGAATTAATGATGTAATAATCAATCTTATTTATTTGTGTAAAAAAAATTGGTTGTTAGTTATTTATTTGTGTAAAAAATTTTGGTTGTTAGTAAAATGTGATTTATTAGATCATGTGGTAATTTTGACATTGTCTTTTCATAACCACGGTCCATTGAAACCGCATTGTCTTGTAATATTTTATATAGAAAATATATAATGCACTGCACATGAATTTTTAAAACCCTGGAGTATAATATACATCAACTGTCTGCGAAATAAAAAGAATGAAGGTTAAACGTAACTGAGAAAGAAGCTAAAGAACAGGATAAAAAAAAAACCAGTTCTTATATCCAAAACAATAACTGGTCTCCTAACTGGTTCGGGTCGGATTAAAACCGGTTTGTGCAAAAAAAAAAAAAACCCGGTTTTTAACCGGTTTCAAAGATCAAACATACTAACCAGTCTACAAACCGCCGGTTCGGTTCGGGTTGAAACCGATTTAAAAAAAAAACGGTTTTGTTTTTTCCTTTTTCTGGTTTCGGTCCTATTTTGTACACCTCTAGGATCAAGCAATAGCACGAGTAAAAATATAACTCTTTAACACAGGCCTTTAGAACCTAGGTTTTCATTATTTGTTTCAAGCTACATCTACATGTCACTATTGATATTTAGCTTGAAAGGGTATCTTAACATATATTATTATTATTATTATTATTGTTATATTAAAGTACGATCTGTACAAGTAAATTATTTATTATGTAGTAGGTAATGAGTATATATATAAATTAATTATTCCATCTTCAAATATAATAATATAAGAAAGCACTTTTAAAATAATCTTGAACTCTTTTTAATCGAGAAAATTGTTATTAGAGATTAGAAAAAATACAACTTGACTGAACAGGTCTTGAAAGCATATACTTGTCTATAAAATATTTAAGGCTGCAACATCATTAAATTAGTTCTTGGAATAAGAAGACTGAATAAATTCACAAGATTAATTTACTAACTTCCACCGTTATCAAAGCTTGAAGACAAGGATTAAATTATTAAAAAATAAACACATGTTATTTCTAATAGACAACAGGAAACGACATTAGCCGTTTGATATGGCTTTTTTAGACAGTTATGATCATATCAACTAATTAACTTTTACAGTTAAATATCACCTAACATTATGAAACCACGTCACTTTGTGTGAGACAAGCACCGTACTACTAAACTACCAAGTCATGGATTAGTAATGATATATAGTCCCTGACATTAGCACCAATATGTGGATTTCTATAAATACAATACCATCTGTCGCGTGCTTATGGTCATCCCATCCTATAACAAGGCTCGTATTAAACGTATCCCCCCCCCCTCCTTATCTTTACTGGATGTGTGCCACCTCCCCTATCTAAATTAGTCATATCGTCTCGCTAACTTACTCACAAAGGGGGTAAGCAGGATCCGGTAACACTAGGAACCTTGTGCAGAACCAACATCCACTAGAAAAAATTGCAACAATGGAATTCAAGCCATAACCTAGACTAAAAGCATAAGTGCATAACTACCCCTTTAAAAACAACTTATGGTCAAAATCATTAGCACCCAAATACCAGTAGCATTCAACACCCTGCATGAACTAGGTTCCACATTAACCCAGCATGGACAACAAGTGGATTACTTTATTTATGTTCAAACAACTCCAAAGGGAAAAGGAACTCCAAGAACTAAATGATTAAAATGTCATAAATCAATTATCTTTGACTGTAGCATGTAAAACAATCATCTGGGGATCAATTCGGAGTTCTCATCTAAATTCCAAAATAGCACATATCTAACCTCTAAAATTAGCATCTCAAATCTTAAATGCACAAGGGGATCAGATATCGTAACACAGACTAACGTGCTTGAAGGGAAAAAGGTCAAACCTGTCTGGCAAGAAGTTTGTGTTCAATTTTACAGAAGCAAGAAAGGGATCATCAGGGCTGAATTGACGAAGACCTGGATACCAGTACTGGGATTCTGACTGCAATTGCATCTGCGTTTGCGCAAACTTGGAGATGAAACCGTCAAAAACCTAAAAATCTGCATTTTTTCCAATATAGAACCGGCACTGATCATTCAGCTATCAGCTAGTACAAAAAAAATATACAACATTTACAACTTTCTTCCACCCTAGCATAAATTACATTTCAAAAAAACTCAAAAATCATCAACATTAAATCAAATTGACAAACACTCTTTTGCTATAAACCATTAGAACTCGGTTGAAATGCCTCGGTACCGAGATTGAGTCATTCCTCCCTCCAACAGAGCATCCCAATCCCTCCCCTCTTCATCATCCCGTTCACGAAGCATCATCAGCATCCGTTTCGCCTTCTCTCGCGCCCGCTCACTTCCAGTCTCCTCCACCACACGTAACACCTCCGTCGCTCTTGCCGCCCTAGCCAATCCCTTGAACCTCATGCTTCCAATACTCAGCGAATACAAGCACGCCACACAGTTCTCCCGAGTCGACTCATTCGAGTCCACCTTTTCATTCCTCAACTTCTGAAACAAACATTCGATCGCATTCGAATCCAGCATCGCTGATTTCCCCTCACTGCAAGCCGCTAGATTACATAACACCAATAACACTCGTCCAGCCAGACCGGTTTCCAGCAGCGTCAATAGAATTGAAACAGCACCAAGCTTAACGAGTTTAACTCGGTTACTCTGTACCAAAGACAGATGATACAAAGCCAAAGCCGAGTCCTGCCTAGTCCGCTCGCTATCTGACCGCAGCACGTGAAGCAACGGCTGCAATGCGCCTAACACACCGATAGCCGTCTTATTCTCTTCCTCCAGTGACAGACTAAACAGTGCACCAGCAGCGTGCTCCTGAGATTCAGAACATCCGCCCTTAAAAACCTCGATCAACGGCGGAACAATCCCCGACCTAAGTATCTTTAACTTATTCGTCTTCTCCAGCGACAAATTCACCAGCGCAGCAACTGCGTTCGTCTGCACAACAACGTACTTCGAACTCACACACTGACGGAGCGCTGCGAGCAGCCGTGGCGTGCAGAGTGAAACCCTAGCTTCCTCATCAGTCCTAGTAACCTTCCTGAGCAAAATCACCGCCTGTTCCTGTTCAAAAACGTCAACGTTTTGCAGTTTCATTACAAAACTTTGCTCGTCTGACGCAGACGAGTTATCTAGGGTTTCGGTTTCATCCACAACGACCTCTGATGACGTCGAAGCAGACGGAGATGACGAGTAACACAACGGCCGTGTAACTAACGGTAACGGCGGCGTATCCGGAACATTCGCGATCACCGATTCTTCAGAACTCGATGAATAAAACCGATTATGATAAACAGACCTAGGATTCAACTGCGTTTGCGCGTGTGTTAACACAACCGCCGGTTTCTCCGCCATTTTCGCAATCAAATCTCGTTCTGGAACCCTAAACCTAACATCATCGTCACACTCACTCGATTTCAACATCAATTTCGTAACAGAATCGTTAACGGAGCTATAATTCGGTGCGTCGCAAGGCAAATCCGCTCCGGTGGACTCGCACCAGTTACGAATCGCCTTTTTGAGCGCTAAATTAGGTATAACAGTCGAAAAATCAGGTTTCGATCCGTCAATAACCGGAATAAAATTGAATTTTCGACATACCTCAACGGATCTCCGTTCGAACGTCTGGCCGGAGGACACTACGACCGGTTCGAACATCAGTGAACCGGAAATCGGACAGATGAATTCATCTAGAGGCTTCGGTTGCGATTTTGATTTTGGTTTTGGTTTTGTTTTCTCCGGTGCCGGAGATGATTTGTGTAAGGAGAATTTCCACTTCTTTGGGTTACTGTTACCTACCATTTCTGATTGTTTACTGGTTCATCGTGTGTGTGGTGTGATTTATGATAAATAATTGTTATCAGAGTTGGTGGAAAGCTGGATGAATATGAAGATGAAGACCTTGTCGCCGCTGACGAAATTGGAAAAAAAAATAAATAAAAGAAAATAAAAAAGAAAAGAGATGAATGTGGTTGAAGGGGGATTTAGATGATATCACAACGCCAAAGAGTACCGGAGGAGTGGTTGAAAAAAGATTTGGTATATTGTAACTCAGGTTCGACTCTCAGTCTTCGTATTATTTTTCGTGGCATCCAGGTGAAGGTGAATACGGGTAGCTGCTGGTTTCTTCTTGGATGAGAGACGAGGTTTTATCGATTATTCCACTGTCGTGCCTTTGGGCGGATGGAGGTCGGGTTTCCGTGCATCTGGGAGAGCCAAATGACTGACGGCGGTCGAGTAGTCGACCTTGACCACAACGTCTGGTATCACGATGGTTAGCACGTCGTTCTTAGCGTTTAAAAAAAATGATGTCACAACCTACGGGACGACTATTTTTATTATTGCTGTTAAGAAAATATAATTTTGTTACTGTAGAATTAAAAAAAAGAAATACTAATTATGAAAGTCACAAACAGGTATCTATCGTGCGTTCCTATACTTGGTATCTTAATTTATGTTTTTTTTAATTGTCAAACATTCTTGATGTTGAATGGTGTGTTTAAACGGATCTTCAATGTAACCGTGGATAAAAAAATTGTTTCTAATAGAGGTAATCTCTTTGTTGTATTTTGTGTTTTTGTAATTTCTAATAGAGGTAATCTCTTGTGTTTGTAATTTCTAATAGAGGTAATCTCTTGTGTTTTGTGTTAATTTGAGTAATTTTGTTTTTGTAATTTCTAATGGTTCTTGTGTTTTGTAATTTCTAATAGAGGTAATCTCTTGTGTTTTGTAATTTCTAATAGAGGTAATCTCTTGTGTGTTTTGTAATTTCTAATAGAGGTAATCTCTTGTGTTTGTATTTTAATGGGTAATTCTGTGTGAATTTCTAATAGAGGTAATCTCTTGTGTTTTGTGTTTTGTAATTTCTAATAGAGGTAATCTCTTGTGTTTTGTAATTTCTAATAGAGGTAATCTCTTGTGTTTTGTGTTTTGTAATTTCTAATAGAGGTAATCTCTTGTGTTTTGTAATTTCTAATAGAGGTAATCTCTTGTGTTTTGTAATTTCTAATAGAGGTAATCTCTTGTGTTTTGTGTTTTGTAATTTCTAATAGAGGTAATCTCTTGTGTTTTGTGTTGAATTTCTAATAGAGGTAATCTCTTGTGTTTTGTAATTTCTAATAGAGGTAATCTCTTGTGTTTTGTAATTTCTAATAGAGGTAATCTCTTGTGTTTTGTGTTTGTAATTTCTAATAGAGGTAATCTCTTGTGTTTTGTGTTTTGTAATTTCTAATAGAGGTAATCTCTTGTGTTTTGTGTAATTTCTAATAGAGGTAATCTCTTGTGTTTTTGTAATTTCTAATAGAGGTAATCTCTTGTGTTTTGTAATTTCTAATAGAGGTAATCTCTTGTGTTTTTGTAATTTCTAATAGAGGTAATCTCTTGTGTTTTGTAATTTCTAATAGAGGTAATCTCTTGTGTTTTGTGTTTTGTAATTTCTAATAGAGGTAATCTCTTGTGTTTTGTAATTTCTAATAGAGGTAATCTCTTGTGTTTTGTGTTTTGTAATTTCTAATAGAGGTAATCTCTTGTGTTTTGTAATTTCTAATAGAGGTAATCTCTTGTGTTTTGTGTTTTGTAATTTCTAATAGAGGTAATCTCTTGTGTTTTTTGTAATTTCTAATAGAGGTAATCTCTTGTGTTTTTGTAATTTCTAATAGAGGTAATCTCTTGTGTTTTGTGTTTTGTAATTTCTAATAGAGTAATCTCTTGTGTTTTGTAATTTCTAATAGAGGTAATCTCTTGTGTTTTGTGTTTGTAATTTCTAATAGAGGTAATCTCTTGTGTTTTGTAATTTCTAATAGAGGTAATCTCTTGTGTTTTGTAATTTCTAATAGAGGTAATCTCTTGTGTTTTGTGTTTTGTAATTTCTAATAGAGGTAATCTCTTGTGTTTTGTGTTTTGTAATTTCTAATAGAGGTAATCTCTTGTGTTTTGTAATTTCTAATAGAGGTAATCTCTTGTGTTTTGTAATTTCTAATAGAGGTAATCTCTTGTGTTTTGTAATTTCTAATAGAGGTAATCTCTTGTGTTTTGTGTTTTGTAATTTCTAATAGAGGTAATCGAACGAAAAATAGAGGTAAGAACGTTGAATCACGTACGCATTTTGTAAAGTGAACCTCGGTCGATTGTTTTCAAAAACCGTTTTATACACATTATAATATATTTAGCATATTATTGTAGCATTTAAAATATTAACATATAAAAAAATAAAATTGTATAAAAGATGTAAAGAAAATGTAAATTTAACGTTTAGGGAATTTCGAAAATAACACGACTAAGTGTGCCAATGCCCTAAGTACGCTTGCGCTATCCACTAAGTGCACGCACAAGTCGCTAAGCACTAATTGCGCCCATCTCCTTCTTCGAGATAGAAGTGCATAACAACAATTCTAAACCTTTGTTCTACACCAACATCTGGTGAAAACGTGTAAAGTTTTTATCACTAAGTTCAATATACTTTGTAGATATTAAAGTTCAGATGACCAAGCTGGATCTTACCATTGTTACTAAACATGCCTAAGATATTACCTTTTCTATCATATGCCGGATGTTGTCTTGAACCTAGAAACTCTTTGAGGTCCAAATAATATACCAGATGTAACATCACAAATATTTTCAACCAAACCAAATTCATCACCATTAGATGAAATTTTCCATTTCGCAAGGACACATTACCAAGTTGTTTTAGTGGATAACTAATTTTTACACAAACAGACCATGTCATATTTTGAGAAAGTACCTCGTGCTGGTCGACAATTCCTCTTGTGTCCCTTCAAGCTTCTCAGCTAAGAAATCCCAGAGATGTGCATTATTGCAATGAAGTAACCCTTTACAAATCTCATTTGTATTTATTTGACATGAGAAACAAACTGAAAGAGGGTTGTTGAACTAGTGTTGTCAGCATCTATTTGAGACTAGTATAATAACATTTTTGTCTTAGGCATGGCCGCCCTGAAGGTGGGCGGTGAGGACCACCGGCCAGGGCCCGATATTTCAAAGGGCAAGTTATTTTAAAAAAAGAACTCCGGTATGTATATGTAAAAATAAATAAATTAATACGGTATACCCATACAGCACCGATATATGCCCACTTATAAAACTGTTTTTATAGTTTAGATTAGTTATTAGCCCATTGCATTAGGTTTAGACCTTTAGTAAGCTCAATACCCATTTTCGTTAAGGCCTAAGGCACTTTTTTTCGAGCTCGAACAGGGTACATGAATTCTCAGGGCCGGCCCTGGTCTTAGGGTGTCTTATTATGAAAAACACGTTCATTTAGAACATGTAAACCCACAATGCAATTTCCAATTAGCCACATATATAGAATAAGGGTACAAAGAAACTAAAGACACAACACACATCAATTTAAAACATGTAAACCCACACGCATGAAACCATACAGTTAACCATAATAATCTGGAAACTTTAAGCTCCAAAAGCCATAGCATGTTCTAGAGCTTCCTCAAAATAAGGCACATCTTTAACTTCGACATAGACATATGCTTCAACTCCATTACCTTCAGCGTCATCGATCAAATACGTCATTTGGTGAACCGGTATGATACCAGGGGCTTCCCAAATGGGTTTTCCGAAACCAAAGTCAGCTTCATAAAACGGAAACTTACACCAACTAGTTGTGAAGACAACATTAGTAGATTCACTAATATTGGTGATGCTTGACATTATCGAATCCAAAACCATCGCTTGTCCTTCTTCACAATCGTGATACACCTTCGAGAAGTTAGTTACAGTTTTCTTGACAGAATCACTTAAACGATCTACAAGTTCTTCGGTTCTTTCAAGAGTTCTACATTCTGTGGTACATGCCCCACAAAGATTCCCACAAGAAGTTTCGGGTATTAAGGATGCCATTTTCCCCCTTAAGGTTACTGCCTGAATGTGTATAGAATCTCTTAGATGATTGTGTATTGCTAGATCAACACCCATGAAAGTTTTCCAAATGATTGATGATACCAATTGTACCTTTGACCATTGTTTGGTGCTATTTGTTCCCTTTGCTTTCATCTTTGATATTGCACTCCCACTAAATGAAAGTTTCTTTTTTGTATACTTCTTTAACATCTCAATGTCTATATTAGGAAATGGCATAGGACCTAAACCACGAGCAGGAAACAATATGGATGAATTGAAACCAGGCCCTTTGAATTCAATCTCATTTTCTTCACGATTCGTAACAGCCCATTCGTTTATGAACGTGCATAGAGTGGACGCATCGACAATCTTGTGCCTAGCACTTACACCAATTGCCACACCTCCACATTCAAAGGTGGTTACTTGAGTTGCAAGTAACGGGTCACTTTCTTGACGAGCAACCCCTACCTTGGATGGAATGAATTCATCGATGAACTCAACGTTTACATCGGACACAAGAAAACCTTGAAGTTTGATATTAACTTTGGCGCGTATAAATTCAGCACCTTGGTCTTTGCAATCAACGCTATGAGTTTCTTCAACATATCTACCCGCAAGAGGGTAGAGTCGCGTTAATATTTTTCCAAGCGTTGTTTCAAGTCGCGCAACAAAGTTTGCGCAACGATTGCTATTAGCGGCAAAGAATAGAACAACGCCGAAATCATGGTTAGGAGCCAACTCATCGATGAAGCCTAACTTGTAGTGAGAGAGTGTAGGAAGAGTTTGAACAAGGGGTTTTATTAATTTGCTAGATTGTTTTTCAATCTTCATTGCTATTGCCATTGATGAACAAATGAGTGATGCATTCACTCGTTCTTGTAGCTTTCTATTTATAACGTAAGACTTTACCTTCTATCATGCAAACCTTTAGCAACATCTTTATTTAAAGAGCCACATGCATATGCCCTTATTACAAAGTTACAAAATAATATGATTTGTCACCATTTCTCTTTTCAATTTCAATTGAATCTCTTGGATAGTTCCACTAGAGACCTACTTCATGATTTATTTATTTTATTATTATTTTTGTAATAATTATCATGTATACCTTCTAGCAACATCATTTTTTATTCAGAAAGCCACTTGCGTGTTGCCTTAATATGAGAAGTAAGGGGTTTCGTCATTTCTGGTTAATTATAATCTCTTCCATGAGTTATTTTTTTTTTAATTCTTTTGGATAAATTTTAATTTAGAGAACCACATGCATATGCATGGCACTTTGTTATAATAAAATGATGATGTTAATGAGAAATTGACTTGAATCAGAAGGCACAAAGTAAGTTTTGAGTGTGGTTCATAGGGTTAACTGGTTTTCACACATCTTTCAGAAAAAACCATAACCAAATAAAAACTATAAATCGAATCGTAACCGTAACCGTAACCAAATAAACTGATCCAAATAACGAATTCGGTTTTTGGTTTGGTTTCTAACCCAAACCGAATTGTGAATATGATTTTTGATTCGGTTTATGGATCCACATTTTATTTTATTTGGTTTATTTGGATAACCGAATAAACTGTTTTAGGGGTGTTCAGAAAAAATCGTAACCAAATAAAAACTATAAATCGAACCGTAACCGTAACCAAATAAACTGATCCGAATAACGAATTCGGTTTTTGGTTTGGTTTCTAACCCAAACCGAATTGTGAATATGATTTTTGATTCGGTTTATGGATCCACATTTTATTTTATTTGGTTTATTCGGTTTATTTGGATAACCGAATAAACTGTTTAACTTAATTATTATACATATGAATTTAGAGTTTTCATGAACAGTTACATCTATTTTAGTTCATTTATTAGTTTTATAATTATTAAAGTATTTTATAAAAAGAAGATGATTTATTGTTAGGATGTTAATTAGAACTTTAATAATTAATTATAATGTTAATGCTAAATATGAATGATGAGACTTTGAATATTTTCTTTTATATTTTCAATATTAATTTTTTTATAATTTAATTTCATTTTTCGTTAATAACTTGCTTAATTTTTCTCTGGACATTTTGGTATAAATTTTATTGAAAACAGGGTTTGATTCAAAATAACGTATTATTTTGTATCGTAAACTATACGAGTGCCAGTAACATTTTTGTTAAAAAAGGAGTTGTATTAAAAACATATTCTTTTATATAGTAAACTATACATATATCAACACCATATTGGTACCATAATAATTTCGACTAAAGAACATTGGTACCGGTATCGGTAGTATCAAAACCGGTATTCATTTTTATGGTTTTCGATTGATGTAAAAAACGGAACGAACCAAACCGACACTAACCGAGTTCCCGCCGCATAGCGTGGGGGAAATATACTAGTTAATTATTAAAGCAAAATAATAATATTTTATACATCATATACAATTTATTAGCCCAAAATAGTTATTTTTTTATGCAGCCCAAAATACGAAATGGAAATCTAAAAGCCCAACTCAAACCTACTCATTTCTAAAATAATAGAACTTCAAACCTTCAGTATAGATCTAGGTTTTGAAGCTTTAACTTTGTTGTTGTGTCTACGACTACTTAATAGATGTGTTTGTTTTATTTCGCAATGAAACTTGTATTCATATATTGTTAGGTGTAAATTAGTTGCGATGTTCGAAAGTTGGAACACAAACATAAATATAAATTAGGAAAAAAAGTACTTATGTACAATTTGGTTAGATTTAGTTTTTAACCGAAACCAAACCGAATTGAATTTGGTTTGGTTTGGATCGGTTTGCATATTCCTTATTTGGTTTGGTTTGGTTTATGGTTTGGGGTACAAACTTTTGAAAACCGAATAAACCGAATCGAATAAACCAAATAAACCATAAACTGAACCGATAAACACCCCTACCAGTACTAAACCCATACTAGACGGCCTACTTATTATTTCTTGTATTGTTAAAAAAAGATTCTAGTTATATGCACATCTCTAAGAAAGATGCAAATACGAAAATCTTTTCCAACTTGATATAATTATATATTTTTTTTATCAATCATAGCAATTTTAGTTATATTGATAGGTAAATTACACTTTCTTCCTTTATGTTTATATCAAATTTCAATGAATGTCTTTTACCTTTAAAAATGTCAGGAATCATCCTAAGTTTTAAAAACCTTACACCAATTTTCCTTCAACACTAACACGGTTAAAAATTTCAGTTAAATATAATCACATAAGGATAGTTTAAAACATTAATACTAGTTTTTTAATTACATCCATAAGTTTTCTAGTTTTGTAATGCAAAAGTGTAATATATTATATTATAAAACATTCATACTAGAAGATGGTTATCACAATTGGGTTGTGAAGGATTTGACTAGCAGGGGTGTTCTTTGTTATGCTCCTGTATCAGCAGGGGTGTACTCATTCTGCATCTAGCAGGGGTGTTCTTAGAACTGTAGCTTAAAGTCAACAACCCTAATTGTAACCCCTATATATATACTTCTCATTCATGTACTGTAACTTTTTGAGCATCTAATACACAGAAGAACTAGTTGTGGAGAGTGGATATAGGTCAGATTAGACCGAACCCTTATAAATCTTGTGTTCTTGTTCTTGTGATTTAGAGTGTGTGAGTGTGTGTGCCTGCTGCAGATTGTTCTAGTGTTCGTGTGACTCGTGTTTCTGACCTAACAACTGGTATCAGAGCTCAGGCTCTTGATCGATTCACATGAACTAGGTAAAAGGTGAAGAAGAAGAAACACTTACCTGTCGAAGAACAAGCCGTGGTCTCGGGTTTCAGTCAAAGTAGCAGGCATCGCGATTAGGGTTTCTGAACCAGCTGCCGCTAGCACAGCCGCCACCGCCATCAGTTTCTAACTTCGATTAGGGCTCCGATTTGAAGACATTATGCAGATTGCGACTAGAGTTTCGATAACCCAGTAGCCGTCGCCTAGGGTTACAAAATTGAAGACCATTGCTAGTAGATATTGCATCCACGATTCCAAAATCAAAGATTAGGGCTTTAATTTTGCACTTTGGTAGCCTGATTTTGTGAAGTTTGTGGGAGCAGGTCGCAGGATGAAGAAAAGAACTGGGCGTTCTTTTTTTTCTTTGTTTCTTTAAGGGAAATCAGCTTTCTCTTGTTTGCAAAAAGGCCCCTCAACTTTGACTAAAGAGATAAGTATTGAGATACGAGTGCTTAACCGTTTGTTTGAAGATCAAAGAAACGTGAATCAGGTGTTTTCTGTTTCTATTTGTTTCAGTGTTGATTTTCAGTTTATATTTTAATTTCGTTTCGTTTAGTCGTGTTATTTGTTATCATGGCCGAAGACGGGAAGGTGCAAATCGAAAAGTTTGATGGGAAAAAGTTTGGTTGGTGGAAGATGCAGATTGAAGCACTACTTTGTTAGAAAGACATAGATGCAGTGCTCGAGAATGAAAAGCCAGAAAAGATGTCACAGGCGGATTGGGATAGGTTGGATAAGAAAGCCAGAGCAGTGATAATGCTTTCTCTATCGGAGAATGTTGCATTCAATATCCAGAAGGAGACCTCAGTTAGAGGAATGATGGCAACATTATCGAACATGTATGAGAAGCCTTCTGCAGCGAACAAGGTTTATCTAATTCGAGAGCTTGTGAATACTAGGATGAGGGAAGGTGATTCAGTCACAACGCACATCAATAACTTAAACTCGATCTTGTCTCGGTTGGTGTCTGTGAACATCAAGTTTGATGATAAGGTTCAAGCCCTATTGTTATTGTCCTCATTACCTGATAGTTGGTCCGGAACTGTAACTGCTGTTACGAGCTCTTCAGACACGAGCAAGTTTACGTTTGTGAAGATGCGAGATCTTATTCTAGGCGAAGATGTCAGAAGAAGAAATTCAGGTGGATCATTGGGTGATTTAATGCATGTTGGCAGAGGAAGGAAGAATAACAGAGGTAGTGGCAGTAATAGCAGAAAGATGAGTCAGTCTAGGGCTCGAAATGATGTGACATGTTGGAACTGTAAAGAGCTTGGACATTTCAGGAATCAATGTCCAAACGAAAAGAAAGAAGTTAACGTTGCAGTAGACCACTCGGATGATGAAGTTTTGATCTGTAATGTAGAGAGCAATGTGGATTCCTGCGTTATGGATTCGGGTGCTTCATTTCACGCTACCCACAGCAGTGAAGCACTACGGAATCTTAAAATTGGGGATTTTGGCAAGGTACGACTTGCAAATGATGAAGTCTTAGATGTCACAGACATGGGTGATATTGACTTAGTTACTTCATTTGGATCTACTTGGACTTTGAGAGACGTGAGAGTTATTCCAGGCTGGAAGAAAATGCTTATTTCAGTCGGGTAGCTGGATGATCACGGTCACGAGGTTAAGTTCGGTAGTGGATAGTGGAAGGTAATGAAGAGAAATTTAGTAGTTGCATGTGGCAAGAAGAGAGGCTCATTGTACATGGTCAATGTCCGCCTGAGAGAGAGGTTATCCCAGTTCAGAAGAAGACCAAGATCCGGTTCACAGAATCTCGAGGGCAGAAGAAGGTTTGTTTTGCAGGAGATAAACCTAGAGTCATAGGTCAGATTCAGGTTGAACGTGCTAGGAAATGTTTAGAGAAACCAGTCAAGTGTTTTCGTGGCAGTGGGAGCACGGGTAGTGCTTCAGTTAGATCTCTCAGACGACAGTGGGTTAAGAGAACTCATATTCCAGCGATGAAAGTCTCTCCAGTGAATTACCTTTACCTGCTTATGATGGAGAGTGTTAGTTCTCAGGTTTTTCAGGGTCTGGCAATTCGTTTAAGTGGAAGCCGCAAGGGGCCGAGAACGAGCCACGAGTAGTGACTGATGAGTTGAAGCTCAGTGGGAGCTTCAACGGGCCTTCAGGTTAATTGATGAGGAGGCCGCCCCACAACTAGTAAAGATGAAGAGTTTACAGAGGTACCTATGAATATGAAGTTGCATGGAGTGCAGTTTGAAGTTGTCAAAGCCTCCAAGTGGGATATTGTTGGGTTGTGGAGGATTTGACTAGCAGGGGTGTTCTTTGTTATACTCTTTCTGTATCTAGCAGGGGTGTTCTTAGAACTGTAGCTTAAAGTTAACAACCCTAATTGTAACCCCTATATATACTTCTCATTCATGTACTGTAACTTTTTGAGCATCTAATACACAGAAGAACTAGTTGTAGAGAGTCGATGTAGGCCAGATTAGACCGAACAACTATAAATCTTGTGTTCTTGTTCTTGTGATTTAGAGTGTGTGAGTGTGTGTGCTTGCTGCAGATTGTTCTAGTGTTCGTGTGACTCATGTTTCTGACCTAACAATCACGAGGGTATATAGTTTAGTAATTTAAAGGTAGAGTAAATTACTTTTTGAGTCCATGCGTTTTAGTGGTTTTAACCATTTGAGTTCAAAATAAAAAAGTTTAACGCTCTAAGTCCCTAACCGTTCATTTTATAACGTTTTGAGTCCCTATGTTTTATTTGTTTTAACCACTTGAGTCCAAAATCAAAGTACAAGTGTTCAAAATTGGACTCAAAACGTTACAAAATGAGCAAATATGGACTCGGAGCGTTAAACTTTTTGATTTTAGATTTAAGTGATTAAAACCACTAAAACATAGGTACTAAAAAGTAATTTACTCTTAAAAGTATAAAAACATTAATACTAGAAGATGGTTATCACGAGGGTATATAGTTTAGTAGTTTAAAAGTATAATATATTATATTATAAAACATTAATACTAGAATGTCTTTTTGAATGTGCTTATTTTGATTAAATTTTATGTTTTATAATATTATAAAACATTAATACTAGAATGGTCTTTATGAGTGCTTATTTTGATTAACTTTTATGTTTTATAAGTAGAACTAGTGTATCATCGAGCAACTATAAGTCTAGAACGGTCATTTTCTTTTCTTTAAATTAGTATTTTTTTTATTTATTCGTTTGAAGTTTTCTAATCAAACGAGACATGATGGCTTAATTTTAAATCTAGATGGCTGAATCTATAACTTTTGTTTATTGCGGTACTAGAAACCTCAAACTCATAAAGAGGAACAATTTTCAATCATCACAAGATTACAAGCTTTTTTTGGTACATGATTAAGGAACAATTTTCAATCATCACAAGATTACAAGCTTTTTTTGGTACATGATTAAGGAACAACTTTCAATCATCACAAGATTACAAGCTTTTTTTGGTACATGATGATTAAATAAATTAATTAATATGCTACGTTTCCTAGGATTACAAAAAGAATAATGATAAAACGATTGAATAATATATCTCAAACGTTATGATAGAGGTAGGTCCGAATAACATCGGTTCAAATCAAACGGTAAAAGCGTAAAGATAGATATAAGGCCTGTTTGTGATATAAATACACCACACAAACAAACGCTAGGGCAATGATATCCAACCAAAGATACAAATCAACGGTTAGAAAATTAGATCTAAGAAAATCATCCAATGTGTCACGGTGAAGCTAGCGTAGACAAATTAATTTAACTCATAATCAAATTATATAAATGTCCTTAAACATTACTAGTTGGTCACTCTTGAAGTTAATCTACAACAAATTAGTTGGTCTCTATAAATGTCCTTAAACATAAACAGTTAAAAAATTAAGAATAAAAAGGTCACTAAAATAATGAAAGGCAGTTGCGAGTTTTCTGAATTTTATTTATCTTATGTAATACATATGGTACAAACGAAATATGAATTGATTCATATGTATGATATGGCTTTTTTAAGGGAACGAAATATGAATTGATTCATAGTATGATATGGCTTTTTTAAGGGTATATGACAAAAGGTATTGGGATATTTAAATTAAATTAAAAATTCTTGGAAATTGAACTAAAGAAGAAAAGAATATTTTTAGTTTAAAATATAAAAAGATGTAGGTCTAGAATCACATCTTTTATAAATATTGGTTGCCAAAATTAAGATCAAAAGATGCGGGACTAGAACTGCAACCCGTATTTTTTAGCCTTTAGCCATTAGGCGTGGGGCTCTAAGATGCGAATCTAGCTAGGACCGCATCTCTTAGCCAACATCAACACATCTTTTGTTCCTTTCTTTACTAGTGTATGAAGTTAACAATAGAAAACACAAGACAAAAGATGTGTTATATACCATGTAAAACCCAAATTCGGTACATACAACCAAGCATATTATTTAGAGTAAATTACAATTTGTCTTTCTATTGTTTGGGTCATCTTGCTGAATGACACCATATCTTCTAGAGTTTGCCTTATGCTTCCCCGTGCCCAATACATCATCACACACTGCCTTAACCGTCAGTAAAAAGTTTATTTGACCGTCTAACTCAGGGGCAGTGTGGTCTTTCATGAATAAAAAATAAATTAATTTCCCTTTTATATAAAGAAAACATTACCAATAATCAAAGACCATTTAGAGTTTTTATTTCTCAAAGTGGTGTTAAAGGAAAAACTATTTACCATTTTAGTGTTTCTTAAAAACTATTTATTAAAATAGTGTTTATTCCCATTTTTTTATTGACTTCTTTATTTATTAGAATAAAAAAAAATAAAAAAAAAGCATACTTTCTTCCGATGTTTCAGTCTAATCAGTTCCCATCACTAAACTGAATCACCATCCCAATAAATCGACATCACTATTTTAAAGATCTACTTCGATCGCGAAACAAGTCTTTTCATCTCCATGATTAAATTGAAACAATATTTTATTAAACAACAAATTGGTTTGTATGTTTGTGACATCTGTGTTTACCATCGATTTCTGTTCATATATTTCAACTTTGAATATGTTTGCCAATTAACCACAATGTTGATTCTTTTATAAATATAATATTACCATCCATTAACTGTACATATGGAGTTTAACTTTAAACAATTTTGTTTTCTTGTCATTACACCACAAACTTGTATTCATTGTGAACCAAACTGTAATCTATTGCATTTTCTTTTTTTTTTTCTTAATCATGGACATTTTGTTTGTTTGTGACTTCACAACAGAGTTTGATTTTTTTTTTAAACAGGCCTTTATTTTTTACAACTAGAATCCCTTCATATTTCTTGACTTTGAACAAAATGCCGCAAAGTTTTAACTATAACAGTACTTTGATCGAAAAAAGAAAATGAACTATAATGAATAGCAAAGAAAAAAGATGAAGATAAAAAAAGTAGTAGTAAAATGCGTTGATGGAAAAATTAAATAAAAATAAATATATGATTGATTAACTGAATAAAAAGTACAAAATATGAACAAGGAGGAGGGAGTGAGCCTTTTTCATTAATCCGATAAATAAATGAAATCATGAAAAAGTTAATAAAAAACATAAAAACACTATTTTGGTAAATAGTTTTGAAAAAACACCAAAATGGTAAATAATTTTTCCTCCAACACCGCTTTAGGAAAAAAAAACTCGACCATTTGTGCAAATCCCTTGATGTAGTTGGGATAGTGAAAGAGGTCGATTTCTTCACAAGGGCGAAATAATCAACCATCGCTTCCA
This sequence comes from Scalesia atractyloides, assembly GCA_947069175.1. NCBI lineage: Eukaryota > Viridiplantae > Streptophyta > Magnoliopsida > Asterales > Asteraceae > Scalesia > Scalesia atractyloides. The sequence continues at coordinate 5,336,648 of CAMTDV010000005.1, forward strand.
ATTTGCTGTGCGATTCTTCAGTCGAATCCGAAATCAAAATCAAGCTAACGAGAACGAGAACTGAAGCATCCTGTCGTAGCCATGGACGAGCTGCAATATCTCCTGCAGGGGGCATTCCAGGTAAGGATCAACAATGAGGTATTTAGATTATTCATTCAATTTAAAAGCAAAGACAAATTAGTATTGCAGTATTAAATAATAAAAGTATTAAAAAATTATATATTTTATAATATTAAAACATTATTCATAGTCTTTGCTTTTATATATAATTAAAAAGCATATATATAAATAAATAAAAAGTATTAAAAAATGTATATATTATTATAATATTTAAAACATTATTCTTAGTCTTTGCTTTTTAATATATAGATAATAGTTTTTTATTGTTGATTATGTAGCGAACTGTTTAATAAGACAAGAGTAAGGTTGCTCCGCTTAAGTTTTTGGTTCCACTGATTTCCCTAAGTATAAGTTATTATATTTAATGATTTTAAATATTTTTCGTTTATTTATTTGTCTGATCGGTTGGTTATTGGTGCTTTAGGGTTTGTTTTTTGATTTTTTAATTAAAATAAACGAGTTGATGTTAACCGCGCGTTACGGCGGGGCATTGATTATCAATGTCTTAAGTATTTCTATCTGAGATGCGAACTTTGTTTTGGGCGATTCACATATTTACACGTTTTTGTCGACATGTCGAACCTCAGAAAATGATCTCCGTCGACCTCAGTTCGTCTTATTTAATAAAGCGTTCCATTTGTTTCGGTGATGATGGCAACATGGGATTTGGTAAAATTAAAAGTAAGGCAAAGTAAGAAATTAAACGACTAAAGGGGGATTCGAACCGGCATATGATATGTACTGAATATATGTGCGGCACAGTTATAATTTTATGTACCGAATATGTGCGGCAATCAATATATCTATAAAAATATGTGTCTCGTGTGCTATATATATATATATATATAGGGTTAGGGTAAAATGAAAATCTATACGAGTTGTGAGAACTTAGCCTTACGAAAGGTTTTTTGATATTTTTTTACCAAAAATCCTAAAAAAATCAAGTTTTCCAAAAAACAAAAAAAATAAAAAAAACTTATTTTTTTCATTTACGGTAGCCGTAAATGCTGTAAAAAGTGATGTCATGCTTATGTCATCACCATTTTACAGCTATTGTAAGAGGCCGAAAAACACCACTTCGAATTTTTTTAAAATTTTTTTATGGCAGTTTTTCTAACATTTTAATCTAGAGGTGTGAAAAAATGGGGGCAAAACTCGCATGGGAAGGTCGAGTTCTCTAAATTCTCACAACTCGGAGGGGTTTTCCCTTAATCTTAATCCTATATATATATATATATATATATATTGCAAACCATAGTGTGTGAGGTTATAATTTAAAGGTCGTGACTTTTTTTAAATCATTGTGTCTCATATGAAGTTATAAGTGGAAGTCATGACTTTTTGCAAACTATTGTGTCTTGTATGAATTTATATATATATAGGTAGAGGATCCTGTAAAAAAAAGTTTTTTGTGAGAAGGGTAAGAAAGAATCTACACCATTAGATATTTGATCTAATGGTTGAGATTATAATGGCAAAATTGTAAATAATAGTTATATTAAAATAATCAATTTTATAGATGAATGGTATAAAGGTAAATTAACATTTTTAAATTTAGAAACTCACATTTAATGCACATGCAAGTTCCTCCTTCTTTTTTCAACGTCAATAACTTTTTATTCGTAACCTTTTTTAAAAAAAAATTACACCATAATAATGAGTGTCTTTTTATCTTTAATATGAGTAGTATATTGTTATACTTATAGAGAGAAAAAAATTACGTTTCGATTTAATGTTTTAGTCCATGGTGTTTTTTCTATGTTTATACAATAGTGTTTTAATTGTATTGGGATTCAAGACGTTGTATTTTACAGTAAAACACCATGAACGTAAATAAGACACCATAGCAGTGCAAATAATGAATTATGATTCAAGTCATGGTGTTTTAACATCTAGAGTATGTAACATTGTACTATGATTACAGTCATGGTGTTATATACTTATTGATGATGTTATGTATGTGCTGAATGGTGGTTGCAGTGTTATTCGTAGTGTTTTTATAGAGATCTTTAAAATGGTGTTATATACTTATTGAATGGTGTTATATATGCGCTGAATGGTGGTTGTAGTGTTATTCGCAGTGTTTTTTATAGAGATCTTTAAAAAAAAATCATGTTCCTATAAATAAGGGTGGCGGTTATGGAAGGTTATCAATTAATTAAATCAATGATAAAATTACTTGTTTTCCCTTTTGAATTAATTTAGAATGAGGACACGTGTCATCTCCACAATATTTCTCACACTTCTCACACTTTTAACCTTTTTAACAATAACCTTACCATATATATATATATAATATATTATATATTGCAAACCATAGTGTGTGAGGTTATAATTAAAAGGTCGTGACTTTTTTTAAATCATTGTGTCTCATATGAAGTTATAAGTGGAAGTCATGACTTTTTGCAAACTATTGTGTCTTGTATGAATTCATAAGTGAAAGGTCGTGACTTTTTTGCAAACCATTGTGTCTTAAGTTATAATTGAAATGTCATCACTTTTTGCAAATTATTGTGTCTTAAGTTATAATTGAAAATCGTGTCTTAAGTTAATTGAAAGGTCATGACTCTTTGCAAATATAATGAATACAATGAAAGGGTGTGAGTAAAATGAATAAAAAGATGTGACTTTTAAATAAATTTGACATAACCCAAGTTGCTAATTGTATAAGAGTATATAATATTGAAATTTAATAAGTTGATGTGTGTTTTATTGGTTATTTGTGAAGCTTTTTGTATGTGAAATTGAGAATTGATGTATCATCGATTATCAAGATTTAAAATGCATCTAATATTTTGATTGGGGTAAGGGCCTATTTCTTTAATTTTTAATGAGGCTCTTAATGGTTTAGATTTTTTACTGTTTAAGCACTTAATGGCTCAGATTGTTTGTTTCGTGAGCAGATGTCTGAATGTTTCAGACATTTGCCTCTAAATAGTTAAACATTATACTGAGTCTGAATAGTTAAGACCTTTTATCTGAATTGGTCAGACATTTACCTCTGAAGAGTTAAACATTATACTGGCTCATATTGGTTCAGACTAGGGATGGCAGAAGTGATGGGTTGGGCAGGTTTGGGTTATGAGTTAGGATGATTTTGGGTTAGGATGAGTTTTTTTAAGAAAAAGGGTAGGATGAGTATGTGAAGAAACCCTAGATTAACTAGACCGGAATCAAAGTAGATCTATGGAATGGGCTCTGCATAAAAGGGTTAACCCTCCGTTTGGTTTCACGATGGATGATAAATAGAACAATACTCCGGCTGATCCTGCAAAACAGAACATCGTTAGCTCGCCACGGGGAGAAGGGGGTTCTCTCCGTGACCATCCTTCGGCGTGAGAATAAGTACAGGTAGTCGGAAGTAAATATTGCAAGTGAGAGAGTAGTTGAGTGTGAATAACTTTCCTTGAACTCCAAGTTACCTATTTATAGCCATTGTTTGGCGCAAAAAAGAGAGATTGTTAACGTTAACGGAATCTTTTGTTATTCCGTTAACGTTTGTTGACAATCTGTTAGTGCATACGGATCGTGAGCTCATCAGCGGTTAGGGAGGTGCCACGTGTCAACATGAGATCACTATATCTTATAAATGTGAGCATGCCATCACCGTGATTTTCCACAGCCGTTCAGATGCTGCCATGTGGCCATTGGTTATAACCGAAAAGATGCTTGCACGATTGGGTGTTAATGGCTTCTAGAAGATTTCACAGCTGTCACCCATCTATTATTCGCCACGTGTACATTCTGTTATAACAGAAAAGATTCCCTTTTCTTTTGCAGTAAGGATTTTGCTAAGGGAAAGTTTCTCAGGATTTACTGTTTCCTTGCACGGGAAGCGCAAGTTAGTTAACTGATCTTCCTTCCTCTCCTTGCTGCTTAGCGCAACGTTTGGTAGATTCTTGCTTTGATATTAATATCTGCGCAAGGTTTGTGCATGGAGCATTATCAAACAAGAATGTTCAAGGTTAACTTTGAACCTTGCGCGAACCGCGCAAGGTAGTTAAATGAAGCATTATCAGACAAGAATGTTCAAGATTAACTCTTAACCTTGCGCGATCCCGCGCAAGGTAGTTAAATGAAGCATTATCAAACAAGAATGTTCAAGATTAACTTTAAACCTTGCGCGAGCCCGCGCAAGGTAGTTAAATGAAGCATTTATCCAAAGAGAGTGTTCAAGGTTAACTTTGAACCTTGCGCGAGCCCGCGCAAGGTAGTTAAATGACGCTTTCCTCTCTTGGATACTTGGCGTAAAGTTCTAATAAATCTACGCAGTTTCCTTAGAAGTTATTAATGTGTATGGTTTCCTTGATTGGCGCAAGGTTTTTGGGACCATACCCCTTCAAGTCCCCCCACTCCAGTGTTGCTCCTATGTAAGAATAAAAAGTAGGTGGAGCACTGGACTTAAGATAAATGTGCTGCGCTAGGTAAGGACCAGCCTTTTGTTGCTTTATGCATCTTGATGACGTGTCGTCAGTGAATTTTGAAAAGGTATTTGAATTTCAAATATGTTTAGACACGTGTCACTTATCTGGATGGTGTAGTTGGTGACGACGCACGTTCTTGAGACGTGGTGGTACTGTTGACAGGTTGTCAAGAGTACATGTCTTACCGTATTTAATGCCTTTTAGCGACACTCGCGCGCGTGGGCGGTTACTGTTCCCCACTTGCCCCTGCGGTTACTTGGGGAAACGTGACGGCCGTAAAAGTCGCTGCAATCAAATTGTGCATTAATTGTGGTTAGTATATAAAGGGATCAACGATCCATTTACTTCCTCACCCAACTTTGAGAGAAAATTGCGTTCAAAAATTCAGGCGACCCTCAAAGCTTTCTAAGTTTTCTTCAAAGTTCGAGTTATAGCCACCGGTGCAAGCTCTGTTGAGATGTCGTCGTCAACTTTGCCACGCTAAAGTGGTCGAAGAAAGATTTTGATAATCTTGTCACCAATTTCCTTTTCGCTCCGTCCTGGAAAGCATTTCTTCCGGAGGCGAATGCCACGGCGGCTGATGCGCCGGCCGGCTATATTACATTGTTTTACGACTATTTTGCCGAAGGGAACTTTCGGCTGCCGGTGACCCATTTCTTGCTGGAAATTCTTGGTTTTTACAAGATTCATATTTCCCAGTTGAGCCCGATGGGAATGGTGAGGATCCGGCATTTCGAGTTCGTTTGCCGACCGATGCAGATCTTGCCGTCGGTCGAGAAGTTTAGAGTTTTCTACCAGATGCACTGCTCGTTGGGTTTTTATTCGTTCCAACAGCGTGTGCAAGCCAAACGTTTGTTACTGGTGCCGCCGAAGTCCTACCATGACTGGAAGCAGAAAATTTTCCTTTTCAAGAAGGCAGGTGATCCCGATGAAGAGGACATTCTGGGGTAGTGATGAGATTGAGCTGGAGACCCTTCCCATACCTGCCGACGAGGTATGGTATCAAGATATTAAGGATGTGCCCAATATTGTTTTACCGGAGAGGGCCCTCATCGCTGCTGGGATGAGTATTTTCTGGAAGAAGGAACGCCAAGAAAAACCGGTATATACAGAAGATGGAACTCGTATGTAACCTTTTCACTTCTTAGCAATATCTTTCAATAGATGTGTACTGATGCAAAAATGTTTGCTATGTAGCTGCGCCTCTCTACTTGGTCTCTTTCAAGAGAGAAAAGGGAAAAATGGCCGCCGTGCCTATTGCTGATGGTGAGGACACTTGGTTCTCACAATCTTGGGGAACTTTGAGTTGCCCAAGCAGGAGGATCTTGAGGCGCAACCATGTTCGAAGACTGGTAAATAAGTCCATACAAAGCCTAAGTTGATATTGCAATATAACTTAATGGCGCAACCTTTACTCAATATGATTGATTATGTAGGTGATTTGCTGAACTTGGGCGTAGGCCCTGATTCGAAGAAGAAGAAGAAACCAACTGCTGCTGCAGCTACTGCGCCTCCCCCTCCAACCCAGAGAAAAAAAAACCAAGCCATCAGCTGCTGCGAAAGCTGAGGGCAAGAAAGGTACATTTCCCGTATCTGACTCATTGTTCAATTATGTGGTGGTGTCGGACTCACTGGAGGGTCTTGCGCCTGTAGGTTTGAAGAAACCGAAGCCTGAACCCGTTGACACCTCCTCTCTTCCTGCTGCGAACCCATATGATCCTTTGGAAATACCTTTAAGCCCGGAAGAGGCGTTGAAGCGTACTAGAAGAGAAGGAGGTGGAGACTAAACTCCTGCGCCAACCAAAGTTGCGCGCCCGCGCATTGGTAAGAAGGGCAATCTGGATGCCTTTGCAAAGAAGTTCTCACCTGTTACGTTTAGTTTGTTGCACATTTCTGTCATAAAAGTTGCGCAAAATCTGTTACTTGGTATTTGTTGATATGCTTTGCAGAGAAAATGGTGAAGGCTGTGCCGGCCACCTCATCTGCTATACCATCGTCGCGCAGGCCTGAAAATGTTGAGGGAGATGCGGGGCAAGAAACTCCTGTTCCTGAAGCTGACCCTATCATCCCGGAACATATTGAGAAGGTGGCTCCAGAAGAAGAGCCCAAAAATTTTGATACTGAGAATCCTGCTGGCGAGCAAGTTAAAGATACGACTACAAATGTTGGGGAACCGTCAAGGTTGATATCTAAAGGAGCCGGACCTTCAACACAAGATGAAGGCTTTGTGTTTGTTGAGGATTCAGAGGGGGAATCGCCCATTCGTCCAGAGGAGACGCCTGAGGATTATTATTATCGCTCTTATTCCAAGAGGCGGGCCTCTGCGATTCATCAGCCCGTGTGGAAGGTTAAGCAGGGCGATGTTTTTATCGATTGGCACTCCTGTAGGGAGTGGTATAAGGGCATCTTCCCGCCGGCGGAGGTGAAGCGCCAGGAGGAAAAAGACCATGAAGCTACTTACGAGTCATATTTGCAAGAGTCTGCCCTTGCCTCGTCCACCATAAATAGAATTGTGCGCGAATGACAAGCAAAAAATAAAACATAAAAAATTAATAAAAACAAAAAAATTAAAAAATTAAAAAATAAAAACACAAATTTGAAAAAATAAAAAAAACAAATTTGAAAAACAAAAAAATAATAAAAAAATAAAAAACTGTTAAAAAATAAGGAAAAAATTATTAAAATAAAAAAAAAATGTAAAAGTAAAAATCCCAAAAATCATAAAAATAAAAAACTATATTTTTTTTAAAAATGTAAAAAAAATTAAAAAAAGAAAAAAGTATAAAATTAAAAAAAAAACCCAAAAAACCAAAAAAATTAAAATTCCCAAAAAAATCAAAAAACTAAGAAAAAATATATTAAAAATTAACAAAATAAAAAAATAAAAAAATAAAAAGTAATTTTTTTGGATATTTTGATTTTTCCAATATTTTTCATGTTTATGATTTTTAGGATTTTTAACATTTTTTATTTTAAAATTTTAATTTTGTCTGATTTTTTTGGACTTTTACTTTTTTTAAATAAATTTTTGGATTTTTTTAATTTTTAAATTTTTAACATTTTTTATTTTTTACATTTTAAAAAAAATTGTTTTTTTTTATTTTTCTGAATTTTTTTTGGGATTCTTAACTTTTTTTTTTATTTTTTTAGATTTTTATTTTTTTTTAGTTTTTAGGATTTTTAAATTTTTTATGATTTTTTTATTCTTTGTGAAGTCAACGCCTACGAACACTTGAATAGGATGAAGAATTTGATTGTGATGCTCTTGTTAGAGTTACCCATTTACGCAGCTTAATACTCATCCTGACCCACGAATTATTTTAAATAGATATCTTACAACCCATTTTAACCAATCTTTAATTATTTCCTAAACCATCCTGACGAATCCCATTTTTAAAATGACCCAAAATACCCATTGTCAGGCTTAGTTCAGATCTCTTACTGATTCGGCATTTAATAGTTCAGACATTTTACTGTTTCATCACATATCCATTCAAAAGTTACCAAACAGCCCCTAAAGTATGATGAGATGGTCTTGTAATAAAAGATAGTTTTGCAAAGTCCATAAGTAATTTAATTTTAGTATGACACACACTTCATAAATCTTATTTTAACATCATTTATAAGCTGTAGAACATGGCAAAATTAAATTAAAAAAAAAATAACAGAAAGAAACATAAAACTATTCAAAAGGGGCATCAAATCAAACGTTTAGAGGGGCTTTGTTGATATCGTATGCTCCAATAGTAATCCTTGTTGTCTTTTCAAATGAGTAGAGTTTGATAATATTATCTATCTTTATCAAAAAGAGTTTGATAATATTATTTATCTTTATCAAAACTCATCTCTTAAAAGTTCACTATAATTGTAGTTTATAGTGATGATGTCTAGGCATTATCAAGAGAAACTATTGAGCTTTTAGAGGAGGAATTTTTTAATGACCCCGGCACAGTCTATTTATAATTCGACCTGCACTCAGTGGCGAAGACAGCAATTGAAGGGTGGGCACAGGCCCACCGTGCAGTTGGTCCAACACCTACTACATAATTTGATGTTTTCTGATATAAACTAGATGAAATTTTTCAACCGGCCCAACTGCCCAAAATCCACATGAATGGTGAAAATGTAATACCTACAGTAATAACATATTATACTATTACACAGTGCTCCATAAATCCACTATAAAACTACTTATATTTAATTAAGTTGATTTCTACCCGTTTTTACAGTAATCCATCAATAAATTAATAGAACTTGCGTCTTCATAACTTTGATTGATCAAAATGCAAAAATAAATTTTGACTTTGCAGTTTACGAGTAGATTTATGGACCACTATAATATGTTAATACTTGATGCCATAACATTACAGGTTGCGCCCATTTTAATTTTGAATAAGCATATGCATTTAGGCAATTAGCAATTATTTTTTGAACTAGAATTTTGGAACTTGGGACAAGTAATTTTTTTGACGTTACTGACTAGTAACGACTTACTCCACTTCTTTATGGTTTCATCTCATCTTATCATAGGTTGTCGATCAAATTTTAGAGGTTTACGTTCAACTTATTTTGCTTTGATTTAACGATATTCATATATTTTTTTTTTCAGATTTACTAATTGCTGATTATGATCCTCTAATTTGATGAAATCTACACCTAAAGTTAAAAAATTTGCCTAGTTTTACCCTCTTATATATTATAGAGACATATAGTTATAGACTTATAGTCTTAGTTGTGTGTGTTAATTTGTGTTTGTTTTATGATAACAAAGACTTCTTAGCAATTTCTTTAAAAGATAGAAACCATCTTCAAGTGCAATTCCATCTAGTAGTAGTATAAGTCCTATCTCTACTCCAATGCCTAAATTAGATGATTTGGATAATCTTCATTGGGACTCTGCTAATATGATAAGAATTTTAGATATCAAGGAGATGAAAACATGTAGATGACAATCGTGATCGAGGTATATTTATATTATATCTAAATATTTAATGAATTATGTTATTTTATCATTCTTTCTTAATTTTTTTATCTGACTCATTTTTAACCGCTTCGTATTGTGCCCACCCTACAAAAAAATTATGTATCCGCCACTGCCTGCACTTCAAGTATATTTGTGATATATCTTTATCCACTTATTATGTTAAAGGTTGTTCAGACACTATTTATAAGAAATGATTACTATCATCTCCTATCAAAGTAGGGATTCTTATTCCAAAAGTACCTTGGCTAAAGTGCAAACGTTTATTAATATTTCTTTCTAGCTATGCATGATTATATATTATTATTGTTGTTGTTGTTATTGTTATGTGGAGACATTCGAATTCGAATGGTAAAACATATACATCGATACTCTAATGATAAGAATGATATGTGTGTATATTTTACTAATCCATTAAAACTAGTTTCGTTAGTCTTATAGATGTAAAGAGTATAACACAACATAGACGTGGACAAAGAGAAAGCACTAGAAGTAACACAACAAGATTTTACAACATTACTCAACATAAAGGATTGCAATTCAAATCATTCTACAATAGTTTTGAGCAACTTTCAACGATGATGGACACACATTACTTATAGGATACATGTTATACTGTGGGGGGATTGATTCAAGTTGCACTTTTTTCCCTTAACTAAGTTCTGTCCAATTGTGTTTTCTTAGTAAGGTTTTTAATGATGTAACATACCTGATCCAAAAGTATTAGGAGAGAAAATATGTATTACAAACCGCACTCTTTTTTCCTTGGCTATGATTTTGTCCCACGGGGTTTTCCTAGCAATGTTTTTAACAAGGCAGCATCTCAAAGCATATGAGGTTGATATGCAAGGAGGAGTGTTATAAATATATATTATTGTGCTTATCAACTCCATATATAGATTATCTTGTTCACCAAGTTTCTCTCTTCTATATATATAGGATATTGTATCTCATTGTATAACACATCTAATCAATAGAATATCAATTATTCTTCTCCCTATTCTTTTCTTCTTCTTTTATTATTCGCTATTAGGCTAGTTTCACAAAAGTGAATTTGTGAGTGGAGTAAATTGTGTTGATTAATAAAGAGGAAATATATATTTATAACTATTTAAAAATAAATTATATGACGGGTTGAGTTATTATACAAAAGATTTAAAAATAAGAAGTGTAAATAGCCATTAGAGAGTGACAATCGTCCTAGGAGTAATCAAGTGGGAAGGGTAATTTTATTTATAACAGAAAAGAGAATATGCACATGCAAGTCACATGCTATCCCCCCCCCCCCAATTTTTAAACATCCGTAACTTTTTTATACATCATTTGTTTTTAAAAAAATTATACCATAAAATCGAGCGTTTTTTTATCTTTAATATGGGTACCATATTGTTATATTTTTCAAAAAAAAATTAAAAACCCAGTTGCGTATTACACAATGGACATAACGTAAAACACAATGTAAAGTAGATAAAAAACACAATCAATGACAACAGATAAAGACACAATGGACAACATACTAAAACACAATGACCATGACCATGACGTATAACACAATGACCATAACGTATAACACAATAAGTATCAAACTAAACAAAAACACAATTGATGACAACAGATAAAAGACACAATTGATAACAACAGATAAAAGACACAATGGAGAGCGGATGAAGACACAATGGACAACAAACTAAAAACACAATATACAACAAACTAAAACACAATGAACAATTAAAATACAAGGATAACAGATTAAACACAATGATCAGAACAAATAACATTAGTATAGAAAACCTAGGTAAAACACTATCTTCATTGTGTCATGCATTGTGTTATATGTTCTTATAAAAACGCAATGGGTAGAACCCAAATTAACATTGTGTTATAGGTTTTGATAATAACACAATGTATAGAAACCCTACTAAAATGTAATGACCAAAACCAAGTTAAAAGACACAATGACTAGAACCTTTAACACAAACCCTGTAAAAATGAATTTATTTTATTTTATTCTTATATGACAATATGATACTCATATTAAAGATAAAAAACGCTCGTTATTATGGTGAATTTTTCTTAAAAAAATGTTGTATGAAAAGTTATGGATGATTAAAATTGATGGGGGGTAATTGGCACGTGTCTTGCATGTGAAGAGAGAAAATCCATAAATGTAGGATTCCTTTTATGCCCTTCCATTATCTTCTTTTCCCTAAAACTAGGGCTGCAAACGAACCGAATGAATACGGACAAGACCTTGTTCGTGTTCGTTTGTTAAGAAATATATGTGTTTGCAAACCGTTCACGAACACTTATCGAACGAGATTTTACGTTTGTGTTTGTTTGTTAATTTTAGGCAACGGACAAAAACGAACGTTGACGAACACAAATGAGCACAAACTAATGTTCATGAACACAAATGGAACAAATAAACACAAACAATCATTCATGAACAAAATATGTAATACACTGACACTTATTAGATATTTAATTTGTCCGAATTTTGGAATATTTAAGTAAATATAAAAACTACAAACACTAATTTACTATCGAACACAAACAAACATGTTACTGAACGTTCACGAACATAAACAAACGAACACGACCTCTGTTCGTGTTTGTTCATTTACCTAAACGAACAATATTTCTTGTTCGTGTTTGTTTGTTTAATAAACGAACAAACACAAACGAACTTCCCGCTAAACGGTTCACGAACTGTTTGCCGAACGTTTGGTTCATTTGTAGCCTTACCTAAAACTAATCTCAACCCCAATTTTAAAATTAATGGACTAGAATTCTTCTTATCCTTCTTATTTATTTTATCCATTGTATTTGATTCTAATCTATTATATGGCTATTTATGTTGTGGTGTTACGTTTGAGATAAAAACATATAAACTCACATAGTTGGAAAAGTAACGGTAAATAAGTTTTTGAGTGGAAAGAAATAAAAAAATTGAATATTCAATATACATGTTCTGTGATTCAAATGGAGGTTCAAAACAAGTTGAAAGAGATATGAAAATTACTAAATATTTATCTTTCTTCAAGAATAAATCTATTAGTTAATGCATATTCTAACAAAAAAAAGTTATTTTTACAAGAATAAATCTATTAGGCTATTGTTAAGGAGGATAGTCCTCGAAGGATGTTCCGCCACATAGGATAGGCCGGAAGGGGATGAACCTAGGAAAATGGAGGATGGGCCTAAATATATATATGTGTATGTGAGAGAGAGAGAGAGAAGAAGAGGGGGAGCAGCAAGATCGTCTTCTGGCCGACGGAGAGGACGAAGACGGGGCGAGAGGAATGGTGTTCTGGGGCGTCACCAGGGCGGGATGTCCCATACCGTGTGGCCTTACTTTATGCATATTCTAACCAAAAAAAAGTATTTATTACCGTTACTGACTGTTTGACTACCTCATTTACTTTTTATTTAGTCTTTTCTTGTTATCCTAAACATATGATTTAATTATAGTCTTTTTAGTTTGTAAACGAAAACATATTTGGAGTAACTTTAAAATGTTCACTGTTTGAGATTTTCTTTTTATTTTGTAATATCTCTGAAGCCTGCTACTAACTTTTCTTTAAAAAAAGATTTTAGTGAAATGACTATTTTACTCTTTTAAACTCAATAAACTTTAATATATATAGAGAGAGAGATTGGGTAAAAGAAAAACCACCTTGAGTTGTGAGAACCGTATGAATCATTCTCAACCCTTGATCATTCATGTTTGAGTGGCTGAAATTAAACTGAATCTGAAAAACCAGAGTTTCGTGTTTTACCTCCAAGGAAAAATAGAGGTGTCCCACCAAACCGATTCTCTCCGGAACACAAGAAATATGAATCTAAGTACCCAATCGAAGGAGACGGGGGGGGGGGGGGTGAATCCGCAAAAGCTTTCTTTGTTACACTCCTATCAGAAAATATTCCTAGAATGGTTCAAGAAGCAACTGAAAAATTGAATGGCTAGAAGCTATAAGCACAGAGATGAAAGCTCTTCAGAAAAAACAACACATGGGAAAAGTGTGTGTTACCTGAAGGTAAGAAACCGGTTGGGTGCAAGTGGGTCTTCACTATTAAATACAAAGTCGATGGAACAATTGAACGATATAAAGCAAGACTAGTAGCAAAAGGATACACACAAACTTATGGTATCGATTACTCTGAAACCTTCTCGCCTGTTGCTAAAATTGATACCACCAGAGTTTTATTGTCGATAGCCGCAAACAAAGAGTGGCTGCCACACCCCGACCCGCAGCGGAAAAGGTGATCGGGGCATGATTGGGTTATCATCAAAGCTCATGACATTTATTATGCGTTTCATATTCTTTAATACAAATTAAATTGAAATTTACAATAAATGTTACAACATGTTCTAACTAACAATCTAAACTTCTTTGTTCTCTTCTAAGGCATATCCTAATGTTTTCCTTGCTTCAACCTGTTCACCTGTATCATGTGTAAAAGGGTTTTTGGATCAACATAATGTTGGCGAGTGAATCCTATGGAAAACATTTGAACAAATTTATTTAAATTGATTATGAAATATGTGCACAAACAAACATGAGTAAAAATAGATATAAACTTAATCAACAATCATAAGATATTAAGTGAAACACACATGAACAATAATGGAACATTTAGAGGCACGCGATGCTCAACTCGTCTCTCACGAGGAACTGAGGGGCCTAATGAATGAATTGCATAACCATGATAATATGAATGACACAACTACAATCAATATAAACTCAATGATATACACATAAACAATAATGAATTTGATTTGTGGCACGCGTTGTTCAACTCGTCTTCCACGAGGAACTGATGGGCTTAATGAATGAGTTTCATATAATTTAACAAAAGGAAATAAGTAATCACAACAATATAAACAATCTAAGTTTAGGTCATGATGTGGTATGGCACAAGTTTAAATAAATAAGTTAATTATTTTCATAACACATGACACACCCCAAAACGTGTAATTTAAAAGGGGGAGTTGTAAGATTCACTCACAGTGGGTGCGTTCGGTTGATGATGTTGAATGTACGCGAAGTGGTTTTAACCACGAGTGAGATTAACCTAGATAAATCGCATTATGGTTTGGTAAGTAAACGGATTTTATTAATCTATTTTAATAGGATTGTTGGGTGTATTTTTGTGAGTTTGAGGCTATTTTCTAACCTTAAAAATGTTATTTTTAAGTATTTTAAATTGATTTTTAATTAAAATAATAAAAAATTTTGATTTTTTTCTGACCGTTGACCTGACCGTTGACCGGTTCGAGTTGTGTATACAAGTGCGCTGAGTGAGGCTCGAACCCGAGACCTCCCGTACGCGTGCACGCAGCTCTACCAACTGAGCTACGTGTCTAACCCGTTATAAATCTGATTTTAATTATATATATATATTAATTAGTTTAAACCGAAAATCATTTTATTTTAAAAAACAGTTTAAGCGAATCGGACATGCACTCCACAGGTCTCGAACCCGGGACCTGTGGCTTAAACTAACACACAGTCCACCGCTGGACTGTGTGTTTAACATGCTATATAATCCGATTTTTATTATACTTAAATACAAATTATTTGTTTTCATTTCTGACTTTATTTAAAAAGAATAGATAATTGTCCGAGTCGGTGCAGAAGACCGGACTCGAACTCGTGACCTGTGATATAAACAAACACACAGTCCACCGCTGGACTGTGTGTCTAACTTGGTTATTATTCCGGTTATTAATATACTTAACATATACCAGTGGCGACTCCGGTTCAGTTTAACAAAAAAATGATTTTTATTAAGGCGACGTGTGTGAAACCGGATTCGAACTAGAGACGTTTGTATGTTTAATGTGCACACAGTCCACCGCTGGACTGTGTGTCTAACCCGAGTAATTTCTTGTTTTTAATTATACTTAAACGTTCCGGATACTTCGTCTTCTTCGTCAAGATATAACCAGAATTCAGAAATCGACTGGTTCAAGGTCTTAATCGTTTTCTTTAGTGTTTTAGGTTAATTATAGATGAGATATAAGTATAAAGAAGGAAAAATAAGCGTGAGGTATACCGACTCGTTTTCCTCTGTTTTCCGGCAGAAACTCCGGCGACAGCAATCACCTCCGGCGACGTGTTCCTTGTAGCAGCGAGTCTCCAGGAAGCTTACAAAGGGTGTGGGTATCTCCGGTATAAGCTCAGAGGCTCAGTGAGGTTCAGAAATGAGGAAACCGGTTTTCCGGCGACGAACAGAAAAATTCCGGCGAGAGAGTTTTCGCCGAGAAAGGGTGTGGTTTTGAGCGAAAGTGTTTGAAGAGGTTCGAGGTGGTTTTTATAGGGCAAATCGTCGATGTATTTGGCCCGATTTCCAACTGGATTCATTGATTTAAATTTCTCCGGCGGTTATAATTTTGGTCGCGGACTCAGACGTCGGTTATAACCGATGTCTTGTTAATGATTTACGTTATAACGTAAGTTGTCGTTAAATACTCGCTAGATTTCCGGGATTCCGACGACTGAACTATTGGGCGCCGATTTTGAATTCGTAACGTTACTTTATGAATTAAATGATTCTAATATTCACCAAACAATACAAGTGGCGTAGTGGTTTGTGTGTGTGTGCTAAGTCTGTTTGATGAGCGGATACAGACCCGGGTTCGAAACCCGGCAGGAACAAAACATTTTTATTTTGCGTTTTTTAACAGTTTTTCAAAAACTAATTATATATTCCCGTATAATAATTGATTATGTATCGTTTAAAATTATTTTGGGCATTTAATTCGCAACGAAATTTTTGACTGACTGTTCGGTTGATAAACGGAGCGGGTTTGGTAAATCCGTTTTTGACGGATGTTACAGTATCCCCTGCTTTTTAGAAATTTCGTCCCGAAATTTAAATAATGATATATTTTGACTAAAAAGGATGATGATGTTTAGTTTGACAGTTGTATGCTTAGAAAAATAAGGGTTTAAGTTTTTGTTTGAGGCGGTAACGTTCCTTGTAAGGGTTAAGTACCCTATTCAGGAATCGCTTTTTGTTGCCTACTGTATAAGTATTGATAAGCAGAAATGATTTGCTAAAAAATGATATCATGCATAAGAGTTTAGATACGTTTGGGAAAGTATGGTTATATCCTAAGGCAAAACTTCTAACACTACATCCTATATGGAACATAATTAAAAACACAACAGCTGATATTTGAACATAAATAAACACAACAGCTAATATTCGAACATGAATAAACACAACAACAAATATTTGAACATGAATAAACACAACAGCAAATATTTGAATCCACATTCTGATAGCATATATGTTTGAATGGTGGAAGTTCCTCTGTCGTTTGTTATGATGGAAAGGTTAGTTTATGTAGAAATGGAACACAATCCAATCTCTTTAAATAACATGATGATATAAATGTAACACAAATTCCAACCAAGGCAATACTAAATCCTACATGGAACTTCTCATAACCGCCTGATAATGCCTCTGATCCTTTGGCAAGAATACTTATATATAGGAAGTACCAGCGGCGTATCCACCGTACTCTTGCCAAATTTTCATTAGTTTTATCCACAAGTTATGATTAGTTACCAAGAAACTAATAAATCCTACATAGAACTTCTCATAACCGTCCGATAATGCCTCTGATCCTTTGACAAGAATACTTATATATAGGAAGTACCAGCGGCGTATCCACCATATTCTTGTCAAATTTTCACTGGTTTTATCAGTGATTTATGATTAGTCCTATAACTCTACAACCAATACAACAAACATAAAATACTGAAATGAAATATATCTGTGCGATCAAGGCTCAATCGAACGGAGCCGATTGTATTGCATGTACTGAAAATGAAATGTCTGTGCGCTCAAGGCTCAATCAAACGGAGCGAACGTATTGAATGTACTGAAATTGAAATTGTCTGTGTGCTCAAGGCTCAATCAAACGGAGCCGAGCGTATTGCATGTACTGAAAATGAATAACTTAATCACACAAACAGCCTATGCATGGAACCTCTCATAACCGCCTGATAATGCCTTCGATCATTTGACAAGAATACTTATATATAGGAAGTAACAGCGGCGTATCCACCATATCCTTGTCAAATTTTCATTGACTTTATCCGCAAGTTATGGTTAGTTCGATGCGACTCTACTACAAACACCACAACCACAAGATACTGATAATGAAATTGTATGTGCGCTCAAGGCTCAATCAAACGGAGCCGAACGTATTGAATGTACTGAAATTGAAATTGTATGTGCGCTCAAGGCTCAATCAAACGGAGCCGAACGTATTGAATGTACTGAAATTGAACAACTTAATCTAAACAACCATCACACAATCAGCCTATGCATGGAACCTCTCATAACCGCCTGATAATGCCTCCGATCATTTGACAAGAATACTTATATATAGGAAGTACCATCGGCGTATCCACCATATCCTTGTCAAATTTTCATTGACTTTATCCGCAAGTTATGGTTAGTTCGATGCGACTCTACTACAAACACCACAACCACAAGATACTGATAATAAAATTGTATGTGCGCTCAAGGCTCAATCAAACGGAGCCGAACGTATTGCATGAACTGGAAATGTAAATTGAAATGTGCGCTCAAGGCTCAATCAAACGGAGCCGAACGTATTGCATGAACGGGAAATGTAAATTGAAATGTGCGCTCAAGGCTCAATCAAACGGAGCCAAACGTATTGCATGTATTGAAATGTAAGATGAAATAACCGATCAAGGCTCAAACAAACGGAGCCGATCGTGCGGGCACGCCAAGATCAACCGCATAATAAAATGGGGATCCAACTCAACCTCAATGGATGGGGAGCCACGGCCTCGACAAATGCATATACTGAAAACAATATATAATATACAATAATTATTCTAACAGTCTACACATGGAGCCTCTCATAACCGCCAGATAATGCTTCTGATCCTTTGACAAGAATACTTATATATAGGAAGTACCAGCGGCGTATCCACCGTACTCTTGTCAAAGTTTCATTGGCTTTATCCTTAAGTTATGATTGGTTTGATGTGATAAAGAAAAACATAAAACTAAACGATAGGAGTCGAATCTGGATCTTCGGCGAAGAGGACTAGTTGAGTATCTTCGTTTGGGCCGTCATTATCTTCGACAGGATTGGCGTTGATATTGAAGATTCTTCCTCTTGCTGGTGGCATAGTGGTTGGGTTTTCTTGGTTTACTTGGTTAACTGGGTTTGATTGGGCTTGAGTGTTGGTAACGTTAACCAATTGAGGGCATGTGTTTCTAAAGTGGGTAGGGTCGCCACAATTGAAACAAGCTCGCGCATATGGAAACATGGGGTATTGGGGTTGGTGATAAGTTTGGGCCATGTTTTGAGTAGGGGAAAAGGTTTGGTCTTGAAAGGTGCGACAAACATTGCTCAAATGACCATAGCGTCCACAAGTTGCACATAGACGACAAGGTAGGGTATGGGGATGGTGATAAAAACAGTTGTTGCATCGAGGGTGAGTTCCAAGATATGGTTTCTTATTTGGGTAAGCTGAGTCGGGTGCCACTTGGGTGATTGGGATAGCTCGGATGGTATGGCGTGTAAAACTGGTGGATTTCGTTGGGTAGCAGCGAAAAGTCGCCCGACTCTTCTTCTCTTAGGATTGGGTTGAGAAGGGGATTCGGTTTGAGTGGAGTCGGAGGTTTCAGTCGATTCTTTATCCTTCTTCTTCTCCTCCTTGAAGTCTTTGTTTCGGATTCGGTTCTCGGTGAGCTCTGTTGCTAGCTCCATTGCTGCTTCCAAAGTTGCAGGCTTGGTACTTATTACAGGGTCTTGAATCTTCGACGGAAGACCACGAATGTAGTGCTCGATCAAACGGTAGAGGGGAGTAAACATGTTGGGAACCATTTGATGTAATTCGAGGAACCTTTTGTTGTAAGTGATGTGGTCTCCTTCCATTTGCTTCAATGAGTAAAATTCATCTTCTAACTTCTTGATTTCGCTCCTTGGGCAAAATCGTCTGGTCATGATTTCCTTCAATTCGTTCCAAGTTAAGGACATAGCATCTTCCACACCTCGTTTGGCCTTCTCTGTGTTCCACCAAGTAAGTGCTATCCCATATAATCGACCGGTAGCATATCGCACTTTGCGATCGTCAGGGCAATCGCAATTTAGAAATGTGTTCTCCATTTCTTCAAACCAATGGAGGAGAGCGGGTGACGCCTTCAGTCCCTTTGTATTTCGGAGGGTCGCATGATTTGAAATGCTTGTAGGTGCATTTAGTGGTATTTGGGGAAGAGTTGAAAATGTTTTGGTTTGCTTGATTGACAGGATTAACGGTAAGTGCTTGTTGAACTTGGATTACAATGTTGGGTATTACGGCAACCATTTGTTGAGCGATTAAGGCAGCCATGCGCTCGCGGGCTTTTCTTGCTCTCGTCTTCCTACGGGCGGGGTTAGAAGACATCTACAAGGAATACATGACAAGAGTATGAGTTGGATGCTTTTGAGATCATGGGTCGCATTCAAGAATGAACATTCATAAAATAATTATAGATAAATAAATTACTACATCCATTGGATGTCTTGGGTTTTGCTCGCTGTTAGGCCCTACATGCCGCCATACTTTACCTGTGTAATCATGTGGGCCCCCATGAATACCGGTTTTTCATATGGTTCGCACGGGTTTGCCAGGTTGCGTACACAAAAACCCGGAGAAAATCGAGAAATATGTATACAACGTGTGATATTCGGAATGTGTCCAGGTGTAGACACGGTGACAACTCAAAGTAGGGTTAGTTCGAACGACGTTTGGTGTGGCATGCTTTGGCCTAATAGGTCCTTCGTACTCTCATCGTTGGTCCCCAGGTAGGCAAACTGGTCCGTTATATTGGATTTATACGAATGCCAGCCTAGACAGGACGTTCCGACTACCGGTACTTGTACCCTTCCAGTTACTACATGCCCGTCGCAGAACTTACTTTGATGAGATTTGAAAATTGCACAAAATCTTTGGATAATGAGAGTATGAAAATAAATTGAATACATGAACATCGATAAATGTATAATGAATATGTATATATGTATAATGAATATGTATATAAGCATGTATGTTTGACTGTAAATGTAAACAAATATGAAACAAATAAATATCACAAGTTTGTATGTAACCACCTAATCAATTTAAAATTTAGGCAGACTATAGTATAGGCTCTAAGGGTCTAATAACCTATCCTATATCCCAATAGTCATGGCTCTGATACCAATCTGTCACACCCCGACCCGCATCGGAAAAGGTGATCGGGGCATGATTGGGTTATCATCAAAGCTCATGACATTTATTATGCGTTTCATATTCTTTAATACAAATTAAATTGAAATTTACAATAAATGTTACAACATGTTCTAACTAACAATCTAAACTTCTTTGTTCTCTTCTAAGGCATATCCTATGTTTTCCTTGCTTCAACATGTTCACCTGTATCATGTATAAAAGGGTTTTTGGATCAACATAATGTTGGCGAGTGAATCCTATGGAAAACATTTGAACAAATTTATTTAAATTGATTATGAAATATATGCACAAACAAACATGAGTAAAAATAGATATAAACTTAATCAACAATCATAAGATATTAAGTGAAACACACATGAACAATAATGGAACATTTAGAGGCACGCGATGCTCAACTCGTCTCTCACGAGGAACTGAGGGGCCTAATGAATGAATTGCATAACCATGATAATATGAATGACACAACTACAATCAATATAAACTCAATGATATACACATAAACAATAATGAATTTGATTTGTGGCACGCGTTGTTCAACTCGTCTTCCACGAGGAACTGATGGGCTTAATGAATGAGTTTCATATAATTTAACAAAAGGAAATAAGTAATCACAACAATATAAACAATCTAAGTTTAGGTCATGATGTGGTATGGCACAAGTTTAAATAAATAAGTTAATTATTTTCATAACACATAACACACCCCAAAACGTGTAATTTAAAAGGGGGAGTTGTAAGATTCACTCACAGTGGGTGCGTTCGGTTGATGATGTTGAATGTACGCGAAGTGGTTTTAACCACGAGTGAGATTAACCTAGATAAATCGCATTATGGTTTGGTAAGTAAACGGATTTTATTAATCTATTTTAATAGGATTGTTGGGTGTATTTTTCTGAGTTTGAGGCTATTTTCTAACCTTAAAAATGTTATTTTTAAGTATTTTAAATTGATTTTTAATTAAAATAATTAAATAAAATAATAAAAAAATTTGATTTTTTTCTGACCGTTGACCTGACCGTTGACCTGACCGTTGACCGGTTCGAGTTGTGTATACAAGTGCGCTGAGTGAGGCTCGAACCCGAGACTTCCCGTACGCGTGCACGCAGCTCTACCAACTGAGCTACGTGTCTAACCCGTTATAAATCTGATTTTAATTATATATATATATTAATTAGTTTAAACCGAAAATCATTTTATTTTAAAAACAGTTTAAGCGAATCGGACATGCACTCCACAGGTCTCGAACCGGGACCTGTGGCTTAAACTAACACACAGTCCACCGCTGGACTGTGTGTTTAACATGCTATATAATCCGATTTTTATTATACTTAAATACAAATTATTTGTTTTCATTTCTGACTTTATTTAAAAAGAATAGATATTGTCCGAGTCGGTGCAGAAGACCGGACTCGGACTCGTGACCTGTGATATAAACAAACACACAGTCCACCGCTGGACTGTGTGTCTAACTTGGTTATTATTCCGGTTATTAATATACTTAACATATACCAGTGGCGACTCCGGTTCAGTTTAACAAAAAAATGATTTTTATTAAGGCGACGTGTGTGAAACCGGATTCGAATTCGAGACGTTTGTATGTTTAATGTGCACACAGTCCACCGCTGGACTGTGTGTCTAACCCGAGTAATTTCTTGTTTTTAATTATACTTAAACGTTCCGGATACTTCGTCTTCTTCGTCAAGATATAACCAGAATTCAGAAATCGACTGGTTCAAGGTCTTAATCGTTTTCTTTAGTGTTTTAGGTTAATTATAGATGAGATATAAGTATAAAGAAGGAAAAATAAGCGTGAGGTATACCGACTCGTTTTCCTCTGTTTTCCGGCAGAAACTCCGGCGACAGCAATCACCTCCGGCGACGTGTTCCTTGTAGCAGCGAGTCTCCAGGAAGCTTACAAAGGGTGTGGGTATCTCCGGTATAAGCTCAGAGGCTCAGTGAGGTTCAGAAATGAGGAAACCGGTTTTCCGGCGACGAACAGAAAAATTCCGGCGAGAGAGTTTTCGCCGAGAAAGGGTGTGGTTTTGAGCGAAAGTGTTTGAAGAGGTTCGAGGTGGTTTTTATAGGGCAAATCGTCGATGTATTTGGCCCGATTTCCAACTGGATTCATTGATTTAAATTTCTCCGGCGGTTATAATTTTGGTCGCGGACTCAGACGTCGGTTATAACCGATGTCTTGTTAATGATTTACGTTATAACGTAAGTTGTCGTTAAATACTCGCGAGATTTCCGGGATTCCGACGACTGAACTATTGGGCGCCGATTTTGAATTCGTAACGTTACTTTATGAATTAAATGATTCTAATATTCACCAAACAATACAAGTGGCGTAGTGGTTTGTGTGTGTGTGGCTAAGTCTGTTTGATGAGCGGATACAGACCCGGGTTCGAAACCCGGCAGGAACAAAACATTTTTATTTTGCGTTTTTAACAGTTTTTCAAAAACTAATTATATATTCCCGTATAATAATTGATTATGTATCGTTTAAAATTATTTTGGGCATTTAATTCACAACGAAATTTTTGACTGACTGTTCGGTTGATAAACGGAGCGGGTTTGGTAAATCCGTTTTTGACGGATGTTACAGTGGCCTCTTCACCAATTTGATGTGAAAAATGCGTTCATGGAGATTTAAAAGGAAGAGGTATATATGGAGGCTCCACCTGGTTTCCCCGGAAGAATTCAATAAGAATGAAGTTTGTAGGCTTAAGAAAGCCTTGTATGGCTTGAAACAGTCTCCACGGTCCTGGTTTGAAAAGTTTACAATGGCTATGACTAAATATGGATATAAACAAAGCAATGCTGACCATACCTTATTCTTCAAAAGGAGAGGAGAATTAGTCACTTGTCTGATCATATATGTCGATGACATGATCATTACAGGAAATGATAAAGAAGAAATTACTCAGCTACAAAAATATCTCTTTAAAGAATTTGAAATGAAAGATCTTGGCAGGTTGAAATATTTCTTAGGGATTGAAGTTCTATGATCAAAGGAAGGAATTTTTATTTCTCAAAAGAAATATATACTCGATTTGCTGGCAGAAACTAGAATGGTAGATTGCCAGCCTGTTGATACTCCTATTATAGTCAACCATAATCTTAAGATGGATGAAGGAGCTAAGCCAGCAAACAAAGAAAGGTACCAGAGATTGGTTGGGAAATTAATTTACTTGCCTCACACAAGACCTGACATTGCCTATGCGGTTGGAGTAGTAAGTCAATTTATGCATCAACCGCAAAAGGAGCATATGGAAGCGGTCATGAGGATAATTCAGTATACCAAAGGCACTCCTGGAAGGGGTATTGTATTCAACAATAGTGGACATCTAAATGTGGAGGTTTTTATAGATGCTGATTGGGCGAGTAATCCAAACGAGAGGCGGTCAACCTCTGGATTTTTTACCTTGCTTTGGAAAAGTAAAAAACAACAGGTGGTCTCATTATCCAGTGCAGAATCAGAATTTAGAGGAATTGTTAAAGGGATTACAGAGATTTTGTGGCTTAAAAAATTGATGAAGGAAATCAGCTTTCCTATAAAGCTTCCAACTCGACTGTTCTGTGATAATAAGGTTGCCATAAGCATTTCAGAGAATCATGTTCAACACGACAGAACAAAACATGTGGAGGTAGACCGACATTTCATAAAAGAGAAACTTGAAGATAGTACTGTGGAGCTTCCCTATATAAAATCTGAAAATCAACTAGCTGATATTCTGACCAAGGCTGGGAAGGTTTTTAATTCGGTTCTATGCAAGTTGGGTATTAGAGATCCCACTACATAACTTGAGGGGGAGTGTTGAGATAAGTCAAATAATAATTTCCCTAAATAACTTAGTTAAGTAAATCAATTACGATATTAGTGGGATGCTTGTTAGGAATGCTTATCTTTTCTATTTTTTTTCTTTCTGAATCCTTATAAGAAGGATCTCTATGTAATCATATCGTGGGATGCTTGTTAGGAATGCTTATCTTTTCTATTTTTTTTCTTTTTGAATCCTGTAATCATATCGTGGGATGCTTGTTAGGATTGCTTATCTTTTCTATTTTTTTACTTTTTGAATCCTTATAAGAAGGATCTCTATGTAATCGTTTGAGATGTAAGAAATATAATAAAAAGAATTATCAATCATCTTCTTTTACCATGGAAAATACTTCGGGCATAAACAAAACACATAATTACCACGATCAATCCTGAAACTCAAGTTGAAGAGCACCGCTACTCTTCTCCACTTGAGCTGTAACACCGACTAGATTTTATAAGGTAAAAAATTGTTTTGGTAGTGGGAAGTAGGCTTGCGATACGCGAAACGGTCGACCATTTGATTGTCCATCGGGTCGGTGATAAAGTAAAATGACCGATTGCGACTTGGGTTGGGAGAAGTGTGATAAATGGTTCTGGATACGATTGGGTGGGAAACGGTTGGGTGCGTATAGGTATCGGTGCATCTTGTAAACGAAACTTATTGGGTTCACCTAGATTAGCATAAACCTTCGGCCTAACTTTTTTCTTCGTAGGACACTTGCTTAAACCTTACATATTTTTTGGTTGAAAAGTGCGTATTGTAGTGTATTTTTTATAGATATGAAATGTGCATAAAAATGGTAACCTTGGATGTATTTATAGGGTAAAACATTTAGTTTTTTTCTATGTAATTTTGGTCTCTCCCCAACGATAATATAGCTGTTGTCAACGGCTATATTCTTCAACAAACCCAACCATCACACCGTAATAAACATCACACATTCATCACCATCACGCGTCATATACCCACTTGTGTCGATGTATCATGCTATCACACCCATTATGGTGAATCACGGCACCACCCCGACCCCCTAAATAAATCCTACTATCAGCATAAAAGTATAGCATATTTGGGGCTTTTTTTACCTCTAGACTTCTAGTGGACAGCTTCATAGTTTCGGCCCACAAACTATACTACTGGTAGGACTCTGGTACCCTTCTAGTCTTCTACCATTATGATGATTATTATGGAATTTTTTTGGAGATTCTTTTTAAATAACACGAACGTGTATACACGTCATTAAAATAATTTAAGAACTAGGATTAACGTATAAATATTTATAATAATTACTATAATCAAAAGTTGCGACAATTTTAGTTGACAAAATTACAAAAAATACAGTTTTAAATAGGTCAATGATTGTGATTTTGTATTTAAAAACTTGACTTATACAAAATGTCTCAACACTTCAAGTACAACGTCAACCAAAGGGTATTTAAATGCTCTTGGAAATATGTTTATGTGTAGGCATTTTTATATATAGTATAGCAACTTTAATTTTCTTTTATAAACAATTTGTCTCAACATGAATTAGCGAACATGTTCACTTGAACGAATGGTAATTCCAAAACACAAAAATGACGAAAATATAACCGTTTCGCTAAAACTCTCATTTTTAACTATAGAATCCTAATTATTGACCCATTTTTTCATATAATTAAATAAAATTATAGACCTATTTTTTCTTTTTTTATTATTGTAAATACGCTTATTTTATATAATTAGATAAAATAAAAGTTTAAACTTTAAAGTTTCCTCTTAAAAATGAGAAAAGGGATTTTGGCGTGGATTAAATTATTTTTGTAAGTTTTTGAAAAAGTTCAAATATGATTAGAATATTCTATGTGATGATGGTGGCCAAATAAGCCTTTACCCCGACAATAATTTAGATTCATTTTTCTTTTATTTTTCCTTAGTAGAATCTTTTTTCCTTTTACAGGCTTTCAAGAATTTGATTAGACCGTAAAAGTCACTTGTTTTTATGTCTTAAAATGGACAATAAATTATAACAAAAAACTATTTTTTTTTTTAAATACTAATTTTAAAATAAGAACTACAAGATGGAGATATTTGTTTTAGATGCGAATTCACTTGGATATCACTAATTATGGAGGAGGGGATGCATTTGCTCGATTGAGAACATCTCAGGAAGATTATCCGATTATTTAGTTGGCCGTTAAAAAATGACTAATTGAATATAGCATTGTCGTTTATTTATATGCCAATGGAAAATATGAGACTGAAAAAAAGTTGTATGAACTTACATAAGATTACAGGAAGATTACTACACAATTTAAGGAAAATATATAATGTGTGAATTTTTTTTTAACATTATAGACGTGGATGTTAATATAGACATGTGACTTGAAACATCATCGATAATACCAGTTTCATAGTTATGAATTTTTGGTTAAAAAAAGATTGAATGTGGAAAAATTATATAATCACGCTTCCAATCTAAATTATGAAACTTTGATCCACAAAAAAGACTTTGATTTTATGTTTTCCACCTACCGGCGTAAATAGCCATTGAATTCCTTTTTATATCTGGCTTTCCAAATTTGTTACATAGGAGGATCGGTCCGACCATCTTTTTCCATTTCTTAGAACTGGCGAGGGAGTTGGAGTTTGCTGCTTCGAGAATGTTTTACACATATCAAAAGGAAGAGAATATGATATCTTCAACTATAAACAACAAAAGTGTTAAAGAAAATAATTTAATCAAACAGAATATTAATATATTTTATTAATTACCGAGTTATTGGCCAAACCAGTTTGTTCTAACTTGAGCAAACTGATTGAAGAAAGGTAGAAGGAGACTATCCCGTTATCGGACGAATTTAAATAACACGCAAAAAACTAAAACCAACCTGGCCATTTAAGAAACCGAGATTCTTGAACTGCACGGATGATTCTTGTCCTTAAAGGATTTTACGCGCTCGTATTGCTGTGAGCTGCAGCGTAAACTCCCAGGATTTAATGCAGAACTGATCTGGTATTCCAACAGCAATGGAAACCAGAAAACGCAGAAGCTGGAGAAGAAACAGGAACACCAAAGGAGGAGGCTGCGAAAATCAGAGTATGTGAATGGGTAGCATGAGGCCTTTATTTATAGGTTGGGATCTCAACAAAGAATGAGAAAAACGGGGAATGGGATAACTCTCATCAACAGATTCGAATAAGGATTGCTAGAGATAACCCACCTCAAATTGGAATTCCTGTATTAATCCCATATGAATTCGAACTGGTGAGGATAACCCCCACTGTTTCGAATTCATCTCTATCCCAATCTTATCTCAGCTTTATCTTGATCCACAGATCTAACACACCTGAACCGGACCCTAGCTAAAAATAAAAGCTCCTCAGCTCCTCGCGACGATGCGTACGTGCAAAGTGCGCCTCAAACGCGCCCATTCGCGAGCTCGCGGCTCGGCTCGGCGCGCGTGTGGGCTTCACCCACTTCTAAACCCATTTAACACTTTGCAGGCCCATAAAGGGGTAATCCCTTATAAGGCACTCAACTTTCACCTCCCCCACCAATGTGGGATGAAGAAAACATACCAACTTGTATGTTCCCACCAATATTTCCAACAAAAAAAACACATTAAATACACAAAAATCAAGAAATTGGGTGCTAGTAAAGAAGATAGAATGCCATGATTCATCTCACACTGGGTGGTGGGCGAGGGCAAGTGGCAAACCCTTGCCACGTAGGCATCATGTAGACATTCGGCGTTTTGCTTTCCACATCATAAAATGGAAGGGGTGGTGAAAGGCAAGGAGGGCAAAATAGGTAAAGTAACATTATTACTTAATGTACACTTAATGATAATACGTTTTGAGTATGTAGTTAAAAAATATGTCAATACAACTTGTTGTCGAAAAATCAATGCTAATATTTTGAAGTATACGTGTAAAATGATTCATCGCTTACATAACCCCTGTGATTGAAATCAATAGAATTCATCACTTACATAACCCCTTTGACTAAAAATGTAGAACTCATCAGTTACACAACCACTTTGATTGAAATCATGAAGCAATCCAAAGTTACAACCATAAATATGATTAAATGCAATCATCAATTTCGTAAATTAAAAACCACCATCATTAGTTATTCCTTATTGTGCACTTCCCCTTCCCTCCATCAACCCCAGTCTTCTCACCACCAGAGCACTTCGCTATAGTTTGTTGGATCAGAAAGAGTGTAGCGTGTGTTTTTTTATTAAACAGTTTGAACAAATATAGAAATTCAAGCTAAACAGTTAATACCAGCAATCATCATCTACACAATTAGATTTGGGAATGATTGCATAATGATTTCATTCAATCAAATGTTTACAATACAATTAAAATAAGGAGTGTACCCCCCTTCGTCAGGTGATCTCTCTCACACTACGTCCTTATGTCTTTTGTGTCACACCCCGATTTCCACGTATATTCCGGTGGGCTCGGTGGGGAGTATCGTGACATACAGTTGATATCATCATAACCAATTACAACACAGAGCAACACAGCGGAAGGCTTGGAGTAAAATATAAACTATTACAAACCGTAAGTGTCCAGAAGTTCGAAAAACACAAATATACATCAAGGCTTGTAATAAGATCCACAGGCAGATCGGAAATAACATACACAAATGATAACAGACTCTACAGGCTCAACTCTAAGGTTGCAACTCCTTATTGTCAACGCTCTGCAGCTTCCGGCCTATTGCGTACTTGTACCCGTATTTTAATCTTTGAAAATATGCCAGTTTACACTGGTAAAAACACTCAACCGGCTCATTTTGAAAATCCTTTTGAAAATGGTTTTTGGTGCACTTGGCACATTTTCATAAATAACTTGGATAGTACAAATGACCTTGTATACAAATTTATATGTCAGGCTTTTACATATGGAGCCCGGTACAGAAATCGAGACCTCATCGACTGACACACCACTCTGAACTTTCACATAGAAAGCAGATAGCAATTACTCGGTGTATGCCTACACGCCATGCTATATTGTCATGGCCACTAGCACTTTAGTGAGCCAAGGATATCCCGGACACGGTCAAGTCCGCCCCCAATGTTTTAGTTTCAGATAAAACAGATCAAAACAGGTTATGTAAGATTTTAGTTAATTATCACAACTGGATAAAACATGATTCCATACCCGACCAAGCGGTAATAATTTACCGTATCCCAAGACCGTATAGGAAAAATAAGTTAAAGATATTTACCTGAAGTTAAGTCTTTAGAAAGTCAGAACTCAGCCGCAGATCAAAGCAAGTACAGGTACAATTTACCGGAAGGCGTTTAGTCTGGAGTGATGGTAATTATTAACCAATATTAGAATGCTAACGGGTCCTTAGTTAAGTCCTAGACTTGGACCGGTTAGTCTTACGCTAAAATAAGATACGGTACGATACGCTTGATTAAGCGGTGATCGGAATAGGATGTTAGTTGGACCCGACAAGTATTTAAACTTGTCTAACATGGGTAAACCAACAACATTCTAGATTTTGATAGAGAAATGATGAAGTTAAACCCGTTTCGGTTTAAGTAAGTAAATTAGCTACGTAAGCTTAACCGAACGCATATAGGCGAAACCGAGTAACCGAGAGAGTCATATACAAGTTCCATATGAATACATGTTTAAAATATGTTATGAAATCAGTATCTTTGCAAAAGAATAGGCCCGAGGTGTATTTAAAATCGAATTATGCCTTACAAGGGTAATTTGGTCATTTTAGTGTTTATAAAAGATGTTTAAAATGAATCTGATGTCAAGGTTGTTAATATTCTATAAAAATACTTATTTTATGATGTTATAACAGTAGGATATCAAATATATGTGTGTTTGACAATTTTGAAATAATCTATGTCCCGTAAGGGCATTTTGGTAAATTCACACATATCTTTGAAGCCAAATTTGGGATTTTGAGTTCGGGACTTGTACTTACTGTTATTATGATGAAAATAAGTTTATAAATCAGTAGGTAACAAGTCTCGGCTCACGGTTATGGCTTTAGACCATACTATGCGCCAAAAGGCGTAAAAGTCGCTAAAATGTCGTTAGATTCATAATTTAAGTTAAACAGAAGTTGAGGCCTGTTTTATACATCAAAATCATGTCATATTATTCATTACATCAGTAGGTTTAAGTTTGGTTTATAAAAAGATTGATTTAAGTCATTTTTCCGTAAAAAGGGTAGTTTGGTCATTTAGCGGCAATTACGATTCTTAGATTTTTATTCAGGTCATAATTGATGTAAAGGGTGAAAGCCGAGTGTTAAAGTGGTTAAATGATGGATTTTATGTATGTGCGTATGTTTACTTGTCTAGAATACGTTAACTACGAGATCTTTGTTTTGCAGGTAATACAGGTAATTTGGCGAAGTTAAGGAAGTTAAAGTGCATGTGAAATGTTTGAAGATGATACGTGCAGCTTGAAGTGTGATTCAGAGGTTGTTCGATTGACTACGAGATGTATGAGTTCAAGATGCGGGAATGGATGAAGTCTAGGGACTATTCGGTCCTTAATTTATAGTGGTTTGTGCTTTATCATGTGAGGAATTGGAAGATTCGAAGTTCAGGGGCCAAAGTGTCATTAGTTTAAAGTTGAATCAATGAAGAAACAAGGACTATCAATCGCGACCGTCGGTGACGGTGGCTTTACCGTCGGTGACGGTGGCTTTACCATCGGTGACGGTGAGGGGCATGTGGCCTAGAATCAACAGAAACCCGCCACCGTCGGTGACGGTGGGGGAACCGTCATTGACGGTTGTGTATTATTGGTGAAACAACAACTCTCCACCGTCGGTGACGGTGGAGGGCCGTCGGTGACGGAAAAAACGCGAATTTGGGTTCTTGGAAGGTATATTAGGGTTTCTAAATGCCTAATATCATATCTAAGCTTCCGTAGGACGAATTTCATCATCTCAAGCACCAAGATCAAGGCTTTTCACTCCATCTTCATCATTCCACACGCTGATTCATCAACTACGATCATGATTTCATCTGTTCTTCAATCTTGTGTTGATTTCACTTGTGAGATGAGCGGCTAAACTTTTTTGGTTTCCTCCGGTTGGAGGGTTTTGTAAGTTAGTTACTCTTATGTGTTCGTAACAATTGTTTTGACTTGGTGATCTAAGCATTCGATGCTTTTCACCATTGATTTGATTAATTGATTGTAAACGATTGTTTTTATTCAAACCTTGATTCTTAATCATTCAATTCCCGAGAGTTCTAGTAATTGGGATATATTTGCTAGGGGATTAGGGTTGGTAATTGCTATTGATAATTATTTGATAACCTCTCGTCAGGTATTGATCATAGTACTTAGTCATTGATTATCACAATCGATTAATTAGGTTAAACACCTATGTCTATGTAGGTGATTTCAATTGAACACATAGTTGTATTTAACTGCAAAACCTGAATACCGGAGGAACCATTCTTCCTCTTATTATAAAAACTCATTTTCTTAGTTCATAATTTAATTAATTCTCAAATCAATCAAACTCAAGTTAAGTTTTCATAGTTTTTAGATAATACTCAGCATTATTACATTTTCCACAATCCTCCTCTAGTTCGATATCCGACTTACCCTTTCTACAGAGTTAGTTGGTTTTTGCATGTTCCTTACGACAGACATCAAAATAGCCCTGTTGCCGGGGAGGCATGCGCAAAGTGTTTAATTGTTGAGTTTAGTTAGATAAAAAATTTTGAAAAAAATCCAAAAATATTTCTCTTATTTGTATTTTGTTCGGAATTACGCGAAGTTGTTTTTGTTTGTGTGTGTGCAGGTGATCACAATCGTGTATGCATCATACTCGGAATTCCGGGAACTCATCACCACTCGTCTTTGATCCGGAAATCGAGAGAACCGTTCGACAAACTCGAGTTGTGCATCGGGAAAACAGAGTTTTGCAATCACCAACAACCACCTCTAAAGTAATGGAGCATTCAAGTAGTTTCGAGACACAACCAGTCACTCCTTCTCACCAAACCCAATTCTCACCAACATCAACACAGCCAGCTCCAAATACCACATTACCACCTGAATCACAATCAGTACCCACGCAAACCACGCAACCTGCACCTGCTGCTACCCAAATGCCACCCATACCACCAAGACCGTTCCCAAATCTAAGTGATCTTCCACCCTACTCCAGTTCATATCAAGAACAAACATCAAACCTCCAATACTCGTCACCATACGTTCGAGTTGTTATTGGTGCCACTACGGCCCCATCAGACCAAACCGGACCATCCACCTCCACCATAAACCAAACTCAACCAGTTCAGTATACATACTTTCAACCTTCACAAGGGTAGCAACATTATTCATCAGGGCCTACAACTCTAAATCAGCAAGAAGGTATGTATAGGCGTGAGGATGAATATGACAGATACGAAGGGTTTGGAGGAAATCAGATCAATAGACAGATGTCGGCACTAGGAATTCAAGTGGGGAACGATATAGGGGTTCGATCGGATGGTAGGGGAATTTATGAACTAGTGGGTAATCAACAGTCATTTCAGACAGCACCTCAGGTGAATTAGCAAGTACCACAGTACCAACAATTTCCACAGCAGCAACCAGTTCCACAACCAGAGCTATTAAACCAGCAGCCTTATAGACTGGATATTCCATTACCAACTACGATGCCGCAAATGCCAGGTCAGGCAAGACCTCTTCCGCGTAACTTAGCCTACCAGGTTAACCCACCAGAAGGCATACCTATGGGATATAATAGAGTACCGTTAAGAGGGATAGAGAGCCACTTCAAGCCAGCAATAGCAAACAATCCTTCACCCGTAGTGGTTCCACAGTTAAGAGGAGGAAGATCGTTTGAGGTTCGTGAACAATCGATTGCCAGTTTACCCAAGTATCATGGCCAAGCACACGAGGAGCCTTACTTTCATTTGGCAGCTTACGATGCTCGGTGCAACATGATCGCAAGTCAGGGCTTTACAGCTGATGATGTGAAATTGGTACTCTTCCAATTCACGCTTGAAGACAAGGCATAGAAATGGTTCACTCTCTCCCTTCAGCATCAAA
Source organism: Scalesia atractyloides (assembly GCA_947069175.1). Classification (NCBI taxonomy): domain Eukaryota; kingdom Viridiplantae; phylum Streptophyta; class Magnoliopsida; order Asterales; family Asteraceae; genus Scalesia; species Scalesia atractyloides. The sequence continues at coordinate 5,370,323 of CAMTDV010000005.1, forward strand.
TTTTTTCATGGCCCGAGATGCAACAATCATTCTTGGATGAGTTTTATACTGCCTTGCGTACAAATAATGCAAGGAAGGACACTCGTGGCTTCCGTCAGCAACAAGGCGAGGTCTTTCATGAGTCTCTAAATCGTTTCAAGATGATGCTCAAGAACTGCCCACATCATGGAATTCAATTGTGGGAGCTTCTTAACGTATTCCATGAAGACTTAACCGAAGAGGATGCGAGAGAGATTAGTTCCGCGTCCAACGGGACTTTTGGCACAAACGATGAATTGGTTGATTGGGAAATTCTTGAACGAACTGCTGAAACTCGAAAAGGAAAGCACAATCTTTGAGAAGCTCATAACATTCTGTGGTGAGAGCAGTCGAAGACACACCTGATATGGTTGGTGGACAATATCCTTCATTCGGGCATTGTGGAGAGTTTGGGCATATCGTTGATCAGTGTACAGTGGTCTTGGGAGGAAGTGATGATGTCCACTTTGTTCAAGGTGGCGGTGGAGGTAGAAATTTTACCTTACAATCAAACACATGTCATCAGGGCCTTCGAAATCATCCAAACTTGAGCTATGGGAATGCAAATAATCAGCTTAACCTGGGATTTCAAGGAAATAATCAGTCGGGTGGTCAGAGAAACTTCAATCAGAATCGTTTCCAAAACAATTCTCAAGGAAATTATAACAATGCACAAACAAGTCGGGTGGTAGCTCAGATGGATCAGGGGGTGGTGATGTGATGGAAGTGCTGAAAACCATTCAACGAGACCTATAGAAAATAACTCAGATGGATGAGATGAGAGATAAGGCTATCTAATCGTTGACTACACAGATGGGCCAGCTCGCAACGGAAATGAGATAGCTGAAACAAACAAATGGAAGATTACCAAGCGACACCACTACAAATCCCGCTCATCAGAAGAAGAATAATTCCGTTAACCAGGTACGTGCTCTTCGTAGTGGTAAAAATTACAATAGAATTGATAGTTCACCACAATTTTTTGAGGGTGTGGTGGAGGATTTGGGCGAGGATGGTGAGAGTAGTGATGAGTCGGGGCCTAACGAAACACAAATTGATAACAATGCCCGTGCTACGACAATCAAGCCAATCAAGGCTAAGGAAGGGGAACCAATTCCACCTCCCTTTCCTGAAGCCTTGAAAGATCCGGGTAACACAAAGATAATCAATAAAAGGGGACCTCAACCGGAGGAAATCTGGGAGGTGTTTAAACAAGTAAATATCAATCTACCCTTAATTGATGCTATTAAGCAGGTCCCGGCTTACGCTAAATACCTCAAGGACTTGTGCACTTAGAAACGGCAGCACAAGGTTCCTAAGAAAATTGACTTGACCGATAGGGTTAGTGCCGTGTTGAATGGAATCCTTCCACCGAAGCTAAGAGATCCGGTAACGCCTTTGATTTCAATTCAGGTAGGTGATTTTAAAATGAGTCGGGCGTTATTGGATCTCGGGGCTAGCGTGAGCATTCTCCCGGGGAGCTTGTATGACCAATACGATTTTGGTCCACTACGTCATGCCGACACCACCGTGGTGTTGGCAGATTTGACCCCAAAGCTTCCCAGAGGAATAGTTTGCGATGTTATTGTTAAGGTGGAAGAATTTTATTTTCCAGTGGATTTCTTAGTGCTCGATTATGTTTCTTCTGATCAAGCTAATCAACCGAACGTGATTTTGGGCCGGCCTTTCTTAGCTACTACACATGCACAGATCGACTGCCGTACGAGCACGGTTGATATGACTTTTGGCAATAGAAATGTCCGATTGAATGTATTTTCTAACGTTTCTAACATGTTTGCTAGTGAAGAATGTTTCATGGCAGATATTATAGATGGATGTTATCCTCATACGGATGAGGACGCACCAGAATTTTGTTTGCTTTGTGACAGGATAGAGGAGAATCACATGTGTGATTTGGAGACAGAGGTTCAGAAATTGGAGGCACAGGCAGTGCAGGAAAGAAGGCCTCCATGGACTCATCATGTGGAGAGCCTTCCAGCTGAGATTCTTTCAGGTATCAAACCGTCATTGATCGACCCACCTCAGGTCGAGTTGAAGGAGCTGCCGGTGCATTTGAAGTATACATTCTTGGGGGAGGATCAAACTCTTCCGGTAATTATTGCGGCAAATTTGGAGAAGGAACAAGAGGACGCACTACTGAAGGTGCTAAAGAGCCATCGTGCAGCGATCGGGTGGAATCTCGCGGATTTAAAAGGTATTAGTCCATCTATTTGTATGCATAAAATATAACTGATACATATGCGAAGCCTTCACGTGACGCACAGAGGCGGCTAAATCCAAATATGCGAGAAGTTGTGAAAAAAATAGGTGCTCAAGTGGTTGGAAAATGGGATTATCTGTCCCATTTCAGATAGTCCATGGGTCAGTCCAACCCAGACGGTCCCAAAGAAAGCAGGAATTCAGATCGTAAAAGGCGACAATGGTGAGCAGATAGCCACTCGGCCGGTAACCGAGTGGCGGGTATGTATCGATTACAGGAAACTAAATGCTGTCACTTCAAAGGATCACTTTCCTTTTGCCTTTCATAGATCAAATTGTTGAGAATTATCAGGTCATAAATTTTATTGCTTTCTTGATGCTTATTCGGGGTACAATCAGATTGCTATCCACCCTGATGACCAAGAAAAGACAACATTCACATGCCTATATGGCACATTCGCATTTAGGCGAATGCCATTCGGGCTGTGCAATGGCCCGGCCACCTTCCAACGGTGCATGATGAGCATATTTTCAGATATGGTCAGGGATGCCCGGGAAATTTTTATGGATGACTTTTCAGTCTTTGGGTCATCATTTGAAACGTGCTTGAATGAATTATCTAGGGTATTAGAACGATGTGTCCAAACAAATCTAGTGCTTAGTTGGGAAAAGAGCCATTTCATGATTCAAGAGGGCATAGTTTTAGGGCATGTTGTGTCGAGTAAGGGGATTGAGGTCGATAGGGCTAAAACTAAAGTGATTTCTACATTACCTCCCCCTACGAATGTGAAGGGCGTTCGTTCCTTCTTAGGACACGCCGGGTTTTACCGTAGGTTTATTAAGGGTTTTAGTGTCATAGCAAAACCTTTGTGTAACTTACTGCTAAAAGATGTTCCTTTTGAATTTGATGAGAAATGCTTACAAGCTTTTAATGTGTTGAAGGAACAACTGGTACAAGCCCCGATCTTGCAATCACCAGACTGGACCAAACCTTTTGAAATCATGTGTGATGCAAGTGATTTTGCTATCGGGGCCGTGTTAGGTCAAAGAGTAGATAAGAAACTGGTAGTTATCTACTATGCAATCAAAACTCTCTTTGATGCGCAATTGAATTACACTACAACGGAGAAAGAGTTGCTTGCGGTTGTCTATGCGTTAGACAAATTCCGGGCTTATATTTGGGGAAGTAAAGTGATTGTGTACTCTGATCATAGTGCAGTTAGGTACTTAATGGAGAAGAAGGATGCCAAACCTAGGCTTATTCGGTGGATCCTATTACTGCAGGAGTTTGATTTGGAAATCAGAGACAAAAAGGGGTGTGAAAATGTGGTGGCCGATCATTTGTCACGGCTTCCGGCTGAAGTGGAGGATATCACACCGGAAATCAATGAGCAATTCCCCGATGAGTTTATTATGTCGGTAAGTTCTGGACCATGGTATGCTAATTTTGCCAATTATCTCTGTACAGGTACCGTACTAGATGCATGGAACAAGCGTAGGAAGCAGCAGTTCCTCACGCAGGTAAAGAACTATATTTGGGATGAGCCTAGATTTGCTTCGCATCAGTGTTGATCAGATAATCCGACGATGTGTGCCCGAGACGGTATTCAAGGAAGTGCTTCAGCATGCTCACTCATCTGCATTTGGTGGACATTTTAGCGGTCAAAAGACAGGTCATAAGGTTCTTGAGTGTGGTCTGTATTGGCCCACTCTATTTAAAGATGCTTTTGAATTTGCTAAACACTGCACAAATTGTCAAAAGATGGGTGGGATCTCAAAACGGGATGAAATGCCATTACAACCGATTTTGGTTGTTGATATTTTTGATATATGGGGAATCGATTTCATGGGTCCTTCCCCAATTAGAATGGTAATCTTTACATCTTGGTGGCGGTTGATTATGTCTCGAAATGGATTAAGGCAATCGCCACAAAGACGAATGACCACGCCGTAGTATGCAGGTTTGTCAATCAAATATTTTTGCAAGATTTGGGATTCCCCGAGTGATCATCAGTGATGGGGGATCCCACTTTAAAAACTTTAACTTTGGCAAACTGCTTAAACGGTACGGTGTGGACCATCGAATTGCTACACCGTATCATCCATAAACGAGTGGACAGGTTGAAGTGTCGAATAGGCAAATTAAAGAAATTTTGCAAAAGCCTGTGCGAACTGACTATAAGGATTGGTCGTCCAAATTGGATGACGCCTTATGGGCCTATCGCACTGCTTATAAAACTCCTATCGGCACTACACCTATAGATTGGTGTATGGAAAGGGTTGTCATTTACACATGGAAATCGCGCATCAGGCCCTATGGGCGGTTAAACAAGTCAATACTGATTTCTCTAATGCAGGTGTTCATCGATTGTTGAAGTTAAGCGAGCTTGATGAATTACGTTATGAGGCGTATGATACCGCTGCGGCATATAAAGAAAAAATGAAAGCGGTGCACGACGCAAAACTGCGGTGTTCGGTGTTATCAATAGGTCAGCGGGTTTGGTTGTATAACTCACGTCTTAAATTGTTTCCAGGTAAATTGAGGAGCAAATGGACTGGTCCGTTTATTATCACGATAGTGGGTCAGTTTGGGGATGTGGAGATTGAGGACCCGAGGGACCAGCGAAGACAGGTGGTGAATGGTCACCACTTGAAGCCATATCTTGATGGTGATGATTTGAATCCCCTACCAGGAGAGATGAGCTTTCTTACAAGCTCACCTGAGTATACAACTGATTGAGAGTCACGAGAAGTCCGGCTGAAGACTAAAACTTAGCGCTACCGGGAGGCAACCCAGATGTGGTACATATTTCTTTCTAATAGTTTTATGTTTATTTTCTTTATGATTGAAGAGTTTTGTTGTGAGTACTCCCATAGCTTTGAGCAAGTGTGGGATGTGGAAGATGCCCAGGTATGTTATGAGTCAATGTGTCGTGGTCGACAACGTTTTTTTAGGGGGTGGAGTGGGCGAGTGTTAACAAAAGAAGTGGTTCGTAACGTTAATTATATCTTCATGCGTTTGTACTTTTAAACAACTAAAACTCTCATTCAAAAAAAAATTTCAGTTTGGTCTCGACCGTCACCGACAGTAGACCCACCGTCACTGACGGTTGGGTGCTGCTGTTGATTTTTGTATCAGAAAGTCCTGACCGTCGGTGACGGCCAGGTACCGTCATTGACGGTTTGGAGGTGGGATGCCGGGTTTGTTTCGGGTTGGATCATATTTGGCCTAAATTATCGGGTTAAACCCGAAATTTTCACTAGAATCCGAATCTTAATTAAACGACAATCATATCCATCTATTTTAGGGTAGATTCATGACCACAAAGAATTTATCTTGCCTCCATCTTTTCCATCTTCTTCATCAAACACCCAAAAACCTCCATAGCCACCAAGCTCTCCAAAAGCTTCGTTTCTCAACCAAATCAAGCGATTCAAGAGTCCATCTTGATTAATTTTTCGAGAGGAACAAAACCTCGCTGTTGGTTTTCACCGAAAATGCCCGGAAATTGTGTGAATCTGATCGTACACGAAGAACCCTAAACTCCAAATTTGGGGTTTTTTGTTTAAACATCAAATTTAAGCTTCTTTGGAGTGTCTAATCCTATTTAAGCAACAAAGGTATGATTTTAACTACTCTTTTGCTCCGATTTAATGAAGTCAAGGTAGTTCTATAGAGTTTATGCTTGGCTCATGTTTCTTTAGTAATTAAATCATTAATGAAGCATGTTTTTAGCTTGGCTTTGTTATTGTTATCTTGGTTGATGAATTGAAACGGGGTAAAGAGAAGTTGTAGGAGGATTAGATTGTTGTTTTGGGCTAATGGGATGATGTTGAACTTGCTTGGAATTAGTTAAAGAACCACATGGTGATTTTTATAGATAAATTGAAAGAATAAACATATTGGTAAGGATCTAGCTAATAGCCAAGCTATAGTCATGGCATAGAACAAGTGTGGGGAAATTTCATGGATTCTACACTTGTTTTGGTTTACGTAAGCATTGGTTTGAACTAATTTGTGATGTTTTTTTGTATGTGTGATGCAGATGGTGAGATTGAGAGCCGGAAAAGAGCTTGCAGCTGAAGCTTCATCAACTGCTCCGAAGAGAGCGCGAAGAGGTAGTGGGGTGGAAATCCCCGAGGTAGAAATGGAAGATGTTGTTGAGCCCATAAGAGGGCTTGGTGATATTCCGTACTGCCCTACGTGGAAAGAAGGACCGCTTGACAAACAACAAGCAGCGTATCAGGCCGAATTGTTTTACGCGAAGATGGGGGATGCAAGGTCCATTCGGGACAATTTGGGTCTAGAAAAAGTGATAAAGAAGAATGACTTCAAGGCATTGGGTTTTTATGAGAAGTTTGTGGAGCTTGGATGGGAAAACGTGTGGGATTTCTGTGGAGCGAGAAATGGGGATGTGTATTTAAAGAGTATGATGGCCTGGATGAGCACGCTCACAAAGAATGACGGGGCCAACCCACCGAAAACGGTCAAGTTAACAGGTAAAGTCAACGGGAAGCCGGCGACTATGTCTCTTGAATCGCTAAATAGTTGTGCAAACTCGATTCCAAATCTGAAAGCTTCTACACATACATTAACGAGAATGATTACTACAATGATCAGAGAAATATTGTGGCAGAGACGGTGATGTTTGAGGAGTTATTCTTGACACCACAGGGGTTGGAAATGAAAAAAGATAACCTTAAGCCATTGGTAAAGCTTCTTCTGATGTTGTGTTTCACCAACATTGCTCCAAGACTGGGAGATCGGGGTGCGGTCCGTAAGCCAAGTTGGTGGTTCTCTATGCTATCATGACCGGGCAGGTTCATTTGTCCTTCAGACAATTGGTCATGATTTACATCTGGCAAGCAAGGAACGCAAAGAAGAAGAAGTTAATCCCACACGCGAGATTGATTAGTGCTTTTCTTGTGAAACAAGGGGTGGTGCCAGCAGCTGAAGTTGCATATAACAAGCCTCATCTCACATTTTCTACTGAGGATGCTTCAAAAGCGGATCGGACCACATACAAGAAAACAAAACTGTGGCATAAAGTGACATTTGGAGATGGTGCTAAGTTGAAGATCTTGTAGTGGGGCAAGCAGAGACCTGGTCCAGGAGAGATGGATGACAGGAATCAAGTGATGAGGAGTTGTTGAAAAGAAGAAGAGAAGCGGGGGTAGATGTAGGTGCAGGGTCGAGCAGGCAACATGAACAACCGAGGCAGTCTGATTATTCATGGGGTGGGTTTGATGATGACATGCAAGCGAGGGTACAGAGCAGCCAACCACCAGATTATACAGGTTGGGAGACATAGCAACAATCATTATACGATCAAGGCTCACGTTTGGATGTTACGAGAGAGAGGCAACACGAGGAATTAATGGGGTTCATGCGGTGATCCGATCGGGTGCGCCATATTAGTGGGGAAATGGAGTTGAACATGAGGGCATACGATGAGAATCAACTCCGACACTATAGTGATTATTATAACGGAGTTCCATATACCGAGAATCCACCTTATGTGGATTACAGTCAGTTGCCCCCATATGAGCCTGGTACACCTCGACACCCGATGCCTCCGGTTCATGGTTCCATGTAGTTGCCCAGAGAGTATTCGGAACCACATTTTTAGAGTTTTTACCCAAATCAGCCGCCGCCCTATGAGTACCCTTCACAGCAGCAGCAGCAAGGAGCTCCGTCCTCATCCTCTTCACAGCAGTAGAACCCGCAAGCAGGAGGCTTGGCGGACATTTTTGACACGAGCTCCTTTTATGTGCATTTGGGCGAGTATTATGGTGGACCACCGGGTCCATCATACCAGTGAGCACTCTCTGATTCGTTCAGGTCCATATACTCTTTCTATTTGTGTTGAACAATTTACTGCTTTATTTTTTTGTGTGTTTCTCTTTGGTGGTGTTTGAACTTATTATGTTGTGTTATGGGAATGTGTGTTATTTATTTGTTAGGAGTTAGCCGCCCAGCTAGGTATGTTTGGTTGGATTCCCGGGCGAAATTTTAAAAGTTCCATACATTGGGGACAATGTATCCCAAGTGTGGGGATGGGAAGCCCGGGAAGGGATTTGTGGATAAAGTTTGAAGAGATGAAATAGTGATTGGAAATCGATGAAAACTGAAGTTTGAAGAGATGAAATAGTGATTGAAAATCGATGAAAACTGAAAAAAATTGAAAATTTTGAAAATTTTGCTAAATTCTTAATCTCCTTAAGCTTGAAAATTGGATAGAAAACCTAAAGTTTCAATCACTAATAGATTCCTTAACGGTAGTAGACTATATTAGTTCCCTTGTCATGGTTGTCCCTTTAAGTTTCATGAGAGTAGGCTTGGCAAGTGTTTTTATAGAAAAGAGTTGAAAAGAGATGTCTATCTAGGGGTTACATGTTTCTAATCGCATATGCTACATGTCGTTAGCCCTTTTTACCTTTTCTTGGTGAGATCTTGAGCCTGTAGATGGATAGGATGCATTTTATGATGAATTCGTTTGTTGAGGGCAGGCTATGTGTTATTCTGTGTTAGAACTTGTGTGATTTGATGCATCCTGAGATTGTGGGGTTGACATGTGCACATAGGCGATAAAGGCATTAGGAATATGTTCGTGTTTGTGTTTGTTATTGCGGTGTATCCACCAAATTCCCTTAGAAGCCCTGTGGAGCCTAGCTACCTTTTGTTTGTCCACCCATTGTTTATTGTGGAAAACCTGCCGTGATGATAGTGTTAAAAAAGGAGAAAAATAAGCAAAAAGAGAAAAGAAAAAATATGGAAAAATGAAAAAAATAATATAAAAAGAAGTTGTTTGTTATTTGTGTTTGGGTAGAAACCAACCCAAGTTGAGTTTGAATAAAGTTATCACGGTTTGGTTATTGTTTGTGAGCCAATTAGAAAGAAAAATCCAAAAATTTTCCCTACCTTAGCCTGAACCCAAAACCGAAAAAGTCCTTTTAATATGTGCCGTGTTAGATGATACAGTGGAGGTGTGATTGTCATACAAGCCTATGATTACAGGATTTCATATTTGCTTAACTGAGTGTTATATAGTAGCACATTACACGCTAGTCCAGATATTAACCCGAGAGGGGAGAATATTGTGAGAGGTGTGTAGCATGTGTAGTATTTTAAACATGTTAGTTTTAGATAGACAAGTCTTATGTTTTTGTAATTGTATGATTTGTTTGTCAGGCTGTTAATCTTGATTGTGTCAGTCTATGGGACGGGTATGACTTAGGAACTGAATAGGTTGAACTGGTTAAGGGTTTAGAGGTGTTGATTACTATGGTGAGAAGTTCTAGTTGGTTTGCTTGAGGACAATCAAAGGTAAGTGTGGGAATGTGATGCAGAGGGTGAAAGCCGAGTGTTAAAGTGGTCAAATGATGGATTTTATGTATGTGCGTATGTTTACTTGTCTAGAATATGTTAACTACGAGATCTAGTTGTTTTGCAGGTAATTTGGCGAAGTTAAGGAAGTTAAAGTTCATGTGAAATGTTTGAAGATGATACGTGCAGCTTGAAGTGTGATTCGGAGGTTGTTTGATTGACTACGAGATGTATGAGTGCAAGATGCGGGAATGGATGAAGTCTAGGGACTATTATTTATAGTAGTTTGTGCTTTATCATGTGAGGAATTGGAAGATTCGAAGTTCAGGGGCCAAAGTGTCAATAGTTTAAAGTTGAATCAATGAAGAAACAAGGACTATCAGTCGCGACCGTCGCCGACAGTGGCCTTACCGACGGTGACGGTGAGGGGCATGTGGCCTAGAATCAACAGAAACCCGCCACCGTCGGTGACGGTGGGGGAACCGTCACTGACGGTTGTGTATTATTGATGAAACAGCAACTCTCCACCGTCGGTGACGGTGGAGGGCCGTCGGTGACGGTTGGGGTTCCGGAAAAAACACGAATTTGGGTTCTTGGAAGGTCTATTAGGGTTTCTAAATGCCTAATATCACATCTAAGCTTCCCTAGGACGAATTTAATCATCTCAAGCACCAAGATCAAGGCTTTTCACTCCATCGTTCATCATTCCACATGCTAATTCATCAACTACGATGATGATTTCATCTGTTCTCCAATCTTGTGTTGATTTCACTTGTGAGATGAGCGCTAAACTCTTTTGGTTTCTTCGATTGGAGGGTTTTTGTAAGTTAGTTACTCTTATGTGTTCGTAACAATTGTTTTGACTTGGTGATCTAAGCATTCGATGCTTTTCACCATTGATTTGATTAATTGATTGTAAACGATTGTTTTTATTCAAACCTTGATTCTTAATCATTCAATTCCCGAGAGTTCTAGTAATGGGATATATTTGCTAGGGGATTAGGGTTGGTAATTGCAATTGATAATTATTTGATAACCTCTCGTCAGGTATTGATCATAGTACTTAGTCATTGATTATCACAATCGATTAATTAGGTTAAACACCTATGTCTATGTAGGTGATTTCAATTGAACACATAGTTGTATTTAACTGCAAAACCTGAATACCGGAGGAACCATTCTTCCTCTTATTATAAAAACTCATTTTCTTAGTTCATAATTTAATTAAATTTTATCAATCAACTCAAGTTAAGTTTTCATAGTTTTTAGATAATACTCAGCATTATTACATTTTCCACAATCCTCCTCTAGTTCGATATCCGACTTACCCTTTCTACAGAGTTAGTTGGTTTTTGCATGTTCCTTACGACAGACATCAATAATCTGAATAACTATCCCAAATGGTCCTACTTATTATACCATATCAGTAAACGCATTATTTTGATTACAAAGTCATGTTTAATCTTCTTAAAATTCCGAAAAGGGCATTTTAGTCCTTTTTATGTTATAAATGCATTTTTTTATAAAAACTATATTCTAATGAGATTTTGGCTTTAATATAATCTAATTATTTATAAATCAGTTTATATCTTATAATTACATGCATGGGTGTTTAAATTCATGGTTTGCACAAAAAGGACCTTTTTGCAAAAGTTTAAAGAATTATGGAACTTTGTAATAAACTCAGATTTCTAAGGAATCGAGTGACGAAACTTTAGGAGGTCATCCTATCCTTAGGTATGGTCTTAGAGTGACCAAGAGTCAGTAGCCAAATGGCTAAACGGGGTCAAAACCGAAAATTAATGAAAAGTCAAATGTTGTGACTTTCGATTGCGAACCGATGCTAGACCAAATCTTGATGAGCCAAATCATTGGTATAAGTTATAATACTTATTTTTATTTGTTAATGCATCAAAACATATTTTATAACATTTAGATTGTTAGTTATGAATTTTTACAAATCTGGACAGTTTGACTTTCTTTGACTTTTCGGTTATTGGCCATGAATCCGTGAAAATATGGAGATGCCCTCTTGAGGGATTAACACCTCCATTATTATGAACGTATAGGAACTTTCGTTACTCACAATGACGGAGTATTCACGGATTTTGAAAAGGTCAAGGCGTAATTACGACGAGACTTTGTTCTAGGCTAAAAGCTATAATAAATCATTAAATACGAATTTGAACACTTACATTATGTCCAAATGAGTGGTAAGAATGAAATGGAACACTTGGAATAGATCAGAGCCTCCTTGAACAAGAATTAGATGCACCAAGGTTGAAGAACTTGGTTGCAACTTCAAAAATCAAACACATAAGTAGCCAAGGAGGTCCAGGAGCTTGCCAAATGTTTGAGGACGTTAATAAGTGTCCCTAAGCATGGCAACCATGCAAGGATGGTGCCAAAATAACCACAGGTGGCAGAACTGAGTTCTGCCACATTTTTGTCGCTGGCAGGTCCTTACGGACTGTATGGGCTTTGCCTTGCGGTCCGTAAGGACCTCAGGCGCCCACAGTATCAGATGGCCTTGCGGACCGTATGGCTACAGCCTTGCGGTCCGCAAGGGGTCTTCAGAGCTTGAAAATTTACATGTTTTCATATTTGGCCCCTCAACTTTATTTCACGCATAACGAGGATAAAATAAGCGATTCAACAACGTTGGTCCCTCTGTTCTGGCAAACGGCACACGAGTATTGCTGGGACACGTCACGGAAAAAAAATATTGGACGTAAAATACGAGGTGTTACATCCTCACCCCTTAAAATAAATCTCGACCCAAGATTTCAATCAAACAAGTGTGGATATTTCTGTCGCATAACACACTCCACTTCCCAAGTATATTCGGGACCTCGACGAGCGTCCCACTTGACCTTTACGATAGGCACATGCTTCCGACGAAGCTTTTTGACCTTACGGTCTTCAATTGCTCTAGGTTTCTCAATGAAACGCAAGTTATTATAAATCTGCACATCGTCGTGTGGCATAGCTAACGACTCATCTGCCAAACATTTCTTCAAATTGGAAATGTGGAACACATGATGGATTCCACTGAACTTTTCTGGCAATTTCAGCTTGTAAGCAACAGCTCAAACTCGTTCAATGATTTCAAACGGTCCAACGTACCTAGGACTTAATTTGCCTTACTTTCCAAAGCGCATAATGCCCTTCCAAGGCGACACCTTTAGCAAGACCTTGTCCCCTACCTGGAACTCGGGAGGTTTACGCCTTCGGTCTACGCAACTTTTCTGCCTATCCCTGGCAGCCTTGAGACGATCCCGAATTTGCAAGATCTTGTCTGTCGTCTCCAGGACTATCTCTGGTCTGACAGTTGAGCTTCCCCAACTTCTGCCCAACAAACGGGTGTCCTACACTTTCCTCCGTATAAAGCTTCAACTGGGGCGGCTTGGATACTTGCATGATAGCTATTGTTTTAGGAAAACTCTAAAAGTGGTAAATGATTATCCCAATTTCCACCTAGGTCGATAATGCTTGCACGCAACATATCTTCCAGCGTTTGAATAGTACGTTCGCTTTGTCCATCCGTCTGCGGGTGATATGTCGTACTAAAATTTAGTCGAGAGCCCAGGGCTTGCTGGAAGCTTTTCCAAAAATGAGAAGTGTACCTTGTGTCCCTATCTGACACAATAGACACTGGTACGCCGTGCAAGGATACTATTTCATCCACATAAAGCTTTGCTAGTTTGTCTGAGTTATAAGTCTCGTTAATAGGCAGGAAATGAGCCGACTTAGTCAGTCTGTCAACAATCACCCATATTGTATCATTTCCTCGCTTTGTCTTTGGTAATTTGGTGATGAAATCATAGTTACACATTCCCACTTCCACATGGGAATTTCCAATGGCTGCAGTAATCCCGACGGTTTCTGATGTTCGGCCTTGATTGCGAACACGTCAGACATTTCGCTACATAAGTAGCTATCGATTTCTTCAATCTTGACCACCAATAATCGGGTCTCAAATCCTTATACATCTTATCACTATTCGGGTGAACCGAGTATTTAGAACTGTGCGCTTCTTGGAGGATTAAATCTCTGAGTCCTCCAAATAATGGAATTCAAATTCGCCCACAGAATCTAAGGATTCCGTCACTTCCCGGCGTGAGTTGCTCCACATTTTCCCAATTTTTCGTTCGAAAGATTCTCTTCTAATAAGGCTTGCTGCTGAGCTTGCAAGTTTTTTTCATTCAAGCTATTTCTCACTTCCATACTCTTGGTGTTAACCCGAATGGGTTTAACCATTGCCTTGCGACTTAAGGCATCGGCAACAACATTTGCTTTGCCTGAGTGATAACGAATTTCGCAGTCATAATCATTGAGCGTTTCATCCACCGACGCTGTCGTATATTCAAATCCTTCTGGTTAAATAGATGTGAAGACTTTTATGGTCAGAATATATAATACATTTCGTTCCGTAAAGATAATGCCTCCATAACTTGAGTGCAAACACCACGACACCTAACTCCAAATCGTGTGTGGTGTAATTCCTTCATGTATTTTCAATTGCCTTGAAGCGTAGGCGATCACCTTTCCGCGTTACATAAGTACACACCCCATGCCAGTGTGTGAAGCGTCACAATAGACCACAAAATCTTCAATACCTTCGGGCAGAGTCAATACAGGTGCATTGCTCAGTTTCTGCTTTAGAACTTCAAAAGCTTCCTGCTGTTTCGGACCCCAATTGAACTTAACATTCTTGCGAGTCAAAGTAGTCAGGGGCGTAGCAATTCTTGAGAAATTTTCGATAAATCTTCGGTAGTAACCAGCTAATCCCAAAAAGCTACGTATCTCTGACGGGGTTTTAAAGGCTTGCCAATTCATTCCGGCCTCGACCTTAGCAGGGTCGACTTGAATTCCATGTTCACTTACAACATGACCCAAGAACTGAACTTCACGTAACCAAAACTCGCACTTTGAAAATTTTGCGTTGAGCTTTTCTTGTCTTAACAGTTCCAAAATACACCTCAAATGTTTCTCGTGGTCAGTCTGACTGCGAGAATAGATAAGTATATCGTCTATGAAGACAATGAAAAACTTATCAAATACGGTTTGCAAACCCTATTCATTAAATCCATAAATGCCGCTGGTGCATTCGTGAGCCCAAAAGGCATCACTAAAAACTCGTAGTGTCTATACCTTGTCCTAAATGTTGTCTTTGGTACATCTTTCGTACGAACCTTGAGTTGGTGATATCCAGATCTCAGATCAATTTTTGAAAAGTAGCTTGCTCCCTGAAGTTGATCAAATAAATCGTCGATCCTGCGGTAACGGGTTAACGTTGTTTAGTTCACGGTAGTCAATGCACATTCGCATTGATCCATCTTTCTTCTTCACAAACAAGATTGGAGCTCCCCAAGGCGAAGAGATTGGTTGAATAAAACCCTTTTCTAGTAATTCATTCAGCTGAGTTTGCAATTCCTTCATCTCTGTAGGTGCAAATCGGTATGGAGCTTTTGCAACAGGAGCGGCTCCCGGTATGATATCAATTCTGAACTCTACCTGTCTGTCTGGAGGCAGTCCAGGCAAGTCTTCGGGAAAAACATCTGTAAACTCAGAGATAACGGGTAGGTCTTCAATCTTTGGCCTTGGCTTGTCAATGGTCACTTGTGCCATATAAATGACACAACCTCTTCAAACACTTCGATGCTTTGAGTAACGATGCTTTTTCCGACAATCCATAATGACGATCTCCTCGTATAGCGAGTGTATCTCCATTTGGGGTTCTGACCTCGATGAATTTCTTGTTACAGGCTATATGGGCTTGGTTATTAGACAACCAATCCATACCAAGAACTACATCGAATCCTTCCAATTTCATTGGCAAAAGTGAAACAGGAATGGATTGATTCTTGATAGTTATGGAGCATCCATCTAGAATCGTAGAAGCAGTCCCAATCGTTCCGTCGGCGAGTTCTACGTCATAGGTTACGTCTAGAGTTCTTACATGCAAGTTTAATAAGGCACTAAACTTATGATCTACAAATGATTTATCGGCTCCTGAATCAAAAAGAACTCTAGCATAAACATCATTAATAAGGAACGTACCTGTTATCACATTATCGTCATTCACGGCCTCCTTAGCTTTCATCTGGAAAGCTCGAGCCTTTCCTTTCTTCAACCTATCATCCTTAGCTGCGTCATCTTTCTTAAATTTAGGGAAGTTAGGTTTAATGTGCCCCTTTTCACCACAATTGTAACAAGTGGCTTCCTTCAGATCCTTGCAACTTAGGGCCTTGTGCCCTGTTTTCTTGCAGATACCACAAGGTTTAGACTGAGAATCATCCCGACATGATCCAAAATGTCGTCGGTTGCACTTCTTGAACTTTGGCCTATCATCTGACCTTTGTTGGAACCGATTTGACCCAAACCTTTGGTTTTTGTTTACTGATGACTTCGGTCATTCTCTCCCTTCCTCTTCCCATCATTCTCTGATTTTCCTGGTATTCGCCTCACATAGTCTTGGGTGAGGGAAAGAGATAGCTCCACAGCTGATTTGTAGGTGTCAGGCTGAACAGCCTTAACCAAACTCCTTATTTCCGGAGCCAATCCATTTATAAAACGGCAATACGTTTAGGCTTGGAAGTGACCAAATAAGATATTAATCGAGAATAAGAATCAAATTCAGTGACATACTTTCGACAGTCAAGATTCCTCATGGTGAGAGCTATGAAATCCATCTCTATTTTCTCCACCTCGTGAGGTGGACAGTAGGTGTCCTTAACCAGATCCATGAATTTGGACCATCCCAAATTATACAGATGTACCTTCCCAGATGATTGCATCAAAGCCTTCCACCAAATCAGGGCATTGCCGTTGAAGGACTGAGAAGCGAATTTAACGACATCTTTCTCCGTGCATCCACTGATGTCCACTACTATTTCAATCTCTACTAACCATATCAAGGTTTCAACAGCTCCCTTTTCACCACTAAAGTCTCGCGGCTTACATGAGGTGAAATACTTATATGTGCATCCATCCTTGGGAGTATTATCTTTGTCACGAATCTCTTTCTTCTTTGCTTCACTCCTCACATTTGAGGAGTGCACATAACTTTCCTCCTTATCAGAGGTAGGAGGCTTTGAGTTGGTCCTTGTTAAGGTTCTAGAGTGCGTAGAGCTCGACACTTTGAATTTATCAAATGCTTTTTCCATTGCCTTTCCTACGGCTGCGTCTATGCGAGCCTGGAAGCCATCTTCATTCATGACTATATTCGCGCTGTCGTTCTTTCTCTGACTGTTAACTTCATTAGAATCTGCCATCTTGCTTGATAAAACTATAATATGAATAAGTTTAGATTAGTCATACATCCTTGATGACTTGCGAAGTATGGTATAGCAAAATAAAGCTATATAAACTTGTCGATTTTATGGGGGTGATTAAGGGTGGCACGAAGGCCTGTCACCAAGGACATAATGAATAGCGCCAAGGCTTAGTCGAAAAGACTTAAGTTACAAAACGCTAAGATCACTAAAGGATCGCGAAGCTTCGAGGTTCGAGCATAGTTTTACTACCTCGAGACAGGGAGTCGTAGACTACATCTATCGTTTGTCACTAATGAACATAAATGTAGCTCGAAAGCATTACACCACTAATGGTTGATAAGTAAAATAATCATCGCACTGATTATTGATCATAAAATAGATCAAGAAAGTTTGGACGTAGTCCATTACTTAGATGGCTCGGTGGTTCCTCAAGTCACACTTACCAAGAGGTTAATATCTTAAATATATTAACTTTTTAGAACAAAACTCTTAAGATGATTTAATTAACTAGACTAGATCAGGCAGAATACGGAGGTTTAGAACATAGTTCACCACCTTTGGGATAGAAGGGAAAATCTCAACCTTCACTATCATGGTAGAAACCATATAACTACCGTTTTGCCAATTCATGTGACCTAATCACTTGGCGGGTGTAAATCATCAAGAGGATATTTTGGAATTATTTCGCAGATCATAAATTTTGAAATAAAATCGAGACGATCGCTTGAACAATTTAATGAAAGGCATACATAATTTAAATTTCCCAAAATTCCATTAATAATAATGTGATACAATAGAGTCCATGAATAGGACTTAAATAAAGGAAAATTGTCCTCGCAGGGACTACACTTGAAATAATTAAAATGTCCACGCAGGGACTAAAATAGGACTTGTCCACGCAGGGACTTAATTTAAAGTAACAAATACAAAGATAGTTATGAATTTAATCCTTTTTCCCTCTTAGCTTCTTTACTAGCCTTTTCAACAGCTTGTTATTCTTCCTATTGTCTTTAGCGGTTTGCTCCTGAAGTTCCTTGACCTTTTCTATTGCTTCAGTAAGAACTTCCATTGTTGGCGGTGGCTGCTGTGGTTGCGTTTGAGGTTGGAGTTGAGATGGTGCAACCGGATGTTTATAATTATAATAAGGATATCCACTTGGTTGATAGGGATAGGGGTTAGGATAGTGTGCATTCATGGCCATTTCTAGATACGGGTCATGAAGAGGTACATTATGACTATGGCTATGCTCCGGCCAAGTAGAGGGTTCAAATGGGTTATGTCCAGGTAGGTTTGAATAAGAAGGGATATGGTTATCAAAACCTGATGGTGGTAGTGGTGGTGGCTCACTTATAGGAATTGGTGGTTGAGGCTCAGGCTCAATAGTTAGTTGTGGTTGGTTCTCCATAAATGGTGAAGTATGAGAGGGTCCACCCATTTGTGGGTCCTCGGGAATAATAAGGTAAGGATTAGGTGAGAGTGACCCTACTCTCGGTCCTAGGCGCACTGACATGCACGCCCCACTTTTTCTTGGAGGTGGTGGTGGTAGTGGCTGCTCCACTGGTGGTTCTTGTGGTGGAGTGTGGTATGAAGGTGTGTCGTGGTAGGATGGGGTATTATGGATAGAAGGGGTATTGTCGAATACGTATCGTCCCCACCTTTCCTCGTAGTTGTCGGTGTAGTGATGAAGGGTTCCATTGTATGAGTTAGAACTGTTGGATATGTCGATGGGGTGACCATTGATCCTGTTGCTGGCATTTCGGGTTCTGAATCTTCTTCCATAGGTTCGGGAGAATCTTCGGGTGGAGTTACTGAAAGTGAACGAAGTTGAATATCGGTGTTATAATTCCCATGAGAAGAATGAGAATGTGAATGGTAGGATTGATGGCTCACGAATGTTGCGAATGATGGGAGTCTGGTGGTGGTGAGTACTCATGAGGTAAGTTAGGGTATAGCTCCCATGGCGATGACGAATCGTCCGAACCTTCGTAGGGGTTGTACACAGGGGCGTTAGAAGGCCCTTGTTTTGAGGATCCACTCCTCATCAATCCCTTTCCTTTTGCTCCTCTTGAAAATTTAGGCGGCATGATTCCTGCTTCAAAAAATAAGTCAAAACACAAAACAAGGCATAATAATATCAATAAGATAGTGAGTAATCCTAGGTCATAGCCTAGACTTGGGAGTCTAAGGAATGTGTTACTGTGTCGTTTGAGATCAAACACTAAAGACAAGTGTCGAATTCCCTCAAACGTTGGCTCTGATACCAACCTGTCACACCCCTATTTCCATTTATATTCCGGTGGGACCGGTGTGGAGTATCGTGACGTACAATTGATATCATCATAACCAATTACAACACAGAGCAACATAGTGGAAGGCTTGGAGTAAATATAAACTATTACAAACCATAAGTGTCCAAAAGTTCGGAAAACACAAATATACATCAAGTCTTGTAATAAGATCCACAGGCGGATCGGAAATAACATACACAAATGATAATAGACTCTACAGGCTCAACTCTAAGGTCGCAACTCCTTATTGTCAACGCCCCGCAGCTTCCGGCCTATTGCGTACTTGTACCTGTATTTTAATCTTTGAAAATACGTCAGTTTACACTGGTAAATACACTCAACCGATTCAATTTTTTTTTTGAAAATGGTTTTAGGTGCACTTGGCACATTTTCATAAATAACTTGGGATAGTACAAATGACCTTGTATACAGATTTAGATGTCAGGCTTTTACATATGGAGCCCGGTACAGAAACCGAGACCTGATCGACTGACACACCACTCTAAACTTTCACATAGAAAGCAGATAGCAATTACCCAGTGTATGCCTACACGCCATGCTATATTGTCATGGTCACTAGCACTTTAGTGAGCCAAGGATATCCCGGACACGGTCAAGTCCACCACCAATGTTTTAGTTTCAGACAAAACATATCAAAACGGGTTATGTAAGATTTTAGTTAATTATCAAAACTGGATAAAACATGATCCCATACCCGACCAAGCGGTAATAATTTACCGTTTCCCAAGCCCGTATAGGGAAAATAAGTTAAGGGTATTTACCTGAAGTTAAGTCTTCAGAAAGTCAGAACTCAGCCGCAGAACAAAGCAAGTACAGGTACAATTTACCGGAAGGCGTTTAGTCTGGAGTGATGGTAATTATTAACCAATATTAGAATGCTAACGGGTCCTTAGTTAAGTCCTAGACTTGGACCGGTTAGTCTTACGCTAAAATAAGATACGGTACGATACGCTAGATTAAGAGGTGATCGGAATAGGATGTTAGTTGGACCCAACAAGTATTTAAACTTGTCTAACATGGGTAAACCAACAACATTCTATATTTTGATAGAGAAATGATGAAGTTAAACCCGTTTCGGTTTAAGTACGTAAATTAGCTACGTAAGCTTAACTGAACGCATATAGGCGAAACCGGGTAACCGAGAGAGTCGTATACAAGTTCCATATGAATATATGTTTAAAATATGTTATAAAATCAGTAGCTTTGCAAAAGAATAGGCCCGAGGTGTATTTAAAATCAAATTATGCCTTACAAGGGCAATTTGGTCATTGTAGTGTTTATAAAAGATGTTTAAAATGAATCTGATGTCAAGGTTGTTAATATTCTATAAAAATACTTATTTTATGATGTTATAACAGTAGGATATCAAATATATGTGTGTTTGATGATTTTGAAATAATCTATGTCCCGTAAGGGCAATTTGGTAAATTCACACATAGATTTGAAGCCCAATTTGGGATTCTGAGTTCGGGACTTGTACTTACTGTTATTATGATGAAAATAAGTTTATAAATCAGTAGGTAACAAGTCTCGGCTCATGGTTATGGCTTTAGACCATACTATGCGCCAAAAAGGCGTAAAAGTCGCTAAAATGCCGTTAGATTCATAATTTAAGTTAAACAGAAGTTGAGGCCTGTTTATATATCAAAATCATGTCATATTATTCATTACATCAGTAGGTTTAAGTTTGGTTGATAAAAAGATTGATTTAAGCCATTTTTCCGTAAAAAGGGTAGTTTGGTCATTTAGCGGCAATTAACGATTCTTAGATTTTTATTCAGGTCATAATCTGAATAACTGTCCCAAATGGTCCTACTTATTATACCATATCAGTAAACACATTATTTTGATTACAAAGTCATGTTTAATCTTCTTAAAATGCCGAAAAGGGCATTCTTTTATAAAAACTCAGATTCTAATCAGATTCTTGGCTTTAACATAATCTAATTATATTTATAAATCAGTTTATGTCTTATAATTACATGCATGGTGTTTAAATTCATGGTTTGCACAAAAAGGACCTTTTTGCAAAAGTTTAAAGAATTTATGAAACGTTGTAATAAACTCAGATTTCTAAAAAATCGAGTGACGAAACTTTAGGAGGTCATCCTATCCTTAGATATGGTCTTAGAGTGACCAAGAGTCAGTAGCCAAAATGGCTAAACAGGGTCAAAACTGAAATTTAATAAAAAGTCAAATGTTGTGACTTTCGATTGCGAACCGATGCTAGACCAAATCTTGACGAGCCAAATCAGTTGGTATAAGTTATAATACTTATTTTTATGTTGTTAATGCATCAAAACATATTTTATAACATTTAGATTGTTAGTTATGAATTTTTACAAATCTGGACAGTTTGACTTTCTTTGACTTTTCGGTTGACTCATCAATTGGCCATGAATCCGTGAATATCTGGAGATGCCCTCTTGAGGGATTAACACCTCCATTATTATGAACGTATAGGAACTTTCGTTACTCACAATGACGGAGTATTCACGGATTTTGAACAAGGTCAAGGCGTGATTACGACGAGACTTTGTTCTAGGCTAAAAGCTATAATATATCACTAAATACGAATTTGAACACTTACATTATGTCCAAATGAGTGGTAAGAATGAAATGGAACACTTGGAATAGATCAGAGCCTCCTTGAACAAGAATTGGATGCACCAAGGTTGAAGAACTTGGTTGCAACTTCAAAAATCAAACATATAAGTAGCCAAGGAGTGTCCAGGAGCTTGCCAAATGTAACATTTGTAAAAATCGGGTTTTCAAAACCCGCTCCGTTTTGTAATCGAGTATCAAGTTATAAAAGTTACATTGAATATTTATGATTATTTTGAGTTAAAACGATACTTAATTAATAAATAAACTAAACTATAAAAATTATATTTGATAAAAAGTTAAAACAAAATAAATAAAAAAATTATGATGCTGCCGGGACTCGAACCCGGGTCAGCCGGTTACAACATCAAAGACTTAACGCACACACACATCACCACTCCGCCACTTGTTTGTTTTCTGTCATCTTTAGGAAACAAATAGGTTTTATGGACTAAGGTAAATCAATCGATTTTACCAATTGTAACTGAAATCGGTTATCAAACGCCCAAAGTCAATCTGGATACTCGCGATTCAGCGAGTATAACCGATAAACTGACGATTCCAATCAATGCTGCCGTGAATGTAACTTGAATTCGGAAGTGGATCGGTTTAATAACCGAAAGTTTTCAATTCTCAGATTACTTCAATCCTAGACCCTTCCTACGACTCAAAACACTCTGCAAGACTTTCAATTTCATTTCCGCAACCTTACAGTCCACCGGAGAAGCTTAAATCAACTCGCCGGAAAAAAATCTGCAAGTCGCCGGAAAACCGGGACTCACATCCACACGGTATTTCCTCCGACTCTTTCTGTTTCAATCATGTGATTAATCGGTCACTAACACAACTCCACCATCAGAATCGATCCTTGTCAACGTTTGTCGAAAATCTTACCTTCGCCGGAAAACTCCTGAAACTTCTGGAAACACACCGTGAACTGGTATGATCTTCCAAACTTCTGTTAAACCTTGTTTAAGTGCCTCAACTTCTTAAATAATCGAACAAAGCTGTCAATTGGTTTCAACAGCCGGAGTTAACCTTCAGAACCGACGAACCTCTGCCGGAATTCTGTGAACAACATCAATCGGTACATCTTTTTTCCTCAAACTCTCTCCATTCTTTACTTTTAAATTACTTGTAATGTCTGAAAAGCGTATATGTCATGAATCGGTCATAACAGTCGGAATATGTTTTTCTGGGTAAAATCAACGAAGAAGATGAAGACGCAATATAACATAAGATTAATTAAAATTGGTATTTTAAACGGGTTAGACACACAGTCCAGCGGTGGACTGTGTGCAAAATACACACGCACGTCCCGAGTTCGATTCCTGCTATACGCACTTCTCATATAATAAAATGCCTTTTTGTTTAAAAACTAAACCGGGCTAACTCAGTTAGTTGTTAAGTATAATAAAAACCGAGATAACAACCAGGTTAGACACACAGTCCAGCGGTGGACTGTGTGCAACATAAACCATACGTCGCGCGTTCGAAACCCGTCACTTGCACTGGTCCGTTGAATTAAAATGTTTTTGAAATTAAAAAGAATTTCGGTTAAAATGAATAAGTGTATAAATATAATTAAAAACAAGATTATTTCGGGTTAGACACGTAGCTCAGTTGGTAGAGCTGCGTGCACGCGTACGGGAGGTCTCGGGTTCGAGCCTCACCCAGCGCAAACCATGTCTTGACCGAACCGGTCAACAAGTCAACAGGTCAACGGTCAACGGTCAACGCAAAATAAACAATTTTTTTTATATTTTTATTTATTTAATTTAATTTAAAAATCAATTAAAAATACTTAAAAATAACATTTTTAAAGATAGAAAATAGCCTTAAACTCACAAAAATATATCTAAAAATTTCATTAAAATCCTTAATAAAATCCACTCATTTAATTTATTTTTCCGTTATTATTTAGATTAGTAATCCTCGTTGTTCCGCTCATCTAATTCGTGCGCATATCACCATCTCCAATCCAACGCACCCAAGGTGAGTGAATCTTCACAAATTCCCCGTTTTAATCACGTTTTGAGGTGTATCATGTGTCTTGTGATATATATATTATACTTAAACCATTGTGCATGCATCATATCATGAACTAGTGTATTCAGTTTGTTTCTGTTGTGTAGTTATTGTTGGATGCAAGTTTAATATTTTCAGTACATGCAATTTCATAGGCCGCCGCTCCCCATTACATTATGAGCGTTGAGCATGTTCCCCATTTCATTATGAGGTTGAACCTGGCGTGCCCACATACGATCGGCTCCGTTTGATTGAGCCTTGATCGCACAGGCATTTTCATTTTCAGTACATGCAATACGATCGGCTCCGTTTGATTGAGACTTGATCGTACAGTTTCATTTATGTTATTTACAGTATGATGTTGATATGTTCATGTATGCTGTCATGTGTTATTGTATGTTATAGTTGTGACTGCTATTTTGCCATTGCTTGATTATTTACATTTGCTCATCTATGATTATGCACAATTTTTCATTGATAAACTAACAAGTAATTCATTAATAAATGTTTATCTAATAAGGTTCACTCGCCAACTTATGTTGACCCAAAAACCCCCATTTTTACACATGATACAGGTGAACCAGCAGCAGCTAGGAACACTTAGGACTTGGACTAGAAGAATAAAACGATTTAGAGTTGGGATTGTTATGTTTGGTTTATTTTCTTTGTATTGAATGAACATGTTTGGATTTTTGGAAATGTAACTTTGACTTTATTAAATATGAAACATATTAGTAAATGTCATGAGCTTTGGTGATAACCCAATTATGCCCCGACTCTTATTCCGCTGCGGGTCGGGGTGTGACACCAAATGTTTGAGGACGTTAATAAGTGTCCCTAGGCGTGGCAACCATGCAAGGATGGTGCCAAAATAACCACAGGTGGCAAAACTGAGTTCTGCCACATTTTTGTCGCTGGCAGGTCCTTACGGACCGTATGGGCTTTGCCTTGCGGTCCGTAAGGACCTCAGGCTCCCACAGTATCAGATGGCCTTGCGGACCGTATGGCTACAGCCTTGCGGTCCGCAAGGGGTCTTCAGAGCTTGAAAATTTACATGTTTTCATATTTGGCCCTCAACTTTATTTCCAGGCATAACGAGGATAAAATAAGCGATTCAACAACGTTGGTCCCTCTGTTCTGGCACACGGGACACGAGGATTACCGGGATACGTTTTGGAAAAAAAATATTGGACGTAAAAACACGAGGTGTTACATTTTGACTCTTAGTGTTAACTGTTACCATGAAAGTAAAGAACTATATATAGGAGGGGAGAGCTGCTAGTGACGTCACCAAGAAAGTGACCCTGAACAACCTAAATAATGGTGTAATTGCCAGCAATTATCAAAACTGTTGAATAGTTACAAAGGAACTGTTACATTAAACTACTGCTTTGACAAGGAAGAAGAAAACAAATGGATTCCTAAACTGCTGAAGGATTCCATTACTTTTATGAATATAGTACTCCTGGTCTTTAGTTGACTTGTTGACTTGGTGTTCTGGTCTTCAGCTTTGACTTATGTTGACTTGACTATTGACTAGTTGACCAACACTTTGAAAATCCAACACTTGTAGTCATGTTCTTCTATTCTTTAAGGCAACAGTTTTGTTCCAGCACTTTTGATGATTGTTTGTGAAGCTTTCAAGGGGGAAAGTTCTGGACCATTGTTTGTATTTCAACTTATTTCATCAGGCAGGGAAGATGGTCCCCTTGGGTTTTGGCTTTTATCATCAGAAGATCTTACATAACCCAACAATCTCTCCCTAGATCTACGGATGCCAAAATCACTCTTATTCAGGCACGTCTTTTATTATTTTTATTTGATGATGAAGAGTCCTAGAAATATTTAAGTTGCATCTGCTGCTCTTGGACAAAACCTTATCCTCATCAAGGTCATCCATCCTGACCATAGAGAAAGATTATCTGATCATCACATCTTTTAATCCGTAAGTAGCTTGGGATCTCTAGGTCTGTGGGTCAGGGAAGACTAGAGGCTACTTCTTAGACCTCAGTGGAAAATAGAGAGATATGTCTTCAATCATAGTCAACTGATAGATGTGGAAGAAAATTTCAAGACCGTTAGAAGCTTATGAAGGATTTTTCTTTGAGCATCTTCTATTTTGTGAGGTGCTGGATTTGGAAACTACTAATTATCCTGTTTAAATGAGCTTCCAGTTATCTTTTAATTAATCAGTAGTTATGGGTTTAATAATCAATCCTAACTCCTTGATCAGTGATGATACAAAGTCTTTGTGGAATAATTACCAATTTGACCCTTATTTGCCTACCATCTTGACACTCCTTTGCTAACCCAATGATTGGTGAAAAGCTTTAGAAGATATCAGTATTTAAATTTCTAGGGTAGGAAGAGTACTAACTTTTCTTGAAAGTTTTCCAGCTTCTTTTCTAGAGTTTCTCATTGATTGTGGGTTTGAAAGATTTAAGTATGAAGCAATCCAAGTATAATCTCCCCCTTTTTGGTATCAGTAGATTGTGAGCAAGGTATCATAGCCAGCATACTGGCAAATAAAGAGGTGGTTATTTCCTCACAAGTAGACTGGCTTTCTGTGGCTGGTGGTTGAATGATATGTGACTAGTCGTTTTGGAATTTTGAGCTCCTATTTAAGGAGGCCAGCTGTTGGGTATATTCATGGATCAGCTGGACTTAGTTTGAGGCGTATTGGTGACCATCTACTTGAGATTAGAGACCTCAACTCTTAGCTTATTCCATCAATTCCAGAAGTTTCAGATGCTGCCGTCAATCAATCTAATGAAATTATATACCCCAACAAAATGTGGTTGCATCACTAGTTTTTGACAAACTGTGATGCCCCTTTGTCATGTTACTAGGGACTTCCAGCAGATTTGACTTTCTGAGAAAGCAAAGTGTTGTTGCCTGCAAGGTGGTCTTACTTATGTTTCCACTGTCAATTTGTGATCAAATGAGATCAGAAGAGTGGAAGCCGCACGTGCTATCTCATCAACAGGTTATACCTGAGATGGATTTCACCTCTTCTTTATGTGGGTTAGGAAATAAACTCTATTAAATCTGAGCATGGTTCTGAAGCCTTACCTCTTTAATGTGTTAATGAGATTTGCTCATATTAGTGTAACATCCGTCGAAAAACGGGTTTTCAAAACCCGCTTCGTTTATTAATCGAACAATCAGTTTTAAATTTTTGTTGTTATTTATGACTTATTTTAATTTTAAACGATACATAATTAATAAACAAATTAGGTTTTAAAAACAAAAATTGTTAAAAAGTGAAAATAAGAAAATTAAAAATAAATCAAGGCTGCCGGGATTCGAACCCGGGTCAGCCGGGTCAGCCAAAGTCTTAACTCTCATTCACCAAACCACTCCGCCACTTGTGTTCTTTAGTAATATATCAAAACAATTAATTCAAATATCAAAATCTCGATTTCAAATCAGTCAACTGACGCGCCCAATTCGCAGTCGTCGGAAATCCTGATGATTTCGCCTTTCACTGTCTGTTTCTTGTGACTTAACGTGTATAATAACTATTACATCAGTTATAACCGATGTCCAGTCCGTGACATCAGTCATAACCGCCGGAAAATTATTGACCGACAAATCAAGACGGTAATCAGACCCAATTCATCGATGTTCTTCCCTATAAATGCACCCACAAGTCTCTGGTAGCCTTTTCGCTCAAAATCGCACATTTTCTCGAAGCAATTTCACTCGCCGGAAATATCCTGTCATCACGGACTTTCGCCGGAAAACCGAGACTCACCTCAAAACGGTAAATACCTCGACTCTTTCTGTTTCAATCCGTTGTTAGACTGTTACTAACTTCAATCCAACCATCAGAATCAATCCCAGACGACGTAGCCGGAATATTCAGCTCTCGCCGGAAAACCTCTGAAATTTCTGATCTCACGCTGTGAATCGGTATAATCATTCAAACTTCTGTTAATCCTTGTTTAAGTACCTCAAATTCATAACTAATCGAACAGAACTGTTAATTGATTCTAACAGCCGAAGTTCACAAACAGAGCCGACGAATCTTTGCCGGAGTTCTGTGAAAGACGCTTATCGGTACATCCTTCCCCCAAACTCTCTCCGTTCATTACCTTTCAATTATTTACAATGCTTGTTAATCGAATTAGACATGAAACAGTTGAATTGTCATTATCTGTGTTCTTGAGCGAAGAAGACGAAGTTGGTTATGTTATAAGTTTAATTAAAATTAGTATTATGAACGGGTTAGACACACAGTCCAGCGGTGGACTGTGTGCAAACAATTACATACACGACGCGAGTTCGATTCCTATCACAACCTTAACCTCTGTAATAAAAATGTTTTTTTTGAAACCGAACCGGGTTAACTCAGTAAGATGTTAAGTATAATAAAAACCGGAATATTAACCAGGTTAGACACACAGTCCAGCGGTGGACTGTGTGCAACACTAACTCGCACGTCCCGGGTTCGAGACTGGTTAACGGCACCGGTTCAATGCAATTAAAATCCTTTTTAAAAATAAATGATTTTCGGATTAAATTAAATAGTATATAAATATAATTAAAAACAGAAATATTTCGGGTTAGACACGTAGGGAGGTCACGGGTTCGAGTCTCACCCAGCGCACATATATAAGCGACCGGACGGTCAACGGTCAACGGTCATGGTCAACGGTCAAAAGTCAACATTTTTTTTATTATTTTTATTTATTTATTTAATTTAAAAATCAATTAAAAATACTTAAAAATAACGTTTTTAAAGTTAGAAAATAGCCTTAAACTCACAAAAATATATCCAAAAATCCTATTAAAATAGTTAATAAAATCCACATACTTACCGTACCTTTTCGTTATTAATTAGGTTAGTTATTCCTCGTCGATCAATCCTCTAAACTCGTGCGCATTCAACATCTTCAAGCAAACGCACCCAATGTGAGTGAATCTCTACCAATTCCCCGTTTTAATCGCATTTTGGGGTGTATCATGTGTCGCTATTTATTTATTATTTTAATTAAACACTTGTGCATCCATCATGTTCATGATCAAATGTGTATCCAATATGTATCAGTTGTTTGTATGGTTGATGTTTAGATTTAATTTATCATTTTCAGTACATACATTTCATAGGCCGCCGCTCCCCATTACCTATGAGCGTGAGCTGTTCCCCATTACCTATGAGCGTGAACCAGGCGTTGCCAACATAAGATCGGCTCCGTTTGATTGAGCCTTGATCTCACATACATTAGCATAGGCCGTCCGTTCCCCATTACCTATGAGCGTGAACGGAACGTTGCCAACATATACATTGTCATTCTTATTATATACTTAAGCAAGGTGGTTTGTGATCGCTATGTTTACATACATTTGTTCATATATGATTATTGCACAATTTTCCTATATTAATTACAATAATGAATCAATAACAAATGTTTTTAACAAGGTTCACTCGCCAACTTTTGTTGACCCAAAATTCCCCATTTTTACACATGATACAGGTGATCAAGTTGAAGCAAGAAACATATAGGGCGACCTAGAAGAATAAACCAGTTTAGATTTTGGATTGTTTTAGTTAATTTTTCCTTTCCTTGTATTGTATGAATTTGACTTGGAACTTTGAGATGTAATTGAATTAATAAATATGAAACATATTAATAAACATCATGAGCTTTGGTGATAACCCAATTATGCCCCGACGGGGGTGTGACAATTAGGATGTGCAGATGTTCATCCATCATGAAAAGTTAACTTTTGTCTACATAAGAATAGACAGTTGTTTGTAAATTAGGCGGTAGTTTGGTGAGGGTTTGAAGACAAGAAGTGAAGAAGTAACATTTGTCCTTTGTATCAGTGATTATATGTGTCACTTTTTTTTTTGAAGATAAGTGTGTTCATGAGATAGACTGAAACATGAAAACATGTTTTATGGAGAGTTTTTACCATGGTTACCATAGGAAGGTTACTTTCCTTGGATAGGCAGAGGCAGTAGGCCCAAATAAGTAACATACAAGATTAGAGATACCCATGTTTACCTATATCCTTTTGCCTTTGATATGGAAGTTGCTGAGAGAAATGTAATGTTTTAAAACTATAGGTTAATAATCCAGACTTTTGATAACTACCGTTATAAACCCAGAAGTTTATTCTCTTATTGGTAAAACAATTGGTTTGTGACCGGATGTTTTAGTTTTGAATATTTTTGAAAAGATAAAAAAGTTTAAAAGAAGAGATACACACACATTTTTTTGTGAATCATTCTAATTCTAACATTCCAGGCCTGTAGATTAGACTTTGAAATGTTAGTGTTTCCAGTAGTTTTCTAAAAACATTTGTAAGCTCATTTGTAGAGGACACATGATGAATTGAGATCATACCTTATTTATAACAATCTCTTATAAAGTGATGACTGATATCAATATGTTTGGTTCTAGAGTGTTGAATATGATTTTTTACTATATTTAGTGCAGCTTCACTATCCATTTTGATTGGTGTCTTTAATGTTTTGCTTACATGGTCCAACAGTTGGTTCTGTAACCACAGAATTTGTGCAGTACAACAAGCTGTTGCAATGTATTTTGCTTCAGCAGTTGAGTTTGAAATAAAAGTTTGTTTCTTGCACTGTCAGGAAATTAAGGCATTGCCTAAATACTAACATCCACCGGTGGTTATTTTTTTAGTTGTCAGGCACCTTGCAAAGTCACTATCTGAAAAGCCAACTAACTCAAGATTTCTCAGTTGGATACAAGATTTCTAAGGTTTGAGAACCTTTTAGATATTTGAATATCCTTTTCACGCAATTAAATCTGACTCTCTTGGAGAGGCTTGATATCTTACACACACAAGTGGCAAACATGATATCTGGTCTTGATGTAGTGAGATACATTAGTGACCCTATCATACAATTGTACAATGTCTCATATATTGGTTTGCCATTTGGATCAGAATCCAATGATTTAGATGGGCAAATGGGAGTTGTGAAAGTTTTACAGTTTCCTAAATCAAATTTCTTTAAGAGAATTTTTACATATTTTGTTTGATGTATAAAAGTTTCTCTCTCAAGTTACTTAACTTGTAAGCCTAGAAAACACTTTAATTCTCTAATGGCAATCATTTCAGAGTTTGATGTCATCATATTATGAAAAGTTTCAATAATTTAGCATTGATTGATGAATATATTATGTCATCAGCATACATCTGAGCAATTGTCAGTTCCTTTCCTTCCCATTTTAAAACAATTTTTTTATCAGTTGTCCCCCTTTTAAAATTATTAGCAATTAAAAAAGGTGAGACCGTTTCATACCAGACTCTTTGAGGCTTGTTTTAGTTCATACAGAGCTTTGTCAAGCTTGTAGACATGATTGGGATAATGAGCATCTTCGAAACTAGGAGACGACACACATATACTTCTTCATTGATTTTTCCATAGAGAAATGGCCACCTAATACCCATTTGGTACATTTTCATCTTACGTGTGATAGCAAATGACAGAAACATCCTGATAGCCTTCAATCTGGCTACTAGAGCAAACATTTCATTATAGTCAATTACTTCTTCTTATTGATACCCTAAAGCAACAAACCTTACTTTGTTCTTTACCACAATACCTTTTTTATTTGTTTTATTCTTAAATACCCATCTTGTTTCAAAGGGACACTTCCTTTGGGCAGTGATACAAGTTCCCAAATCTCTTTGTCTTTTGAATTGTAGTAATTCTTGATCATTTAAGATGTCATTACATAAACATCTACATGTAAGAGCAACGGGTTGTGAAACACAACAAAAATACAATTTATTATGGAACTATATAAATATCAACGATGGTTGTTCATCGTGTATATATATATATATGAAGTAGTGTTAGTAAATATTCCTAGATTCGTCACCCAATACGTACTAAATCATTTCACAGTGGCGTCTTTGAGAATTCATGTACCTGTTCGAGCTCAAAAAACATGTCCTTATGCCTTAACAATTTGTAAATGAGTCTTACTTGAAATTGGTATGTGTTTACTATTTTTAAAAAATTAACATATATAATATATATCAGATATTTTTAAAACATATGCCCCGCGAAAATTACGAGCCCTGTGCGAAAGTCTCACAAGACACCATCTAAGTCTCCCCTGTCATTTCATTTTAATATTTGAATTTGATTTAATTTAAAACAGACTCATGAGTCATAAACAAAATTGTTGGTTTAATCTTTTATAAAAGATTAATAGTGTATTTCTCATTTCAACAAATTTATGGTTTAATAAGATATATTTGTATCCATTGAACGTAGAAATAATTCCTGCTAAATTACATATCACATGGTTTATGATATATAGTCAGATTATAATGACAAGAAAATACAAATCAAAATCAACAAAAACAAAACGTAAAACACATTTCGGTAACCGATCTCGGGAAAACAAGGGGAAGAATATTCTCACATGTTAAGTTCTCTTACCAATCTTTCTTATGAATCCGCAATAAAATCGGGTAAGAATTTTTCAATTAATAGTTACACATTTCTTTTTAATCACACCATCGACAACAACTTAGAAACCAAACTATACCGAAAAATAACAATACATAGGGCTGGCATAGCGGCTTAACCCGATCTGTTAAGACAAGAACACGATAAGACACGAACACGAAATACGTAAACACGAAAACGACACGAAAACTTATCGTGTTAGATTTTCGAAACACAAACAACCGAACAACATGTTAACAAACAGTTAACACGAAACACAAAGAACCTGTTAAGACACGAAAATCACCAACGTATCATACACCTGTTTAAGACACGAACACGATCTGTTAAGACACGAACACGGCCTGTTTAAGACACGAACACGACTGAATTGGGGAAGATGTGAACCGAATTGGGAATGGTGGTGTTTGTGAGAGAGATTTAAAAATTAGGGTTTGGATTGTGGAAAAAGAACCGCGTGTCCCAGGTCCCACGACTGATAACCCCATGTCCACCACATATAATATTTTTTTTAATTTTTAATTACTAACATGTACCTAACGGGTCTTAAAAGGTGAACGGGTTTTAACCTGTTTAGACACGAAACATGTTAAGGTCATATCGTGTCGACCTGTTTTAGACACGGAACCTGTTAAGGTCAAACATGATAACTTCGTGTAGATTCGTGTCGTATTATCATGTTCGTGTCAAAATTGCCAGCTCTGTCAATACATAATCATGTTAACAGAAAATTTTTTCGGCTCAAGAACCATCGACCCTAACCCCCTCTAATTATGCCCCTAAACATGACCTACATACCGATATTCTAGCTTTCGTTATTGTATCTAGGAGAATCTAAATGAATATACCACACTAGCTAGAAAGCATAATATTTTTGAACGGCGATGATGAGATATAACATTTTAAAGAAAAGATACAATCAAGATTTTAGCAAGAAGCTAGAACTAAAAAAGAAATGAACATGTTATACAAAAATACCACAAGATTATCAAGTCCTAATCAAATATCAAACGAACAAAATACATATGGCTAACTCCCATTAGTTGATAAAAAAAAACTACACAAAAACTTAATTACAAATTAAATAGATAAACTTAATTACAAATTTAATAGATTAAACAAACGCCACATATTCCGAACAATACTATAATATTAAATTGATAATACACTAACAGAGACAAACATTCATGTCAACAAAATCAGCAATCATTACACAGCAATTTTACCATAATATAATACATGTTATAAAAAAAACTCAACTGCAGCCTTAGCCAACATGTTCTTGATAATGACATACATAATAATTAACACACACTTCCTTTTTTTCCCTTCCATTTCTTAAAATCACCTGGAACCCAAGATCAAGTAGCAAAACAAAAGAAACTTTAGGTTTATAATTAATAAAGAAATTAACAACAACAAAAAAAAAATACTTAACACCCATATAACAGAATCCCTAAAAACCCTAGAACAAAAACCCTAATTAAACAGCATGATGAAATGAAAAGCTTGAATCTTGATGTTTGATCTAGCAAACATGAGTCGGACCTTGTGGCTTAATTCCCCAAAAAGAAAGAGAGAGAGAGAGAGATGAGTTTAAAGATGTAAGTAAGAAAACCACTTAGGGTTTCTTGTTCACTTCTTGTACTTCATCTTCAAGAGAGTTCGAGCTTCTTCTTCACATGAGATAATGATAATGATGGTGTGGTTTTTTGTGTTTATATTTTGGTTGGTGGATGATAAGGAAAGGTGGAGTGAAGGGGTAATGATTACGGTGGTGATGATGGTCGTGGAGAGTGATGGTGACGGAGGAATAGGGAGGAGAGAGGTGGGGGAGGTTGTCATCATGATTGTTGTTTGAAATCATGACTAAAAGATCTAAGCATCGTGCTCATCCTTTCACTATATCTATCTATATATACATGTAGATAGATATAAACTTTTCGTATTTGATGCTAAATTCTTTCCTTTATTCATATGTTATGCAATGGGTATCCGTGAATTAGTCCTATTTTTCATGTAAAACATCTCTTTTTTCCTTTATAAAATACTTTTAATTATAATTTTCAGATGAAAAACATGTTCTAAGAAATGGTATTAACGTTTAATTATTAAAAAATGTTTTAGAAACCCGTTGAAACCGTTGTACCGATGAACCGTCCAGTAGAATCAGTTAACCCGCTTGGTACATAGGGGCGGACCTAGTGTATAACAAGGGGCAACCCCCGCTACAGCTTGGCGCTCCGGCGGTAGTGTAAAATTAATGTAAATTTTGGAAAAATTTGACGTTTTTTCGATTTCGTTACCGCTTTATTATAAAACGTTACCGCTTGGCGGATTTTCTAGATCCGCCACTGTTGGTACACCCGGTTGAATCACCCGATACACATGGTTAAAACCGTTTCTGAGCCAATTTGATACGATATAAAAACCAGATTTTAAAACATTGTTATTAAATATATATACAGTAAAAACGATATGGTTTGCTTTTACTGAGAATGCATAATTGGAAAATTTTACGGTATAAAACTACTACCTTATTAATTAATATTTAATAAGATCATACAAATCACATTTTGGGTTAAAGACGAGAAACTAGTGAAAATTGATTTTTATTGCTTTTACTTAGTATGTAGTATATACTTGTGTTAGGCATCTGGTATTTCTTTAATTATTTATGTGTGATATCTTTTTTTTATATAATTTACGGAAAGCAACACAATACATGTGAATATAAAAATATCTAAACACCAAAACTTTGTTTTTTATAATTTACGGAAAGCAATATAAAAATATCTAAACACCAAAACTTTGTGAGAAAAGGAAAAATAATTTCACTTTAAAACATACTAAAATAAAGTAGGGTAAAGATTAATCAAGTGCATTCTGATTAACAAACATATGCATCAAAGTAATAGAAAAAGGCGCAGATTATTAGGTGGATGTAATTTTATTTCTTAGTAAAATGTAATGTTTCGTATTTTAATTTCAACTAATGGAATTGCATCTCGTTTTACAACTAGCTTTCGACTAGTATTGGTTTAGTTAATTACACTACCAGTATGATTCCAAAACTCGGCATTGAAATCGACACGTATTTTACATCGACTAAAACTATAAAAACGAATACACGTACTAGTACCGGTGTTGTTCGGTCAGTATTGGTTCGATTTCATTATGGTATCAACACTCGATACAACTTATAATACTAAAAAAATACTTTATTACGAATATAACTTCATCTTCAACAAATTTAAAATTACAAATATAACTCTATCTTCAACAAATTTAAAATTACAAATATAACTCTATCTTCAACAATTTAAAATTAAATCTTCTTTCATAAAAGAATTCATATTAAACTTACTTCTTTTCCTAATCTTTTTACATCCATAATAAATATCTATAAGTGAATTTGTTATGGTATATAAATTTTCTCACTTTTATGTCTTGTTAAAAAAGCTATAAGTTTGTTATTGCTTTATATACAATTGATAAGAAGGAATTAAATGCGGAATGAAACTAATTATTCGAGGAAATGAAAGAAAACATGTCTGGTTATTATACATTAATGGAACATTCCATAAAGAATGTAATTCCTTCTATTTCAATTATTTATATCCTTTAGAAAAGTTTTTTTTTAATTTCTTTAAGGAATGAAAAAAAATTGCAACTATTATATTGTTTTATATCATATCATATTTCATTTATATAGCATTGCATATTATTATCATTATTATTAAGACAAAACTATTTTTTTTTTAAAGGTTTTTTTTTATATTTTTTTAAGGAATGAAAAAACTCTACGATTATTATTAGTATATTGTATCATGTCATGTCATATTACATTTATATAGCATTTCATCGCACATTATTATTATTATTATTATTATTATTGAGACAAAATAGTTTTGTCACAAACAAATGTGTTTTATTCCTTCGTCTTTCTTTTCTTACCAAACAAAACAAGGGAATCATTCTTTATATTTCCGTAAGTGTAACCAACCAAGACAATATAATTGTAATGATCCATTTTTTCCGTTTTCATTCTATTCTCTAATTTATTCGATTTT
The DNA here is from genome assembly GCA_947069175.1 of Scalesia atractyloides. Classification (NCBI taxonomy): domain Eukaryota; kingdom Viridiplantae; phylum Streptophyta; class Magnoliopsida; order Asterales; family Asteraceae; genus Scalesia; species Scalesia atractyloides. The sequence continues at coordinate 5,406,646 of CAMTDV010000005.1, forward strand.
GAGCGTAGCGAATAACCTTCTTTGCGTATTATTACTTCATGTAATAAAATATATGTTGGATTATGTAAGACTTGCTGATGATGAAAGCCAAAACCCAAAGGAACCATCTTCCTTGTCTGTAGAATAAGGTTGAAGCATTAATCAAAGTATCAGAAGTTCCCCCATGAAACCTTCACAAACAACTTCCTAAAAGAGCTCGAAAAGAACATCAGGAATCAAAAAGCTGGAAACCAAGTCATAGAGGTGGATTGTTAAAGTACCGGTCAACAAGTCAATAACGGAAGACAAAGTGCTACGTCAACTAGTCAAAGCTGAAGATAAGTGCTGGTCAACAAGACAACACATAAAGACCAAAGAGTTGGAAACCAAAAGTGTTGGAATCCTCTAACAATTTGGTTTTTTCAGTAGTTTACCTTTGTATTTCCAGTAGTTTTATATTTCAGTTGTTTTAGTCGAATGTCCAGTAGTTTTACAAACTGTTTGTAGTTAAATCATTTATTAGGTTGTTTAGGGTCGCTTTCATGGTAATGTCACCAACAGTTATCTCCTCTTATAAATAGAACAATATACTATTTAATTTACCAACCCTTACAGGTGATATCATCTGATCAAAGAATCTAGAAAGAGAAAAACATAACAAGTAAAAGAGAGAGTGCACCTGGTGAGAGAGAGCGTTTATTGTACTTTGATTGTGTTGAAATCAGTGAATATATGATTATATAAATCATTTTCAATCATTTGCATTGAATGATGTGTATAGTATTTACATGTTTTAATGAATTTATGATTTGTTAAACAAGTTTTTTATCACAAACACACACGCTCAGATCCAACAAAATATATAAAAAATCAATTATATTTATTCTCAATTTGGTAATTTTATGTTCAGTATACGTTATATATATATATAAATAAAAACATATCTACAAAACAAATAATTGTATGAACACATACACAGACACAAACACGAGAGTACCCACATATAATAATATGTTAACTTCACTAGCAGTTCTCTCCTCTTATAAATAGAACAGTACACGATGTAATTAACTAACTCTTATAGCTGAATATCCTCTGATCAAATAATCTACAGAGAGAAAAGGATAATAAGTAAGAGAGAGTGCACCTGGTGAGGGAGATCGTTTATTGTACTTTTATTGTGCTGAAATTAGTGAATATGTGAATCATTTTTCAATCATTTCCCAAATCCAGTTGTGTATTGAATAATGTTTTATTATTTACATGTTTTAATGAATTTTTGATTTGTTAAACATTTTTTTTGTAAAAAAACACACACTTTTGGATCCAACAAGTTTATATTAGAGCAAGGTTACACAAATTGACTTCATCGTTGATTCAAAAGACAAACCAAGCTCAAATTGATAACAGATTAAAGTGACCATGACGTGATAAAACTTAGACCATCCAGAATATCAAATTGTTCTGATACTATATTTTCTGAGAAAAAGTCAATAGGAATCAGAGAAGATGTCAATCACTCATGATCCTCATAATACCGGACTGGCAAACAAGCCTTCGATGCTCGTTCGCCATGAATTCAAAATCTGGAAACGAAGGATGTGTCACCACTTATCCCAGCGGAACACCGGGTCTGGAGGTTGGTGGTTTATGGTCCTTCTGTGCCGAGTACTAAAATTGGAGCTTCAGAACCCCACAGACTATTCTGAGCAAGATTTACAAATATTGGAGCTCGATGCTAAGGCATTCGGGATACAAGCCATGGCCTTACCTAATGAAATCTATGTTGGATTGCTCCACTGTGAGAATGCCAATGATTTATGAGATGCTTTGAACGAATAATTTGGAGGTACATGAAAACAACATGGAAATACTTAACCAACAGTATAAGACATTCACTCATGTCAAGGGGAATCTCTGACATAACAGTTTGAGTGATTTAATTGCTTAATCAGTGAGCTAAGGCTTGCTGATCAAACTTACACAAATGCTGCTCTAAGTCACAAATTTTGAGATCTCCCCCTGACAAATGGAATATAATTGCAATTGTCTTAAGAAACTCTATTGGATTTAAGGAAATGACTCTGACACAACTTCATGGAAAACTCCTCACATTTGAGAGAGCGCTAGATCAAAAACAGAAATTGATGTCATCTAGAAAAGTTACTGATAATTACTCTTATGGTAACACAACATTGATGAGTTATGATGGATCTTCATCAACCAACAATGATAGTGATATGATCATTTTATTTATATAACTACTGGATTTAACTCCCAAAGTGACTCATCATTTGTTGGAAACCAGAACTTTACACTTTTGATGAATAGCAGAAGCCCATGGATCCAATTAACCAAGAGGAATTTGACCTTCTTGACCAGCTTGCACTATTAAGTATCAAGTCAAACATATTTTATAATAAATTTGGTAGAAAGTTTCCTAGTTTGGAGGGTAGGGTAAATTTGAAAAAGCCAAGTCTAGGGTTGAATGTTATAAATGTCATAAACTATAACATTTTGTTAGGGAATGTAGAAATTCTGCACAAAATCCTTCATCCTATGTTACTTATCCTAGTTAAATGAATCAATCTAACACAATTATTGGACCTTACTCAAGTTTTCAAAATACACAACAATTGTCTTCCCAAAATGCCCTTGGTCCAAACACACAGTCTACTGCTCATTTTAACTGGTCTTGCTCAAATGCCATATCATTATGTTAATGGGCCACAACAATATTAAATTGCACATGTTGATATGCCACAATCACATGTCCAAATACCCTTACAATCTGTCCTTGTGGTAGTTTCTACCTCGAACAACTTGATGATCCAACCACCTCTAGTGGTGGAGGAAACGATTTCATTAAGTTGGATGATGCCTAGAATATGAAACGTACGGACTTGATGAAATAAGTTGAGAGCTGAGGTCTCCAATCTCAAGTTGATAGTCACCAACATGCCTCAAGCTAAGTCCAACTGAGCCAAGAATATACCCAACATCTGGCCTCCTTACAAAAGGAGTTTGTATACACTAAACTAATAGTCACTAAAATAGCAGCCACCTGCCATAGAAAGCCAAACTACTGGTGAGGATATAACCACCTCTTCATTTACTAGTATGAGTGTTATCTTCTATTTCTAAAAACTACTGATACGAAAAAGGGGGAGAATGAGCTTAGGTTTCAATACTATTTTTCAAGAGATACAAAAGAAAGAATGAAAAATTTTCAAGAAAAGCCAGTGTTCCTTCCACCTACCTACCCCAGAAACTTCAAAACTAATATCTTCTAAAAGCTTTTGCCAATCACTAGGGAGGCAAAGAAGTGTCAATATGGTAGGACAATAAGAGTGAAAATGTTGGTTCTTCCAGAAAGCTTTAAATCAACTTGATCAAGGGGCTAAGATTAATCATCAAACTCAAAACTACTGATTAAAAAATATAAAAAGCATATCAATAATAGAATGTTTAGTATTAATATGAAGTTGCTCAAAAGATTCTAGAAGGCTTTAAATCAACTTGATCAAGGGGCTAGGATTAATCATCAAACTCAAAACTACTGATTAAGAAATACAAGAAGCATATCAATAATAGAATGTTCAATATTAATATGAAGTTGCTCAAAAGATATCCTGCCTTGTGTAACACCTCGAAAATTTCATCCAATAAAATTCCGACACGTGTCCCGAAAATTTTGGTGGCTACATGTAGCCGAGAGGGACTAAGGACGTCGTCATGTTATTTTTATAACCTCTGAACGAGCATTGGACAAGTCGAGGGACCAAAATGGCAACAAGCCAAAATTTCCTTTTCTGGAAGGTCCTTACGGACCGTAAGGTTAAACAAAACATGATTTCAGTAAGGCGGTTACGGACCGCAAGCCTTATTGTTTACGGTCCGTAACCATTCAAATTCTGTGGGCGCCAGAGGTCCTTACGGACCATAAGGACTAACCCCTTACGGTCCGTAAGGGGTCGCCAGTGACAGAAACATGGCAGCCTGCTATGCCTGCCATCTTGCTCGCCATGCCACCCTCTCCCTTGGTTGTGCCACGACCAAAAACACTTGTCCTCGTCTAGAATCATCCCCCAACACCTGTCTTGATCCTATGCATCCCCCATTGCTATAAATAGCAACCTTGGGTGAGCTCCCAACTTGCTCATCCTTCTTTTCTTCTCTCTACTGCTCACTTGGAGGTTCCTGAGCTTATTGGGGACTTCCTCTGAGTCTCTTAGTCATCTTTGGTTCACTAGTAAGTGTTCCAACTCAATTCTTTCCCTCCTAGTAGGCTTTAAGCCAATGGCAAAGCGATGACGTAAAACCGCTTTGACTTTGAGCTAAGACCATTATGGTCCAGCCAATGTTCGTAACGAACATGGCTACGTGATCGTAATAAGGTAGGTGTTAATCCCTTGAGAGGGCACCTCCTGATTACCACGTTTGCTTGGTCAATTGACGGGTCAAAGTTATGTTAATAAAAAGTCAAACGGGTCAGTTTTGAAATAAAATCATAACTAGCAATGTAGGTGTTATAAAACCTGTTTTGGCATACTAACAACTTGGTAATAATCATAAGAACATGTAGGAACATGTTCGACTCGTCAATTCCAGGTCTAAGGTCGGTTCGCAACCGAAAGTCGCGAAAGTTGACTTCTGCTTTGACTTTCAGTTCTGACCCGATTTAGCAACATTAGCTACTGTCCCTAAGTTGCATTATGACCATGTTATATTATACTATAACCCTATGGAGTTATAGGACATGGTCATGTAGTAATCCGAGTTTTTACACAAGTATCCGATAAATATACCTAAACTTTGCTAAAATGTCCTTCATACTCAGAAGCATTATTTTAATATAAATGAACACGCAAATGAATTATGTATTGATTTATAAACATGATTAACTTATTTTGATGTCAATAATCTGGTCATAACCTGAGCTTTGTTCAATTATCGCAATTCATGCTTTTAAAAGGACCAAATCGCCCTCTTGGCGCAAAAAACAATTTAAACATAAACTTGACATCAAAACTCATTACCTACTGATGTAATATCATTATTAGGATTTATGGGATATTTATTCAGGTTGCAAACTGAGTTTAATCTCTAGTTTACACATTATGTCCTTAAATGACGATATCGCCCTTTCGGTACTTTAAACGAATTTTAAACATTTTTATGAACCAAAACCTTATACTTACTGATGTAATATATATATATATATATATACATACATAATATATATATATGTATATATGTATATATATGTATATATATATATATGTATATATGTATTAACATATTTTGGTCATACAAACCTGATCACAACAATAGTTTTACTTAAATACCATTTAAATCGTCATTTAGCGATTTAATCGCCGTTTCGGCGCGCAATATGGTTTAAAACCATATTAGAGCACTAAGACTTGATACCTACTGATTTCAAAACATGTTTTCAAATTATTAACAGTAGGTACATGTACCAAACTCAAATTCCCAAATAAGTTATCTAATTATGCGTGAAATAACCGAAATGCCCTTTCGGGACATAGTTCGGTCTTAAACTATAAACCACGCATGTAATTGATGTCCTACTGATATAACATCATAAAATAAGTACTTTTACAGATTAATTATGTTAATAACATCAGTTTACGTATAAGCTCGTTTATTACATTTTAAAATTACGAAATTGCCCTTTTAAGGCATAGTTTGCTTTCAAAACCATAACGGGCCATCATATCAATAACCTACTGTTATCATAACATATTTTAAACTTAATGGCATATGGGACTTGTGTAGGACTCACCCGGTCACCCAGTTTCGCTTATACGCGTACGGTTAAGCCTACATAACTAGTTTACGCAATTTAACCGAAACGGGTTTAACCATATCAAAATATTCTTAAATTCCGGAATGTAAAATGGTAACCCATATTATACAAATCCTAATACTTGTTGGTTCCAAAGTACATTATTTTCCGGTCACCGCTTAATCTAGCGTTTCGTGCCGTTATCTTTATTTTAAGTTAGCCGATCTAGGTCAATGACTAAATAAAGACCCGCTAGCTAACTTATCGGTTAATAAAACCCTCCTTTCCAGACTAGAGACTTCCGGTAGATTGTCGCCAGGCTTGTTTATTGATTACGACTGTGCTTTCCTTATTTTCTTATTATTTAGAGATTTTGCAAGCCAGGTAAATACTTTAACTTATTTTCCCTTTTACGGGCTTGGGATACGGTATACTAATACCGCATGGTTGGACATGGGATCAAAGACCAATGAGTCGGGAATTCAAATAATCCATTTTAATTCATATTGCTTAATATTAAACATTTGGGGGTTAAAACGACCGTGTCCTGGATATCCACGGCCCATTTGATTGCAAATGGCCACGACCTAAGCATGGGGTGTAGGCATACACCCGTCAGATGCTAAATTAAACTATAACCCATTAGGGGTGCACCTATTAAAGGTGTTAAAGTGGCGTGTCGATTAATCATGATCCCGGCATAGTTTTCGGGCTCTAAATGTATTATTGGCATGTAAAACTGATAACATGAAAATTATTTATCCCAAGTTATTTATCAAACTAAGTACCTCGTGTACACTAATTGTTTTCGAAATATTTTCAAAATGAGTCGGTTAAACGTATTTGCCAGTGAAAACTGACGTATTTTCAAAAGACTAAGCGCAGGTGATAACTATATGTAATTAGGCTGGAAGTGCTCAGGCGAAGCTTAAGAGGAATTGCAACCCTTGCTTAGAAGGCCTTAGTCTGTTAAATTTCCTTTTGTATTCACAATTCGATCCGCCTGTGGATCTAGTTACAAGTATATTATTTTGAACTTTGAACATTCAAACGTTTGTAATAGTAATTATCCAGACTTCCGCTGTGTTATATTGTATTGCTTGGTAATGATGATATCAACTTACGTCACGATATTCCCCAACCGGGCCCTCCGGGTTATACGTGGAAAAATCGGGGTGTGACACCTTGTCACGAATTCAATGATCTGATGAATCATGTAGTAATAAAGGTTTTAAGGATTAAATGTCTTCCACGTCTCTTAGTTGTCTATGAATAGAGACACGATCCTCAGTTCTTTTTCTTAGGTCTAAAGAGTAGCCTCCAGTATTCCCTAACCCAAAGACTGTGAAATCCCAAGCACTTACGGATTAATAGATGTGATGATCACGATTAAAGAACATTTCTCTGAGGTCAAGATGGATGACCATGGTGAGGAAAAAGAAATGTCCAGAGTAACACTTGAAGCAAAATTGTAGTCAATAAGATCTACAAAAATATTTTCTGAGAAAAAGAAATGTTCAGAACATCAAATTGTTTCGATACTATATTTTCTGAGAAAAACTCAATAGAAATCAGAGAAGATGTAAATCACTCATGATCCTCATAATACCGAATCGATAAACAAGCCTCCAATGCTCGTGCACTATGAATTCAAAATCTGGCGACGGAGGATGTGTCACCACATATCCCAACAAAACACTGGTTGCTGGAGGTCAATGGTTTACAGTCCTTATGTTCCTTCTGTGTCGAGTACTAAAAAACCAAACATAAATGTCCTTAAGAACCCCTCAAACTATTATAAGTAAGATTATCAAAAGTTGGAGCTCGATGCTAAGGCATTCGGATACTAGCCATGGCTTTACTTAATGAAATCTATGTTGGATTTCTCTACTGTGAGAATGCCAAGGAATTGTGGGATGCTTTGAAAGAATAGTTTCGAGGTAGTGATGAGGTAGGAGAACTACATGGAAAAACTGAACCAACAGTATAAGATATTCACTCATGTCAAGGGGGAATCTCTGACTCAACAGTTTGAGCAATTTAATTTCTTAATCAGTGAGCTAAGGCTTGTTGATCAAACTTACACAAATGTTGCTCTAAGGCACATATTTTTGAGATCTCTCCCTGATAATGGAATATAATTGCAATTGTCTTAAGAAACTATGTTGGATTCAAGGAAATGACTCTAACACAACTTCATAGAAAACTCCTCACATTTGAGTTGGAAACAAGAACTTATGAACGATCAAAAGCCCATAGATCCAATTGACCAAGAAAATTTGACCTACTTGACCATCTTACACTATAAAGTATCAAGTCGAACATATTATAAAATAAACTTAGTAGAAAGGTTCCTGGTTTAGAGGGTAGGGGTAATTTAGAAAAGACAAATCTAGGGTTTGGATGTTATAAATGTCACAAACTAGGACATTTGGCTAGGGAATGTATGAATTCTACACAGAATCCTTCATCCCATATTACTTACCCTAGTCAAGGAATCAATATAACAAAACTACTAGAACATACTCAAATTTTCAAAATACACAACAATTGTCTTTCCAAATGCCCTTGGTCCAAACACACAGTCTGCTACTCATTTTGTAACTGGTCCAGCTCAAATGCCATATCATTATGTTAATGGGTCACCACAATATCAAATTGCACATGTTAATATGCCACAAACATATGTCCAAACACCCTCACAATCTGTCCCTATGGTAGTTTCTACCTCAAACAAACTGATGATCTAATCATCTCTGGTAGGGGAGGAAATGATTCCATTAATTTAGATGATGCCCAAAATATGAAAATTAAGGATCTGATGGAACAAACTGAGAGCTGAGGTCTCAAACTGTAACGCCTCACATTCTTGTACTTTCCTTATTTAGAAAGTGTAGCCGTATTTCTATTTATGGAAAGCTTGTATCCATGTTTCTTTTGCATTTCATTTCAACTTTGTAATCTGAGACGTCGATCATAATGAAAATACTTATTTTACCTATACTTGTTATACATGCAATCAATCGTTTACATACATATTTACATGCAAATCAATACTTATTATACATGTAATACTCATATGTTACATCATCATACTCGAAAAACGATTAAAACACGTTGAAACAACCCTAAACCAGCCATTCGCGCGAATTGAACACACTTCGCACGAAGTGTACCCGCTTCGTACGAAGTGAAGTACACTTCGCAGAGGTTGAGCTGGCAGCAGCTTGTCTTATAAATATCAGCTCACTTCCCCACTTTGATCTTTCTGAATCTTCACTCACTCACACTGAAATTCCTGAAGTTTGGCAGTCTATTCTTAGCTGATTAAGTGAGTGTTAGCTCACTATAAACTCTTACCCTCTTAATTTCATCTTTAATTCTTCTACTTTTCTTTTCTTTTGTACCAAGTGTGTGAGCTAACCAAGCTCCAATGGACTTGTGTTTTAGCTAATATGAGAATGTTGGGAGCTTAGGCTATCCGAATTAAGTTCCACCACCACTTGTACACGTTTTCATGTTGTATTCCTTTCTGTACATTCATAACCAACCGGGTTTATCAACTTTGTTGATAAACTTTGAGATTTGGTGAATCATATAACAAGGTATTCGTACCCCCTTACTTGACATCTATGACATAATTGTTAGACTTTGGACTAAACAAAATACTAGAAAATACTTACTTTTTTCGCCTAGTCAAGTTCCTGATACTAACCAAGTCGTGAACTGTTAAGAGCTAAGACTAAACTGCCTCGTCCCTAAAATCTCGTTCAACAGAATTCACTGTCGAAACAAGAGCCTAAACTAGCTAAATTTTCCAGAAACAGTCCCTTCGCACGAAGTGATCAGTCACTTCCCACGAAGTGGCATTTTTCCGTTACTTCCCGTACTTTCCGCTTTTGAATCTGCATTCTTCTCTAAACTCATAACATTCACACACCTCTATTTACCCCATGTAGGGTACTTCTGTGTTCATCACTTCAACTCATCAACTCGCGGTTTTCTAAGGAAGCTTTGCAAAACTGTGAGCATACTCGACTCCCCTCTTTTACCTTTAAACACTTTTGGGGTTCAACTTATATGCTTATCAACCTACTAAAATCACTTGACTTTATGCTAAATCACAATACAACCATTCAATCATACATGTTTGATTCGAATACTTATAGACTTATTCATGCTAGGATCGAATGCTTTATACTACGTCATTAACTGTGTACAAGCCTCCCTTAACATGTATAGCACTATAGGAGTAACGCACTGCCCGTATTCGTGAGGTCATGTTAAGTAAACAAAATGGCCTCTTCATTGTTATGATTAGATTACGCTAGCAGTAAACTTTGGGTTGACATGTGTAGTAGCATTTCTAGTATTGTATGATAGTTTTAAGTAAACGTTTATGACATGTTGAATGTTAGACTTTTATTATACTTAGTATTCAAACTTGTATGCTCGCCAATGCCTTGTGTGTTGAACTATACTTTATATATGTTGCAGGTTAATGATGATGATGAGGATGCATGGAATCTAGTAGGAGGAACTAGAAACCCACTTTAACTTAGTTTTGTTGTCGTGTTTCTTTATTAAGGCATTGTACTTGTATTTCAAACTCTTGTTGTTGTATTTTGTTTCCAAAGCCTTGTAACCAAATTTAGAAATGAAATGAAATATTGTTGCTTTAAATACTTGTCACAATTTAGCGTTATGATGTCTCGAGCAATCTATTGACGTCCACCCCGATGATTCCGCCATCGGTTGGGGTGTGACACTAACTAAACTGATAGTCACTAAAATAGCAGACACCTGCCATAGAAAGCCAAACTACTGGTAAGGATATAACCACCTCTTCATTTACCGGTATGCGTGTTATCTTCTATTTCAAAAAACCGCTGATCCCAGAAAAGAGAAGAATGAGCTTACATTTCAATACTATTTTTCAAACCTATTTTTCTTGAGATACAAAATGGAAGAATTTGGAAAACTTTCAAGAAAGGCAAGTGTTCCTTCCACCTACCTACCCCAGAAACTTCAAAACTAACATCTTCTAAAAGCTTTCGCCAGTCACTGGGCAGGAAAAAAAGTGTCAAGATGGTAGGACAATAAAAGTGAAAATGTTGGTTCTTCCAGAAAGCTTCATATAAACTTTATAAAGGGGCTAGGATTAATCATCAAACTCAAAATTGCATATTAAGAAATACAAGAAGTATATCAATAACAAAATGTTCAAAAGTAATATGAGGTTGCTCAAAAGATATCCTACCTTGTCACGAATTTTAACGGTCCGATGAATCATGTATTAATAAAGGTTTTAAGGATCAAATGTCTTCCACATCTCTTAGTTGTCAATCATGTATTAATAAAAGTTTTAAGGATCAAATGTCTTCCACATCTCTTAGTTGTCTATGAATAGAGACACGATCCTCTGTTCTTCTTCTAAGGTCCAAAGAGTAGCCTCCAGTCATCCCTAACCCTAAGACTGTGAGATCCCAAACACTTACGAATTAATAAATGTGATGATCATGTTTAGAGAACATTTCTCTGAGGTCAAGATGGATGACCATGGTGAGGAAAAAGAAATGTCTAGAGTAACACATGAAGACCAAAGAGCTTGAAATCAAAAGTGTTGGAATCCTTCAGCAGTTTGGTTATAAAGTAGTATCCCTTTGTATTTCCAGTACTTGTTTTGTGTTTCAATTGTTTTAGTCATCTGTCGAGTAGTTATCAAAAACTGATGGCAGTTATCATTTATTAGGTTGTCTATGGTCGCTTTTATAGTGAAGTCACCAACAATTCTCTCCTCTTACAAATTAAACAATACACGATGTAAGTTTCCAACTCTTACAGCTAAATATCCTTTGATCAAAGAATCTAGAGAGAGAAAAGCATAACAAGTAAGAGAGAGAGTGCACCTGGTGAGAGAGAGCGTTTACTGTACCTTGCTTGTGCTGAAATAAGTGAATATATGAATATATAAATCATTTTACAATCATTTTCCATATTAGTTGTGTATTGAATGATGTGTTTATTATTTACATGTTTTAATGAATTTATGATTTGTTAAACAAATTTTTATTACAAACACACTCTCAGATCCAAAGAAATATATAAAAAAATCAATTATAATTATTCTCATTTTGATAATTTTATGTGCAATATACATTATGCGTATAAATAAAAACATATCTAGAAACAAGTAATTGCCTGAATACATACACAGACAAACACGAGAGCACCCGCATGTAATAATATGTTAATGTGATAAAAAAAAATTTAGAAAATCTACTCATTAAACATTGAAACATGCTGGATGTGAAATTCCTGGACATTTCATCATAAAGGCCTGTGTTGGAAATTATATGCTCAAACACTACACTTTATAAACAAACTCTTCAAATAAACACATATCTACCAGAATACGTGACCTCTTGAATATCTGTACACATGCGTGTCCGTACGCACGCGTGTGCGCACACACACGTGCACAAGGACACACGGACATGTAATAATATATTAAATGGGTAAATTTGCTTAAATGCACATCGTTGCACATTTATATATACTTAAATATGGCATAGATGAATTCTGCACATCTCATCAAACTTGTTTTGCAAATTTTATGTTAATTGTTCGTTATAAAAATGTCTTCAAATAGAAACATATCAACAAGAATATGCGATTGCCTAAGTCCACGTGAATATGCATGAACGCACACGCGAACATGCATGAACCCAACAAAATATGTAAAAAAATTTTACAGGAGACAACTTTGTTAAAAATCTACTTCGCTGCACACTTAACGTGTTATGCGTGAACATTCACTGTGAGGACTCATTTTAACTATAAATTTATGAATACAATATAGCTAATATTTGTAACTTTCCCACAAAACAACTAAACAAACCTATGAAAACACCACAAGTACAATAAACTTACCAACTTGGATCACTATTCCCTAATCTACATGGTATAAATAATATTAACATGTGGTGTAAAAGAGAGATATTAAATTATGCATAATCAACTGATATTCATTCGCTCGGTCATTACCATTTACCAGTGTTGTAAAAATCGCGACTAAGCGACGATTAGTCGGCGATTAATCGCTAGTCGTCCAGTTACTGAGTAATTTTTCTTAAATCGGTCCATTAACCGACTAGGCCAACCAAAAATCGACGATTCCAGCAAAAAACCTTGTATATTCCGGCCAAAACCTCTAAATTTCGGTCAGTTTCCAACCAAATCATATGAATTCCAACAATTAATCATGTATACTTAAATAAATGAGTTGAGTAAGATTTAAAACCTAGCTACTTAAAATATTTACCTATAAAAATGTATATATTTATACATAAAACTGAAAATTATATATAAAAAACGCGATCCGATTAATCCCGAATAGTCGCTAGTCCCCACTTCACCAGCCGACTAGCGACTAGCGAGTTCTCCAACCTTGCCATTTACCAAGTTGAAATTTACGTATGTTACAATGTTGTATATATCATTTCACATAAATGATTACCAGTTTACACAAATTAAATACAAGGATCTAGCAACTCATTCATTTTTATATAAATATATGACAGTTAATTAAAATGATACCTTAAAAGTACATTCGAAATGAATCGTACATGCTATTTAAATAGTTATGATAATGTAATAATTATTAAATTTTAAAGGAGTAATTATTCTATTATAGGCAACAGGAAAAAGGCTGTTTATGGACTGTATATGGGGAGAGGATGATTTGTTTAATCTGTGGTTGAGACCTTTATCGGGGTTTGCTAAAGAAGATCAAAGAATATTTGCACATAGACATAAATCAATGAATAAATAAATATATACAACTTTATTGTATAAATTTATACAAATAAACACACAAAGGAATCTTTAGAACACTGGTCAGTTTACAGGCAGGCAAAGCTTACAAGCATGTGGACTCTTTCCACATCTGTATTGACCAAATGTTAACCTTCACAGAATTCCTTTCCTGCCCATAAAACATTTTCGAATCTTATCTAATGACGTAGTATTATATTCTAAGGTTAAACTCTATGATATGATTCATACACAACTTCAGACGTAAAATGCGAGAAAATATATAACTTCTGCAAACGTGTCTATATGTTATATCGTTTGGTTTTAGTAAGAAAAATGCTTAGAATGACTTACATGTCGTACATCAAGATAAAGTTTGATATTTAATCGAGTAATTACTATGAGTATGAACAAACGAATATAGAAAAATGGTAGGGGATGACTAGGGATAAATTTTCTAAACTCAATCCCTTCAAAAGGTTCCAAGATTCCCGTAGGAGTTCGTGTGTATACAAGGTGATTGATAATGTATCATGATAATCTATCAGTAATCATGATCTTACCTTCCTCAGATCCTACTTTAGCTTTGCTGTTGGTGAGATTTACATAGTATGATGATAATGATAATCTTTCAGTTAAAGTACTTTCGTTACAAATATAGGAATAATGCATTGATAAAGAATCTATAAATAACATACTTTTGTAAGGTCGGGTTTTGAAAGAAAAAAATGGATACTAAAAGAAAATATAGAGACAAATTGTATGTAATAAAGTTTTCACACCTATTTATGTTTCCAATTGTGTTGGATTGAAATGGCCTTTTTGGGATGATTTCGTAACTTTTATTGTAATTCAAAGTAAATCTTTTACAGAGATTCAAAGTGGACATGTTTTGAGTAACATGAAACAAGGCCCAAAGCTAAAAAAACAAAGGTTTGGGGTGGGTTCTTTTTCACTTTATGTCTCTTAGTCCCATTGCATGCTACACCAAGCATGGACTTGTACAATTCTTGTTTCTTTTCCATTTCACTGTCTTCTTTTTTACTGGTCCTTCTTACTTGGTTATTTCTCATTGTTAATTTTTGTTATCTTTTCTTTTTCAAGTTTGTGTTACTACTTGAACCAGAAAAGAATAATTATATATAATGCATAAGACATAATATAATACTTGGATAATAGATTACAATCAGTCTAATAATTGGACAGAAAAATGGCTTGCTTTGTTTTTGGTAATTTTGTTATAGGTGAATTTTGGTTGATGGGTAGATGTAGCCAACTTAGCTTTCATCATATAAACTGGTCTATAATCTAGAGAGTGTGTGTTCAATCACACACCTATATATGTGAAGTGTGGTTTTCATTAGGATGTATGTGAAATCGTCCAAACCGATCATACATGTCAAACCATGACAAGTCGACCGCGTTATCCAACTATATATACAGACACACGCAATCGTTATGTTTTTAACTAAGTAGGCTTCAGAAAATCCACTGGATGTGTTTTGTAACAACTAGCTATCCAGTGGCGGAGGTTTTTGGTGGTCCGAATGGTGCCCTGACCCTACTGATTTTTCGCTTGTAGTGTTAGTTTTAACGATTTTTTGTAGTGTAAAATATCAAATTTATAAGAGTCCACCCATTGATCTAGATTTTGAGAGTCCGACCCGCACTGATTTTTCGTTCAATTTCTGCCACTGCAACTAGCCTATTGGCTTTATTCAAAGTTGTAAGCGAGTGGCAGAGGTAGTGTACAAGCAGGGGTAACACGAGCTACCCTTCAACTTCATGTGTGTAGTGTAAAAATACCTCTAAATTCGGTCTACATAGTGTAATTTTTATTTTTATTTTTTGATTTTATACAAAAGATACCACTAATCCCAAAAGAAATTGGATACTTCTGCATTTTTGGTTAGATCTGCCACTTTTGTAAGCTAATGATGGTTGTTTGGTTTGTTTTATTGTGCTTAAAGGGGTAGTTTTTTTCAAATTTTGTAAGGGATTATAGCATGTTCATACACTTTGCAAGTCAAAATTTTGTAAGGGATTATAGCCATGTTCATACACTTGCAACAAAATATATTTATATATAAAGTTGACTTAAAAAACACCTGGTCTCATAGTCAAATTAGCTGATCAACCAAACCATTTTTGGACGGTTCGATAAGTCCGTACAACCAAGCCAACATATTCGGTTTGGCTTTGTGCTAAAACCATAACAACCAATTTGACTCATAAATTTTGTTCTTAAAGTTCTCACATTTTCTTGACTCAATACCAGAAAAGAAATCATTTATGATGGAATGGAAATTTAAAAGTTCCATTAAAAATCTATAAGAAACAACGGTTAGACTATTTCATAGCGGGGCACCGCCCCTTGCCAAGTGGAGGTGTTTGATTGGGTGAGAAATTAAATGCACACACATATGCTTAACGCTGGTTACCACACTCACCCCTTGTGACACCTCGATAACACCATTCAGGAGCAGTGTTTAGCGCCCTCATCCCATGACATGGCAATGTGTGCAAGCATACTACACATAACCTTATTCAGTTTGTACAATTAAGATATTGTTTAAGTACATGATGCTCCTTTGCCATTTAAAGGTTCGATTTGTAACTAACTTTAAACTAATTTAGATGTTATGATTGACCGTAACGGATCACTCGAGTGAAGATAGTGACATATGTTGCTACAAAAACCCATGGATCTAGGTTTTGACCTCGAGCAACATAACGTAGGAGAATCTCAGTGGTGGTGTAGCATTGTTCTTGATACTCCTGTGTCAGGAGAGAGAATCTGTAAAGACGAAAAAACTCGTTCGAAGTAAGAGCATATGGGTTACATATATGCCAAAACCCAAGGTGATCTAGCAAGAGCCGGAGCCTACTAACCTACTTGACCAGAGTGGTATGCTCCACATGATCCGATATTACATTAACTTAGGCCATGTGTTGAGGAATAACTAAATCAT
Source organism: Scalesia atractyloides (assembly GCA_947069175.1). NCBI lineage: Eukaryota > Viridiplantae > Streptophyta > Magnoliopsida > Asterales > Asteraceae > Scalesia > Scalesia atractyloides. The sequence continues at coordinate 5,423,224 of CAMTDV010000005.1, forward strand.
TGCCACGTCACCGTCACATAGGAATTTGAGCAATATTTAAACATCCCATAACTAGATGTAGTAGAATAACTAAAAGCCCAATACCACTAAAACATTTTTTCTTAAAAGCAACACTTGTGATTGGTTGGAAAAGGTGATGGACCCACCACCAAAGCCCCTTCCTCCGTTAACCCAATGCCCACCCCCGCCCCCCTAATTAACGAGCCCCATCACGTTTTGTGTGGTTAACGGGGTGATGTGGCACCCCCGTTAACCCACAACACACGGTCTTAATAAACTTTAATGTTTAAGCCATTTTTCTTTAGATAATTAGAATAACAAAACTATATACAACAAATTATTTTTTTAATTATTGTTATTATATAATGATTAGAAAGGAGAAAGTGGTTTATTTTTTTGACAAAGCTTTTGCACATCTAATCTCATCATTTTCGATGCAACACAATGCCTAGAGAAAAAGTGAAAGTGGGTTAAATCACACATCAAATATACCCTTTTGTCTTGTTTTGTTTTTTGGTGGGGGACTAGTACATCAACTTCTCTTCAATCTTTTTCCTGTGTGGCCCAAATAAAAAGTGATTTAACCACTGATAATATAACCAGAAGTGGGTTTCACTAACAGTACATTTAATGTTATTTTTGTCTAGATTTTATATTTTATACTTTATACTTTTTAACATAAAATCATATAGAGTAAATTGCAATTTTCGTCCATGATGTTAGGTTACTTTTACGAATTCGTCCAATACTTGTTTATTCGCACCTAGGTCCTTGTTGTTTCAAAAAAAAACTTGCCGGCTTTGTTCCCGGAGGTTGAAAATTTATTGCGACTTTTGTCACTCGAAATCTGACCTAATGACCGTGTTGCAAGTACATCCCGGGATCGGTGGATCATGTTTTAGTTTCTTGCCTTGTAACGAAAACGGTTTGGTGGTTCATTGGTGTATGGTTAGGCATCAGCAAGTCAGCAACTTGTATCAATGCACCACGGCGAGAGACATCATTGAACTAACAAGTGATCTGGAGATGCAAAAGAAGCAGAATAAGGCGGGCACGTTGTGTATGCATAGCAGGTGTTTGGAAGATCTGGCTAAACAAGAACGAGAAAATGTTTATTGGAGTCCATAAAACATATTCAACCATTCTCTCGTATTTATGGTTGAAAAATAGAACGAAAATTGTAGATTTTTTCATACGAATTATGGTGTAGTCAAGGAGTTTAATGAATTACTGGATAGGAGAATGTAAACTGATGTATTCTGGGCCATCACCACTGGCTAGAGACTGGTCTTTTCAAATGAATGGATTCCCTTCTTGTTAAAAGAATAAAAAAAATAAAAAAATTGAAGATGGTTTATTCCGCATTGTGAATCTTCATTTGATATTTGATAACCTTAATATACCACTTATTCTCATGGAATTATTGGTTTAACATAAGTCAAATGTAGTATGTTCAATGAATTAGTACTTTAATCTTATGTTTAGTTGGATTATAGACATGATTTGTTCGAAAAACATATGATGAATTTCTCAAGTTGTGTTGGCAAGACGAAATGCATAAAATGTAAGATAGTGGGTCGCTTTTTGTTAAAAATAATAACACTGATACTCTCGTTATTTGTATGCATAAATGAATTACATACCCATACAAGTTTCCAACCAAAGTCTTCAATGACTCGAGTCTTCTACTATGTCCTTGACTGCAACAATGAAAACACTAAATTGTTGTCGGTTGTGGCTGCGGATTTGTGTTCAACACGGGTCCCTTAAAACATTTTCATGTCCTGTTGGACCAACACATCTGTCTCTCAAGGTATAACAACCGAACAAGTGTGTACTACCAGAGATGACTCTAGTAGGAATTTGTAGCATCCTTTTGGCTAATGCTAACCAATCTTTGTCATAAATGAAATGTTTGTTTTGTTTTTGACTCTTAAATCTCTTTTATGAATCATTATGGAGGTTTTGAATTTTGATTTATGACTCATAATTTTATCTAAATTGACATTATTTGAAATCATTTTGTATACGGTATTGTACTAAATCGTTTCCCACAAATAAGAGAGTATCGTTATTATTATTTTATAAATATCTTCGATAAAAAAGTGACGCGGCCACTCTCCTACATGATATTCTGAATATTGTTATAGGGAACGATGCGGGACAAATCTAGAATCCGGAGAGGTATTTCGTCTATTTGATGTTGCAGTGGCGAGGGATGATGCAGAAATGAGGATTTTAGGTACATACCATTTGATAGACAGTCTATGATATGTTTCAGTTTGTGTAATGAATAATGATCTGGTGGTTATTTTTCAGCAAAAAGTCATGCTCCTGAGGTACATTCTTGATTCTTAACAATTTTTTATGCTATTATCTATTGCTTTTATTGAAGTACAGGTTTACCATTATTTCATATTATTCGGAAAGTTATTTTGTCTACTCCTCTGCGCGTGCATGATAGCGATATTCCACCGCATCTATTTAGATAAGAAACTTGTTAGAATGATACCGATTGTCTGGATCAGTTGGTGATGAGTGAATTTCCTATAAACAAAATGCTCATTAAGTTATTTTTAAGTATTAAGAATATTACAGCTATGTAGGTTTCACATCATAAGTAGCTTCGGAAAATTGAAATCGCAAAATAAGGAAATCGTTATCATAGAGGGATGCAAATCTGCCAAACTTTAATGTCATAATCCAGACCACCACTGTAGATAAGATAAGAAGTCGATGTATCACATGAACAACCGTGATCTGTTTCTGATGTCAAACACTTAACCGGACCACTGTGACCCTCCAATACCGCTAAACAAAAATAGCATTTCTCAACTCCTTTCCAGACTCTTATGGTTTCATCGGCAGAACCACTACACAACAGATCCGATACAACTGTCAAGCATAATATGGATTTAACATGCCCTTTGAGAACAGCCACTGCCGCCATGTCATCCTCATCACTCTTCTCCCAAGCTATGATCAACCTATCACTCGCTCCAGAATACAAAACGCTCTCGTTGGTGCTAAACGCCAATGCATTAATACCCGACTTGTGTTTCTTTAGTGTGGTAATTAAAGAGTGTTTCTCACCTTCTGGTGATTCTGACTTCCTCCAAATCTTTATTGTTTTGTCGGTGGATCCAGTATAAACGTCACCGTTGCTTGATACCACTACTGCATTTATCGCATCATCATGTGCATTACAAACAGATTCTAGGCATTTGAAGCTGGCTGCATTCCAAATCTTGAGTGTTCTATCCCATGAGACTGAGTAAACGACCAAACCGTCCCTGGACATAGCTAGTGCTGATACCGTATCATTATGGTGGACCCATGTTGACCTCTTGTGTCGTGACACATGTACATGGTTCTTCGGTAATAGAACATTAAGGGTCCGATCACTAAACGTTGGGAGGGTGGCCAAGAGTGTTAACTTTGGTTGTTGCATCTCATTTTCGTCAACTCTCCAGACGCGGATTTTGTGGTCTTGATGCGCGCTGAATATTTTGTCAGCAGAAACCACTAGTGACTTTACTGCACCGTTTCCTGTGACTATCATGCAGTCACTTAGTTTCTCTTGATCAAATTCTGCCCTTAAAGTATCACGCTTCAACATTCGAATTTCTTTATTCGAAGAGCCTGTGTATAGAAACTTCCCGACCAAGGGCAAGAGACGAGATGTAGGAGTCGTCGCCTTTGATAGTAGAGACGCAGCGATGAGTAATGGGTAGGTGGTAATTACAATATTGACGCTGTGAATCATCATGTGAGTCAGAGGTTTGAAGATGTGACATCTTTTAGTGTGAATTGGAAGGTAGAAAGAAGTATGCAGGAACTGAGTTTGATACCTGAGGAATTTATAGGAGATTAATATAATTAGGTGTTAGTTTGGCAAGAAGTGTTACCTGGTTCTACGGTATTAACCGAAGAATATCAACCAAAGTTTCAACATATGTAACATCAATGAGCAGGATGGGCTTTAAGATTAGTTGGAGGATTATCCACTTAATACTCATATCTCTTTAGGTTTCTGTTTTAGTTGACCCTATTATAGACAGTCTATAATTCTTGTGCTATTTTCTGAAGTTAGCATATGGATACTTAAAAGTCTTTCGAGTATGATTTGCATTAGGGGGGTAGGGGTGGTCATCACTTGCAAAAATTTCCATCACTTGCAACATCCAATCAAGTTCCTCCATGTCATCAACCATTATTCCATCACTTACAGCCTTTTTTAGTGGAAATGGTCATCACTTGTTGAAATTCCATCACTTGCAACTTAAAAAAAAAAACAAACGGATACACCTCTCCAACGGTCATATCAACGGATGCATCAAAGTTCAACGCGTGATAATCTCCACGCGTTATAAGTTCAACGCGTTAAAAAAAGAGGTGGCGGCGGTGTTCCATTGTTTTTCACGCGTGATGAACTCTTCATCACGGACCACCCCGGGCCCCCTTAGAGGCGGCAGTTTTAACATATTTACTTGTAAGTGGGTCGAGTGGTGTTATGTTTTTTTCTAGTGGGTATAAATAAAAATAGCTTAAAAGGAAATGGGTCAAATGAGTCTAAAGTTGCTCAAAGTGTGGCCCAAAGTGTATTTTTAATGTATATTCTATATTATTTCAATTCACAAAATTAAATTATTATTAAAATAATATGTTTGACACTAACTTTATATAAAAAAAATAACTTTTTGGATAAAAGTTTTTTGGGTCAAACGAACCTGACCCAACCAGTACCTAAATAACCTTTGACCCGTCACAATTTAACTAGTTACCCAACCTGCCGCCCGCCCATAAAATCTCAAGTAAAGACGTGAACTTCCTAAGATACATGCGGGTTACAGTCAGTTTCAATAGCAGCATCGATAATTCCACAATCTGTTTATTCAAGTTACAAGGATGTCTGTAGCTATGATGGTACATATGAAGTATGCTAGGTAACCTGTCAAAAATGCTTGGTTAAGTTTAGTCATTGGCCTAACTAAGTGACTTTATGTGTCTTTTCAACTTTATTTAGTTTACAATATGGGAATGTTACCTTCATACCAACCCTACTAAAGCGGCAAAAATAGAAATCTGATCTGATTCCAGATTCAAATCAACAGTATGGCGGCCTAAAATTTGGCGTTTTAACTTTATATCTAAATCTTATTATACCCAAGCACCTTTTTCCTCTGTCTATGCTATGTTCCAAAAAGTGTGTCTGAGGCGTGAAACGCAGCAAGGCGAGGTACACGTCACATCATTTGAGTGCAGGCGCAAACTGTACAAGAGTCTATGGCAAACCAATGTTATATGAAACTTTGTTTGTGCTACGTTCATGGACGAAGCTTTTAAGGGGCTGGAGGGGGCGGCCGACCCCCTGAACTTTTCGTTCAGTAGTGGAGAGTATGTAGTTTTCGTATAAAATTTTTTGTGTATATACCCCGGTTTTATAGAAATTTTTAGGTCCAGTGACTTCCCCCCCCCCCCCCTGGTCGGAAATCTCAAGCTTCGCCACTGGCTACGTTTCACCCTAATGCTTGTACAACAATCTTGTAATGCTCTCAATATGTCACCAAGGAACCACTGAAATAAATCAAACTAAAAAAAATACAAGTTCTTTTCAATTATGGGCAGCAGAATCAGTAATCATATACACACACACATGTAGGAGAGCGTCTGTGAATGCTCCTTCTCTGACTTAGGCGTTCATAGCAACCACTATATGTTTGCAGACAGATTGTTTCCTTAACAGATTAGTCGATTTTTGTTGGCTTTTGTACACCCTATTTTTATTTATCACCTGTGCATGCATTTGTAGTCATCTTTCTATATGTTTTGGAAATAATTTTAACATATTGCGCTCAGTGCGCGTGCACATATTATGTGCTTGGAGGTTGATTAGTGTGTTGACCCAACTCCAAGTAGGATGCTGATTAGTATGTTGACCCAACACTAAAAAGCAACGAAGAGGGTTTGTGATGACATTAATATATAGCACCTACCAAGAGTCGTACGTAGGGTAGTGCTTATAATCTTTAACCTGTATCAATCCCCTTTCCCTACTGATACACACTGCCACCAGTCTAGACTGAATATATCCTAGTGGTCGCAACTCGCAACAGTAGTAGCGAGCAACTGGTGGTTGTGCAAGCAGCTTATACCTTCATTAAATTTATTACATACTTACATCAGTTCAGATATGATATGTGAAAAATCCCAAGTTTAAAGATCACTGGACTTGATTTGGTATGGTACATCCTGTAAGCGAGTTTTATTAGCTACGCTTTGAAATCAGGTAATAGCATCAATGGGCCAGGATAGACTGTGAGATTAGTGGGAGGGTTATCCACTTGATTTCATCTACCTTTAAATTTCTGTTTAAGTTGAGTCTCATGTAGATATCCTATATGACCCTTCTCTTTTCAAAAAGGCATACATGAGTGCCTTTGGTCTTTTAGCCTTCTCAACTACTGAATATAGTTCCGGACTATTTAATGAAGTTACCGTAAGGTTAGTAAACGTCAAGTAAATCCATTTACTTATGCATAAGACATTCAAATAATATAAATTTCTGTTACCTCATACGACAAGCTAATCATCTTAAGAAAATTTTGAAGAGGCGTTTCACACCAGTCAATCCTACCCGGCCCGCTCCCAACCCAACCTTTATTGACATGTTAGTACTCTTTTCACCCTACTATTAGTTTGAAACCATGTTGTTATGCCAATCCTATTAAAATGCAAAAGTAGAAATCTAGAACCAGAATAAAAGCATTACCATGGCTAAAAGTTTGGTGTTTATACCCAACTTTGTTACGATATCATTTCACCTTATTCTTGATTCTATGTTGTATCCATTGGCTTGCATCCTAATGCGTGATAATATGTCATTTGGAGAATAATGAGTTGATGGCTTGTTTTCATGTAAGATTACCAGAATATCATGTTTTCTCACTTATATTTGTTTGTCTTTTCTTATTACACTTTTTGGCAGTTGGGGACATGGCAAGGTTTACCGTGGGCAATAGTGTCTGTAAATGGACGAACGGAAGCACGAGACAGAGAACAAACACAAACACTTAAACGAACAATTTTCTTGTTCATGTTCGCTCCATAAGAAAATGAACATGTTCGTATGTTCGTGTACATTTATGTTTGTTCATGAATATTATAAATATGGCGAAGCTTGACGTTTTCGACCCGTCGAAAACGTATATACCCAAAATTTCTATAGAACCGGGGGGTCGAAAACGTATATACCCAAAAAATTTCTATACGAAAACTACATATATAACACTACTAAGCAGAAAGTTCGGGGGTGGGGTGCCCCCGGCCCCTCTTAAGCTGCGCCCCTGATTATAAACGGACACAAAGGTACACCTATTAAAAGTGAACAACAATATTCAAATTAAAGTCTAAATACCATCAATTATGTTTTACAAGTAAACAACAATATGAGTTGGACTCAGTTGATGGTTTTACAATTGGCTGGACTAAACTTCTTTAAATGGATATGTAAATGGAAATAAACAAGTTTAATGAACGAGCATAAACAAAAGCTGAAAAGGTAAATGAACGAAAGAAAATGTGTTCATATTCACTTGTTTGATTAAACAGGTTCATTCGTTTTAATAAAAGAATATAAACGAACTTCCTTTGAAGGGTTCAGTAAACTTTCGGTTCATTAATTACAGGTAGGTAGTTGATGTGCGTGAATTAAATATATTTTTATTATTATAATTTTCGTTCACACAGATTAGGTTTTAAAATAGTTTTTACTTAAAACCAACTACACACACATAGGGCAAGTGTACCCGTCAGGTGGTAGTATAGTTCGCTGGTAAGAACCGGATATCAATCCGTGGACTCGGTGTCTCAGTACTAAATTTTCGTTACTTTTAAACCTTTCCAATTGATGAGTTGGTTTTGTTCCTAATTTATCATGCAAAATAATAAACTACTACTAAACTAGAGAATGACAATATCTAAGAAAGGGTTGCCTAAACTAAGTATCCACAAACAAACATGTGACAACTAAGTGGAGGATCAATGGTGATGCAAGCTCTAAGTTAACTAAGTCTCCAATCAAGGTTTCCTAGTTTAATAAACTTTAGAAAAACTAAAATGAAATAATCACTCTAATCACCTAAAAATTATTATTTGAAGCTCACTTGCTCAGTTAATGTTAACCTTTAAACAAGAGTTATTTGTTTGTCAAAACTCCTAACTCTACAAGTTTGGGAAAATTACCATGAACAACATAACAATCACCCTAACTTGCTTTCAAGTAAGTAGCACTATCATCATGTTCTTGACAAAAAAACCACAAGCATGGTCATGCTAGATAACAATCTTGGCCAAAAATCATCAATCTAACACAAACACAACTATAGAATCCAAGTAAACATTATTATGATTTTTCCAAATCTAAATGCAAGAATTCCTACACATGTTCAAATCATCATTCAAGTCATGTTAACAATTACCATTCCTAGTTTCATGTTATGAATCATGCTAACAAGTTACTAAGATTCAATAATCATAATCTTTACATGGGCTTTCCAACACAACATGTAAATACTTATGACCAAACATTCAAGAACTAGGACTTTAAGCACGTATAAGAACTCCAAGAACAAGATTCAAGCACTACTATGAAGATTAACAAAAACAATCACCACATCAACTTTCATGATTATCACATATTCATAAGCTTCAACTAGTTTAGACAACACCAAATGTTTAGCCTACAAGGCTCATGATAACTAAGACAAATATAAAGTAATATGGATTGTGCATGAATAACAAGTGAAATACTAGTGTTTAAGACAAGGTAATTAACTAAATGAGTTGGATTATCAAGTGATACAACCTCCTAAAGACTCCTTCAATCTCCAAGCTTCCAAGATCAGCTTCTTGAGAGAGAAATCCACCCAAATGCTCCAACTCCCTTCAAATGAGCTGAATTCACGTATTTAAGCTACTGGGCATTTGGCACGACTGTGCCACCATTTGGCACGGTCGTGCTTGGTAAGTGTCAGGTGCCTTTCTGAGTTGTTGACCAAGTTTGATGCCAAATCCGGAAAGATCCCGCTAAAATTTCCCCGAGGTGGCACGACCGTGCCACCATTTGGCACGGTCGTGCTTATCGATATCGCACTCGGAAATGACTAAGTTGAACTCGGAAACTAGCTTATCAGAGCATGTGGTTGCACGCACACGGTCGTGCTTTGGGGTTGGCACGGTCGTGCCAAGTGTTGATTTGGCTCGGATTGCAGTCTTATGATAGTGCTTGTGATAGTACCGACTTCTTGATGCTTTGCACGGTCGTGCCGATGGTTGGCACGGTCGTGCCATATCTGGCAATTTGGCAGAAATGTTCCATTTTTGCTCCAATTTGCTCCAAAAGCCTTTGTTTCTTTACCGGGCCGAAGCCCGGTCCTGCATTTTCACAAATAACTCAAATGAGTATCTAAATCAATGAAAACACAACGAATTTCCGCATTAATGGGGGATATTTGAAGTTTAAAAGATGTATAAATTCTTATACATCAGTAGTGACAAAGATTTGGGCTAAATTTAAGTATTGAGATTGGCAGCCAATGATGGTATTCATAGATTGAACACCATCCATCAATGACATTATGGTACAGCTCAATTGTGACTACAGGAGTACTGGGGGTGTCGATTTGTGGTCTGTGAAGTTATGTTGTGTTATAGTCGTGTTTCGCGAGTATCAGACAAATGCTTTCTTTAAATGTTGTGTATGTACTTTTATTGTTATTTTTTATGAAGACTTAGGTTATCCCTGACATATAGTGTTAGAGATAATAACAAAAACAAATATAATATAAGAAACTATATCTTTAACATATAGAAATTTGTGTTTGCATGCTGGAAGAATTATCAAGCCCAACCTTACCGTCATCTATATAATAACCAGGATGTCTTGGTTCGGGCAACTTCCTACCTTTCTCAGCATCATAACTACCAAAGACATGTCTGGTCTATCATATGGGCTATGTTGAACACATAATAAAGCCACATGGATTGATCTCAACACTTCTATGTCACTTAACTCGATCAAAGATTCATCTCGAAGTTCCAAAGTCTTTCCTTCTTTAAAAGTCTCCATGCCTAATAGTTAATTAGATAGATCAAAATTAGAAGTTAAGGTAGATCAAGTTAGTAGTTTACTTAATCGACAATGAAAAAGTCAAATATATGATTTACTTACATGTCCAACAAGGTTCTGATTGTGAGCTTCACAAAAGAATTGTCTACTTTTCTTTCCACTTACAATCTCCAACACTAAAACACCAAAGCTGAATGCATCTGATTCGTAGAGAAGATCCCGTCCCCTGCATACTCTGGAGCCATGTATCTATTAGCGTGTATATTATTTTAGGATAATATATTAGAAGATTAGTATCATGTATTATTTGTGTTAATCTATTTCCTATTTTAGCTCCTAAGAAGTCGGTCCTAGTCCTGTATATATATTTTAGATATTACTGAATAAGAGATCAAGGAATTACGATTACCTTTATGGTATCAGAGCTTTCAAGCTCTAAACCCTAGTTCTTCACAAATCCCAGACTACGAGTCTGCTGCCCCAACCTTATTTTATTCGTTTTTTTTTCAACACCCGTATTATCTTCACAGATCAGCCATGGTCGATACCAAGCAAACTGATGTTGGTTCATCATCCGACCCTAAAACACTTACTCTCCATCCTGTTTACACTGTTACAAACATCCAGAACAAGGTGCGGGTTCCGGATGGTACCGAGGTCACCTATTCGTCTTGGGTGAAACTGTTTCAGTTGACTGCTCGTGGTTACAAGGTAACAAACCACATCGATGGCACCCTTCCACCAGAGAAAACTGATCCTGACTACGAGTCATGGATGGAGATCGATGCCATTGTTCTGCAGTGGATTTACAGTACCCTCTCCGACGATCTCCTGGTTCGTGTTCTTGAAACTGACTCTACTGCTTTAGAGGCCTGGTTACGCATCAAAGGCATGTTCACCAACAACAAAGGATCTAGGGCAGCCACCCTAGAACATCAGTTTGTTAATCTGACTCTGAAATCCATGCCATCTCTCGACGCCTATTGCCAACGATTAAAGGATATTGCTAATCAACTGGCTGATGTTGACTAACCGGTCTCCAATCAGCGCCTCATCCTTCAATTAGTTAGGGGCCTACCATCTGAATTTGACACAATTGCAAGCATCATCAACAAGGAAATTCCTACATGGGAAGAGGCTGTTAGTTTGCTTCAGTCTGATCAGCAGCGACAAGAGGCATGGGAATCCCTTAATGCTTCAGCCGCCTCGTCAAACATCATGACTATCTCTGAAGATCAGCAACCACCACACCGCAGGCAGCAGCAACAGCCTACACGCGGAGGTGGTGGCTCATACAGGGGCGGCGGCAGGAGTAACCGTCTCGGCGGTGGTTCGGGTCAACAACAGCAGCGTAACAGCAACAGGTAATATGGACAGCAAAATTCTGGATCTTCAGGTTCTTCGGGTTCTTCGGGTCAGCCCAATTGCAATGGATTCTGGCCCAATAACAACAGTAATCGGTGATCAAATGGGCCCATGGGTCCTTGGCCAAACTGGTGGATGGCCCAATCCCTAGCCCCATGATATCCACCACCACCCTGCCCATACCCGACGATGCCAGGGTGGGCTTCCCCTTGGCCTCAAGGTTTTGGCTCACAGCACAACCAGTCCCAATCACCAACAGCCCAAACACCTCAGGCGCATTTAACAGAAGTGAACCCAATGGATCCTCAGGCCCTTGCTAATGCTTTTCAGGTCCTAAATGTTCAAGAAACTAATGATGGTGAAGACCCATGGGATATGGACACTGGTGCTACTAATCACGTCACTAGGGACCAAGGTAAAATCTCTTTTTTCCATGATTTTTGTCCTATTAAATTTTTTAAAGTTGGTAATGGTAATCGAGTACCAATTCACGGATCCGGTAACACCACCATTACCTCACCTACCAAATCTGTGTCCTTAACAATGTTCTTTATTCACCACACATCGTCAAAAACCTTATATCTGTCAAACAATTCACTAAAGATAACAATGTTTCTGTGGAATTTGATCCGTATGGTTTTTCTGTGAAGGACTACAAGAGTGGGAAGATCCTAACCAGGCATGATAGCTCCAGCCCACTTTATCCTCTCACCAAGAACATTGCTTCAGCTTCCGCTTTTGTTGCTTCCTCTTCATCAACCGATTTTTGGCATGATCGTCTTGGACATCCAAGACATCATATTATGGATTTTTTTCATTCTAGTCAATTAATTTCGTGTAATAAGCGATCACGATCGCTCGTTTGTCATTCATGCCAATTGTCGAAACATAAACGATTACCATTTGCTAATTCAACTTCGTCTACTTTATTACCATTTGATATTGTTCATTGTGATTTGTGGACGTCGCCTGTTCTTAGTAAATCTGGTTACAAATATAATATGGTGTTGATTGATGATTACACTAATTTTACTTGGGTTTTTCCATTGAAATACAAATCTGAAACTTTTTTCAAATTTGCCCAATTCCATAAATATGTTCAAACCCAATTTCACATTGATATTAAGTCGTTCCAATGCGACATAGGGGGTGAATTTGACAACACAAATTTTCGAAATTTTGCTACGGCAAATGGTCTTCACTTTAGGTTTTCATGCCCACACACTTCCCAACAAAATGGGAAGTCCCGACGCATGATTCGTCGTCTAAACAAAATCATGTTCTGTCTCTTAACTCATGCTTCGCTTCCATCCAATTTCTGGGTCGAAGCGCTTCATACAGCTTCCTATCTTCATAACATCCTATCGTCCGCAAACTACGGTTTATAACCCCAATGGCTTCTCTTTATGGTCGTCAACCTGATTACGACCACCTCCGGGTCTTCGGATGCGCATGTTATCCGAAACCGTCCTCAACCCGACCCCATAAATTAACCCATCGGTCCTCCCTTTGCGTTTTCCTTGGATACCCCGCTCATTTTCGGGGTTATCGGTATCTCAACCTTTCTATCGGAAAGGTAATCCTCTCACGGCACGTCACTTTTGCGGAGAGCGTGTTCCCATTTTCTAAACCCTCCTCACCTGTAGACCATACCTTTCTAGAAAGTGATATCTCACCACTTCTTTCACCACCTACATCTTTTCTGCATGCCCAACACACCCCTACGGATCCACCATCTCCTAACCAGCCTGAACCCAACTCTTCTCCGCCAACCTCGCCCTCTCCTACATCGCATCAGCCGCCTCCCTCACCTATTACCTACCAGCGACGAAACAAAAACCTTCCCCCACCAAAACCTGTCTACACCAGCCCTTCTACTCAGCCCGCTAACTCGGGTTCACCGTCTCCCACGTCTCCCGCAGCCCCTACACCTCCTCCGCCCCCTCCCCCACCCAGACACCCGATGGTCACATGCACTCGTGATGGAACCATCAAAACCAACACACCCTACACATTACATACTTCCGCAAACCAACCTATCTCACCGGTACCTAAATCCCATATTGATGCCCAATCGGATCCTAATTGGCTTGATGCTATGAAAACTGAATACAAAGCTTTACAGGATAATAATACATGGGAATTAGTGATTATACCTCTGGATGCACATGTCATCCGTTGTATGTGGCTGTTTCGCCATAAGTTCCATGTTGATGGCACGTTGGAAAGTTATAAGGCCCGCTTAGTTGTGAATGGGAAATCCCAGCAGGTTGGTATTGACTATGATGACACTTTTAGCCCCGTCGTAAAACCATCCACTATACGCACTGTCCTTAGTCTGCGGTTTTGCGGGGATGGCAAATAAATCAGTTAGATGTTAAAAATGCGTTTTTGCATGGTGATTTGAACGAAACTGTTTATATGCATCAACCACCAGGTTTTAAGGACCCTTCTAAACCACATCATGTGTGTAAGCTACAAAAGTCTCTCTATGGCCTCAAGCAGGCCCCTCGGGCATGGTACCAACGGTTTGCAAAATTTATTACTTCTTGTGGTTTTATCAGCACGGTTAGTGATACGTCCTTATTTGTCTACAAACACGGTAATCAAATGGCGTATCTTCTCTTATATGTAGACGATATTATACTCACAGCTTCCACTGATACATTACTTCGTCAAATTATTGGCTCACTATCCAATGAATTTGCTATGACGGACTTGGGCTCTTTGCATCAATTTCTGGGTATCACGGTCACCCCTAAACAAGGTGGTCCATTTTTATCGCAAGAGCATTACACACATGACATTATTACTCGGGCTAACATGACAAACTGTAAGCCATGTGCCACACCTGTGGACACAACTTCTAAATTAAGTGCTTCATCTGGTCCCCCGCTTTCAGATGGTTCATTATACCGTAGCCTTGCTGGTGCACTGCAATATCTTACGTTTACACGTCCTGACATTGCCTATGAAGTCCAACAAGTTTGTTTGTTTATGCATGATCCTCGTGAACACCATTTTCAATTTTTGAAGCGTATTCTACGTTATTTAAAAGGCACGAGTGATCAAGGTATTCTTATTCGTCCCTCCAAGTCTAATGCTCTAATTGCATATTCAGATGCTGACTAGGGGGGATATCCGGATTCCCGGCGTTCTACGTCAGGCTATTGTGTTTTTCTTGGCGATAATATTGTGTCATGGTCATCAAAACGGCAAGCTACCATTTCTCGTTCAAGTGATGAGGCCGAATACCGCGGGGTAGCTAATGTCGTTGCTGAAACGAGTTGGTTACGCAACTTATTGACAGAACTACATGTTCCGATTTGTACAGCCACTATTGTCTACTATGACAACATATCAGCTGTTTACTTATCTGAGAACCCCGTTCAGCACCAATGTACTAAACATGTTGAGTTGGATATTCATTTCGTACGCGAAAAGGTCATAATTGGCGTAGTTCGGGTCCTCCATGTTCCTGCTGATTACCAATACGCTGATATTTTTACAAAAGGGCTGCCTCGTCAAGTTTTCTGTCGTTTCAAGTCCAGCCTGTGCATTCAGCCTTCTTCCGCTCAGACTGAGGGGGTGTATTAGCGTGTATATTATTTTAGGATAATATATTAGAAGATTAGTATCATGTATTATTTGTGTTTATCTGTTTCCTATTTTAGCTCCTAAGAAGTCGGTCCTAGTCCTGTATATATATTTTAGATATTACAGAATAAGAGATCAAGGAATTACGATTACCTTTAGTATCCACTGTATCAGAGGGTAGGTTAAGTATACAAGTTAGAATGAATAAAAGCTATTCATTATTAGAAAATATTGGTCATGGATCGAAGTTTTTTTATAGTGAAATCTCACTATGTTCAACCACCCTTTTGGTTGTTTTAATATCATTTCCTCCAAAGTTTCTTGCAAGGCCAAAATCTGATATCTTAGGGTTCATCTCATGATCGAGTAAGATAGTGACATCATAGATAATGCAGATAGTCAAGTTTCATCATGTTATAGATAATCAAGTTTCATGGATTCATGATAAAATTTCAGATCCTTAAGTTCGAGGTTATGAGGTATAATGTTGTAGGATGAGATCTTGAGAGGCCAAATGAGTTCACATAGGAATTTTACACATTTAGTCTTTTGGAAGATATGAGGATTTTGGTTCCCAAAGTAGGTCTTGAATAGTACAAGTGTCACACCCTGACCCGCAGCGGAAATGGTAGTCGGGACATGATTGGGTTTTCATCAAAGCTCATGACATTTACTATAAACTTTCATATTTATTATTTCTTTTTAAAGAAGAAGTTACATTAACAAACAAACACAACATGTTCAAATACATTTTCATTCAAATTACAAACTAAAGTATCCATTAAACAAAAATCGTACAATTACAAAGGAAAACAAAACTAAACGTTCATTCCAAAGCATTTAACTTGTTTATTCTTCTAGGCCATCCTACGTGATTCTTTTCTCAACTGGATCACCTGTATCATGTGTAAAAATAGGGTTTTTGGGTCAACATAAGTTGGCGGTGAATCTTATGAAAACATTTGAACGAATTAATTATATTGGTCATAAAAAGGTGCATAACCACATATGAGTAAACGTAAATGTAAATTTAATCACAAAAAGCATAATATCAATTAATGCACAAGCACACACACCAAATGATGAACAATGAGATCAAGGCTCAATCAAACGGAGCCGATCTAATGAGGCACACGATGTTCAACTCGTCTCCCACGAGGAACTGATGGGCCTAATGAATGATTTGCACGCAACTTGACAAAATGTAAACACACATCACAACAAACAATATTTACATCACAAGTTTAGATCATATAATGGTAATAGCACAATTGTTTGAATAAACGAAATATGTAAACGACACATGATACACCCCAAAACATGAATAAAAAGGGGAATTTGTAAGGATTCACTCACAGTGGGTGCGTTCCTTGATAATGATGAATGCGCACGAATTTATGATTCGACCGACAAGGAAAAACTAACCTAGATAATAACAAAATGATTCGATAAATAAATAAATAAATTTTATTTGAGATTAATATTTTTAATTAGTGCTCTTAATGGGATTTTTAGATTTATTTTTGTGAGTTTAAGGAAATTTTCTACTTTAAAATCCTATTTTTAAGTATTTTTAATTGATTTTTCAATTTAAATAAATAAATAAAAAGAAATAAAAAGTTGACTTTTTGACCGTTGACCGGTCAGACTGTGTTATCTATGCACTGAGTGAGGTTCGAACTCGGGACCTCTCGTATACGTGCACGCAGCTCTACCAACTGAGCTACGTGTCTAACCCGAAATATTTCTGATTTTAATTATATTTATATACTATTTAGATTATTCAGAAATCATTTATTTTAAAAAGGTTTTAAGATATGATGAACCGGTGTAACAACCCGCCTCGAACCCGCGACGTGCATATTGTTTTTGCACACAGTCCACCACTGGACTGTGTGTCTAACCCGGTTATTATTCCGGTTTTTATTATATTTATACACTTATCACATGCTTCAGGATTTGACTTTTATAAAAAGGGTATGTTATTTCAGTGGATCGGAACACAAACAGACTCGAACCCGGGACCATATGTTTCAAGTGCACACAGTCCATCACTGGACTGTGTGTCTAACCCGGTATTTTATCCGATTTTAATTATACATATAAACTGTTTAATCTTCATCTTCTTCATCGAAGTAACCCAGAAACATAACTCGTCCGTGTTTGATTTAAAACTCTTTGTTTTAAATTATGAATGGACGATTACAAGACATTAAAGAAAGGATTCAACAGGGTTATACCAGACAGTCGTGATCTTCACTTCTCCGGTGGAATTCCGGCTTCCGGCGAAGTATAACTTGCGACAGAGGCTCTACAGGGAGTTTGAGGTGAGTGTGGGTGACTTCTGTCGGAGCTCTAGAAGTCCTATTTATAGAGTAGGAAATAATGAAATGATTTCTTCGGTTTTCCGGCGAGTAACTGAGGATTCCGGCGAACAGAGAAGTTGATCAGAGAGTTTTGAATGGAACCTCGAAAGAAATGAGCGAGATATTGAGGTGTGAAGCATCGATATATATAGTGTATTTTCAATCATAGGAATTTTCGGTTTCGATGATGAATTTAGGATCTATGATTAAGCTTCGGTTATGAATCATTGGTTCAACGTTTTTATTCCGGAAAACACGTCTTTGAAGAGGGAAACAACTACGAGATTTTTGGGTGTGATGATTTGAACATCGTCTGGCGGTTACAGATCCGCCCGATTTGCAGGACTTGCAGAATTTTAATATAAGGATTAACTATTTTCAGTTATAGCACATATGTGCGTGTAGCGTAGTGGTGAAGTCTACGTGTTGATCCATCGGGGACCCGGATTCGAAACCCGGCTACCCCCTATTATTATTATTTTTCTTTTACCCTTTCTATTTTATTATAATTTCCTTTATTCCTTTATTTAATTAATATCTTTATTATCTAATTTATTTATTTATGAAACTTACATTTTATAAAATGAAAAAAAAACTTTTTAAATAAATTCTAAAGTTTTTAAACAGAGCGGGTTTTGGAACCCGTTTTTCGACGAATGTTACAACAAGGGCGATTAATTGCTGAAGATGGATGTAGTCTTAGTTGGTTTAAGTTGGAGGCCGCGTTCGAGAAATAGCAAGTATGGTATTGGTTATGACCTATAATGTTTTGATTAATTTGGAAAACCTTTATCAACATCAATTTCTTTCAAAATTTTGAAAATTCAATTTTTACTTTAAAGAAAAATCATTTGTCATGAAAATGAAATATTTGAACTTAGGTTTGAGAAAACAAAAGGATCTTTGTCACTGCAAGTAGTTATTTGTTGATAGTTTTACGAAGACCATTTGTTGACAAAACATTTGATAAAAACACATCATGGTTGTCAAAGCATCAATTTTGTGATCAGGAGTGTGTCCGACACAAAGTGTTTGGTGGAAGGAGCACATATGCTGAAGAAAGTGGGTGCACTAGGAAAAGGGATAATTGAAAAGTTTTCAAATCTTGGGAAGTGAAATGTTTCTTCCTGGGAGCATTTTAGAAAAAAAAAAAAGATGTAGGGAAGCGTCATTTGAACGCTAACTATAGGATGGTATATGCATGGGCGTAGCTTAGAAGGGGCCGGAGGGCGCCCGACCCCCGAACTTTTTGCTCAGTAGTGTTATATATGTAGTTTTCTTATAGAAATTTTTGGGTTTATACGTTTTCGAACCCCCGGTTCTATAGAAATTTTTGGGTATATACGTTCCCGACCCCCTATGGAAATCTCAAGCTTCGCCACTGAGTATATGGAAAGTCATTAAGGGCTAAACGTAGGTTTAGTTCATATAGGATTGTGTTGAGATGACTCTTTGTTCCTTCTGTAATTGTTTTCTATCATGTTCCATCGCGGGTCTAATTGTGCTACTAAGTTGGAGATGGTGGTAGGGATTTGATTTGGGAGATTTTAGTGGTAGGGTAGCTAGGTAATATGAGGTATGAAACATAGGAGAGATTAGTAGTGAAAGATGAAAATACAGGGAAAACACAAGGGATCATGAGGGATGAGATATATGTAAAATAATATTTGAAAATTGAAAGGTAAGACTGGTATTACAAAGGATCGTAATCATTCATTCAAAACAAATAAATGAAAACGTTGACTAATCAAAATAGTTAGGTTCACATAATGTTTGGGGAGACGTGCTATAGCCTATAAGTGGACACTCACTCTGAGAAGACAGGTCCATCGATTGATTCAGATTTATACGAAATGTTTTCCTAGCCAGAAAACCCAGTGTACAGGCATCCAACCTTCCAGATTGTGCGTGTTCTTTAATCATTATTAGACACTAAGACTTTGACGATATTTTCAAAACCATTTTAGGCTTTAAGCCTAGGAATAAGATCCTATAAATCTAGGGGAATGATGAGAAAACAAGATATAGGGAGTTAGTGGAATATGAAAGCTAATTAAAATAAGGATAAGGATAAGGATGAAGATAAAGTTTTAGGGAAACATGAGATGACTCATGTTTGGAATTCCTAGGTTTATAGTCTATGTTTGATGTCTAATAACCTAATTCTCTATAACCATGACTCTGATACAAATCTGTAACATCCTACCGATGGCGGAAACATCAGGGTAGTACGAAATTGTTCACAAGCACATGATCAACTAAAAGTTTAAATATTCCATTAATCAAATTCAAGATTATCCCTACAAGAAACAAATTGTTCAAACAAAGATAGCTAGTTCAAATTAAAAATTAATCTAAGCCCTAAAGCTTCCTAATTGTGATATCCTTATAAGCATCATGCATTGTTTCCTAAAACATGTAAAGATAAAGGGTCAACTATGAATAGTTAGTGAGCATACATAGTTTTGCATAAAATGTAAATCAAGCAATACAAAGGATCATAATCATTTTTTAAAACCAATATTGAATACATTGACAAATCAAAGTAACTAGGTTCACGTAATGTTTGGAATACGTGCTTTAGCCTATAAGTGGACACTAGTATCGTCTACATTTGATATAATAAGAGCATAGATAGTTAAATTTGAACTTGACTTTTGTTCGGATGTGGCTTCCGGCGACTAAGTCGTTAAGATAGGGATGATGATTCACCTAAACTAGGGGAAATGGGTTTATTGTTTTAATTTAATATGAGAAGACTAGGATCTGATTTGTTTTATTTTTTAATTTTTAATAATTCATTATTTAATTTAATTACACATACAACCCTAGACTTTTTATTTTACAAAATAGTCCCTCAGATTTGAAATAACTAAGTTGGCCCTAGATTTAAAAAAAAAATAACTAACAAAGTTAGTTTTAAAGGTTGAAATTGTTATAAAATAAAAGAGTAAACTACGGTTTTGGTCCCCGTGGTTTAGTGAGTATTGCTATATTTTATAAAATTCAAACGTCTTGCAATTTTCATACCAATGTTTTTATATTATTGCAGTTTTGGTCCACCACACTAACTCCATTCAACTTATAGTTAAGAGAATTTACATTTATCTACTTATTAAGAGGCCTTATTACATATTTACCTAATCTATAAATTCAATTACATATTTTCCTTTTGAAATGAAATTACTAAATTATTCATATGTATTAAGAATCCTATTTTTTCAATCCACGTATGCTGTAATAGTATTAACTAAATGATTAATACAAGGATTCATGAATCAACCAACTGATAGTGTAGTTAACTTTGAACATTAACATATATTATCTTACATTATCATAATCAAAATATATAATTATAAACTGAAAAATCCATGCGTAAACACTTTTTCTTAGTGATGCAAATGAATCGTATACGAACATGACTTTGTTTGTGTGCGTTTGTTAAGAAAATAAATGTGTTCACGAACTATTCGTGTTCATTCATTAAGAAATGAACGTGTTCGTGTTCGTGTCCGTTTGTGTTCATTAGTTAATTTTTAGCAATGAAGACAAAAAAACACAAACGAACTCAAACAAGTGTCCATAAACAAAAAGAACACAAACATATATATAAAGGTATGTAATATACACTACACTAATATTCATCAAATATTTTCTTAGTTGAAATTTTGAAGTATTAAACAAAATACAAAAAAAACTAAAACCCTAATGAACTATCAAATAACAAACATAAATAAACACGTTACTGGACGCTCACAAACATAAATGAACGAACGTGGCCTCTGTTCATTTATTTAACTACACGACCCAAAATTATTATCCGCGTTTGTTCAACGAACGAGCATAAACGAACTTCCAATTAAATAGTTTACGAACTATTTGCTAAACGTTCAAGTTATTTGCTAACACTACTTTTTATTTATTCTATCAAGTTCTTGTATAATGGCTTACTTTCTTCACTTGCGTGCAGCCTTAAAATCCATGTATTGTCTGCTTGTGCACATTACATATTTTCTTATAAATTAAACTACAAGCTATAACAAAAGGCTCCAGCCCAGATAAAGGTGCGATTTAATTACATGTTTACACTAAATATCTTTTTTTGTTTGAATATATCTCAAATTTAAATTTCTTTTTAAAGTGCGTGACTTCAAATTAGGCCGAAGGATGTGGTGTCGGGAGGATAAAGGGGAGGGAACATAGTAATTTAATAAGAGTAAATTCAATGAAATGGGTAATAATGTAATATATATGGTTTAGAAAGATGAAATATGTAATTAATTTTAAGAGTTAGATAAATATGTAATAAGTCCTTTTAATAAGGGGATACGTGTAAATGACCTTTAACTATAAGTTGGATAGAGTTAGTGTGATGGACCAAAATCGCAAAAAAATAGAAAGTTTGGTATGAAAATTGCAAGACATTTGGATTTTATAAAATATAGTAATAACCACTAAACCATATGGACTAAAACCATAATTTACTCAAAATAAAATGATAGGGGTTAATGTGTCAAAAGATTATTTTTTGGACTTATATGCTTAAAGTGATCAAAGGGGCCAAAACCATAATTTACTCAAAAAAGAGTAAAGAATTGTTATATATTTAAATAGAGATATATATGGGGAATCAGATGTGTGTGGTTAGGGGCGGGGTTAAAAGTGAACAAATTTTATAATACATGTGTTTTTTTAGTTAAATTTTAAAGATGATAATTCCAACGTAAATCCTCTAATAAAAGTTTTTTCGTTCTCACCTCCTCTTGTCATATTATTTAAGTTTTCTATATTATCATGGTTTTTTCTATGTTTTGAGATAAAATAATAAACAATATTATATAAACATTAATAATATAACATGAATCAAATTTGAATATTGTAAGGTTTAAAGAACATGCGTGTACATTAACATTTTTTTGTAAATGGTGAATCCATTAATTATGTCACAATGAGTTGCGTATAACATTAATGCATCAATGTTATACAATTGTGTGTACAACGCCAGCATTACATAACGATGCATGATTGCATCAATATAATGAAAACACTAATGTTATTATGAAAAATTGTGAATATTATAACATTTGTTGTGACTTAAGTGTTTTAGGGACTCAGAATAAGCCTCGAGATGAAATTGCAACCTAAAATTGTTAAAGAGGTGTTTTGATAAAGTTGAAGAAGTGCCATACATGTACCTGTTGCCGCTACTCTGACAATAACAATATCGCGTTTGTTCCGATCTCGAGCTTCTTGATCGTTGACCCGTAGGAATCCTTAGCCGCCGATTATGCACTCGAATACTCGATTGATATCAATGATTGAACTTGGATACCAATTCAAGTCCTAGTCGATAATCAAATGAAGAACACGAATGTGAATGGAATAACTCTCCAAGATCTTTTATTATAATCAAGAAAATATAACTCAAAAAACTTGATTACAATAACTCTCAAACTATCACTCGATTTATCTCTCTAATCTTTCTATATAATGTGTAAACCTAACTTGGTGGCCAAGACATTACCATATAAATTATAATGTAATTAGCAAACTTAACCAATTTAACTACTTATTAAATTTGGTCCCTCAAGTTCACCGACTTATGACTTGAAGTTCGTAAATTACCAACAACGTCTAACTGTTCTGAGTTGTCATTTCTAGACGAAACTCTCTCAATTGATTTCAGATAATACAAAGCATTTATTTACATTTTCGTGTACACATAATAAATCTATTGTGATGGATTCCGCACATTACAATAGTTAAATTCGTAGAATAAGGTGTGTTTAACATGTATATTGCGAAAACAAGTTCCGATAATGGGATTTCAGTTTTTGTTCATCATGTTTGGATAAACTGTTAGTAACTTTCTAGATGTGATGATTTAGGATGATTTGACGTTGAATGTTTGATTTGTGCATCTAGTGTGATTTTAGTAAAGTTTATGATGTTCGTTCATATGATGTGTGTGATTAGGGACGGATGACCATCTGGATACAGAAACGGTTTGTGGTTATGCTTAGCTTCGTCAACCCTTAAATCCCAAAAACGTGACCTTTTTCTGTATGACCCGATTAGTTGGAACTCGCAACCGGTTTTCCTGGTCCCACTATATCTGGCCGTGGCTATTGACTTGTGTTGGCCGGCACAATCACAAGTAAGCCCAATTTTTAATGGCTGGCCGCTTGGGGGTTTCTCATAGATCGTGCGTTTGGTGACGATGGCGTACCATTTTTGCGCCCGACTTCTCTACACCACTCCACCAATTCATCCATGCTACCGAAATTCTAACGAAATAACTTATATGTGTGAATTAATGATTAACTCTATTGAATAAGATGTTATATATAGTTTTTGGACGAACTAAGATGATAATGAAAGCGACATCAAACGTATAAACAGTAAATATTAAATGTACGGAAAATAAACGTAGAATTAAATGTTATACCTGATCGGTTTCAAACTCACTGGGTTCCTGATCACCCTTTGGACCCCTCAGACGCTCCACCACTACCGGGAGGAGATTGAAAAAACTGCCGGCCAGCGGTGCACCACTACCAGGAGAAGTTTCAAAACTAACGGGGGCAGTGGATAACCAGCATAATTAGCCTGAAAGGCATCCAAACCCCAAGGATCCTGACTTGCATCAGACGCAAGATTGAGATCGAACGGAGCATTTAGATCAAATAAATCTAGATTGTTATTTTGATTGTTATCATAACTCCTTTGATTTGACCTGCTAGTCGAGTCATGTCACACCCCGACCCGCAGCGGAATAAGAGTCGGGGCATAATTGGGTTATCACCAAAACTCATGATGTTTACTAATATGTTTCATATTTATTAAATTCAAATTACATCTCAAAGTTCCAAGTCAAATTCATACAATACAAGGAAAGGAAAAATTAACTAAAACAATCCATAATCTAAACTGGTTTATTCTTCTAAGCCGCCCTATATGTTTCTTGCTTCAACTTGATCACCTGTATCATGTGTAAAAATGGGAAATTTTGGGTCAACAAAAGTTGGCGAGTGAACCTTGTTAAAAACATTTTTTTATTGATTCATTATTGTAATTAATATAGGAAAATTGTGCAATAATCATATATGAACAAATGTATGTAAACATAACGATCACAAACCACCTTGCTTAAGTATATAATAAGAATGACAATGTATATGTTGGCAATGTCCCCTTCACGCTCATAGGTAATGGGGAACGGACGGCTTATGCTAATGTATGTGAGATCAAGGCTCAATCAAACGGAGCCGATCTTAGGTTGGCAACGCCTGGTTCACGCTCATAGGTAATGGGGAACAGCTCACGCTCATAGGTAATGGGGAGCGGCGGCCTATGAAATGTATGTACTGAAAATGATAAATAAAATCTAAATATCAACCACACAAACCACTGATACATATTGGATACACATTTGATCATGAACATGATGGATGCACAAGTGTTTAAATGAAATAAATAAATAGCGACACATGATACACCCCAAAATGTGATTAAAACGGGGAATTGGTAGATATTCACTCACATTGGGTGCGTTTGCTTGAAGGTGTTGAATGCGCACGAGTTTAGAGGATGGATCGACAAGGAATAACTAACCTAATTAATAACGAAAAAGTACGGTAAGTAAGTGGATTTTATTAACTATTTTAATAGGATTTTTGGATAAATTTTCGTGAGTTTAAGGCTATTTTCTAACTTTAAAAACGTTATTTTTAAGCATTTTTAATTGATTTTTAAATTAAATAAATAAATAAAAATAATAAAAAAATATTGACTTTTGACTGTTGACCGTTGACCGGTCCGGTCGCTTATATATGTGCGCTGGGTGAGACTCAAACCCGTGACCTCCCGTACGCGTGCACGCAGCTCTACCAACTGAGCTACGTGTCTAACCCGAAATATTTCTGTTTTTAATTATATTTATATACTATTTAACTTAATCCGAAAATCATTTATTTTTAAAAAGGATTTTAATTGAATTGAACCGGTGCTGACCACAGGTCTCGAACCCGGGACCTGTGGGTTAACGTGCACACAGTCCACCGCTGGACTGTGTGTCTAACCTGATTAATAATCCGGTTTTTATTATACTTAACATGATTTTGAGAGTTAACCCGGTTTAGTTAAAAAGGCATTTTTATTTCAAGAGAGTAAGGTTGGGACAGGAATCGAACTCGCGACGTATGTGTATTTGTTTGCACACAGTCCACCGCTGGACTGTGTGTCTAACCCGTTCATAAAACTGATTTTAATTAATCTTATATTATAACCCGTCTTCGTCTTCTTCGCTCAAGAACACAGACCGTGATAACTTGACTGATTTAAGTCTAACTTGATTATCAAACATTATAAGTAATTGAAAGATAATGAATGGAGAGAGTTTGGGGATAGGAGGTACCGATCCG
The DNA here is from genome assembly GCA_947069175.1 of Scalesia atractyloides. Classification (NCBI taxonomy): domain Eukaryota; kingdom Viridiplantae; phylum Streptophyta; class Magnoliopsida; order Asterales; family Asteraceae; genus Scalesia; species Scalesia atractyloides. The sequence goes on from CAMTDV010000005.1 coordinate 5,449,104, forward strand.
TGTCTTTCACAGAACTCCGGCAAAGGTCCGTCGGCGCTGATAGTGAACTTCGGCTGTTTAGAATCAATTAACAATTCTGTTCGATTAATTATGAAATTGAGGTACTTAAACAAAGATTAACAGAAGTTTGAATGATCATACCGGCTCTCAGCGTGATTCTGAAAGTTTCAGAAGTTTTCCGGCGAAGGCAGGAATTCCGACAACGTTGTCTGGGATTGATTCTGGATGGTGGATTTGTGTTAGCAACAGTCTAACAATAGATTGAAACAGAAAGAGTCGAGGGAAATACCGTGTGGATGTGAGTCTCGGTTTTCCGGCGAAAGTCCGGCGATGGCAGGATATCTGGCGAGTAAAATTTCGTCGAGAAAATGTGCGATTTTGAGCGAAAAGGCTACCAATGAATCGTGGGTGAATTTATAGGGAAGAATCGAGACGCATGGGGTCGGATTTCGGTCTTGATTCAAGGTCAGCCATTCTCCGGCGGTTACGACTGATGTCGCGGGTTCAGACGTCGGTTATAACCGTCGTTGAGGTTAATTCTTCGGTTAAATTAGAAGAAACCATCAATTATCGACGAAATCGTCGGGATTTCCGACGACCGCAAATTGGGCGCGACTTGACTGGATTTGATTTCCGCGATTCATCATTTGAATTAATTGTTTCGGTAGTTTATCAAAAAAAAAACAAAGTGGCGGAGTGGTTGAATGTGTGAGAGTTAAGATTTGTGGGTTCCCGGCTGACCCGGGTTCGACTCCCGGCAGCCAGTTTTTCTTTTTAATTTATTTATTTTTACTTTTTAACAATTATAATTTATAACTTCTAATTTGTTTATTAATTATGTATCGTTTAAAATTAAAATAAGTCATAAATAAACAACAAAAATTTAGAACTGATTGTTCGGTTACTAAACGAAGCGGGTTTTGAAAACCCGTTTTTCGACGGATGTTACAGTATCCCCTACTTTTAGAAATTTCGTCCCGAAATTTAAGTAGTAGTAGTTACAGGAAATAGGTGTGGGTATTTCTCGCGCATTGAGTCTTCACGTTCCCAAGTAAACTCAGGTCCTCGTTTCGACTCCCAGCGTACCCTGACAATTGGGATGCGGCTTCGTCTTAAACGTTTTTCTCCGAAGTCCATAATTTCTACTGGTCTTTCAATGAAATGCATAGATTCATCGACTTGAATGTCTTCTAGAGGAATATGGAGATATTCATCGGCGAGGCACTTCTTCAAGTTCGATACGTGGAATGTGGGATGAATTCTGTTGAGTTCCTCCGGTAGGTCAAGCTTGTATGCTACAGGTCCTACTCTTTCGAGTATCTTGAAAGGACCTACGTAGCGTGGTGCTAGCTTGCCTTTTTGGCCAAAACGAACTACTCCCTTCCACGGCGATACTTTTAAAAGTACTTGGTCGCCAATGTTAAATTCCAAGGGCTTTCGTCGCTTGTCAGCATAGCTTTTTTGACGACTTTGTGCCGCTAGAAGGTTGTTTCGGATTTGATGAATCTTGTCGGTTGTTTCTTGTATTAATTCTGGACCGGTGATTTGAGCTTCTCCAATTTCGTGCCAACATATTGGTGATCGGCACTTACGACCATATAACGCTTCGAAAGGTGCCATGCCGATACTTGAATGAAAGTTGTTGTTGTACGAAAATTCAACTAATGGTAGGTGAGCGTCCCAATTCCCTTTGAAGTCTATAACACATGCTCGAAGCATGTCTTCAAGAGTTCGAATGGTGCGTTCAGATTGACCATCAGTTTGGGGATGATAAGCGGTACTGAGATCTAATCGTGTACCCAAAGCGGCTTGTACCGCTTGCCATGTTCGTGAAGTGAAACGACCATCACGATCTGATATAATGCTTAACGGTACACCATGACGGCTTACGATTTCACTGATGTAGATACGAGCTAGTTTCTCATTCTTAAAGTCTTCGCGAATCGGAATGAAGTGAGCTGATTTTGTAAGACGATCAATGATTACCCATATAGTGTCATACCCACTGGAGGTGCGAGGTAACCCGGTAATGAAGTCCATGGTTATGTTTTCCCACTTCCATACAGGTATTTCGGGTTGGACTAGGAGTCCTGAGGGTCTTTGATGTTCAGCTTTCACTTTAGAACAGGTAAGGCACTTGGAAACAAAAACAGCAATATCCTTCTTCATGCCAGGCCACCAGTAGGTGTATTGAAGGTCCTGATACATCTTGTCGGCTCCTGGGTGTACGGAGTATCGTGTTTTGTGCGCCTCTTTCATAAGGGTATCGCGAAGGTTATTGTGATCGGGAATCCATATGCGATCTAGATAATACAGAATGCCGTCAGATTTTGTTTCGAGTTTAAGTTCTGCTCCACAAGATAACTCATTACGTATGTCGTATTCTGTTATGGAAACATGTTGAGCTTCTTGGATTTGATCTTTGATGTTGGTCATGATTTGCGAACATAGAAGACGAATGGAGTTCGCATAACCCTTTCGACTGAGTGCATCGGCCACCACATTTGCTTTGCCAGGATGATACCGAATTTCACAGTCGTAGTCATTAAGAAGTTCGACCCATCTTCGTTGCCTCATATTCAACTCCTTTTGGTTAAAGATATGTTGGAGGCTCTTGTGGTCAGTGTAAATTTCACACTTGGTACCATAGAGGTAATGTCTCCATATCTTAAGAGCGAACACAACGGCTCCAAGTTCTAGGTCGTGAGTAGTGTAGTTCTTCTCATGAGTTTTGAGTTGCCTAGAAGCATAGGCTATCACTTTTCCCCTTTGCATTAATACACAGCCTAGTCCTTGCCATGATGCGACGCAATATACTACAAAGTCATCGCAACCTTCGGGAAGTGTGAGGATAGGTGCGTCACAAAGCTTTTGCTTAAGGGTTTGGAAGGCTTCTTCTTGTTTAGGTCCCCATATGAAGGGTTTTCCTTTATGTGTCAGCGATACGAGAGAAATTTGATATGAAACGGCGATAGTAACCAGCCAAACCAAGGAACGATCTTACTTTGGTTGGTGTACGTGGCGCTTGCCATTCTTGCACTGCTTTGATCTTTGAGGGGTCGACATGTATTCCCTTGTCATTGACGACATGACCAAGGAACTGTACTTCTTTTAACCAGAATTCGCATTTGGAGAATTTAGCGTAGAGCTTTTCGGTTCTTAAGAGTGTGAGGATGAGTCGAAGGTGTCGTTCATGATCAGTCTTAGACTTTGAGTAAATGAGAATATCGTCGATGAAGACTATAACAAAGCGATCGAGATAGGGTTTGCAAACTCTGTTCATTAGGTCCATGAAGACGGCTGGAGCGTTGGTTAGACCAAATGGCATGACCATGAATTCATAGTGACCATAACGAGTTCGGAAGTCGGTCCTTGGGACGTCTTCTTCGTGTACTCTGAATTGATGATAGCCGGAACGAAGGTCGATCTTTGAAAAACAAGTGGCACCCTGGAGTTGGTCTAGAAGATCATCGATGCGAGGTAAAGGATAGCGGTTCTTGACCGTTAATTTGTTGAGTTCTCTGTAATCGATACACATGCGAAACTTTCCATCTTTCTTCTTTACAAACAGAACAGGTGCACCCCAAGGTGATGAGCTAGGACGTATGAATCCTTTGTCGGTCAGTTCTTGCAATTGACTGGCCAGCTCTTGCATTTCGGATGGGGCTAACCTATAAGGAGATTTCGCGACAGGTGTAGCGCCAGGTATAAGATCAATGCGGAATTCGACTTCTCTCTGGGGAGGAAGTCCTGAGATGTCGTCGGGAAAAACTTGCGGGAACTCTTTCACTATGGGTATATCTTCGAGTTTCTTCTCCTTATTTCCCTTCTTGACAACGTGGGTTAGAAATGCTACATAATTCTTGCGGAGATATTTTCGGGCTTGAAGACAGGACATTAGTTTAAGTCCTTTCGAAGGGGTTTCTCCAAAGATTCGTAGGGTTTGTCCGTCTGCAAGAGGAATGCGTATGAACTTTTCACGACATACCACTTCAGCATGATGTTGGTTGAGCCAGTCCATGCCGATTATAATGTCAAAACTTCCCAACTTCATAGGAATGAGGTCAACAGGAAAATCGTGATCGTTTAGAGTAAGAGTACAGTTTCGGATAATGGAGTTTAACGAGACCGGTTTTCCATCAGTAACTTCTACCGTTATGGATTCCATAAGTTTATCACGAGTTTGGTTGAGGATGGGTTCAAATTCTAAGGACACAAAACTCTTATCCGCGCCAGTATCAAATAACACGGATGCATAACTACCATTGACGAGAAACGTACCGTTAACCACGTTGTTGTCGGCCCTAGCTTGGTTGGCGTTGATGTTGAATGCTCTTCCTCTAGCAGGTGGAGGAGCTTGGTTAGCTGTCTCCACAATTGTAGCATGCCCGCATGGGTTGCATCATGGGTAGTTGGGTTGGTAGTAGGTTTGGGCCGTATGTTGTGTAGGTGGTAGTAGTAGGGATTGTTGGGCTTGACCCATTAGTTGATGGTGGGTTTGGTTTATGGGTTGGTTGCGGTTCATTCGATGTAGTGAGCGGCAGGCTTGGATGGTGTGACCTGCACGACCACAGCCGGTGCAATATTGACAGGGGTCTTCGGGGGAGTGATGGTATTGACAACGGGTGCATTTTGGGTAAGGGTCAGAGTATTGCCTTTTGTATGGTGCGGGTGAAGGAGCAACTTGTGTGATGGGTGCAGCAGGAATTGGGAAATTGGTTTGGGTGACAGCAAAATTTCTGGTATTCCGTTTCCTCTTGTTTGAAAATTTTGAGGAGGAGGTGGAATGGTTTGAAGTTTGGCCCTCAACGGGGGCTTTCTTTTTCTCCTCTTTGAATTTACCGTTCCTGATGCGGTTCTCGGTAAGTTCGGTGGCTAATTCCATGGCGGCTTCGAGGGTTGCAGGCGAAGTGCTGAGGACTGAGTCTTGAATCTTCGAGGGAAGGCCTCGAATATAGTGTTCAACCAAGCGGTACACTGGGGTGAACAAGTTAGGAACCATTTGGTTCAGCTCAAGAAATCTTTTGTTGTAGGAAGTATGATCCCCTTCCTTTTGCTTCAGCGAGTGGAATTCATCTTCCAACTTCTTGAGTTCGCTTCTTGGGCAGAAGCGTTTTGTCATCATTTCCCTTAACTCTTCCCAGGTTAAGGCCATAGCGTCTTCAACTCCTCTCTTACCCTTCTCGGTGTTCCACCAGGTCAGGGCTACCCCAAATAATCTCCCGGTTGCGTAACATACCTTGCGATCCTCGGGACAATCGCAATTTAGGAAGGTGTTTTCCATTTCCTCAAACCAGTGGAGGAGAGCGGTGACACCTTCGGTCCCTTCGAACTTTGGGGGATCGCAAGACTTGAAGTGCTTGTAGGAGCACTTCTTGGAGGAAGGGTTGTCGATGTTTTGATCCTCCTGATTGGGTGGGTTGACAGGATTTGCGGTGAGAGCTTGTTGGACTTGAATTACAATATCAGGAAGCACCGCGGCCATTTGTTTCGCAATCTGAGTGGCCAAGCGTTCGTTTGACCTTCCTGACTTTCGTCCTCCACGTAGCTGCCTAGCCGACATCTACAGGAACATACGTAGGAAAGATTGTGAGTTTTTTGGGTCTTTTTAGGTGTCATGTGTCTTAAAGAAAATGAAAATAACATAAATATCAATAATGCAACTACATCCATAGGATGTCTTGGGTTTGCTCATGTTGGGCCTCAAATGTCCCCCATACTATCGCCGGTATAGTCATGTGGGCCCCCATGACTATTGGCTTAGTAGGATTCACATTGGTATTGGCGGTTTAACACTCGCATCACCCGAATGAAAACCACGAAATATGTTTGTGAGATGTATGGTCGGAGGGTGTCCAGGTATAGACACAATGACAACTCAAAGTGGTGTTAGCTCACACGACGTTTGGTATAGCATGCTTTGGCCTAATAGGTCCTTCGTACTCTCATCGTTAGTCCCCAGGTAGGCAAACTGGTCCTTTATTTTGGATTTATACGAATGCCAAGCCTAGACAGGACGTTCCGACTACCGGTACTCGTACCCTTCCAGTTACTACATGCCCGTCATGAGAACTCACTTTGATGTGATTTGAAAACACAAAAATCGTTGTAACAATCGTATAAATTGTGAGGTGTGTGCTCCCATGGATATGATATGTTATGAGAATATGATTCATGATAGGCATTGTATAATAATATGTACTTATGAACATGCTTGCATAACATTGAATGTAACTGTAACATTTGTAAAAATCGGGTTTTCAAAACCCGCTCCGTTTTGTAATCGAATATCAAGTTATAAAAGTTACATCGAATATTTATGATTATTTTGATTTAAAACAATACATAATTAATAAATAAACTAAACTATAAAAATTATATTTGATAAAAAGTTAAAATAAAATAAATAAAAAAATTATGATGCTACCGGGACTCGAACCCGGGTCAGCCAAGACACACTTCAGCAACTTAACACACACTCACAAGACCACTCCGCCACATTGTGTTTTCTGCTAACTCTAGAAACACAAATGAAATTTATACACAAACCCAGTTAAAACCGGTTGCGCCATCTGAGAAACGGTAATCGGCAAACCAATCGTCAATTCGTTGTTTATTCACACATTCAGTTTATCACCGATGCACCGACGGTTTTTAATCAAATCGGAATTGATTAAACATAAAACCTCATCATTATCGGTTTTTAAAACCAAAAAATCATCAAGTCCAGAGTTCTTCAACTTCAGACCACTCTCGCGACTCAGAGATATCATACCAATACTCCATTTCATTTTCGTCGCATTTTCAGACCATCAGAACGCCTAAATCAGCTCGCCGGAATTTTCTGCAAAAGTCGCCGGAAAACCGTATTCAACTCAAACCGGTAAAATACCTCTACTTTACTGTTTCAATCAATTGTTAGAACCTTACTAACATTAACCCATCGCTCATAATCAACCACAGACGACATTGTTGGACTTTTTGTTTTCGCCGGAAAACTTCTGGAATTGTCAGAAACTCGTTGATTACCGGTATGCTCATTTCAACGTGCTGATAATCAATACTCATTAGTTCAATTTCACATCTAATCCCTTAAACCTGTTAATTGATTCTCACAGCCGAAGGTTCCAAAAACAGAGCCGACGAGCTTCGCCGGATTCTCTGAAGAAGACGATCTGTTCGGTATCTTCTTTCCCCAAACTTTTCAGTTCAATGCATTCAAATTGGTCATCATGTTCATTAACTAAATTAATCGCGTATCAGTTGTTTTGATTGATGTCTGTGTTTGTAATGAAGAAGACGAGTTCAGAGATGACATAAGATTAATTAAAATCGGAATTATAAACGGGTTAGACACGGTGGACTGTGTGCAAACAAAAAACATACACGTCCCGAGTTCGATCCCTGCTACACGCACTCCTTGTGTAATAAAATGCCTTTTTGATTAAAAACTAAACCGGGTTAAGTCAGTTAGTTGTTAAGTATAATAAAAACCGAGATAATAACCGGGTTAGACACACAGTCCAGCGGTGGACTGTGTGCAACACTAAGTCCTACGTCGCGCGTTCGAAACCCGTCATCAGCACCCGGTCCGTGGAATTAAAATGTTTTTGGCAATTAAAAGAAATTCGGTTAAATTGAATAAGTATATAAATATAATTAAAAACAAGATTATTTCGGGTTAGACACGTAACTCAGTTGGTAGAGTTGCGTGCACGCGTACGGGAGGTCTCGGGTTCGAGCCTCACCCGGCGCAAATTAATTCGCTGACCGAACCAGTCAACGGTCAACGGTCAATGCTAAATAAACAAATTTTTTATATTTTTATTTATTTAATTTAATTTAAAAATCAATTAAAAATACTTAAAAATAACATTTTTAAAGATAGAAAATAGCCTTGAACTCACAAAAATATATCTAAAAATTTCATTAAAATCCTTAATAAAATCCACTCGTTTAATATATTTTTCCGTTATTATTTAGGTTGGTATTTCTCGTTGTTCCGCTCATCTAATTCGTGCGCAACTCACCATCTCCAATCCAACGCACCCAATGTGAGTGAATCTTTACAAATTCCCCGTTTTAATCACGTTTTGGGGTGTATCATGTGTCTTGATATATATAATATACTTAAACCATTGTGCATACATCATATCATGAACTAGTGTATTCAGTTTGTTTCCTGTTGTGTTGTTATTGTTGGATGCAAGTTTATTATTTTCAGTACATGCAGTTTCATAGGCCGCCGCTCCCCATTACATTATGAGCGTTGAGCATGTTCCCCATTTCATTATGAGGTTGAACCTGGCGTGACCACATACGATCGGCTCCGTTTGATTGAGCCTTGATCGCACAGACATTTTCATTTTCAGTACATGCAATACGATCGGCTCCGTTTGATTGAGCCTTGATCGCACAGTTTCATTTATGTTATTTTCAGTATGATGTTGGTATGTTCATGTATGTTGTCATGTGTTATTGTATGTTATAGTTGTGACTGCTATTTGCCATTGCTTGATTATTTACATTTGCTCATCTATGATTATGCACAATTTTTCATTGATAAACTAACAATTAATTCATTAATAAATGTTTATCTAATAAGGTTCACTCGCCAACTTATGTTGACCCAAAAACCCCCATTTTACACATGATACAGGTGAACCAGCAGCAGCTAGGAACACATAGGACTTGGACTAGAAGAATAAAACGATTTAGAGTTGGGCTTGTTATGCCTGGTTTATTTTCTTTGTATTGAATGAACATGTTTGGATTTTCGGAAATGTAACTTTGACTTTATTAAATATGAAACATATTAGTAAATGTCATGAGCTTTGGTGATAACCCAATTATGCCCTGACTCTTATTCCGCTGCGGGTCGGGGTGTGACAGTAACAATAAACATAAAGCATATAAACGTCATGAATTTTGCATGTAACACACAAAAATTTAAAAATTCTAAGCAACTATAGTATAGGCTCTAAGGGTCTAATAACCTATCCTATATCCCTATAGTCATGGCTCTGATACCAATCTGTCACACCCCGACCCGCAGCGGAATAAGAGTCGGGGCATAATTGGGTTATCACCAAAGCTCATGATGTTTACTAATATGTTTCATATTTATTAAATTCAAATTACATCTCAAAGTTCCAAGTCAAATTCATACAATACAAGGAAAGGAAAAATTAACTAAAACAATCCATAATCTAAACTGGTTTATTCTTCTAAGCCGCCCAATATGTTTCTTGCTTCAACTTGATCACCTGTATCATGTGTAAAAATGGGAAATTTTGGGTCAACAAAAGTTGGCGAGTGAACCTTGTTAAAAACATTTTTTTATTGATTCATTATTGTAATTAATATAGGAAAATTGTGCAATAATCATATATGAACAAATGTATGTAAACATAACGATCACAAACCACCTTGCTTAAGTATATAATAAGAATGACAATGTATATGTTGGCAACGTCCCCTTCACGCTCATAGGTAATGGGGAACGGACGGCTTATGCTAATGTATGTGAGATCAAGGCTCAATCAAACGGAGCCGATCTTAGGTTGGCAACGCCTGGTTCACGCTCATAGGTAATGGGGAACAGCTCACGCTCATAGGTAATGGGGAGCGGCGGCCTATGAAATGTATGTACTGAAAATGATAAATAAAATCTAAATATCAACCACACAAACCACTGATACATATTGGATACACATTTGATCATGAACATGATGGATGCACAAGTGTTTAAATGAAATAAATAAATAGCGACACATGATACACCCCAAAATGTGATTAAAACGGGGAATTGGTAGAGATTCACTCACATTGGGTGCGTTTGCTTAAAGGTGTTGATTGCGCACGAGTTTAGAGGATGGATCGACAAGGAATAACTAACCTAATTAATAACGAAAAAGTACGGTAAGTATGTGGATTTTATTAACTATTTTAATAGGATTTTTGGATAAATTTTCGTGAGTTTAAGGCTATTTTCTAACTTTAAAAACGTTATTTTTAAGCATTTTTAATTGATTTTTAAATTAAATAAATAAATAAAAATAATAAAAAAATATTGACTTTTGACCGTTGACCGTTAACCGGTCCGGTCGCTTATATATGTGCGCTGGGTGAGACTTGAACCCGTGACCTACCGTACGCGTGCACGCAGCTCTACCAACTGAGCTACGTGTCTAACCCGAAATATTTCTGTTTTTAATTATATTTATATACTATTTAACTTAATCCGAAAATCATTTATTTTTAAAAAGGATTTTAATTGAATTGAACCGGTGCTCCCGGGACCTGTGGGTTAACGTGCACACAGTCCACCGCTGGACTGTGTGTCTAACCTTGTTAATAATCCGGTTTTTATTATACTTAACATGATTTTGAGAGTTAACCCGGTTTAGTTAAAAAGGCATTTTTATTTCAAGAGAGTAAGGTTGGGACAGGAATCGAACTCGCGACGTATGTGTATTTGTTTGCACACAATCCACTGCTGGACTGTGTGTCTAACCCGTTCATAAAACTGATTTTAATTAATCTTATATCATAACCCGTCTTCGTCTTCTTCGCTCAAGAACACAGACAGTGATAACTTGACTGATTTAAGTCTAACTTGATTATCAAACATTATAAGTAATTGAAAGATAATGAATGGAGAGAGTTTGGGGATAGGAGGTACCGATCCGTGTCTTTCACAGAACTCCGGCAAAGGTCCGTCGGTGCTGATAGTGAACTTCGGCTGTTTAGAATCAATTAACAATTCTGTTCGATTAATTATAAAATTGAGGTACTTAAACAAAGATTAACAGAAGTTTGAATGATCATACCGGCTCTCAGCGTGATTCTGAAAGTTTCAGAAGTTTTCCGGCGAAGGCAGGAATTCCGACAACGTTGTCTGGGATTGATTCTGGATGGTGGATTTGTGTTAGCAACAGTCTAACAATGAATTGAAACAGAAAGAGTCGAGGGAAATACCGTGTGGATGTGAGTCTCGGTTTTCCGGCGAAAGTCCGGCGATGGCAGGATATTTCCGGCGAGTAAAATTTCGTCGAGAAAAGGTGCGATTTTGAGCGAAAAGGCTACCAGTGAATCGTGGGTGAATTTATAGGGAAGAATCGAGACGCATGGGGTCGGATTTCGGTCTTGATTCAAGGTCAGCCGTTCTCCGGCGGTTACGACTGATGTCGCGGGTTCAGACGTCGGTTATAATCGTCGTTGAGGTTAATTCTTCGGTTAAATTAGAAGAAACCGTCAATTATCGACGAAATCGTCGGGATTTCCGACGACTGCAAATTGGGCGCGACTTGACTGGATTTGATTTCCGCGATTCATCATTTGAATTAATTGTTTCGGTAGTTTATCAAAAAAAACAAAGTGGCGGAGTGGTTGAATGTGTGAGAGTTAAGATTTGTGGGTTCCCGGCTGACCCGGGTTCGACTCCCGGCAGCCGGTTTTTCTTTTTAATTTATCTATTTTTACTTTTTAACAATTACAATTTATAACTTCTAATTTGTTTATTAATTATGTATCGTTTAAAATTAAAATAAGTCATAAATAAACAATAAAAATTTAGAACTGATTGTTCGGTTACTAAACGAAGCGGGTTTTGAAAACCCGTTTTTCGACGGATGTTACAAGTCACTACTGAAAAAAGTGACCCCAAAACAACATTGATAGCGTAAAATAATTTGAATACAGATAAATATAGAAGAAAGAAATAGAAGTTGAATGAAAATGAATAAGATTAGTGTCCATTATATAGAGGTTTTTACGGAATATTACTTTATTACAAATGATTAACATCCGGATTTGGAAATCTAATGTCGAATCAAATAATTCGCACGAATATCGAGGAATCCAACGTCTAATCACATAACTTGCATGAGAATCGAGGAATATAACATCGAATCGAAGAATCTTATGTCTAGTCGCACGCATATCGAGGAATAATACGTGGAGTCAAACAGTAAAAAACAAAAAAATGAAACTCGAAATATACGAGTCATATAACTTTATACGGCCCGTATAAAGGCATCGTATACATTATACGCGACCCCGTGAAATTTTATTCTCACATAGTGTATACGGCCCGTATAACCGTATGAGAATAAGATTTCACCATGTGTTTTTATTAATTCCCTATCTCCATATTAAACCATCTAATATATATATATATCTATATTATATTATATATGGTACAACCTATTATATCAAATACCTACTGTTCGATTCAAGTAAGTATTCATTGGCATACAATCAAATCATCATCATCATACTCAGTAAATTCCACCAATAGCAAGGATAAGGTAGGGTCTGAGAAGGGTAAGATGTAGACAACCTTACCTCTACACCGTAGGAATAAAGAGGTTGCTTCCAGTGAGACCCTCGGCTCGATAGTAGTTTTGCATCAAGCCTTGGACATAACACTCAGCAACTGAGACAAATGCTGGTTAGTGCATATACCCCCTTGTCTTTCGGCTATCAACGTCACTACATGATGCATGATTAACCATCCCCTCTTTTAACGTTAGTTTCACGAAATTAGTAAAATAACGTTAATATTAGTGCACTTTCACCTTTGCCCCCCGAGCGGCCACACATATATACATTATATGCGCATACCGCGAGCGGAGCGAATGCCATACAATCAAATATACATCACAAATACAAATATACATTACAATATATTCAAGGAAGATACATCGAATGTTATTAAAAAAACCTTAAGGAGACCATGTGGACGAAAGAACAAGAACATAATACGAAGACAAGGTTCCATCGAAGATTGGCGGAGATTGCTTGAAGACATTATTTGCAAACCAGTTAGATAATAACGTTTAATTTGTTTATTAGATTATTGAACATGATGTATTCAGATTATTTTAACTTTGTTTTCACTCACCATGAGCGGCTAATTTTTATGTTGCTACGTAGGGTAATGGATAATTGTTAGTTTATTTACGATTTTGTGGTTTGGTTAACTATTGGTTTGGCTTGCATGGTTTGGTAAAATGTTCTAGTCAAGTTTCTAATATAAATGCGTTATATCTGAATGTTTATGTTTATTCCACCTTGTCTTGGCTGAAAATTGATTGTGTATTAATTAAAGCAATGATTAGGTAATTTCGTTAATTTGGTGTTTTCGATTTAATCTCGTTATTTCGTTTTGGTGTTTTTTACTTGCTTTCTTAGTTGATAAAATCTGAAAATCCATCCAAATTCATTAGACTAGGACTCGACAAAAGTTTAGTATCGAGAGTCGTGCCATTGTGTCCATGGATTGATATTCTGTCTTACCGACTCGACTACATAGCGACTGGTGCACTTGTCGATTGTGTGTTATTGAGCTAGTTTGACCTTTAACTAGTGTTTTTATAATATAATTATTTCATAAAGAGAAAAAAGGGGGGGTTGCATAAGTGATTTCAAAACTTATGAACAACGGTTGTTAAGAGGTTGTTAGTAGAACAAGTGCTTATGAGTTGTGACATAAATTTAAGTTTTGCGATGTCGGGTCCTAGGGGATTTTGATTTTGTGATGTTCGCTATGGATTTGATTTTCTAAGGTAACTTTAGGGGTCTGCTGTAAAAATGAATGGGCGCACGACACTTACTAGCTAGTTTAATTTTTAACAAATTTTACACTTGCAGGCTCCACTCCTGACCACTCTCCAAATTCCCTCTAGTTTGACTTATAAGTGCCAAGCTTCTGGTTTTCAAACAATTATTATATCATCTGTTAATATATTACAAATTGTACATGTACATTCTAATGTCTAATCTTTTATAATATAATATAATTAAATGTTTGTGAAAATTCAATTATAGCCAGAACCTTTTTAAAAGTTAAAAGTAGTTTGTTTGGTATATTGTAGTCAATATATCACAACCTACAAAGAATAAATGGAGTAAAACACTAAAAACAACTTTGTTTAATATCTAAAATCAAAGTAAGACAACTGTAAACATATAGAGCCCATACTCATTTTGGATTGTAAGGATGAAGCATTTGGTCACTAAGATCACCATGTATATCTAATTTTCGAACAAACAATCATAAATCAAAGCTAAAGTTGCTATTATCTCAACTAACTATCAGTCAAAGATCAAACAAAGCAATCAAAATAAAAGATCGGTGGAGCATACAAACTAATCTTCAGAGAATACACAAATAACTTCAATTGTATTCTCAATCTACAACCCAAGAACGAACTAGGCGGCAATTTATAGTTTCTAAGACAATATTACCCCACTATTCTCTCTTGGTCATGATTCCAAATTCAAAAACCTAGGCTCCATTTCCTTCACAGATTCATCAGTAAAATTGACCCAACTAACATCTAAATAAAACCCTAACTCCTTATGCCGGTACAACCACTCTATGTACCCCCTCCAACAGAGCTTTCAGATATGTTCCTAGCCCTTTCTTTGTTATAATACACATAGTTTCATGTTTTGTTTTCAATTTGTGTTCTAACCTTTTTTTTCAATAATACAACAGTAATCTGATGTAATAAAAATAGAACCTTAGTTAAATATTAAATATCACTATAGTATTTACAAAGCAAGACTTCCAAAAATTTTGTCATTTCTTAATTTATCAACATAAAACATTTTAGCCGTGAGTTTCTGAACAAATAAGTAATTACGTTATCACATTATTAGACATCAAAATAATTATGGATAGTTAGAGGTTAATTATGTAAATGTTAGAGATAGTATTATGTAAATATACGGTCTCTAAATATCCCTCCTATTGTAATCTATTTTTTACAACATTTCAATACAATTACCATTTCACATACACAAAGGTGTTTTACTACATGTCCCGTGTACGTTTGGATGCAACCTTTTAATATAATAGTTGCATTTAAATTTTAACATTGTAACCTTTTAAAATAAGAGTTGTATTTATCTTTCAATGATGTAACCTTTTAAAATAAGAGTTGCATTTACCGATACGATTTTGTTAGGGACCTTCTTGTTTATATATTATTTGGGTTCAAGTACCGACACGATTTAGTTAAAATGTTCTTTTTAACATATTTTGGCATGCCGAGATATCTGTTAAGAAAGAAGCACCTGTGAACTTCTTGACCAATCTGTCGAAGGAAGGACAACACTCAGACCAACTTACATTTTGGTCTTTGGATAGACGGGAGGGAAAACGCATGTGTTGATCTAACAAGGGTTCTCCCTATTATGGGTTTGGAGACCAATGTTTTAATGGTGGGTCAGTCTACTTTAAATGATGCTTTATGCAAAGTGATGGTCATGACGAGAAAATGTGCCTTGACAACCAACACGTATTTATATCATTTGCATTTGATACTTTTGGTTTCTTTGTTCCCGAGGCTAGTTACAACTTAGTCGAGTTCAACGGGTCATGCATAGTAGTAATGTTATAAATCCAAGATCTATGCATGTAGTTTTTATAAAAATTAGTTTTGCTATTAAAAAAGACTAGCGGTGGCAGTTTGTTGTATGTTTGTCTTCTTTTTTGTTGTATTGTTTTGTTTTAAAATAATAAAATTCACTACCACAGACCACATGTAATATTTTAACCTAAAGAAATCTACACCTGGCCAATGCACGGATACCATGTGTAATAAACTAAGAACTTCACGGAGTAATATATATGTTATAAACATACACATGCATTTATGACCATCTTAGCACAAACAACTACACGAAAAATATTACCAAAAACTTTAGTTGTGAATAAATAGATGACGATGATAAGTAGTCTATTAAGATTCGATAGAAGACAACTTCACACAATTGTCTCAACAGAAATCATCAAACCTTCTTTTCCTACCCCTTCTCACCTCAAAAAATACAATCTTTCGGTTTATGATCAATGCATTCCAAGCTCATTTTGTCCACTGATTACATTCTACCCGAACACAAGCGTTTATCAAAGTTCACACGATCAAATGCGTGACCTCAAGACGTCGTTATCCTACACATTAACAAAATATTACCCTTTTGCTGGTAGACATGCCAAAACTGCACCAAGCTATGTAGATTGCAACGATCAAGGAGCTGTGGTCATTGAAGCATCCATTGATAGTACCCTCTCAGATTTCCTTCGAACCTCACGGCTTGAAGATCTTGACCAGTTATTTCCATATGAAAGAACTTGGAAGTACTCAAACCATGGTGATCAGGATCTTCAAAGCGATGTCGTGATCCCACTTGCAATTAAAATCAACCTTTTTGAATGCGGGGGAGTAGCAATGGCAGTGTCGTTATCCCACAAGATAGCGGATGCCTATAGTCTGATCCATTTTATAAGCCATTGGGCTAAAATAACACGAGTTTGCTCCAAAAAGGAGACATGTGAAGTTCCCTTTGAGCCACACTTTATTTCTTTTGAAAACACAAAGATAAATTTCCCTGAAACTTCACTACAACAATCAAATGATTGTGTTACAAGGAGTTTCATATTCCCCAAGACAAAGATTAACGAGCTTAAGCTCAAAGCAATGACTACAGGAGGATCTGGACAACACATCAACAACCCTACTCGTGTAGAAGTTGTGACTTGGTTACTTTATAAATGTGCAGTCGCAGCAGCTACCCAAAATAACTTGGGTTCTTTTAAGCCAACAAGCATTTGTCTCGCGGTAAACTTACGAGACAAAATGATGGAGCCATTGCCCAAAAATTCCATTGGAAATTTTCTTGGTAGGTTGGAGGTTCAAACTTCGAATGAAATTGAATTAAAGCCGGAGTTGTTAATCAGTGAACTAAGGAACCAAAAGATGAAAATGCATGGTATAAAAAATATGGAAGCTGCTTTCGCTCCACTTTTGAACAGATTTGCCAATTCTAAGCTAGAAGAGAATCAAGGAAGATTTGAGAATGCTTGTATTTGTACAAGCTTATGTGGATATCCAGCATATGGGATTGATTTTGGGTGGGGAGCACCAGTAAAAGCAACAGTTCCTGGAAATCTAAGGAAGAATTGCTTTATTCTGATGGATGCATCTAAAGAGGAGGGTATTGAAGCACTTGTTTGTCTAAGAAAACAAGACATGGATATTGTTGAGAAGGACCCTGAGCTTTTGCTTTTTGTTGATTTTTCTTTAAGTTAGAATCCAATAATTTTACTGTTGGAGCAATACTAAATAATGTTTATGGAAGAACCTATGAAATTTTACTATGTTGGTGGTTTATAAGCAATATATGTGTATGTGTTTATGTGTGTATGCATGCAGGGGCGGATCTACGTGGGTGTTAGGAGTAGCCCGGATACTCCTCAACTTTTTTGATGAAATGCAATTTTCCTTTTTATAAGCGTTTTATTTGACAAGGATACCCCTGAACAAGTATTAGGATGCCCTGAGTGTAAGTGAAGATGAGATAAAATAAAATTTTCCGATTGACGGAAACAAAAATATCCATTTTATTAAAGACTCACACTCTATTAAAAAGTAGAGATTAAAAAACAATTTCGATTTTAAAAATAGTTTCACAATTTCTGTTTTAGAAATAGTTTCACTAACACATGTATATATATGTAATTACTACGTAATTTCAATTTTATGTTATCTAAAAATATCATATTATAATTTCTTAATCTCATTACTAAACTGTTTAAAAACTTATTCAAAACGTACCTAGTAAATTAATACATATATATATATATATATATATATATATATATATATATATATTAGACGCATAATGGCTTTTGAATTCTCAGATAGAACAATAGGCAAAAGAAAAATTTCAGGCCCCATTTTTACTAATCTCAAAGAGCCCTTAAGAGCCCTCGAATTCTAGGGGCGGTCGTAGGTAAAACGAACAGAGATACCCCTGAATTTTTCTTCTAGGTCCGCCACTGTATGCATGTATTAGAATACTTGGTTAGTAACCCGTGTTACCCTGGACACATGCTTAACAAATGAAATATTTAATAGTTAGTAATGATTATAAAATAATATTTTGAGCTAGCATATATTTGCAAAAATAAGAGATAGAATACAAATGTGAAGTAAAAGATGCGGGAGAAGGAATCTTAGGCTTATAAAGTTGTGATAAATGGCACACTTAGTTACTTATTTTGTGATAGATGGATCAGTAAGTTATTTATTATTGTAGAGATTCAATTACCCAATTGTTTTTCATTTAAAAAATCCAAATGATCAAATGCCTCGTTGTCTAGTAGTCTCTCAAATTCTTTTATTTTTTAAAAGGCTTGAAGCCATATTTCACGTTTAATACACAAGAATTGAATTTGATAAAAAGATTCCACTTTTAGAAAGTACAAACGTTGTTTCTTAATATTCACAATCTAGGATCTAAGAGAGTGTGTAGCGTGTCTATGTGTGTGTGTTTTATTAAGCAGTTAAACAAATATAAAAACTCAATCAAAACAATTAATACAAACATATCAATATTAATGGATTTGGGAATGTTTGTATAATGATTTCATTGTATTCAAATGCTTCAATACAATCACAAGGCTAAGTACTCCCCTTCACCAGGTACACACTCTCTCTCACTAAGTTCTTCTGCCCTATGGATCTTGGTGTTGTTACATTGAATACAAACAACTATATATAGGAGGAAAAAACTGCTAGTGACGTCACAATGAAAACGACCCCTAACAACTCATTAAATGATGTAACTGTCAGCAGTTAGGAAAACTGTTGGATCGTTACACTCTTACATTAAACTAATGCTTCTAGTATAATATAGAGAAGACATTCGGATTCCCTAAAACTACTGGTGTGAACCAGCACTTTTAGGAATCCAGAACTTCTAGTCTAAACTCACTATCATGTGGAAATATGGGCTACACATGCTAACAAATGCACAATTAATTAACTCTCTAGCTCGATCTTGTCCTAGGCGCCCTAAAACATTTTATTCCTGAAAAACGACTTAGCCAAACCTACTTTCCCGTAACTTAAAGTAACATATGCTAAGACTCGTAAACCCGACAATTGACCCACTTTTAACCAACGCAATAGGAAGGCTTGTGTTAAAGGACCGGGACTCACAGAAAACTAACTACTTAATAATCCCAAATATTCGCCATTTGCCGCCAACAGTACCAACTTCGAAAATAACTACTGGCAGTCCCAACTATTGACATATTGGCCACCAATGGACCCTGACTAACAGAACCATAATGCCGTTAGTCTTTGGTCGCCAGAAATCCGTTTTCTGCCAGAAAAAGGTTTCTAAAGGTCCGATCTAAGGTTAAAAGAGGTTTGGGACGAAAATGTTGAGTTTTCCGGCCAAAAAGTTGAGTTTTTCGGCGACTTTAATAATTGGGCCTTTTACTAAAAAAAGTCCCTAAAGGTCCGTAATAAGGTTACAAAGAGGTTTGTGGCGAAAATATTGAGTTTTTCCGACCAAAAACGTTTATCCGGCGACCAAAGACTAACGGCTTTAAGGTTCTGTTAGTCAGGGTCCATTGCAGACCAATATGTTAATAATTGGGACTTCTAGTGGTAATTTTTGAAGTTGAGATTTTGGCGGCCAACGACGAATAGTTGAAATTATTAAAATCCAATACTCCTTATTTTGTGATTACTATTTAATAAAGAACGTTATAAATTATTAACATACAAATAAATATGTATCTTCTTATACCATTTGTTTTTATAGACATTTTTTTAAATCGTTAGTTTTTTAAACTTTTTTTAAACCATTCGGCTTTTTAAAATTGTTCGTTTTTAAACAATTAGCTTTTTTAAACGTTAGTTTTGTTAAACCATTAGTTTTTCTAACCGTTTGTTTTTTTTTTAAAACATTCGTTTTCAAACTGTTCTTTTACAAACATTCGTGTTTTAAACTTTTTCCTAAATGTTCATTTTTCTAAAGCATAAAGCAATCGGAGATTAAAAATGTATAAGTTGTTGATTACCTTCAACGAGAATACCAATCTGAAACGTGCTCGTCTTTAAATCATGGAACCTGTCTTCAAATGGGTGATCTGAATCGTGCTCTATCACACCCCAACCGATGGCGGAATCATCGCGGCGCAGCACTAGGCGAAACAGAATGCTCGAGAGAATCCATAACAACTATTTACACGACATTATTTAAACATTCATTATCCCATACTAACAAACATATAATCCGCAAACAATTATTACAAATATCCAAATATCTCTCAAAAAAACGTAATCTAATCTTCCCTAGATTCTATTACATGCGCTTCTAAAGGTGAAATCCTACGTCCATTTGCAGCAAGTAGAATTCAGTAACCTGCAACATACGTTAAAATAATTGTCAATACAAAATGTATTGGCGAGCATACGGGTTTTGATATATAGCATAGTAGATAAAAGTTTAGCGAATTCCTTCATACATAAACATGATTCATACAACACATAAACTCACAAGACAATTTCTCATGCTATCCTCTCAGAGAGCTCACGCATACATCTTAGCTAAACCCCGTCGGGTGAGAGTCCCTCTACAGTACCATACTAGCCAAGGATGAGATAACGAAAAGTGCCTTAGCATATATGTTCTAGCAATCACGTAAAAATATGTATAACAGATATTCGCATGTGATAGATCAGTTTAGTGTGCGTTGTGTATTTTTTATAAGAACGTATGTTACACCCAAAAAGTGCATTTAAGAGAAAATGGTCAAGTATACTCACAGTCGGTGCGATTGGAAGAGAGTAGACGACTGTTGAGGGGTGAGGTTGAGTGCCGGATCATCCTGCATACGCGAACGGAAGTACAACAGTCTCCGTAACACTGAAACGGTTAAGTTTGGAATGGGCATAGGACAAGTTCGGGCGAACTTGTGAAAACCGTTGAGTTATGAGGCAAGTTTGGGCGAACTTGTTAAGTTTCTTAAGGAACTTGACAAGTTCGGGCGAATTTGTGTGTATTGTTAACAGAAAATGCAAGTTCGGTCGAACTTGTGAAGTTTCCTAAGAAACTTAACAAGTTCGGGCGAACTTGTTGGGTTTTATGAAGATTTTGACACAAGTTCGGTCGAACTTGACCCGTATGGTGCAAGTTCGAGCGAACTTGGCTCTTGAACTGCACAAAATCAGTTAAATCTCGAGCGAACTTGGTGTTTTGGGGTCCAAAATTGTGCGTTTTCGCGTCGTTTGCTAAGTAAATCAAGTGTCCATCCCTCCAACATTGTGCTAATGAGCAAAACGTAGGTCGGAGAGGTCTTTTAGAGCGGTTTTAGCCGTTTTACAAAAGCGTGGGCTAATCTGAGCGAACTCGTGGTTCGTTCGGGTTAGTCCGGCTTGTGTTAACCAACATAAACATCCTTGTTCTTCAAGATCTGGGATTTTGAGTGACAAAACGCTCCGTTCCACTTCAAAGTGAACGAAACGACCGTCCATAAGTCCGTATTTTGTATAGAAATCGAGTCTTTAAGGGTTTTTCCATGGATCTAACACCTGGTGAGCTGAAATCATCAAGATTTCATGTTCGGGGAGCCAAAGCTAAGCCCAAACAAACTCGTTTAGTGTAGATCTAGGTTAAAAGGAGAAGTTTTATAGAAAAAGATGAAGGTTTTCGTAAAAGAATGAGTTTTGATGAAAACGAAGGTAAATCCTTGTGTATAAATCGTTGTAAGCGTTGTTGTAGCTTGAAAACGGGTTGATTCTTACTTAGAAATCAAAGGTTTCGGGTTAGGAGAGCTCTGGGCGAACTTGCAGCAAGTTCAAATGAGAGAATGAAGCTTGGTACTTATAGGAGAAGGTGAAAATGAGAGCTGGTGGAGTCAAGTTCGGTCGAACTTGTATATTCCTATACAAGTTCGGGCAAACTTGTTAGATTTCTGAGGATTCTCGGTCAAGTTCGGTCGAACTTGCTGAGTTGATGAGGTTCCAAGTCAAGTTCGAGCGGACTTGTAGTGATGTCTGTGAGATGTTGGCCTCGTCAAGTTCGGCCGAACTTGGGGTCAACCAAGTTTGAGCGAACTTGTCCAAAAACTCAAATTTTCTTTGATTATCATTCGTTTATCGATTGGTCAGCGATGTAATCGCATTATGTAGTTATATTAAGCGTATTAGCAAAGCGTTAAGCGTATTAATCGATTAAATTAAGTTAAGATTCGATGAGATGAGCGAGGTTGCATGCGGCTTTGTTCCCAAGTATTGCGAGAGTCGCGTTGCAGTTTAAGCGAGCAGATAGCCTTGGAAACTTCACGCAAAGTTTGTAGTGTTTAGCGAGTGCGATATGAGTGTAAGCGTTGTGATGTGTGATGTGATGCGAGAATATGTGATATAGCGTAATAAGCGATTTAAGTTACATTATGATCCGAATCTCTGGTGCTAGGCGTAACGAGAGTGACGAGCTTGGAGGAAGCGGATTGTTACATGCTCGTCTTTCAACGAGAAAACAAACGAACGGTTTGGATGTATTAAAAAAGATGAATGGTTTAAACAGAAGTTTGAAAAACGAACAATCATAAAAAGACGTTTATAAAAAACGCTTTTAGAAAAAGACGTATTTACCCGTATATTCAAAATGAGATTTATTAAATAATAATCGTAGAAATAATAAAAACAAAATAAACAGTATAAAAAGTTTAAAAAATAAAAACAAAAACCTTTTTTAGTATATACAAATAAAAAAACTTATTTTATAGAGAATAAAAAATGAGATTGTGGTTCGGTTTATATTAATTATCTATATATTAATAGGCAAACCTTGTGAATTGTACAAGGGTATCCTGGTAATTTCATTGTCTAGTTTCCATCATAACCCAATATACGTGCACCTCATCATCATCTTTTCATCCTCTCCATCTAATTTCATCTGAGATACCCTCAACCCATCATCACCGTTCAACCATCCATCTCTGGCTCCACCTAATCCGGCCACCGGCCACCTTTCCACATTTAAATAAATTGCATAAATAGTCCCTTAAATATTAAAAGAAACTTTAATAATTTAAATAAACAACCCGAGGTGTAATAGTATTAAAATACTCTTATACTTAACGAAAAAAGTAACGAAGTTAGTGTTAGCGGCCAAACCGTTATAAAATGCAACCTCAAGGTTTGATATGTCAAAAGATTTTTTTTTGCCGAAAAGGTTAGACTGACTTAACCTCAGGGGCCAAAATAGTAATTTACTCTAAGAAAATCTAATGGAGTTAGTGCTAGGGGCTAAAACCATTACAAAATGCAAACGCCAAGGGTTGATTTGTCAAAAGATTATTTTTTTAGCTAAAATAGTTAAACTAGCCAAACCACGTGGGCCAATGCTGTAATCTACATTTTTTATTGATGCTTTATCACTATTCATCGCTATTTTATTCTCTACTAGGTTATATACCCGTGTATTAAACGGGTTGAATATACATATATAATTTATAGATCTCTAAATACATTACTTAAATTACTTTTTAACGTATAATAGTGGAAATGATCAATTAGAGTCGTATTTTGTTAAAAAGACTCAAATGAGTAACATGTTTCATTTTTAAAGAAGCAAAAAAGTGAAATGACCAAATGTGTCAAAAGTATTCGAATGCTTAAAATGTTTTTAATCATTTTATTAAAAATAAATATTATATCATTATTTTGATAATATGTTTTCGGTACTCATAAACAATACATCAAATTTTACAAAATATATATATAAAAAAAATAGAATGCACACAAGGTGTTGAAACGTCAGCCTAACATGACGTAACTTGTTTTGACCCATAAAAAAGTCACTCATTTTAACATGAACCCGTTACAACCTAAAAAAAAAGTTAAATAAGATTCAAACACTGAAAAGATCATTATTTGTATTGATCCCACCAAATAAGAAACAAAAATCCTTTTATAAATATGTGATTGACGTGAGTAGTTCATAATATTCACCTAAAGCATAAATTATTGTGAAATATAAGAATAAAACGAAAACCACAGCTAATATGTGGAATATGAAAATTACGGATCATATGAAAAACTTAAGCATAATTATCCATTTTAAAAAGTATTAAATTCATATGTTTTAAAATTACATATAACCGTTGTTAAAAAATAAATTGAAGTTTTTTTTAGTAAAAGCTTTTAAGTGTTTTTAGTGATAAAGAATTAGATATAAAGCAATAAATGTTATTAATGAATTGGAGATAATACCACATCTCATTAATTGGAATCTTTATTAGAAGATTAGGGTTTCCTGTAAAAGTTGATAAAGACCTGGAACATTGTTCTAAAGGTGAGCATAAAACCGAATTAACTGAACCGTAACTCAAAAACCGAAATAACCAAAAGGTCGGTTATTTATATTTTTGATAACCGCATGTTGCGGTTCGGTTATGGTTATTATTAGTTTCATAACCGCAAATAACTGAACTGACCCGAATGTTTTAAACATGGTCGAATCCATAAGACCATAGTATTTAAGTTAGTGTTTAACCATGGCTCAATCCATATGTTTTTTTTTCGGTGAAGTGTTTAGTCTTTTAACCCAGACTCAACCTCATTGAATTTAAAACTCTAGCCACTTTGTGTTCGTGTGTATGCTTCCACATAACACGTGGAAGTGAAATATAATTGATAATTCTGCAAGCTTTAACTGTGTATATTTGCTTTTTGTGCATGAACTTTTCATAACCCACACATATAAAGCCTAACTTTAGAATGGATAAAATATCTGAAGAAACACGGATGCACCCGAAGGTTGATTCGAACCGCTTCTCTAGTAGGATGAAGAATCACACCTTGTTCTTCCTCTTGAACCTAGATCTGCAATGGAGAAGAGAGAAAAGTGGGGATGTAGAGATGGCCGGTAGGGGAAGAATCCTCTATTTCCAGCTACAAAAAGTGTGGCGGCTCAATGTCTTCTGCCCTAATAATGAGGTGAACACCTCTTTATATAGGAGACATGGGCCTCCCCTAACCTCAATGGGCCAGGCCAGTTAGGGTTATCTCTACAAGCCCCCGACCCAATGTAGCGTTGGGCCTCGTGGTTGGGTTAGTAAGCAACAATAATAAATAATTAATATAAAAGCAATAAGTAACGGGAATGTCCGACCGCTCGGGTCGGGTCCAGTACCATACCTCTACAAGTCCCCCAGTCTAGTGATGCTCACGAGTGCAAGCGCTAGGAGGAGCACTAAACTTATTAGGATTGCTCGGAAGTAAATAAAATGAAGTTTAGGCTTACCTGTCTCCCGGGTGAGGGAAAGTTGTTGGTCATGCTTGTTGCGTCTGTCTTTAGCTGCGAGTAAAGATAATGGAGCAATGAATATCCACGACCATGGAAACTGGTTGGGCAAACATGGAGCACGCTGATAGGTTGCAGGCAATTGTCATTTGTACTGGCGCATTACCATGAGCTTGTTAAGGTTGCGCGTACGCGATCAGGTCTCATGCAAGAGTCTTGGAGTAGGCTGAGTTTTGGCGGTTGAGTGTGGGTATGGCCGTACGCGCATATGACTTACGCAGCATTTGGGACCATACCCCTTCAGGTCCCCCCAGTCCAGTGTTGCTCCCATGCGTGGATGGCAAGTGGTTGTAATTCTGGACTAGATGAGTGGCTTGCTTTCGGATGATTTTTTTGAGTGTGGCCTTGCTAGTGCGCACACACTCGTGTGAGTTGTTGTAAAATATTCACCCTTTGGTGTGAGTTCTGTTGGTTAGCGCATGGTGCGCGTGTCTTTAGCCTTGAGGAATATGTATACCTAGTGCTTGGATCTTTGTAAATTGTTGTCTACAATATTTGCATGTGTTAATCCACTTTGTCCAGGTTATCGCGAATGAGAATTGTTGTAGCCAATGTGTTTTTGCGTATACCCAAAGTGGTGCGTGCATTTGTAGTACAGTATACATTTTGTAAGCGTGTTTATATGTAACTAAGCATGCACGCATGACGACTTTCGTGCTCGTAAGTAGAGCAACAGTCTCACCCGAAGACTTGTGTTCTCGTATGTCAAGGGAAACGCACGTGGCGACTTACTTGCCCGTATATAGCGGAGCATGCGCGTATAGCGACTTACTTGCCTGGATGTAGAAGAGCATGCGACTGCTAGCGCATGTGCGCTCGCTCATATGTAAAGGAGCATGCGCGTATGGCGACTTACGTGCTCGTAAGTAGAGGAGCATGCGACTGCTAGCGCATGTGTGCTCGCTCGTATGTAAAGGAGCATGCGCATATGGCGACTTGCGTACTCGTATGTAGAGGAGCATGCGAATGCTAGCGCATGTGTGCTCGCTCGTATGTAAAGGAGCATGCGCGTATGGCGACTTACGTGCTCGTATGTAACGGAGCATGCGTGTAAAGCGACTTACGTGCTCATAAGTAGAGGAGCATGCGCGTAAAGCGACTTACATGCTCGTAAGTAAAGGAGCATGCGCGTAAAGCGACTTACATGCTCGTAAGTAAAGGAGCATGCGCGCAAAGCGCATGTGTGCTCGCTCGTATGTAAAGGAGGATGCACGTATGGCGACTTACGTGCTCGTAAGCAGAGGAGCATGCGCGCAAAGAGCATGTGTGCTCGCTCGTATGTAAAGGAGCAGCGTGTGGCGTGCTCGTATGTAGGGCAGCTTTTTAGGCTTACATCGGTGTGCGTGAGGATCACTCGTCGCGTTTTCCAGATTAAATGTATCGCCAAACCTGCAAATGTCATTATCAAACGCGGGTGTATTATGAGGCGCCCCGCCTAGTGTTAGTATTTCTTGAACTTAGAATAAGTTAACAAGATAAGTTGTAATAAAGGGTTTGATATATGGAAAGCATTGTACCGAAAAGTTGTCCTTAGGACGAGCTTGTTCTATGTATTCCTACTCCGTAATAGGTGGAAGAAATTTTAAACCTCGAATTGGTAGTACACCATGTTGGTCTCTCAGTTTATAACTGTTGAATAATGTGTTAGTAGCGTTTTACTACAATATTGATTTTAGATAAGCAACAAATGTATACTCATATATAAATATACAACATGTAAGTGACGTCATGATGCCATCATGTCACCAAAGTCAAAAACTATAAAGTAGATTATAGCATGTATATACGACTTGCTCATTTGTTCATTATATTGAATGATTTCCATTAGAAAGATCCATCTTTCTAGATACGAAGTGTTAAAGAAAACACCGGTTCAAATTCAATTGAATATAAACTCAAGTTTTTGGATTGTTAAGTAATACATTTGGTATATGGCATGAGTATCTCATTTTGTAGGTTGCCAATATGTCCAAATCTAACTAATTGAGCAAGTATACAATTTAATATATCAACTCCTTGAATAGACAATTGATTGGAGCGTAAGGAAAAATGTTTACTTTACCAGTGTCATTCACATTAGTTGTATAACTGAAAAAGTCCATTTTTTAAAAATTATAAGAAGTCAACTATTAGGTAGCCAAAAATGTATGCCTATTTTAATAGTTTTGCTATAGCACGTGGTTACTATCACAACAAATTAGATCGCCAGTTTTCGACATCTCTTTTAGCTTTTTATAAAAGGATATTTGCACGATAAGTTATATCACACTGAGAAAAACAATGAAGCATGCGCCAAACCCTATAGACTATCCCCATCATCCGCCTAAATACGGGATCCCGGCGACAACGGAATGTGAAGCATAGTTTTACCCGCGCGGCGAACTATGCTCGCGCACCGGAGTTTATCTGCGCGGCGGAGAGTGTTCGCGCAACAGGTTTAACCGCACGACGGAGTATGCTCGTGCAACGGAGGTTACCCGTGCAGCGGAGTACTCGCGCTATAGAGTTTTCACGCGCAACAGAGTCGTGCAACAAAGTTTGTTCGCGTGGCGGAGTACTCGCACTACAGAGTTTACCCGCGCGACGGAGTTTGCTCGTATATAAATATGTCGCATATAGCATGTATGGCTACAATAAAATCCTGTTTACGCTTTTTACTTGTGACAAATATCAAGATTTTGTTTGAAAACGTTAGCGTGATCGCGAGGATAGTTATGAACCTTGCTTGATATAATTTCTAGTAGTCTATTTATTGTAACGAGATTGAATAATATTCTCGAAACTCTGTTTTGCCCGTATTTGTCAATTGTTAATTTGATTTATGACGAGATAGTGGGTTCTCTAACTTGGTTTATAATAAAATATATGAAGGGATTAAAAGTGACATAATAATATTATGTATGTATGAGGGGTGCAAATTTGAAAAAACACAAATGTGAACATGAGGAAAAGTTCAAACACGTGCATCTTGATCCTTAAAAAATACCAACACCACAAAACACTTTTAGTTTTTTTCAAAGGTAATAAATTTGAAGCAGAGAGGCACCAGCTTATATAAAACTCTTTTTTTTGGCATGCCTCCGGCATGCGCGGAGTACCGTCCGCCGCGCGAGTTTCAGGTGAGTGCGGTCTCAGGCGCGCAGTACTATGGCAAGTTTTTGGGAAAGAAAGATATATCACAGCTTTCGAAATATCGCATTGGTTGTGTTTTATTGTTTGATAATCTGATCAAGAACAAAATTGAGAGAACTTTGTTTTTTTTTTTTTTAACGGCAGCAATTTGTATTAGAAAAAAGGGGGAACAACACCAGCGAAAGGCTGGGCAACAAGGAAAAAAAAAGAAACAGATGGAACAAAACACACTTGGAACTACATACACAAAACTAATGTGATGTAACACCTCGTGTTTTTACGTCCAATATTTTTTTCGACACGTGTCCCGGCAATCCTTATGTGACGTATGACAGAACAGGAGGGACCAAAGTCGTTGAAATAACTTGCGTTTCAATGACGAGTCATTGGCTTTGCCACACAACGATGTGCAGATTGATAATAACTTGCGTTTCATTGACAAACCTATAGCAATTGAAGATCGTCAAGTCAAGAAACTTCATAGGAAACATGTGCCAATCGTGAAAGTGAAGTGGGACACTCTTCAAGGTCCTGAATACACATGGGAGGTTGACTCCGTTATGCAACAGAAATACCCATACTTGTTTAATTAAAAATCTCGAGGTCGAGATTTATTTTAAAGAGGTGAGGATGTAACACCTCGTGTTTTTACGTCCAATATTTTTTCCGACACGTGTCCCGGTAATCCTCATGTGCCGTATGACAGAACAGGAGGGACCAAAGTCGTTGAAATAATAATAAGATTCGAATATTATGTCATGAGAAGAAGTTGGGGGACCTAAATGAAAATTTGAAATTTTTCATGTTCTGAAGACCCCTTGCGGACCGCAAGGCTCTAGCCATACGGTCCGCAAGGCCAACCGATTCTGTGGGTGCCTGAGGTCCTTACGGACCGCAAGGCAAAGCCCATACGGTCCGTAAGAACCTGCCAACGAACAAAAAAGTGGCAGCAGCCTGTTCTGCCACCTTTGTCGAGTTTTGGCACTTTCTTTGCATGTTTGACACGTCTAAGGACACTTGTATTCGTCCCTTAACTCCTGGCAACACTCCCTAACACCTCAACATGCATTTAAGGATGTCTTCTATGTGTTGCAACAAGTTCATCTCACTTGAAGCTTGTCAAGCACACCTTGGAGAAGTTCCTGGCCATCCTTAAGCATCCTATTCTATTCCTAGCATCATTTGGACCTTATGTAAGTGTTCAAATTCGTATTTAGTGATTTATTAGAGCTTTTAGCCTAGAACAAAGTCTCGTCGTAATTACGCCTTGACCTTGTTCTAAATCCGTGAATACTCCATCATTATGAGTAACGAAAGTTCCTATACGTTCATATTAATGGAGGTGTTAATCCCTCTAGAGGGCATCTCCAGATTTTCACGGATTCATGACCAATTGACGAGTCAACCGAAAAGTCAAATAAAGTCAAACTATCCAGTTTTTTTATAAAAATCATAACTAACGATCTAGATGTTATAAAATATGTTTTGATGCACTAACAACCTAAAAATAAGTATTAGAACATTTAGGATTCAGCTCGTCAAGTTTTGGTCTAGGCTCGGTTTGTAGCCAAAAGTCCCAACAGTTGATTTTTGTTGACTTTTGGTTCTGACTCGTTTCGAGCCACCTTTGCTACTGACTTTTGACTTTTGACCATTTTAAGACCATAATTATATTTAGAATGACCATCTAAAGTTTCGTCACTCGATTCCTTAGAAATCTGAGTTTACATACAAGTTCCGCTAAAATTGTATAAACTTTGCAAAAAGGTCCTTTTTGCGTAAATCTTGATTTTAAACACACATGCATGTAAAATTAAGCTATAAACTGATTTATAAACATTATTTAACTATGATTGGTGTTAAGAATCTGATTATGATATAAGTTTTCGCAAGGGACGTATTTATGGCATTTAAATGGCTAAAACGCCCTTTTCGGCATTTTAGAAAGAAGAGTAAATTGCACAAAACATCCTTTATGTTTCCTCAAACTTGCAGGTTCCAGCCTTAATGTTTAAAAGTTGCTAAAAAACAGCCTTTAAGTTTGTTTTTGTTGCGGGTTCAATCCTTTACAGCTAACCACGTTATTTTCTTCAGTTAAGTTCCCTCACATGCATAACATGTGAGGGTATATTCGTCATTTTGGTTGATCTTTCACCCACGTCAATTATAAGAAAAAAGAATATTTAAGGTTTAACCTATTTTAAAAAAATTCTAACCGCAGGGACTAATGTGCAATAAAACCAAACTTTTAAAAACCAAACACCCTCTTTTCCGGTCTTCTTCTCCGGCGAACCCGGAATTAAGATAGGAATCTTGTTAAGCTAGCCCACTAAGCTGTAAAGATTAACACAGATTTTGATCATGCCAATCAAACTCTTTAGGATTATCATCAGTTGGAAGAATCGGCGCCTTATTCGCATCAGACGAAAACGACAAACGACTCTTCAACCCTAGATACCTCTCATGGAACTCTGATGCCGTCAAATCAGAGAACTTCGTAACACCGTGTTCAGTAGTCGGATCCAGCAACTGGTGACGCTTAGGACGCCGCAAGTTAGACTTAAACACTATCAAACGGTAATCGTGCTTCTCTGTAGTCGCGTACGTTTTACCAAACTTTGTTTAAACTAGGTTAAAACTTAAATATTCTTTTTTTTATAATTGAAGTGGGTGGAAGAACAACCAAAATGACGAATATACCCTCACATGTTATGCATGTGAGGGAACTTAACTGAAGAAAATAACGTGGTTAGCTGTAAAGGATTGAACCCGCAACAAAAATAAACTTAAAGGCTGTTTTTAGCATCTTTTAAACATTAAGGCTGGAACCTGCAAGTTTGAGGAAACATAAAGGATGTTTTGTGCAATTTACTCTAGAAAGAATAAACATGGTTTAATCATCAAGATAATATATTCACTGATGTAATATGATAAGTGGGACCATTTGGGATATTCATTCAGGTTATAACGTGAATGAAGGCTTAAGATTCGTTAATTGCCGATAAATGACTAAATTACCTTTTGTCGCGTGATATGACTTTAACCGAACTTTTTGTAACCAAATCTTTTACCTACTTGATTAAACATGATAAATAACTTATTTTGGTTATATAAAACAAGTCCTAACCTCAGTTTATCTTAAACAATCGAATATAATGACATTTAGCGACTTTTACGCCTTTCCGGCGCATAGTATGATTTAAAACCATAACTATGAGCCAAGACTTGTTACCTACTGATTTATAAACTTATTTTCAATATCTTAACAGTAAGTATAAGTCCCGAACTCAGAATCCCAATTTTGGCTTCAAAGCTATGTGTGAAATTACTAGAATGCCCTTACGGGACATAGATTATTTCAAAATCGTTAAACACACATATATTTGATATCCTATTGTTATAGTGTTATAAAATAAATATTTTTACAAGAATATTAACAATCTTGACATCAGATTCATTTTAAACATCTTCTATAAACCTTAAAATGACCAAAATGCCCGTGTAAGGCATAATTCGGTTTTAAATATACCTCGGGCCTATCTTTTGCAAAGCTACTGATCTTATAACATATTTTAAACATATATTCATATGGAACTTTTATATGACTCTCTCGGTTACCCGGTTTCGTCTATGTGCGTTCGGTTAAGCTTACATAGCTAATTTACGTACTTAAACCGAAACGGGTTTAACTTCGTCATTTCTCTATCAAATTCTGGAACGTTATTGGTTTACCCATATTAGACAAGTTGATAAACTTGGGCGGGTCCAACTAACATCCTATTCCGGTCACCGCTTAATCTAGCGTATCATACCGTATCTTATTTTAGCGTAAGACTAACCGGTCCAAGTCTAGGACTTAATTAAGGATCCGTTAGCATTCTAATACTGGTTATTAATTACCATCACTCCAGACTAAACGCCTTCCAGCAAATTGTACCTGTACTTGCTTTGATCTGCGACTGAGTTCTGACTTTCCGAAGACTTAACTTCAGGTAAATACCCTTAACTTATTTTCCCTATACGGGCTTGGGATACGGTAAATTATTACCGCTTGGTCGGGTATGGGAATTTTGTTTTATTCAGTTGTGATAATTAACTAAAATCTTGCATAACCCGGTTTTGATCTGTTTTTCTGAAACTAAAACATTGGGGGTGGACTTGATCGTGTCCGGGATATCCTTGGCTCACTAAAGTGCTAGTGGCCACGACAATATAGCATGGCGTGTAGGCATACACTGGGTAATTGCTATCTGCTTTCTATGTGAAAGTTCAGAGTGGTGTGTCAGTCGATCAGGTCTCGGTTTCTGTACTTGACTCCATATGTAAAAGCCTGACATGTAAATCTGTATACAAGGTCATTTGTATTATCCCAAGTTATTTATAAAAATGTGCCAAGAGCACCTTAAACCATTTTCGAAAGGATTTTCAAAATGAGTCGGTTGAGTGTATTTACCATTGTAAACTTACGTATTTTCAAAGATTAAAAATACAGGTACAAGTACGAAATAGGCCGGAAGCTGCGGGGCGTTGACATTAAGGAGTTGCGACCTTAGAAGTTGAGCCTGTAGAGTCTGTTATCATTTTGTGTATGTTCATTTCCGATCCACCTGTGGATCTTATTACAAGCCTTGATGTATATATGTGTTTCGAACTTTTTGACACTTTATGGTTTGTAATAGTTTATATTTTACTAAAAGCCTTCCGTTGTGTTGCTCTGTGTTGTAATTGGTTATGATGATATCAACTATACATCACGATACTCCCCACCAGGCCCACTGGAATACACATGAAATTCGGGGTGTGACATGTAAGCTGACACATGGATTGACAATCCAGTCTTCCCAGCTGCACCCCATGAGCACTAGAATGTGAACAAATAATAAATTTGTAGTCACTATGAGCATTTAGGAATTATGATGTGACGTAAGAAAGGATTTGCAAATTGTTTTCATTTGTAAAAAACCCTTGCTAACCAACAAAACCATTTCAAGGTTTTGGTCAACCCCCGTTTGGCACAAACTTGAATACCAAGAAAGGGAGGTAAAAGTTACCTTTATTTTCTGTATAAATGAAGGTTGACTTTTTAATGGAGCCGAAAGATTCAACAAAACATGAATCTTAGAAATATACCTTGAGAAAGTCTTGTACAACAACAGATTTGTACACCTCGTGAAGCTGAGCTTTATATTCCCTTCGAACAAATGCAGTTCTGAAGGGTTTTAAAGCCGAAAATCTGTAGATCTTGTGAAACCACACAGATCTGAAAGTTTGGGCAGAGGAGAAAAAGTTGTGTTTCTTGGGTCCGGATTTTGAACCGGTGGGCGCCAATAAAGAAACACGGATTCACCCGAAGGTTGATTCGAACCGCTTCTCTAGTAGGATGAAGAATCACACATTGTTTTTCCTCTTGAACCTAGATCTACAATGGAGAAGAGAGAAAAGTGGGGATGTAGAGATGGCCGGTAGGGGAAGGATCCCCTATTTCCAGCTACAAAAAGTGTGGCGGCTCCATGTCTTCTGCCCTAATAATGAGGTGAACACCTTTTTATATAGGAGACATGGGCCTCCCCTAACCTCAATGGGCCAGGCCCAGTTAGTGGTTATCTCTACAAGCCCCCGACCCAATGTAGTGTTGGGCCTCGCGGTTGGTTAGTAAGCAACAATAATAAATAACTAGTATAAAAGCAATAAGTAACGGAAATGTCCGACCGCTCGGGTCGGGTCCAGTACCACATACCTCTATAACATCCGACCTATAACCGAACCGAAACCGTATTAACCGGAAATAACCGATTAACCAAAACCGCATTAACCGAAACCGAACGGTTATGATTTTTTTATAACCGAAGTGTGCGATTATGGTTTTGGTTATAGGCAATAACCAAACCGTACCATGCTCACCCTACATTGTTAAGTAGATCTAAAAAAAGCCTAAGTTAATATTAAATTAAATAACACAAAATTCTAGATAATTTTTATTTATTTTTTAACAGTAGACTTATTTTATTTTTTTCGAACGGCAAAATTTCATTCAAAAAACGACACTACCGAGCCGCTAGCACCAAGGAGCAAACAACGGATTACAATTCAAAATTACACAAATCTTTCTGTATGAAAAACCAAACGTATTTACAAAGGATTGACAACCAGCAAGTAACTAGCCCAACCCTTACAACATCATGTTCGTTCAAAAAAAAATTTTCAAAGATGTGCATGTGTGTGGGGTGATGAAATAGACATCTAGAAGCAACAACTATAGGTGAACCAAACCACCTTCTAGTCAATTTCACGCATAATTGATTAGGTGTGACATTACATCCAAAAGGCATAGTCTTAAAATCAATATAAATATATGTTCCAGAAGAATAATATTCATCCATTAAATCAACTTAGTTTACCCGTCAAGGCGCAAGCAGAAGTTGAAATTCAACATCTTATATACATATGCATATATAAACACCCAATTTGGAACAAAACCCAAAGATAAATCGCGAAATGGAAGGAAATCACAACGATTGTAGAAGTCATTACGTGTGGGACGATGAGTCTGATGCGAAGCAGGTGCACGTTTATCGAGCATAGGTAAACCGCAGCAGGATCAGAGATGGGTTGGACAAGACGAAAGCGGTGGCTGCAACCGGGTTCAAGAAGATCAAACAAGGATCCATTGGATCAAACACAAGTACCAGAAAACCACCCATAAACAAACCTATTATTGACACTACCACATAAAATGGTGCATGAGTATTTGTGTTTTCAGATTGATGTTTGTTCTGTATAAATAGTTTGGAAATTTTGTTTGTTAATAAAATAAAATTAAAATATGTTTGATAAATGTTCTTGTTTTGGTGGGTTATTGGTTGAGTTGTATTATTTAGAAAAGTAGAACATCATGGGGATGTAGCTCATATGGTAGAGCGCTCGCTTCGCATGCGAGAGGCACGGGGTTCGATTCCCCGCATCTCCACTTTTTAACTTGATGGAGATAGAGATCAGGGAGATAGGTTATGCGTTTGTATGTATTGACGTTGTATATATATTAAAAACGTGTGTGTTTCTCATATAAAATGTAAGATGGTTGTGAAATCCTCTGTCAAGACAACGCATAATTCGTTAAACCGTATATCATGCCGAGAGATCTCTTAATGTACTTTCTTTGCTCAACGTTGGCCTCTCCACACCACCCCACCATAAACGCCATGATGGCCCTTGCCCACCACACCATATTGTCTAAGATCCCCAAGGTCTTCTAAGGCAAAATTTGAGTCAAGTTGTTGAACTACCTGGTTCTAGGTTTGGTGTTGTCCCGGTGACATAATATTATCTACATAAACCAAAATGCCAAGTTAAATGAGGAAGAATAGTGTATTTAGTTATGTGTGTTATATAGGGTTACTTAAAGGCTCCATATACACAGAATAATATGATAGTTACAATCTAGTTACCATCTAGATGTGTTAATTACATAACAAGTCTAATAATACACCTATCACCTAAACTCTAAGGACCTCATCGCATCAAAATATCTCGTACTTTTTTTCAATCGTCTTCAAGATAAGCTCTTAATTAGCAAATGACACCTAATGCATTAGCTTTTCTCGTTAAGATTATGTGTTATGAGGGCTTAATTGAGAAAAAGTTCTGCCATGTAGGTGTACTTTTTTCCCATTTCACACCACCAAAAGAGTGTAGTGAAGGGGCTTCATTGATGATTGTATGGTTGGATATGATTGAGTGAGTATGTTATTTAATATTAAAAATACGTACCCACGGAAACAAAAA
The DNA here is from genome assembly GCA_947069175.1 of Scalesia atractyloides. Lineage (NCBI taxonomy): Eukaryota > Viridiplantae > Streptophyta > Magnoliopsida > Asterales > Asteraceae > Scalesia > Scalesia atractyloides. The sequence goes on from CAMTDV010000005.1 coordinate 5,485,200, forward strand.
TCACGTCGGAACTTTGATATAAATAATCACATCGTAAAGGCATAGCCAGAATTTATAAAACATCAAATTTTTTTAAGTATCTAAGAGGAAAAGAAAAACAATAAGAGAGAGAGCTTTTTTTTCAATTTTTTGAGCCAATAGACAATAGCCACGTCTCCCATTTTTTTTCTTTGTTTAATTTATTTTAGTCAAACTATTACAAGCTTTTAGGGAAAAGTTACTGAGAGCCATAATGTTCTAAGCAACAGTCATTTTTTTCACTTTCTAGTTAAACTACTACGAATAGTCTATTTCATCATAAGATTTATTAAAAGTTGAAATTGTGCCACTCCGAGGTGGTGAAGTTTCAAGCATTATTGTGGGCAAAATGAGGCAAATACGATAGTATGCTTCTAAATGTTTGATTTTTCTATTATTAAAAAAAGAGTAAAATACCATTGTTTCAAGCGCAATCAATGCTATTGACCTATTACCATTAAACAGATTTAATTAGCAATTTAATAATCTATTTGAATCTTTTAGTTTACGTGCACGCTTGATCACACATATAATTTAATGATGTAACTGCACATATGGTTATATATTATACCAATAGAATTTAGATTCGGCAATGCATGATAATCTAGTAGGATCTGAGTGAGGAATAAGGCTTAAAGATTATGAGGTCCTGGCCTTTGGGTTCGATCCTCGTAAGGGTGTTTTGACGTTTTTTTCTAGATTTAGTGGGTTTCCTCCTAAATTGGTGTATATTGTGTAGGCATTATAGTCTACTGAAGATGGATATGATCGGGTGTTTCCGCTGGTGGCCTATCAGTGATCCAAGTTCGTTAAAAAAAGGATTTAGATTCCAACGTTTCAAAACTACATTCAAGACTTCACCATACATGCACTTATAATACATTTGATTTTTGCTAATTGGTATCTTTTTCATTTAAACTAAGGGTAGTTGGTGTTTTATTATTAGTAAGAGGGTTATTTGTTATTTTACAAGAACATAATAGACTTTTGAACATAAGTGAGAATGACTAAATGTTATACAACTAAGTAAACAAAAGAGACTATGGATATGATATTTTAAAATTTATGACCAAAACGCAATTTAACCTTGCCAGTTGGAACATTTATGTAACTAATTATAAATTTATATGTTTTATTTATCGAGTGTCACAAGGTCATCAATCTTAATGCTATTCGAACCAAATATTCTTGTCTCATCCGTATCATTTATAATTATGGAACACCAAATCAAAATTAGGGTTCGTTATCAAGACATGCCATCGACGTTGTTGTTGATGTCATGACTTGGCACTCCTACGTTTAGATTCCAACTTTTAAAAACTCACATTTAAAAGAAAAGGTTATCGTACATTTATTAGAGCGATCAAACATTTTACATAAATTTAAAAGAAAAGTTTATCGTACATTCATTAGAGGGACCGGACACTTTACATAAACTTGATTCAAGCATGTGCTTTGTGGACTTGAAAACCACAATCAAAATTTCAACATGCAATAAGAATCATTATATTTTTTTTAGCGGCAAACAACGAACCTCTAAAATAATCCAACACATACCCTTTACAAAATTTAAATCCTTTAATTTTTTGGATAGAGAGAAGACACCTTTATCACCACACTATGTCTCTTAGGTACTACAATTTCTATCATTATTAATTTAATCTAAAACCAAATGCCATTTGGTCTAGCGGTAGCCCCATGGCTTTTTCTATGGGAGATTTTAAGTTGGAGTCTCGCCTGAAGTAATTTGTTTCAGGTTGAGTTAAAGGGTTTTCCCAGTTAGGCCACGCATAATGGGGTATACAGGCGCTATATCGGGCTATAACCCTCCCTCTCCTCATAACGCCGGGAACACCGCCTCCCAGGCGTTATGGTGGAGTTATAATTCCAGCCTTGATATATATAACGACGCTACACATTAGTTTCTCTCTCTCTCACACACACACATTATATATATATATATAATTGAAGGGATTATTACATAACTTATCACTAGACACTCAGGTTATGTAACCTCTCTTTCTTACACATTTACCACATGTCGTATGACCCCACATCTACATAACCAATCACTACACATGCTCTTTTAGATTTCTTCCTAAACTGATCGACTGGGTCATCACGTTATGTTTCTTCAGAGGAAAGAGTAATGCATTTACTAAGGTGATCTGGAGTCCCGGGTCTTTACTAGAAAAAAAAATTAATATAATCTTAAAGTGGCATAACTTTAAGAAAAAATAACTTGTAATATAAGTTTGTTTCATTTATGTTTCTCGTGATTATCAATTTTATAATAATCAATAAGAAACTATTAAAGCATTAGTGGCTTATTAAGTGTGATTGCTAGAAAACAATTATAATATCATCCATCCAAAAAGATATTAAGTTGGTCCTCCACTATGGCAGAGTGGTTATTTCCATCTCAGTGAAGGCTTGGCCTAGGGTTTTATTCAGGTTCGAGTCTAAGAGGGGGCGTAGTTTTACCTATTTTACGGGGTTTCTGTGCATCAGGGGTGTGCTACGCTTTCTAGCGGTGGTCGAGTAGTCGGCCTTTGGACATATGAACTCGAACCCGAACCCGAACCCGACCCGCATTTTCACGGGTTGACCTGAACACACGACTTGCTCAACCCGAAAGGTTTATTTTTTTATTTTTTTCCGCAAATTAATATAGTAAAATTAAAATTTACTAAAAAAACAAAAATTTATATAATACAATTACATTTAAAATTATAAAATTTTATGTCTTAAGTTATAATTTTGATATAAAATACACACCTAATTTAATTTATGACATAAAATACATTGTAAAGATATAGTACAACATAAATGAGTTAAACGGGTCAACCCGTCAACATGACTGGGTTGACCCAAACCCAACCCGTTTAGCTAAACAGGTTCACGGGTTCAACTGAAAACTGACCCGAACCCATTTAGACTAAACCTAAACCCGTGAATTTTATGTTAGGTTTGTGTCGTGTTTTCGGGTCGTGTCAGAAATGTACACCCCTAGATGTAATGTTGTTATAGCAGACTCTATAATCTGAATTTACTATTGGTTTGATTATTAGAGAGAATAGATTGGTTACGTCGATTATAATAATATTTACCACGAGTAGGCGATGTGATTTGATTTGGTTTTATTAATGTTTATTAATTATTTATACTTGATCCATAAAGTAATACATAATACCTTACGGGTTTTCATTATTGTATATTTTTAGGTACCCGGTTCAGACCGTTGTCACTGAATATTCCAAAGCCACTTTTCCCACTGACAGGACAACCAATGGTTCATCATCCAATCTCTGCCTGTAAAAGGGTATGCTCTATGTACTAATGTTAGCGGAGTTTATTATCTATTATAGTTTTTATTATTAATTAATTCGTCGTTTATTTTAAAGGTTTTTTGTCTCTGGGTTGAGCATTATGATAGTTAGTGACGTTTTATCACTATATATGATGGTTCGCTTTATCATTATCGTTTTCGTTGTATTCAACAACATAGTTGTCAATAACGGTCACTAAGGTCCCTACAGCGAATAGTGTAGCGTATAGGTCGAAGGTCGCTATAGGGTATGCATAAAGCTTATTTTTTATTTTTCAAATATAAATTACGATTAAATGTAGCTATAAAATAGCTGGATTTTAGGTTTTTGTTAAATATACATGTAAAATAGCGTAATACCAGAGTATTTTGATATAATATACATATAAAAAAATTAAAAAAAAAATTCTAGTGCATTGCTATTTATAAAATAGCGTCCGCTATTTATCGCTATTCGCTATGTAGCATATAGGTATCTTATCGCTACTCGCCATTAACAACTGTGTTCAACACTGTAAAAAATAATATTGACCAAGCCACACGGGTCTGCTGGTGGTCTATACAAGTACAGAGATCTGATCATGGAAGATAATCCGGTTTAACCTTCACCTTCTCGTTCTTTTTTTACTGCAGTAACATGAGTAATTTAACAAAGTGATTATGTTAATATGGTACTGTTTTCTTTTTCCTCACAGTCACACATCTTCTTGCTAAATTGTGATGTTTGCTGCAGTTTCCCATTACCTGAGATGCTCGGTAACTAACTAGACTCGTTCTTAAAAAGTTGACCATGACTATTAAATTTCTAAATGACCTGTGCTAATATTAATATACACATTTATATTGTTTTAGATGCTCATAAAAGATACGGTGGGATGGGAACGATCCTTGTAATTAAGGTTGGTATAGTTTTTACATATATACATATACACATACAGGATTAGGTTCAAGAGTGAACACTAGTGTATTTGCGAACTGAGCGAACTAATCCTGGCCATACATGTGTGTAAATCAATGGCCAAAATTTGATGATGAAATACACTAGTGTATTTTACAATTTGATGATGAAATCTTAGCCATACATGTGTGTAAATCAATGGCCAGGATTTGTTCACTTAGTTCACAAATACACCAGTGTTCACTCTAGAACCCTACCCTATATATATATACACACACACAATGAAAGTGTATCGTACATTTTGCCTTAATGTACGAGCGTACGCAATGTCAAATTCGCACGTTATAACAAAAAGTCGCATGTTGTAAAAACAGAAGATTGCATGTTCAGAAAAAAAATGAAAATCGCATGTTTATAAAAAAACAAATTTTACATGTTATAAAAAAATATAATTCGCATGATGTTAAAAAAGACCAAAATCGCATGTTATAAACCAATTTTCGCATGTTGGTACTGAATCTCGTACGCTTCGTACGTTAAGGCATTTTGTACAATAACCGGCCTCTATAATATATATATATATATTATAACACAAATGTGTATCATCTGATCTGGCGATATTTTTCGTACTTGGTGTTGTGTGCTGTTTTGTTGTATAGGTTTCCCCTGAATCAGCAGACCAATTTGGTGAGCTTGTAGCTGATCCCGATACCAACGAATTGCTGCATTATACCGAGAAACCTGAAACTTTTGAATGTTCTTAAGTAAAGTCAACCACTTGCATCAAATTATTACTCTTTTTGTCTAACATTTATCTGATCTACAGGTTAGTGACCGAATAAATTGTGGTGTTTATGTATTTACACCAGAGATTTTTACCGCCATTCAAGGTGTTTTCGCACAGCGAAAAGATAGAGGTCAGTTTATATGTTTTTTCTACATTATGTAATATTGCATCACTAAGTGTACTTCCTTACACATATATTATCATTTTTTGTGTAATTTTATTAAATTAAATTCCACATGGATGTAACTTGTTTTATTGTAGTACCATGCAACCTTAAATCTGTGTTCTTTAATTACCATGCAGCGAATCTAAGACGTCTATCTAGCTTCGAAGCCCTACAGTCAGAATCAGCAACAAGGTACTAATGCAGTGAGTTAAACGTCCCTATTTTTGGATTAGCGACATAATTGACTATGTAAAACTTATGTTTCTGAAAATAATAAAAATATTTGTTCCAATATTCTATACTGATACTAGTACGTCTCGTCTTCCAGGAGTCTTCCTGCAGATTTTGTAAGATTGGATCAAGATATATTATCACCGTTTGCAGGAAAGAAGCAGTTGTACACATATGAAACTATGGATTTTTGGGAACAAATAAAAACACCCGGGTAAGCACAACGCATCAAATATAATTTAATTTAGTCATAACTCAAAACGGTCCACAATGACGTGATTATTATTTGTTCATATTTATGCAGAATGTCCTTAAAATGCTCTGGCTTGTATCTTTCTCTATTTCGGCACACCTCGCCTCATCTTTTGAACCAAGGGGATGGTACGAAGAGTGCCACCGTAATTGGTGATGTTTATATTCACCCGTCTGCAAAAGTTCACCCAACTGCAAAGGTAATTAGGCCCTCCCCTTTACAGGTTTCAAATGAAGTTCTCGTTCAAATATGTTAAATCGTTTTTTCCATGTAGAAGTTGCATTAGGAAAAGTTTGTATTTTCTAAAGATTTAGGAGGTTTTATCCATTATAAGTATATAATAACTACACTTTTAGTGGCTCTTAGTCTCACCCTGTTCGCCCCAATTGACCTGTTTCCTTATATCATTTTTTTATTTGACCTGTTAGCATAGTTGTCAATAGCGGTCACTATAGCGAATAGGTTGAAGGTCGCTTCAGGGTATGTAGCCATAAAAAGTGGGACAGTTATTATTATTATTTTTTAAATATAAATAGCGATTAAATATAGCTATAAAATAGCTGGATTTTAGGTTTTTGTTGAATATACGTGTAAAATAGTGTATATATCAGGGTATTTTGATATAATATACATATAAATGTATTTCTAGTGTATCGCTATCTATAAAATAGCTCTCAGTATTTACGATGTTCGCTATGTAGCATATAGGTACCTTATCGCTGTTTGTCGCTATTCGCCATTCACAACTATGCCTGGTAGAGATCAAACATAACCGAACCATTGAATTGACCCATTTTATAAGTAAATGGATTGAAATAGCACTCTCTATTAAATATGCTAAATTTCTTGGCATATATATCATCTTTAAATTTACACAGATTGGTCCAAACGTCTCCATATCTGCCAATGCACGTATAGGAGCTGGCGCACGGCTGATTAATTGTATCGTTCTTGATGATGTTGAAATCAAGGTACAGGATTATTTGTCAAAATAATGATACAGCATTTACAGTTTAAGCACTTGCCCATGGATTTGTAGCTTAACATCATTATTCGGTTGTCTCAGGAAAATGCAGTGGTGATTCATTCGATTGTCGGCTGGAAATGCTCGATTGGGCGGTGGTCACGTGTCCAGGCTGAAGGAGATCACAAGGCAAAACTTGGAGTCACAGTTCTTGGTAAGCTATTGTTAACCTTTCAAGAAAGTTATGATAAGTTAACTGGAGGTGGCAGGTTAAGCGGGTTGGGTAACAGGTCAAAACGGGTTTGGGTCATAAAAATATGTGCGGGTCAAATATGTTACAAAAATAATCTCAAACATTGTAAACTAATGAATAGGCGTTGTTTGACGCATTTAGCTCATGACCCATAAGTTAAATGCTTATCGCATTGTCTCGTTTCTAAAATTCAGGTGAAGCTGTTAATGTTGAAGATGAAGTGGTGGTGATTAACTGCATTGTCCTTCCTAACAAGACTCTTAATGTTAGTGTTCAACAAGAAACTATCTTATAAGAAAGAAAGATTCGACATCATTTCACATGGTCGAAACCTTAATCGCGTTCATGGTCTCATCTATTCATCTTTTCAAACAAATAATGTACCGTCTCCAGGCTCCTTCTTCTTGTTCCCGATTGTAATAGCGTAATGAAGTTAGTGTGGAGTTCTTATTCTTTAAACAGTGTGTAAGTTTGATCATAAAGTGAGCATTTGTATTATATCTTAGATCTTGTATCTTGAATCTTCGTTAGGATACCCGCCTTTGTACTAATACAAATTATCCATGTTTCGATATCATTGAATATCAAAAGCGCTACACCTCACATACAGTGTCGGACCCTCGATTTTTTTATTGTGCGTTTATTCTTCAAAAGACGTGGGTCACTCAATAGTATAGAATAATGTTATTTTTGATAGTTATCTTTTGTGGTGATCTTATCCTTATTTATAGGATCTTAGCCTTGTTTATTTTCCTCTATATATGTATTTGGTTATCATCAACCAGAGATGGAACAAATCAATAAAACCATTGAATTATCTCTTGCCATATTTCTCTATAAATAGTCGCATATATATATATTATACATAAAACGAGTATCACATACTATACGACTTAAAAAAGTCATTTGGTGTCACGTGACGCGGGGCTTGTTAGCTAGTACAAGAAATAAAGTCATTAACCATATGTCTTCCCTTACCTGAATAAGATCTTGTATACATTGGGCCTCAACCCAATGTACATTGGGCCCATTCAAGAATAAAGTCATTAACCATATCATAAATTACTAAAGCTTTAATACAAGAAATAATCACATCACATGTTACTAAGTACAGACATTAACTACCACATAGTGTATAAACTATAATGTGTTTCCTCTTGAATTCCGCTGGTGACACGATAATATTCCAATTATACGTCAGTGATCTAAATTTGTCGTTCAAAAAAAAGTTACGTATAATGTGTTAAAGGTTGATTTTGATGTCATTATATTGATTCGTTTCAGTATGTTTTTACATTATTATTGTAATATCAATTAACCATTTTCTATTATTGATAAACCAAATTAGTATGTTTTTTGTAAAGTTTTTTCAAGAAAGGATCAAGATCCTTACAAGAGATGTTATAAATTATTTTTGTTTATTAAGACATTTTCATCAAAGACACCTGTAAAAACAAAGAAACACATGCATGTCATGTCATGTCATGTGTCTCACTTGTCACAGCACACTAAATCGAAGCAACATAAATAGACCCAACCAACCTTCACCACCATCATCATCATTCAAAAAAAATAAAAATTATATATAAGTTGAAAAGGAACAAAGCCATAATTGAGATGTTTGTTATTATGAAATAATAAAATTTATATGCATAAGTCCCACTGTAGTGGGCGTCATATGAGGGGAAGGAGAGTCAAAGCGTCTCCATAGCGTCTCGAACACCACTAAGGAGGGCGTTATAGGGGAGATTTTTGGTTGGCGCGTTTTCTCCATAGCGGCGTTTTGTTGCTTCCCCACTCACACACATATATATAAAGCCTCCACTCACACATATATATACATAACACATACATATGTATGTAACGATGGGCAAGGAGCTTTATGACTACGGGCTTTAGTGATATAACACCCTGTATATCGTGGCTTGACACGTATGACATAATGCCCCCAAAAGGGCTTTATGACTACACATGACCTAAAATGGTTATATCAAAATGAAGGTGGAAGCAAGTGTTTGGAAATAGAGAAGTGGATATTTATTAATAAGTTTTTACTGTACCAAGTATATAATTCTTTCAATAAAGTTAGAGATCATAACAAAAGCGGGTATTTTAATAGATTTTAAAGTTAAAAATAGATTTTAAAGTTAGAGTGAAGACAAAAGGTTACTGTAATAAATACTTTACATATTTTAAACTAAAGATTTTGAATATTTGTAATATGGTGTATATGTTAACACGTATTTAAGCCCAAGAAAGCCAACCTCAAACATATAAATTATTCTTTGATAAACAAGTCAGTTTGAACTTAGCTTAAAAGTTTCTATCAGACCATGTGTAGTGAGGTTATAAAACATGTGACAAATGTGTAAGAAATGAGGGTTATGGGGGTTATATAACTTAAGTGTTTAGTGGGCTATATCCAATTATACATATATATGTGTAAGAAAGAGAAACACCATGACACGCCGCTATGCATATCACGGAGGGAAAAAATTGCCCATAGCGCCCGGGGGGTGGTGTACCCCGCGCTATGGGGCTTGATGGTGGTTAAGGGTGTCATATAAGGCTCGACTACATCTGGCCTTAGTTCATCACGCTCGAGTTTGATTTTGAAATCGGTGCTTGATTGAACTTGAGTCATTTTTGAATCTTCCAGTTTTAAGGCGACGATAAAATTGAGTTTGGCATTATAATGAGTCGACTCAGCTTGATTATATCCTACTTTTGATGATGTCATAGAAATTTCATTCAACTTTTTTAGGATTTAAAAAGGCATCCATCAAGCTTATATACTTTATCTCAATATAAAAGTGAGTATGTGTTTATGGATAAATAAAGAGATGCTCCCAATAGACAATACTAATAGGAGGGTGATTAGAAATTTATGGATTAGCGTGTTTGTTCCCACCATACATCAAAAAAGGAAAGTAGGGAACCACTCATCGGATCTCATATCTCACTAGTCACTACCCAATGACATTCCCATTCAACCCCACACGTTATTTCTACTTTGCTTTTATAATAAATAGAATACAAAACAAAGAAGCAAGACTATTTAATTGGTAAATTAAAATGTGAGTAAAGTGTAATTTGCGTCTCTAAATTAGGTAGCTAGCGTCAGCTCGCATCCCCCAAATGAAAATTTTGCTGCGTGAGTCCCTGTTTCTTAAAATTTGCTACACTCTGAGTCTTTTTGTTAAGAGTTTGTTAGTTTGACGTTAAGTTAAAGGTATTTGGTAACCTCACCATATTAATTTTTTTTTAAACAAAGAACCAAAGAAACCCTAATTACTAATCTTCATCATTTTCATATCTCATAATCTTCATTTCATCATATTTCAAAACAGTAATCTTCATACCTTCATCCTCATCTTATTCTAAATCTCCATCCTTTCAAACTAGAAGTTCACCACTATCATGCTCATACAACGGACAACCCAGATCTCTCTGTCTTTCACTTAAACTCTACGTTCTCTCTATATAAAGCACAATGGACACATATCAATACCCTCTTCTATTTTTTTAAATTCTTGAGGATGGTGACTAAAAGTTGGGGGTTCGATTGGTGGTGGAGGTTGTGCCGAAGAAATGGGGTTTTGAGAGGACATAGCGAAATCTGTGATAGTCCGCCAATAGTTTTCAGATTTGCAAAAGGAGAGAGCCGACGATGGTTTTTAATATATGCAAAATGAGATGGCCGATGATGGTTTTTCAGTTTTGTAGTTTTTGATGCTTGATTTAGTCAAAATTATGGAAGTTTGAGGGTCACGATTTGGTTTGTGAATGAGTTTGATCCAAGACAAGGTTTGATTTGAGTATTCTCAAACGTGAGGATTAAAAAGGGTTTTGTTTTGAGATGAGATGAAGATATCTTGATGCTCTTTGCAAAAACCCACCAAAAAAATTCAAATTTTCGCACCAAAGATGTCCATAAATCTCCCAAGCGCACAGACGTGTGCGAGTTATCCCCACTGGTGTTTACCTAAAGGTAAACAATATACAAGAAGTCCTCTTATAAACTACTTTTAGTTTTGTCATCACAACTATGTGCGACAAGTTGACAAAGCTTAATCTATTTTCCTCATCTTTGATTGTTCCAATCATACAATTTCGAGAGTCGATATCTCATTCATCTTAGCTTTATTTTAGACGTTGTTTGGTTTGTTGTGATCCTCTCACATGGTATGGTATAACACAAACCCACAAATCAATATTTGTACCACACATATATAAATATATTTCTCTATGTCCAAATCCATTTTTTACTAACCATTTTTCCAATAGTATATTCAAATAAGGCAATGCATTTACGTAACTTGGTTACTAATTACAACATTTAGTTATAACTAGTTTTGTATTAAATATTTATTTCTAAGATTAAAAGATAAATATTTGATAGTTTAATAATGTACACATTAAACATGTAACATTCATTGTCCGTTTTGTTTGATACGATTTTATATAACTTATGTTATATTATTATGTTACCTAAAAGGAGACTTATCATGAGCTCTTTGTTATCGAATTACTTACTCTAGTTAAAACACGTTTGATTTTGAAGCTTAAGCTAATCCATAACCAATACGTTGATACTCTTATGCTAATAATATTTTAGCTCACACATTCTTCATACGCTTAACACTTTTTTATATTAAATGGAGAAACAATCTCATTTATTATTAGTTAATTATTATATATGTAAAAGCTGAAAAATAGAATAATAAGATAAATAAATTGTGGCATCTTTATCTTTGGGAGGATTTGATTTGGTTGATCAGGTGTACGATCTCCAATATCCACCCAACTTCGGTGAATCTTTCTTGGCAAGTGGACCCACCACCGCCACTGTATTGTATTATTTTAACAAGATTAAATCTCGTCCATATGCAAGTTATTATATTTTAAGGCTATTTGCACACCAAGTGTGTAGATAGACAGCTTTTTTGTCCTATATCCATACCCTGCAGTGTCGAGCTGTGGTCAAAGTGTGACGTTTTGGTCTGGTCAATTAGACAAAGACTGACAGTTGTATGACGGGTTAACAGATCGGACCAAAACGCCGAGCTTTGGCCGCGTTTTGGTCCTCTCAACCAGATAAAAGACTGACACCCCGGTCACCCTGTTGTCTGGTTGACTGGACCAAAACGCGGCCAAAGCTCGGCGTTTTGGTCCGGTCAACAGACCTGTCAGACACCCGTTAGTCTTTTGTCTGGTTGACCGAACCAAAACATCGTGCTTTGACCACAACTCAACACTTCAGAGTGTGCATATAGGACAAAAGGTGTGCCAATAGGGACACCCTATTTTAATTGTTGATTATTTAAGGTGTTTATTATGGTTAAAGTAGTATAATTATGTATTTTTTACTTGTATGTTATTCCTTCCTTTATAAATAAAAGAAATCACGTGACAAGATATTAATAACCTTTTTATTTAAATACTATAAAAAAGGTAAGATAGATGATGTACATGTACTTATCAATAATAACTAGAAAGATTGCCCGCGCTATACTGCGAGAGTTCAGTCAATATTTATTTTGGTTAAGTATAGCAACCGAACAAAGGATGCTAAAAAGAATATCGATACATGTTTTACATCGAACGAAAACTATAAAAATAAATTTAAATTAAACAGCGGGACAGACTGATTTTTAAATTAATTGTAAATGAAAACGTAACGTTATCTTAAATATAACTTAAAGAACCTAAAACTAAAACACTTAACATAGAGAAAAGTAAAAAAAGTTAAATATAATAAAGTCCAGGAAAAAATCAAATAAGAAACGTAAAAGGCAATATGATGAAAACACTATTCACACAACTTGCTAATTGTAATTTTCTGTCAAGACATAGACCAACTGAAAACGTACAAAAAAATAAGCACGAAAACGGATTATATTTGACCTGACATATTTCTGAAAAAAAATTGCGTCGAATCATAAACCAACTTGACTTTATATTGACATGTGCTTATTAATAAGCACGTAAGAAAATAGTTACAACGCGTTGCGACGGTGTCGAAACGTATCGTGACTCAAATTTATACCGTTTAATAAAAACGTATTATGTTTCACATGAGTCAATTTTGGAAAAAAAAATCACGGTAAAACGTAAAACAACCAAAAACGTATATAATAATAAGCATTAAAACATATTATATTTGACCCAATTTATTACCGGAAAAAAAACATAAATGAATTTGAATTTATACCAACATGTACATAAAAATAAACACGTAAAACTCGATTAAAAAGTATTTAAAAAGTTAAAGGGTTGTAATTGTTAACACTAAAAGTTAAGTGGTAAAAATATAAAATAAAACAAAAACATAAAAGACAAAACAAAAAAGACAAAAGATAAAAAAACAAATTGCAAGTTATTGTTCATGTAACTTGCAATTGTTGTATTGATAATTTATACCAACATGTACATAAAAATAAACACGTAAAACTCGATTGAAAAGTATTTAAAAAGCTAAAGGTTTGTAATTGTTAAAGCTAAAAGTTAAGTGGTAAAAATATAAAATAAAACAAAAACACAAAAGACAAAATAAAAAATAAAAAAAAGAAATTGCAAGTTACTGTTCATGTAACTTACAATTGTTGTATTGATAATTGTTAACGCTAAAAGTTAAGTGGTAAAAATATAAAATAAAACAAAAACACAAAAGACAAAACAAAAAAAAAAAAAAAGAAATTGTAAGTTACTGTTCATGTAACTTGGAATTGTTGAATTGATAATGATAATAATATGAAATGGCTTATTGAAGAATTCCTAAGATGTTAACCAACTTAGAACTAGTCCCTTTCAAACATTATTAATCATTTATCATTTCTTGAACATCTTTAAATTGTCACAAATTCTATTATTGGGATAGGTTGGATTGAAGCTAATACAGAAATGAAAGGTGTTTAACTCACTATCTAAGTCTCCAAACACTATTTATGTTTGGAATGCAATCGTCTAATCAAATCACTTGGTTGTTTAGATGATTTAGATGATTTAGTTTGTCTAAGTAGCTTCCAAGAAATCAAAGTGAATCAACCATACATCGTCTCCGACATTTTTCATGTTGGGTATGTACACGTCTTGGTTGCTCTCATTTAGCTACTTAGTAGATTTAGATACTTGTTAGTTTACATACTTATGTTTCATGGCCATCCGAATCATCCTTATGATAATTTGTGTATTGGTGAACAAAAGGGTTAATAGATTCATCCAACCTATGCATGACCATACTTGACAATCTATGACTTAGACTTCGAATTATGACTATATACATATATACAGTATCTAATCTAAAACCAAACCATGGTACTTACCAAAATAGTGGTATGCTATTATGTGTTAAGGTGGATAATATCTTAGTTCTTGATTCCTCAATTTGGACTTCTAATGGGTGAATTAGCGCCCATGACACACACACTAAACATAGTGTCTGAATGAGTATCTAGACAAAGATGTATTTTTGAATATTTTCATACTTATAAATTTGCGAATCCATTCCATCTACGAATCCAAGAACTCACACACCTTTGTCTATCATTTTAAATAACTTCGGTGTTCCATCCTCCGAAATGTTCAAGACTCACTTTGTGGAAAGCATTTGCAAACCGTGAGTATACTCAACCCTCTTTCGTTTTAAACCACTTTTGGGTGTAAACATGTATAATCTATCAAATACACAAGAAACACACAATCAATCTTATGCAAACACTCAATCCTTTAAAAGCATGCTACTTGTTATACTTGACCTTTATACATGCTAGAACACATTCATGCAAACTACTTATCATTAGCTTCGCGAGCCTACATCATATATAGCGCTATAGGAATAGCACACCACCCATTTTGGTGTCATTGTTAAGTATTTATAATAATGGTCTTGTTCACTAGTTGATGAGATTATGCTAGTGGATACTTTGGTTTGACACTTAGGTTATGCATGCTAGTATGATTGTTAAACTTAGTATAAAGATTGCCATGTTGGATTTGAGACTTTTATCATATATGCTATGTAGACCAAACTTGTATGCTCACCAATCTATTTTGTGTTAATGGATACTTTAATACATGTTGCATGAAATTGATGACGAAATCTCAAGAAAACATTAAGGTGGTCTAGAAACGTCCCGAATATTTCGTTTATGTATTTCTTTATGTTTAGTCATCTTTAGATCCAAGTTGTTGTACTTTCTCTTTCGAAACAATGCATTTCTTTTTAGTATGAAATGAAATGAAATATGGTTTATTAAATTATTGTCATTTTAATACGTTATGATGTTTTGAGCAATCTCGTTCGTCTCACTCGGATGTTTCTGCCATCGATCGAGAAGTGACAATTCATTTCGTGAATCTTGTACCAAAACTAGGCAATTGTTAACTCCTCCTATTTTGCTCCTTTCCTTCTCCAAGTATCACACTTATTATTAAGAGAACATTGCTTAACATTTGAGTTAACGACTCTAATGGAGAGAGTTCCACTTCGCTAGACGGCTCCCGTCTCCAAACCTACCCCTAATCTGCTGAATCAAGACCCGATTTGCACTCCACTATGCTGGCTCTTTTGTGGACAACAAGTCTAAACAGTTCAGCGAACTGTTATTTTAAAGTCCCATTCCCAGCCCAATGGTCCAGCCAAAAGAAAGTGTTTTTTTTTCATAACCAACCAAAGAAATAAGGTTTGATTGGATGGACAAATTCATTTAAGAAGAAACCTTATCCACTATCCCTATATCTCCCCAAATGCCCATGATTCGTTTATTAAAAGGAACCAAACATACCCCCTTTTCGTGATACGAATGCCTGAAATAACTTGAACCCAGATAGCCGATGGAACCATTTTGTACTTCCACCACCATTTGGTGATGAGCGCAAGATTTAAGCTTCTAATGGCGCCTATTCATAAACCCCCTAATGTTTAGGCCGAAGCATTTTATCCCACACTATCCACTTGATTTTTCTACCCCCATTATTGTATCCCCAGACAAAATTACTTCTAATCTTTTCCAACGTTTTAATAACCCCTGTTGGAGATTTGAAAAGAGAGAAGTAGTAGTTTGGAAGAGCTCCATGTACCACTTTCACCAACGTCATCCTACCCGCCAAAGATAAGTTTTTCCCCTTCCATCTCGAAAGTTTGCTATTGAATGTGTCGATGATAGGCTTCCAATGTTTTATTCGCTTCATGTTGGCGCCTATGGAAGACCAAGGAAGGTAAAAGGAAACGTACCAAATTTGCAATGGATATGACTCGTCATACTCTCCACATCCTCTTCACTCGGCTTGGACCCATAGATGCAAGGTTGACTTTGAGGTCGGAACAAAGAAAGAAGCATCTTAAAATACGGTTAATAGTCAAGATGTTTTGCTCGGACCATATGACTACAAAAACCACATCCTCCTCAACCACTCTATTCATGACCACCTTTAGGAAGTGATATGCCTTTAAAGACATCCTCCCCAACCGCTCTATTCATGACCACATTCAAGCTTCCAACATTATCACCAAGAGAAACTGAGAAATGGGGTCTCCTTGTCTAAGACCCTTATGAAGTTGGAACTCCAATGAAGGAAATCCATTAACAAGGACCGATGATCTTCCTGATTTTAAATAGGCTCTCATCTAGTTTCTTCATAGGCTGGGAAAGCCCATTCCCCTAGGAATATCCAAAAGAAATTTTCAATTCACCAAATCATAAGCCTCTTGGAAGTCAAACTTAAACACTAGGACCCTTTTTTTACATACTTTTATCCAAGATAATACTTCACTAAGAAGTAGGGGTCGGCTGGAAATTCTAACACGAACACGATAACACGACACGAACTTACATGAAGTTAACAAATATCGTGTTTAACCTTAATAGGTTTCGTGTCTATAACAGGTCGACACGATAAGACTTGTTTAATTTCGTGTCGTGTTCGTGTTTACCTATTTTGTGTTCCATGTCTTATCGTGTTCATGTCTCAACAGGTCGTGTTCGTGTCTTAACAAGTCATGTCAGGCACAATATGACCTGTTAGACTTAAACCATTATATAATACATTTAAGACATATTAATGGCTAAATAGCAAACATGTAGTGTTCATTTCTTAACATGTCGTGTTCGTGTCTTAACAGGTTGTATGATACGTTGATAAATTTTTCATGTCTTAACAGGTCGTTTTGTGTAACTTGTTTATTATCAGGTTCGTGTTCGTGTTTAGAAAATCTGACACGATAAGATTCCGTGTCGTGTTCGTATTTACCAGTTTCGGGTTCATGTCTTATTGTGTTCGGGTCTTAACATATCGGATTGACATGATATGCCAGCCTGACGTGAAGTCGTAGTCTCACGTAAATTTAATCCAAATACTACTAATTAGCTAGCAGTAAGTGGGTATCGAACACAGGGAGTTTGTGGAAAATGTGTTTACTATGTAGCTTTTTAAATTAACTAAATTAAACTAAATTGCAGAAAAGTAATTTCAATGATTTTGATTGTTTGGTTTTAAGAACTAAATTTAACTAGGTAAATTGCAAATCACAATTTGGGTGTAAAAACAGATTAGGAGAAAGCGACCATCCTAGACTTTCGGTTTACTTTTGACATTTGTGTTAAAATTCACTAGAAAGAATCACATAGACATGATTCATGTGTGATTGCTTGTTTGTGATAAAAGGGAACTAAGTACTCGGATTATGAAAATGCGAGGTTGTTACCCGATGACCAATTAACTAATATTCAACCCTAATCCCTCCCGTGATATCTCGATTTTCAACGACACCAAGAACGTACGATTTAGATTAAGATCAAAACATCAATTAACAAATTACAAACAAACATTCACTCATCATAATAAACCAACAAAAAATGCAATTCTATTATTCTAGAAATACGAATCAAAACACAAAAGTCTTAGACAAACCTTCAATCTAGGATGATTACCATAAATTTAGCCACACATTGCTTGGTGAATCATCATACCGACAAGTCTAACGTTCATACAAATTAAAAACATAAACCGAATGATCAGAATTGTTCACCAAGACTTGCACAAGCCAAAATTCACCAGAAACTGCCCTAGAAACGTTCCCCAATGATCAGACAATGAAAAGACACTTGAAAATGGACTTTTATGGGGCAGTTACACAATTCACGCTGGGCATCACCGTAAGCTACGGTGCCACCGTAGCCTACGCTGGCTATCTAAAACTCCTACGGTGCTCATTAACTGGACTGCGACACAAATAACAAACCAGCTATCACCGTAACCTACGGCGGGCGTCGTAGGCTACGGTGAACCCTGAATTTCACTCCTTCATTTTTTATCAAATCTTCAACTCTTCATTTTTACTTCACCAAATACGAGCTCCAAGCGCAATAAAACCATTTATTTATGCTCTTTTGTGCATGCAAAGCCAAACGCACCGTAGTTATCTCATTCCAATAATTAACCTAGTTAAGTGTGAAAGATTACATAGTTTAGAGCTCATAAGGGTTGTCCCGCGGACCACCCGTCACAGCCCTAAGTAGGGGCTGTCTAAAATTGATCTACCTTCAATGAACCCGGATTGAACCTTGCGACAACTGTAGAGAGTACCGATTTTAGACGGTTGGCGAGAAATTTTGCAATCACTTCGTAAATAACCCTATAAGAGATATAGGCCTAAAATCTCCAATGACAGGTGGGTCCCGACCTTTGGGAATAAGAGCTATGAACGACGAATTACACACATGAGCAATCCTTGGGTTCTAATAGAACTGTGACATAAATCTTATAAAATGTGGCTCAAAAGCATTCAAAAACTTCTTTATGAATTTGAAAGTAAACCCGTTTAGACAGGGGGCTTTGTCTCAATCGCAATCCCACACCGCCTTTTTCACTACCTCAACGTTAGAAAAAAGGGGTTACAAGGTTCTTAGCCTCGTACGTCGTCAATCTTTTGAAACCTTCCATAGAAATCTTCGGTCTTTTCTGTCGCGGTTCAGAAAATACCTTTTTAAAAGTTGCTCTAAATTTCTTTTTAATGATCGCCGAGTTTGTCACCAATCTCCCTTCGACCCAAAGATGATTAATTCAGTTATTTGCCTTTCTGATGTTGACAAATTTATGAAAGAACGAAAAATTTTTATCTCCCATCTCTTGCCCAATTAATCTGTGATTTCTTTTAAAGATCGCTCACCCGCATCTTCTCGAAATTTTTGATACGTTAATTGCACTCCACTCTTTGATTTCTTAGCTTTTGTGAGACTTATAGTGGTGACGACTAAATCCAAGGATTTTACTTAAGACACTGCTAAAAGTAAATCTTTTGTGAGACCCTAAATACCACGTCTCAACTTTAGTATCAAATAACTTGAATGTTTTCCAATTTTTAATACAATAATTTACATAATAGTAAATTTCCCCAATCAAAAAAGTTAAGAAAGGAACTCTGTCCTTGGTACTTCACAGGATACCCATCATCCCACCTCATAAGGGTTATGATGCCGGCAAATTACCTCTGGATACCATCCACTTGATCTGGGCACCACAAGGGTCGAACCCGCGTCACTACAGCTTCACATGTAGGCAATGAACTTCATTGGTAATGGGTAGCACTGAGCCATAAACAAACAGTTACATGCATAATTAGTCAATCAGATAACTATGAATGAGATATCAACTCAAAAGAATAATACTAGCAATTAATATACTTATTGTAAGTAGAGTTGCACAAAAAACCAGGTTCCTGGCTGGCTAACCTGACCCGGAATACTTGACTAGGAACAGTTTCAATCATACCTGATAGGGCCGGTCCTGAGGATTCAAGTGCCTCGACCGGGCTAGAAAAAAGGCCCTTAGGCCCTAACGAATTATATAAATTGATTTATTAAACGATGATTAACGTTATAACAATGGGTAAACCTCATGGATTCTAACCAAAATTAACTCTACTCATTAACACCTAATTTACATAAATATGTAAAGAACTTTAAATCTTAATCTTACTCAAATAAATCTGTGAAATCCACAATTACTAGCTTGCTTCTCTTAAATGGAATTGCAGTAAAAAACTAGTCTGGTTCTCTAGGTCTAGCTTTTCGCCACATGAAACAAAATTTTAAAGCTTTATCTAAGGTGTGCATGAGTCGGTTTGGTTTGGTTTTTACCACTAATCATAACCATACCCATAACCGCTAACTTTGGTTATAGATTTTCTTAACCATAACATAATGTCGTCGTGGTCAATCGGTTATGGTTCGGTTTTGGTTAATTTCGGTTATTAACCAAAAACTTTGACTAAAATTAACTTTTCTGCTAAAGTTAAAAATTATACGCCATTAGGCCTACAATATAAGAATGAAACCCACCATGTTGGACTTAGCTTGGGCTTTTTTATAAGGCAACAAAGACTACACTTTTGGTTAAACTACCGACGTGAGGTCCATTTTAATAAAGTAATTATGTAGTCAGTGTTATACAGAAATTCCATACGACCATAACACATAGTTCTTCCTTAAAATAAAAGGGCATCTATATCAATATCATTTTGTTACTAACATACTTTTATATTAGTAAAACCCTCTACATGGTTATTTAAAACATAATCAATTATATAGAATTTTAGACTTAACATTACAAGTTTGGTTCGGTTTCGGTTATATTAGTTAACCAAGGCTTCTTAACCATAACCGATTGGTCTGTTAACCAAATTTCATAACCATAACCATACCCATCGTTTATGTTGGTTATTGGTTAAAATCAGTTCGGTTACGTCGGTTATGGTTCGGTTATAGATTATGACAGTTAATTTGTTCACCCCTAGCTTCGTCTGACTCATTTAAATATGTAAAATCCACAATCACTAGCCTAGGTGCTTCTCTTAAATGGAATTGCAGTTCAAAAAAAAAAAACTTAGCTGGAGTGAAAAAGGAACTGAAACGATAAAATATGGGAGGATATGGACTCGAACTCGCTACTTCCTTGCATAGACGCAAAGAAAAAAAATCAAAATTTAGGCCCCCGATAAAAAGAGGCCTCGGCTGGGGGTGCGGCTCGCCCACCCCTACGGCCGGCCATGCTACCTTACCTGGGGGTAAAGACCGGTTCCAGACCTGGGTTTAGAAAAAAGAACCGAGCCGAAACCACCAAAACCAGTTCCACCTCTACCCGGTAAGACCCAGACCCGAACTAGCCAAAAGCCGAAAAAAAACCCGGCCACAATGGTCAAAAACCCAAATGTACCTAGAACCGGTTGTTGGCTTTGTTGACCAAACCTAGACCCAGTTCCGGTTCTAAAAAAATGGGTTTATGCACCTCTAATTGTAAGTTTATATTTGTAACAAATGCAATTTAATTAACTTATCTAATAAAAGTGAAAGTGTAAAATACAATATTCCTTAACGTACGATGCGTACGCGAAACAATTATTAAACGCTAAATTTTTATATAACATGCTTGATTAGGCTTTACCACATGCATGATTTCTGATTTCGTTCATGCTTGATTATGTGTTTTTGTTCATGCGTGATTAAGATTTGATTTTTATAACATGTGTGATTTAATATTATACGCATCGCATGTTAAAAAATATTGTACGTTAACATTCCCCTGTTAAATTTCTAAATGTAAATTTTTTGTTGAAGCATATCTAAAGACCAAGTATAATAAAACTTACCATAAAAAGAAAAAAATACATAAATACATGATACTGTGTATTAACATGTGCTAATATTAATTTATTCCATGTTTGAAGATTTTGGTGGGTCAGAGGAACATGTTTGAAGGGAGGTTCCATGTTTGAAAGAAAACATGAATGAATGGTGGTTCCCTTGATGGTAGGGAGGTTCCATGTTTGAAGATTTTGGTGGTCAGAGGAACAAGATCTTATTTAAATAATCATGAGATTCTGAAACTCTTTCATATCTTCTGTCTTAATCAGTATTCCGATCAGGTATTAACATGTGCTAATATTAATTTATTCACAAAAATTCAAAAGTTTATTAATAGATGAAAATTATATTAATTAAAGTATGTAACATAGTTACTTATATGTTTCGTATTTTAGAAAAAAAAATGTACCCCTTGGGCCTTTGACCTACTTTTGAAGAAAATGATGTAGGTATGCAAACAATAAATACTCTTTAAAAAACTTGACGTAAAAATGAAGAAAAAAATCACTGAATTTATATATTTTTAAGTATTTCTAGTGATACGTAAAGACAAAACAATATCTGACATAGATACTAACATATACTGTTTTTTTTTTTTGTGCTTATTTCGTTTTAAAATTATAATGTATTTGAATTCGAAAGTAAATTAATTAAAAGAAGAATATATATCTTTCTAAATAAAGAAGAATCGGACTCTTTTGTCTCTTTGATTTGTTGTATTGACTTTTGGACCACACAAAATTATTTAAATAGATCTTTTGACTTTGAATATCTGATAGTTTGCATTGTTTTTTCAACATCACACCAAAAGTTACCGATGTAAAAACTACAAGAAAGTAACGTTGAATTCTATTTTCTCTTGTTATGATTCTGTTTTATTAATAATAAATGATAAAATAATATATAAGAGAGGTGTTTGTGTTAAAATATAAACCAAAGAATATTTAAGAATAAATGTATTCACGTTACAAGGTTAATATAAATATTAGTTAAGATATTTCCTTTTTAATGGTAAATTTCATTTACAACTAGCTAAAACGTCCCTCTAACAAGCAGCTAGAGTGACGTGACATAGTCATACAACACAAAACAAACAGATTACAAATTCATACATTTCCACCTATTCCAATTCAAGGCTAGACCTTTAGATCTATTTGAAATCCACATGAAACTTGAAACCTTTATGTCCGCCAAAATTGTCTCCACTTTTATATGGGTATGTGAGAAGATTAAATTGTTACGAGCTCGTCAAATACACCAACACGAAATTATACTAGTTCTTAACTTCGAAGCTTTAAATGCTAAATTGGTACTATGATCTTCATTTATGTATTAGTGGTTTATTTACTTTTGTCATTTAATGTCAAAATTCAAAATTGCACAATTTTTCTCTCTGACATTTTAGAAACATGTCATTTCAGTGCAAAAACTAACCATAGTTAAAAAATTCAGTTAGCTTAGAGGTAACCACTGTCAAAATTCCAGCTGGCCGGGATCAAACTCGTGACCAGCTGCTTAAAAACAAACAAATTTTACCCCCTAAGCTTACTGAATTTTTTAACTGTGGTTGTTTTTTACTGAAATGGTACATTCCCAAAATGTTAGAGAGAAAAATGGTGTAATTTTGAAATTTGACCTGAAATGGCAAAAGTGAACAAACCATAACATGTAAATGGCACTTAACTCAATTATTAATAATAAATTGTATCCTAGCTTGATTAATTCATGTTATAAACATTAATGGGTTAAAATGATTAACAAATACGCTATAATGACATTTAAAAAACAATATTCATTCATATTTGGAGTGTTGGTTAAGTTATTCATTTAATTTGAGCACAAATCAAACGTGTTTATTAAGTAATGATGTTCAAGATATAGTGTTTTGAATAATATAATAATATATATACTTTTTATAGTATGGATAGTGTTTTAAATATTATAATAGTATATACATTTTTAATACTTTTATTATTTAATGCTATAATACTAATTAGTTTCTTTGCTTTTTAAGTTGGATAACTTGATGTCAATTGGTACTGGTATCGAAAATACCGGTACGGTCTGGTTTGTTATCAGTACATGAAGGTAAAACTCGCAACAGTCTGGTACAAAAAACGGCAAAACTCGGTACCGAATTGATTTTGAAAATCTTTTAGTTCCGGAAATTCGGTACTCCTGGTATCATTTGCTCATCATTGATCACAAGTACTGTACGAACAACGGTATCGTGCAACTTTTTTTGTTGATTTTTTCAACTTTTAATGATTTTTTTTTGTTTCAGAAGTAGGGATGAGTTCGGTGCCAACCGATACCGAATTAGTACTGGAACCGAAAATACCGGTTTACTGCCGCTATATAAAGGTAAAAACCGGTAGCGAACCAGTACCAGGAACGCCAAAAGTCGGTACCGAATTGGTACTTAAGATATTTCGGTTCGGAAAATTCGGTACTGGTACCCAGAACCATTTGCTCATCTCTGACCACGGGTTTCATACGAACAACATATTACCATACAACTTTTTTGGTTGATTTTCTTTTGGTTATCTTTTAGTGTTTTTTTTCTATATTTTCTTTTTATTTTTTCAGCGGTTCCGTGCGCGACGCGCTTTGTAGTGATTTCAAAACACATGTAAACACGGATTAAATAACAAAAGAAGTACACCGCAACGCGGCGATTATCCAAAACCTAGTTGTAGACTTTAAAGTGAAATTATGCATTTCATGCCAACTCAAAATTTAATAAATTTAATCAATTGACAATATAATTACTTTAAAAACTGGCAACGAAATTGGTGACCTATTAATTCAATTTTGTACTTTACAAGCTGCAACAGAAATTGAAAAGGATGTTCAATTTACCTCTCCCGAAAATCATGCTTTGGATAGTAAAGTTTCTCAATTTTGAGGCTTTTACAAGATCCAAAGTAGCTTTGTTATCCTTTTTAGCAATGTTTATAGGTCACCAAATTTGAATATCTTATTTATGTTAATATTAAAATAAAATAAGTAATTTTTTTATCCTTCATGTAATTGTTTGAAATATATGTTAATGTGATACATATTATATTTGTTTAAATTATATTAAAAAACACATAGCTTACTAAAATATTGAAACTTGGTAATAAAATATTAAGTATAATATTTAAATAGTATCAAAAAGGTAATGTGAGATAACGTAATAGTTTTAACAATGAAAGTAAAAGCATTTTGTATATAACTAGAAGAGTAAATTACAATTTTGGCCTCTGTGGTTGTATCAATTTCACTGTATTAGCCGGAAAAAGAATCTTTTAATATCTGTACCTCCAACGTTATTTTATTTAACTATTTTAGCCCTTATCAGTAACACTATCCATCACCTTGATCATGTGCACCTGATGATGTCTATTAAAGTAAATTACTTTTTTTTTACTTCATTATTTTTTTAAATTATATTAGATTAAAGAATGGCACACTCATTCTTCTTCATCAATATACATCCCCATCAAAGATTTCCATTTGCAGACCTTTTTCTCTTTCTTCTTTCTCTCTCTCTCTCTCTATTAAGCCTTCTCAAGTCGTCACCCTAATTTCCCCATGAAATCTTCACTTGATGGATCCAATCTGTCACTTTCTACTCAGATTCCTCCCCACCATCCTGATCCACCTTTAATTTTGACATCTAATCCGTCTGATACCCCCAAAAGTCGCATAAATGCAGAGGGAATTACTCCAATCAATCCCATTGATGATGATTTGCGGTCCCCAACTGATTTAATTTCGCCTCTTCAAGATGCGTCTGATGTAATTTTGACAGAATTTTTTTAGAATTTGTGCAGTTGGTCTAGGGTTAAATCAGGTTACTAAGGTCGAGGGTACTAGAACTTGTGCTTTGGTCAAACCCAAATCGTGCTCCCCTAAGAGCGGTACTAGAATCCAGCGAGGCAGGGGAATCCAGAATTGAATCAAAGAGTTGAATTATTTTAGGTGTAAAATCTAAAGATGCTCAAAACCCTTGTGATTTATTTGAAGATTTACATTTAGATAAAGTAAGTTGTGTTGTTGAAGTCTAGGTTGCACGGGGACGGGGACGGGGACGGGGTACGGGGACGGGCACGGGAAACGGCAAAACTAAAAAATTTAAGAAGCGGGGACGGGACGGGTACGGAAAAAAAAACATATAAAAAAATAAATATATATCAAAGATAATGTAACACAAAAACTCAAATTAGCTATATATTGATGTAAAGCTTTACTAATCTAATCAAACATTAACAAGCAAATCGCTTTCAAGTTCCGGTTCATCTAATGAAAGATCAGCAAACTCCAAATATCCTACATCTTCCATCGAGTCAAAAGCATCTCCACCCACATCCCACATATTTACAACATCGTCTGGCGCCCTAGACAAAAGCCGAAGATTGTTGTGGACGTAAACCAAGTCTTGAGCACGACTTGTAGTCAATTTGTTCCTCCTAAGCGAGTGGATAAAAGCATAGGTGCTCCAATTTCGCTCAGCACACGAAGACGAACTTGGTTGTCCAAGTAATTTAAAAGCTAAACTTTGGAGAAGAGGGGTTTGAGCACCAAAGTTAGCCCACCATGACTTGGGTTCCATAGTATCCATCTTTGTAATACATGTTAAATCTTCAAAAGGACCAACCTTCATTGAAAACAAAGCATACTCATCCAAGACTCTATCATGCTCATCATCATTAGGAAACAATCTCTTAAAACAAGTCCGCCTCTGTTGTGAAATTTCTCCATCCCTATGAGGAGGGACTCTTTCACTATTCTCAAGTAACCATGCGTCACTATAATATCTACAACATTTAAAAGTAAAAATATAAATACATAATAGAAACCAATCATGTAAATTTAAATCATATACCTTGGATTTAAAGAGTGTGCTAAACAATGTAGAGGAGTGTTATTCTTCGTCCACCGAGCCACTAATACTTGATACACAACATCATAAAAGATACTACGAGTAGATAAGGGACGTTTTTCTTTCTTGTAAATCTCGGCCTTCACCTTCTCAATCATTGAATCCCACATCTCATATACGGAATGAAGACATGGTTTGTCGGTGTCACATACTCTGATCATATCATATATTGGTTTAGTAAAACTGAGAATGTATGATACTTTATCCCACCAATCGTCATCCAAAATCTTCTCTTTAACAGAGTTAGCTTTCACCGTGTCATCCTCTCTATAAGAAGCCCATTCATCATTTATGACCATAGCTTGTAGACCCTGTTTGACAAGTTTGAATCTCTTAAGCATCACAACTATTGAAGCAAAACGAGTATCAGCAACCGAAAGCAATCGAAGAGGAGTAAACTTGCTTAAAATAGACAGTCTCATGTTGTGGTTCATGATAAAGTTTTTTATTGCAACCGCATCCATGTGAACTTCTGTTATCCATTTGCATTCATCATATGTAAGTTGATTGGTTTCCACACTCCTTGGTGAACATATATTCTTCAACGCTAGATTAAGCGTATGTACCACGCATGGTGTCCAGTAGATGTTAGTAAACTCACTCGTGACAATCTCTCCAGCCGCCTTGCAAACTGATGCATTGTCGGTGATGATTTGCACAACATTTTCATGACCAATCTCGTTGATAACTTCTTTCATCAGATTAGCAATAAAAAACTTATCTTTGAATTCTCCAAAACAATTAACCGCCTTTAGAAATAAAGGTCCATTAGTTGAGGTAGCCATGAAGTTGATTAAAGGCTTTCGTGTAGGATCTGACCAACCATCACTAACAATAGACACACCTTTCTCTTTCCATGATAACCTAATCGGTTCCAATAACTTGTGCACATTCTCCTTTTCCTTTTGTAGCATGGTTGTTCTAAGCCTATTATAGTTAGGAGGTACATACCCTTCAATTTTGTTCTCTGCAGCAAACTTAAAAGCCCTTTGGTAGTGCGGGTTTCTTGCAAAATTGAAAGGTATACCTCCAGTATAGAACATCCTTGCTATCTCCTCATCAAGTTGGTCCCTTATTTCAACACCAAAAGCTTTTTGAATAGGATTTGAAGCGGGTTTTCTCCTCTTTAAGGGATTGCCAGCTTCACATGGCAACCCGACTTCTTTCGCTTTTGAATTGTTTTTTCTCTCTTCATATGCATCTTCTAACTTTTTCATTGCAACTTTATCACTCTGTGTTGCTTTCTTGCAGATAGCAATCCCATTACCTTTTATACAAATCAACAATAACGAATAATGAAGCATTAGTTTGTGCTCATTTGTATCCAAAATATACCTATTAAGAAAACAAGTTATATTTTACATGTTTAGGCACTATATAATCTAGGTTGAAAGGAGACATTTGACATTCGTCTTAGTTTAGCTCTCTTCTACGGTTCATCTAGTCATCTAGGAGACATTACATGTTTAGGCACTGATTATATTTTACATGTTTTAGGCGCGCCTTAACCTAAAAAAAGCGGCAGCCTGCGCGCCTCAATGCACCTAAGGCGGCGGTCTACGCGCCTCAGTGCATCTAACGCGCATCAGATAGCCTGCATTGACATATGATCATTGATCAGTGATCACTAATCACCTGTAGACTACTGCACTTGTAGCACAGAAAGGCCTGTGCGCCTCAATGCACCTAAGGCGGCGGTCTACGCGCCTCAGTGCATCTAACGCGCCTCAGATAGCCTGCATTGACATATGATCATTGATCAGTGATCACCTGTAGACTTCTGCACTTGTAGCACAGAAACGGCATGGCGCAAGTGTGAAACGGCATAAAATACAAAAAAAAAAACTAAACTAACACGCTTGCATTACCTTTTATACCGAGCAAGTGTGATCTAACTCTTGAATATGATCCTTGTCGATTTTCGCCACATACTTTGCACTTGAATTTCCAAGTTCCTCCCGAACCTTGCTTTTCTTGTTTTTCCACATAATCCCACAATGGAGGTTCATCTATAGATGATGATGATCCTTGTGTTTCTTCATTAGATGCCATGACTTTGCTTTATGGAGTTCGAATGGGAGAAGAGAAGAGTTTACGAAGAAAATTCGAATTGGAGAAGTGAAGATCGCCGTATGAAACTGAAAGGACGTAGGGTTTAAGCGTTTACGTATAAAGGACTTGGATTGGCTATGTTTTATAAATGGAATTAATATCTTTTTTTTTAAAAAACCGAAAATTTAACCGGGAAACGCGCATGAAACGTTTCGGTTTGCCGTTTCATTGCCGTCCCCTGAGCAGGACCGTTTCCTCCACGTTTCCTAATCGCCGGGGACGTTTCCAAGGCGTACCCGTCGTGTTTCCGTCCCCATGCAGTCCCCGGGACGGGAGACGGCAGCTCCATGCCGTTTCTGTGCATCATAGGTTGAAGTTGATGTTATGTGTATTTGTTGCAATGCCTGTAAAGTGTCTGGTGTTATATGAGTTTTCATTATCTTCTTCAACCATGGTTTTGAACAATTCAAATTATGGTGGAAACAGGGTGATGCCCAATTGATGAAGATGAAGATAGACTTGATGGAATGGTCTTTTTTACTCAATAGTTTATAAGTGAGTAGTTCAATTGACATAAATGGCCTCATGTGTGGTGCACATGAGCACTTTTTAACCAAGAAAATGGATAAGGTTAGTGATAGGGGCCAAAAAGGTTAGAAAAAAAAGACGTTGAGGGCTTAGATGTCAAAAGATTCCTATTTGGGCTCAAAGAGTTAAAGTGCCTAAACCACAGGAGTCAAAATCGTAATTTACTCTAACTAGAAACATAATGAATAGTATCAAAAAAAGTTGATATGAGATAACTAAATAGTTTTAACAATAAAAGTAAAACCAATTTGTTTATAGCTAGACACATAACACTTCCATAACTAATAATGTAGTGTTTGATCTTACTCACTAATTTGTATGTTATTACAAGTCGTTTGTTTCAACTACTACTTATAATATACGTACATAGTTTCTTTTTATTGTAACTACTGTATTAGTGTAATTTAAAGATAACAATACCCTTTTAACAAAAAAAAATGTTTGTAAAATGTGGTACCAACCACATTGGTATCTTGAACTAAGATGTTGCATTCTTTACGGTATAATCATTTATAAAGTCACACACATAATATAAAAGATATATATATTTATGAAGTTCTAGTTAGGTTAATTAAATGAGGGTGACATTTGGTAGCTAACATAAGAATGTTACAAATAACTAAAATAATTACTATTACACGGATAAAGTTATTCTATAAAAACTCATATGAATAATAAGGTACAAAGACTCATATAAATAAGAATTGTACAAAGAGACAATGCATCACAAAATATAACACAATGTCGAGCAAAATATAACACAATGTTGAATAAAAAAGACATAATGAATCACAAAAAGACAAAATGACGCAAGTATAGAAAAGACACAACAATGTAAATAAAAAGTTTAAAATCTACAAGCTAAACATCTAAAAACAAAAACCCAAAATCTTACATTGTTCGATAAGACGGTTCCAATGCCGCTAGAATGAGGTCAATCAGAGTCCGTTTGATACCCGACTTGTTGTTTTTACAAGACTTTATATTCGATCTTAGTCCTTATTACTTGATTCTAACCCTTGTTAGTTATAAAGTAGCGTAAAATAATTACTTTAATTCAAGAATAACTTCACTAATTATTCGTATGTTAAAAACTTTTAACAGTTTGTATATTACATGATATACCTTTACAAAAACATACAAAATGAAAAAAGATATTATAATAATAACTGAGAATCAATACACAGTATTTTTGTATTTCAAATTTTGAATAACAAATTGTGTGAATTAATAGGGCGGTGGGTCAGACCTGACAAAGAAGACATGTGTGATTATGCCTTCCAGATTTCGCAAGATCTCACAATCTCTTCACGATCCTGTCTCCACTCCTCATATATATTCACAACCCCATTTCCCTTTCATCCACAACATCTCCAGACTCTCAATCATTCACATGGAGACCATCAATGGTTGTTGCGATCAAATCACATCCCCCAACTCCAAAGAGTTGCACGTTCTCGCCGTCGATGACAGCAACATCGACCGCAAAGTCATCGAACGCCTCCTCAAAATCTCCTCTTTCAAAGTCACCGTCGTAGATAGCGGAAGCCGAGCGTTACAATATCTCGGTTTGGAAGAAGAATCGGATTCTACCCAATTCGATGTAACTTTTATTTCAGTACCGAGATGATGTCTCCTTATATATATATATATATATATATATGTATTAATTAGTTATTTTATGATGTGTTCAGGATTTGAAGGTGAACTTGATCATCACCGACTATTCGATGCCTGGAATGACCGGATTTGAGCTTCTGAAGAAAATAAAAAATTCTTCAACGTTGAAGCAGATTCCTGTAGTGATCATGTCTTCAGAGAACATTGTAACACGCATCGACCGGTAGGGTTCAAACAACACATACTAGTAATTTATTTTACTCCTCTTTCAAATTCTTGATATGCTAATATTGTAACTGGTGAATACAGATGTTTGGAAGAAGGTGCTGAAGATTATCTTCTGAAGCCAGTAAAGCTATCTGATGTCACACGGTTGAAGGATTCGATATTAAAAACCGAAACCACAGGGATTAATCAGTTACAATCAAACAGGAGTAAGAGGAAGAGAAATGATGTGTCATTTTCACCTCAACAACTTACACAGAAGCATGCTAGATTGTAGTAACCATATACATCCAGCTCATTGTTTCCCCTGCGAATTCTTTTGGTCACAAGTTGAAAAACTGGATCTTTTGCGCCTGCAAATTCTTTTACACGCCTGGTTTGTTCGATATCTTTTGAACAAACGATATGGATGCGTGTGATTTCACTATGAGAGTTGTTTTTGTTGATGAATGTACTCTCACGGGTGGCCACGCTACTCGGGCTGGTCTGTTAGACCCTCGTTAGGTTGGTTTCGACGAAAATTCTAGGTTAAACCGTCAATTAGGGTTTTAGAAAAACAACAAATCAAAGGGAAAAACAGTTGGTTACAGTTTTAGAACAACAAATCAAACCGGCCAGGTTGGGTGGTTCAATGGTTGATTTATACAACTTGGTGTCTGAACTAATTTCTTTTAATCATTATCATGTATACAATTTTTATACTTATAGGATCTTAGCAAACAAAAAACAATAGTACTAGACGCATGGGTCGGTTTATACGTTTGGTTTTCACGTTAAAACAGTCGGTTAAACCGTTAAAACTGTACTATGAATTAAACTGTACAAAACAACAAATCAAAGCGGACAGGTTGGGTGGGTCGGCTGTAATGGTCGATTTGTATAGTAACATCAAATCAAAGCGGCTTGGTTGGGTGGGTTGGCTTCAATGGTTGATTAGTACAATTTGGTGGTTTGAACTAATTTCTTTTAATCATTATTGTGTATGCAATTTTTATTATTATAGGATCTTCGTGAGCAAAATTAAATAAAAATAGTATTAAAAGCTTGGGTCGGTTTATAAGTTTGGTTTCAAGTTTGAAAGGCTAAACCATAAAACCGTTAAAAGTGTACTATGAATTAAATTGTATAAATCTCAAACACGTTGAGTTGTTTCGGTTTAAGCGGTATAATCATTTTCCAGGGCTTATGAACACACATAGTTTAAGCTATGTATTATTTATAAGATTATTATAAAGACATGTTGCCGTGAATTATGTTTTATAAATACATATTTTAGAATTCTATAAAATCATACACAAAATCAAATTTTCATAAATGCATAATATTAATTAGTTTAGGGGGTCATACACTCATACAGATTGGAATTGCTGTTGTGTCAAAGGATCCTAGGCTAGAAAAGTAGAAATCACATGGACCCCTCGTATCCTGTTAATGTATTTTATTGGAAGTTAAGTGGAATTAACGTGTGGATTTTTTAAAAATTGGTCAAGCCCCCAATATCCCTGAAAAGTCAACAAATATCCGCACCAAACTATAAAAAAATTTCAAGGTCATACAACGAAATTTGAAGGTATTACATGTTACAAAATAAATTTTAATTTATAAAATATAACTTTAGAAAAAGGCCAACAAAAGTGGTAAAACCAGGCAAACTACATAATGAAAATGAAAAAAGCAATCCACCTATGCTATGATACTCGTTACAAAATAATATCTATTACATTAAAATCCACACATCTTCGCAATCCAAATCATATTTCTCTTGCTTTTTATCCATAAGAATGCGTTTTCCTTTATGTCTTCCACTATTCTGGCACCCGGTGTATTAATACCATTGTTGTTTCTCGTCATCCAAATTTGCCACATGGTTGTCAAGAATACTACTCCAACCGCTTTCTTCCAATTATTTGACCCTCTCATAGTCTCCATATAATTCATCGCTTCTTCACACGAGCTGAACGTCAATGAGTTTGGTAACTTCAACTAGTTTTGTATGTTCCACCAAACTGATCTTGCGGTTACACAAGACAATAGCAAATGTTTAGCAGTTTCATCGTGTGTCCCATATCATGAGAATTCGCACAATCCTTCAGGCATATCGATTTTTGTTTTGCAATACAGTACATATTTGGTCAAGGATCACATAGCACCAATCCAGTTATCAATCCAGAATTTTGCTTCCGATCCTACACTCGCTTCGACCTCCAGACTAAATCTTATTGTGACACCATAAACACTACTCTGCATTTTTATAATATAAAACTTACGCTTCTGACTTTCCCTTCAATAAAAATTTGATAACTATATTTTTCGGTCAAAATGCTAGCCACTTAATATGTCTCATGATTGTTGACTTTAGATATAATAAATATATTAATTTTGCTCTTAAAAATCTTTCTTTTTTTCACGGAAGTAAACGCCACATGAATGAAATATTATTTTATATTTATATGTAATCTGTAATATACACATTTAAAAAAATCAAATCTTTTATTAAAGCACGACACAAAAAGATGGAAAATCCATGTAAGACCATGTTGTTTTAAAAAAGAAACATTTGATTTTTTTTGTTTAAAAATATCTTTTGTGAAACCTTATCTAAATAAATTCATACTTTATTGATGATAACTAGATTTTCCCTAGAAGAATAAATAAAGTTTATTCCCATTGTTAACCATAGAGGTAACAAGTTAGGTAAGACAAATGTTTGGATGATTAACAAATGAGAGAACGTTATGATAATAACGATGGATCATGTATCTACAAATGCGGGAACATCTCGTGCTTAGCGCGATAGGCTTACAACTTTTGTCGTAGATAATAAGATTGAGTTGAAATCTTATGTCTTGATTGCCATCTCCTAGACAAAACTCGACTTTTGAAATGTTGTAAAGGGGTAAAAAGTTTAAGAAGCATTTGAGTTATTTTAGGTTAAAGTTTGGAGTTTTACATGTGATTTGAAAAATGAAGCTCTCATATGTAATTATGTGTACACTGACATTATATAAGAGAATTTACATATTTGTTAAAAGATTTAAACATAAAGTTGGAAGGATTTCCGATTAAATATAAGGTTGTCAATCGGGTTGGTCAATTATTTATTTATTTATTTATCGTGTGAAGTTATGAGTATTGATGCCGTATTTCATAAATTGAATGATATATATGAATTTAAACTAGGCATTATGAGTCTATGACAACTTCAATGAAACAAAATCTTGGTAGGTATCGGGAGATCAAAAGAAAGCAATTATGTTGATGCATCAAATTGAATAAATAATTTTGGAAATAAATGCTTTTAGAAAATAAAAAAAATGATTTAAGGCGTAAACACCCAAGTCTTTTAAGTACAAATAGTCGAAATTCAAATACACTATCATTATATATACAAACTGATTGACAAATATGGTGCATTTCATACAAAACCATTTTATGTGAAAAACCGTGATTGCCAACATAAACACTTACACCATTCGTAGTGGTTTTGCTCAATAATGCCATAAAACGCCCCGCACACCGCTCCTCCGGGGTTTTTTGTCCAAAAATGTGTTTTGGCGTTTTTTTAACACGTCTCCTCTACTTGTCCACTTGTTTTTGACCAATAAGAACCTTCCAACTAATATTATTTGTTTGTTTTTTTTAAAAGATAATATTTAAGTAATTATTGTTGGGCATTACATCACTACTACCATACGCATGGTAACAACCTTATTCATCTTAATTAAATTATATATCTCTTGTTTATATATCATTATTATAGTAATAGTGGTATCACTAAAACTCATACCCAAAAGGGCCAACATTGACTCAGGGCCGGAACTATGGCCTGCCGTAGGTGGGTGGACGCACCCTTTGAATTTTTATTTTTTAATTTTATGCGTACGTCAAAATCCCGATCGCCCCCATAAAATTTTGTAATCGCACCCCTTGAAATTGAGAAAGGAGAGTGAAAAGGGCTTGATTAGAAAAAAAAATTCCGGCCAAATAAGAAGGCGTTAGTTGCAGAACCTGTAGGGAGGAAGATGAAGTTGTATGAGTGACTAGGGCTGTAAACGAACCGAACGAACACGAACAAGGTCATGTTCGTGTTCGTTCGTTAAAGAAATTAACATGTTCGTGAACTGTTCAAACGCATACCGAACATAAGTTTATGTTCGTGTTTGTTTGTTAGGGAAATTCAGTTGTTCACGAACAGTTCGTGAATATTGGTCTCGAACACAAACGGACGCAAGCAAATAAAAACGAACATAAATGAATATTTAACTTGAAAATAAAAAAATAAAAACATTGTTATCCTTAAACATTGGAGATAAGTAGTTACATACAACCATCAAATGTTGAATCAAAACACTAGATTTCTATAACCAACAAACGATGAATCAAGTTTAACAAATTAAACATAATTATTCAAGTTTAACTTTTTTTTTGAACGGCGACTTTCTACAAGTGGCGATAGACATCGCACCCACCTCATCGGCAGGCCCTCCACCCCACTCTGGCCAATACTATGTTGTCTTAACCGGGCCCACGCTTGGCATCAAGTTTGGCTTGACGCTCCCCGAAAAATTTCCAGCTTGCCGCCCACCGAATGACGGGGAGCATGTAGTTGCACCCTCCACAAAAGTCTAAGACTCTCTGGAGTAAATGCACTGTAATAAAAAACTCGGGTGTGCTCCGGTAGTCGAACTTGAGACCAAGCCTTTGCTCCCATCATTGCATGACCACTAGGCCAAAGCCCAGGATCATTCAAAGTTTAACGAACTTAGACATAATTATCCAAAAAAATATCATAATTTTAGCTAACTTAGAAAAAAAATAGGGTTTCAAGTTTTCAACATGTTTAGATAAAAGGCTTATTTTTTTAATATAAACGAACAAACTAACCAAACATATTACCGAGCGTTCACGAACGCAGTCGAACGAACGAGACATGTGTGTTCGTTCGCTAAGCTAACCGAACGAAATTTTTTTGTTCGGGTTCGTTCGTTAAGCTAATCAAACGAACATAAACGAACTTCCCGTCGAACAGTTCATGAATTGTTTGCTGAACTTCGGTTCGTTTACAGCCCTATGAGTGACAATATGAAGACATGAAGAGCAAAACTGTAATTTCATGGTTTATTGGAATAGATTGTTTTCAATTTCCTAAACAAAGTGACTTTTTACATAGTTCACTTTTCTGCTTACACTTAATTGAATAATTATATGATAGTAAACGATTTCTTTTATTATATTTAGTTCTTTAATATATATTATTAGTATATGAGGTTATCATGGTATATACTTCACTGTTTTGTTACTTTATATTATTAGCTCTATTGTATTAATTATTAAAAATGTTAAGTTATGTGATATGTTTTTAAGAGTATATTTTAAATTAAGAAAAACTAAAAACATTCCTTAAGATTTTATCATATATGCGAAAAGAAAAAAATATATTGTGAAAATGTTTCTTTAAAAGAATATTTTGATTATAAAAGTGTTAATTACGTTTTCCGTCCCTGTGGCTTGTAAAAAATCACTATTTCAGTCCATTAGTTTAAAAATTGCCATTTCAGTCTATGTGGTTTCACTTTCGTAACTATTTCAATCCACCTTTATTAACTCCATCCAATTATTCTGACATTATATTGCAAACTAATGGACCGAAGTAGTGATTTTTGACAAACCAATTGATTGGAATAGTTACGAAAGTGAAACCACAGGGACGGAAAACGTAATTAACACATTATAAAAACTTATAACAATCGTTAAATTTTTATTATATAGGCGAAAACAAGAAAAATACATTAAAAAGGAAGCGAGCCATTGAAAGAACAACACCCAGACTCCATGAACTTTTGACTTGACCCGATTCAACCTGAACCGAACCAAACCAAAAAAAAATATTATATAGCGATTAACAAACGGTCCCTACAAATTTTCGCACCCTATGGAAAAATTTTCTGAGTCCGCCGCTGATTGACATAATAAAATCAATAAAATTCAACAAAAGTGACACCCATATAGGCCCATTCAATTCAAGATAGAACAAATATTTAGTAGTATAGTAGGATAATATCATAACCATTGTTTGTAACGTCAAATAAAATGGACGAGAGCAAGTGAGGTGATTATGCGTCTAGGTCTTATTGATCATAATTAAAGTAATTTGTTTCGTTTCATGGTTTTTACCAAGGTTTTAAAAATCAGATCCCAGAAGCTTAGCCGACACAAATTATACCGGTAAACTCAGGGAACGGAAAAGTTGTACCGCCAGTAAACTGGGTTATACCAGTTTTAAACCGGTATACTGGTACTTGGCCAAAGGTTAAAATTTGGACCTTTAATCTTTTATGTGCCCAAAAAAGTGATGATTAAAACTAGCGTCCAAAAAGGTACCAATAGTGAATTTGTGGATTATTGATTAACTTTTGGAATATTTTTTTTTATTATGGAATGATGTAGTTTTGGATTATTTTTTAGTTGAAAATTTGAAATCGTATTTTATGAATTTATAGGGTTAATTAGTCAACCGATTAAACCTCCCGATACAACCCGGTTCAACTGATTGAACCATTGCAAATTTAAAAACTAGTTTATAAAACAATGGTTTTTACGGTTCTCTACCTAAATTTAACATCCCACCACACCCATATATACAAAACCAATGTCAAGAAAAATGGAAAAGTGTAGTCCTCATGCAAAACGGAAGAGATAAAGTTGATTATGCGGTTACACCATGTTGATCATAATTAAAGTAACTGGTATACCTAATCTTAAAATTAACATCTCACCACACCTATATTTACAAAACCAATGTCAAATAAAATGGAAAAGAGAAAGTAAGGAGTGATTATGGGCAATTGGTACACTTTGATTAATGGTTTATACATCACTACTTAAGATTAACAGCCCACCACACCCATATATACAAAACCAATGTCAAAATAAAATGGGACAGAAAGTGAGGTGATTACGCGTTGTTGATCATAATTAAAGCCATCGGTACAGTTTGTTTTTGTGGTTCTCTACTTGTAATTAACATCCCACCACACCCACGCACAAAATCAAATCAATTCAAAGCGTAAGAACGCAAAAGCATGGACCTACGGAGCAAGAACTCGTAACGGTCAAGAAAGCATAGGGGACAAGATATCAAACGCGCGTTACAAGCCAACCAAGAAAAAGGAAAAACCAACCAATTCGAGCCATCCCGACCAGAACCAACCGAGCCACAAACACATAGTTTTCTTTGACTTCTTATTCTAAATAAGTGACGGAGGCAGCCATTTAAGTTCATAATCAAATAAGCTTAAGCAAAAGATTGCTACTTCAGTACTATTGTTAGCTAATGAATTGCAGGGGGAACCAGTCAACTTTCTTACATGACTGCCACCTCAATAACCCCTGCCACCTCAGCAGGTTGGGGAGCTAGGGGGTGAGCGTGACCAGACTAGCGAGCGTGGGGTGAACTTGATTTAACTTTTTATTTTTTTAAACATTATATAATATATTAGCCAATCATATAGAGCCACCTCAACCCACTATCACATTTCATCTCTCCATAACGCATGTTCTTGGGTGTGAAATGCTGAAATGTGAAACTCTACACCGCCTACGCAACACGTTTTTTTTTTCACATTTCACATTCATCACAACACATAGTCTAAGATCAGCAGTAATACCCACAAATTGCAAGTGTTCAGACTTTGAACAATCAACACTCACTCGGTCCTTTAACCAAACATGGCAGTTAATTAGCTGCACAATAACGCTTGATATTCTCTTTGCTAAACAATACGAGTTTTAGTTCATCTAACTGCTCATTTTTAACGGGTTTATCATATACTTGGTATTCAACAAAACTAAGGAAAAAAGTAAGCGAAATGCAATGTTAATACCGAGTCTCAGCTTCCCACTACTTGAAATTCACTATGTTCTGTAAAACCTGATGCAATCATTTATTTACTATTAATAGAGCTGCGGTTAGAGCCAAATGCAATGGATACGAATGATAACGATATGTAACATAGTATACTAATATGTTAATACCAAGTCTCGGCTTGCGCTACGATCAAGAAAGTGACCCTACCCTACCCTAAAGTAACCGATATATGTAACTGATAGCAGGCCATGGAAGTTTTATCTAATGTATCTGAAACATGTGCTCGGTAACTATAGCTTATAGCAAAATGAGAGAATAGCACATCACAAAATTATATAACATAGAATCCATTTAAAACAAAATGGCCATAAAGCAACAAAACGGCTGTTATTATTGTTTCAGAAGTAAATGTATTCATTCCTAATGACAAAACAAATAAAAAAGGCATAATTTGCATTCCATTCGAAAACAATGTATTCAATTTCTATACCACCTTATGTATTAACATACCCACTAGTCCTCTATAAAAGCATATAGATCAAACTCATAAGAGAACCAGCATCATAACTCCCAAACACTAAGGTAATCGTAATACTGTCTATATTGACAAACCTAGCACTAGTGCCGGTGTCTACGGGTAACCAAACATGCAAGAAGGTGAATAAAAAAGAAGACACACCATACCATCCATAGACTACTTGTTTCTAACGCCTCGGGTTCACACTGTAACAACGGGTAAGCTTGAACGTCACAGTTTTGTTGTCAGTCTGCTCATACTGCTTCCTGCAGCCAGGGCATCGGCCGTTATCTTCGAGAATTTTCTTGTGGCAGAACAGGCAGAGCCGATAACCGCACGGACAAGGTAGAAAACTTGAATCGGTCATGTCTAAATCTTCACAACATATAGGGCAAGATGACGGAGCAAACATGAGACCATGGTGTGACCCTGATTGCATTGGGAAACTGTTTTGTTTTAGCAAATTCGGCAGACTTTGAGGACGGGACGCATCGTCAGGTCTCCAGGCCCGAAAATCATTTGAGGACCGATGACCTTCTTGACCTGTACCCTTGGTTAAGACAGACTCTGACTCAAGTGCGGTTTCACGCACAGGGGTCTCCAGATTAGGGTCATCGTGATTGTTTTGAACGTCATCAGCCGCTAAAGCATCAGCCATGGTTTCCCAATCATCCAAACAATCATCATCATCATCATCATCATCATTGTCATTATCCTTATCGTTATCATTATCATCACAGTCGCCATCATCTTCATCCGTCATGCTTCTCGAAAAACAACCGCCACTGCTACTGCTGCTACCACTGCTACTACTCCCAGTGAAATTCGTAGGACTGTTAGACGGCGATTCCGAATCACTGTAATGATTCATCATCCCCTCATTCTCTTCCTTACCAACACTAACTTCCAATTTCACCATCGAAAGCTCTCTCTCATTCACTGCATGCGTCTCCGCATCAGCCCTTTTCACACCACCACTAACCTTTGTTTCTTCCTTGACCACTACCCCCCTGTTCTTCACTGCAAATCATCAAATTGGTCAGTCAAGCATTTTCACAAACACCTTATCTGCAAACTAACAAAACAAACCTAACCAATCAAACATGCAAATAAACATACAAACAACAATCACCTTGTGAGAGCCACTGTTCTCTACGAACATCAAGCTTGCTCTGCTTCAATTTAGCAGTCCTATTCACCTTCAAACAAACGAAAAAACACCCAAATTTATGTAAAACCAAGAAGTCTAAACAAACACGTTTCTTGATAACCAACAAATCAAGATTAAAACTTGACACATACCCTCTTCTTCTTTCCAAAATCCTTAGCGTTTGATGTAACATTTGGGATCAAAGCGTTAGCGATCGAATCGTAAACCATGGTGGCAAATTCTTGAAAATCTTGAAACAAAACCCTAGAAATCGAATTGGGGGAAACGTGTGAAAAAGGGTTGAATCCAAAAGGGGAAGATTGCAGATTGAAATTGAGAGAAAGTGATGGATTTATGAGAAGATTTGGTTGATTGATTGATTTTGATTTCTGGTGAGTCGATGGATAGATAACGGCTCTGCTTCGGTTCACCCCTCTTTTTGGTAACACGCAGACTCTCTCTCTACCACCAAACTTGTAGTTATGGATGTGAAGTTACTGAAATGCCCTTTGATTGTGAGTTTATTTTCGGATTTGCCACTGCTGACTATTGGTGTCTAAAATAAGAAAGTGTTTAAAATTATAAATGAGTTGAAAATATCTAGATAGTTTATGATTTATATAATATCTCAACTGACTGTTGACGTATGGTTTTATGAGAGAATGACCAAGTCAAACTCTAAAGTGAGTGTGGCTCAGTTAAGACAGCATAGTCTGGCCGGAGTGAGGCAACAGAGCTTTTCAATTTGGGGAGTACTATAGTCTAATACAAGAAAATCATCGATTAAATTATATTATTATTTTATATGATTTTTGTATAATAAATTTTTTTTGGTTTATTTATATACTTTAAGATTAATAGATTTATCTAAACACAACTTCTAATCTCTTCTTCACACATGTTGCATGCAACAGAAAGACTTTTACACAACAAGGACTTGTAAATTGTAATACAAGAAAAGGTTATATGAAGAAGCTTATATATTATGTATACTTTTCACTAGCAACACTAAAATGAATGTAAATGTATAATGGTTGAAGTAGTGAACCAATTTTTTTAAAAGCAACATTAAAAGGAAAGTAAATATACAATGGCGGAGGTATAGAGAGTGACAGGGTCACGTGACAATATTGATTTTTCGAATTTATACAGAGCGTGTGTTACGGAAATTTCGTTTAACACCATTCTTTTTTCGAACGTTGACCCCATAAAAATAAATTGCGCAATAGAAACCCAAGTTCGAGTCTTGTTTTTTCCGTTTTTGTCTATGCCGGTTCTGACTTCCGAGTCATTTTGATCCATATTCAGTTCACTAGGCAAACAACACAAATGCCGCAACTAAACTTGTACAAGGAGATTATGATTAGAAACCATTTGAGTTAATTTGATGTATGCAAACCAAAAGGATGAAGCTCCAAAATTAAGAATAAATTCGCGACAGGACTTGTAGCTACGAACCAAATCCATAACAAATTCATAGCGAAAAGGGTGTTTGCTACGGAATAGCTACGGATTTGGCTGTAGCAAATGCCTATTTTTGTAGCAGTGAGTTAACCAGTTCAGTTTCCGGTTAGTTTCTGTATCTTCAAAGGCAATACTAAGGAATGATGATTCTTGTACTACTCTTGAAGAACCAATATCATGTATAGGTCGTTGGAAGAGAACCTCGGAAACTATAATTGACCGGAAAATTTTGTCATTGGATTAATAGAAATTCGAGCACCGAAAAATAGTGACCCCATAGTAAAAAAAAAAAAGATATAGCTCTGCCATTGTAAATATATACCATCAGTAGTTGTGTTATTTAAGGGTATACATATTAAATGATGGTAGGATGCGTGTCTATTTCCGTTAGCTGCTAAGTGAGCGGGTTGGGATCGGTTAGAGTTAGTTAGATAAGAGGTGAATTACTCGGTTAGTAGTCAATGATTAACTATAAACAAGTAGAGCTATCTACCTGATTGAGTGATAACCACTTCTTCCCCACATTACCCTCCTCTCTCTTTTAAGCTGTGTATTCTACATTTCTACCATTGTGTTGACTTGTAAATTCAATCCCAAACTCCTATGTACCGATTGATATGAGTTCAGTCTTTTCGATAGCACCATAGTAATCTCAAAAGGAGACATTAGAATTGTTTAAGTTCTTCAAGAGCTGGTTACAACTTGATTGTCCTGTCTTCTCATTTTGGCGCGATAAAATTTCGTCTGTGCCACTTGTCATCTAGATGCCACATATGGCCCAGGTGGTACCAACATAAGAGCTTTTTCGCAAGATACATGAGAAATGTACATGTACTCTTTTCATGACTTTTGAGTGGAAAATGTGCCCTTTTTACCTAAGC
This sequence comes from Scalesia atractyloides, assembly GCA_947069175.1. Lineage (NCBI taxonomy): Eukaryota > Viridiplantae > Streptophyta > Magnoliopsida > Asterales > Asteraceae > Scalesia > Scalesia atractyloides. Next base: position 5,528,034 of record CAMTDV010000005.1, read on the forward strand.
GTTTAAACTCCTAATATAAAAAGTTATAAGGCAAATAAACTAACCTTTTTGGGCTCATCAAGCATGGCAACAGTCATGTGTAATTAAATTTTCCATGTCTTTATGTAAACATATAACAGTATTCTTAGGGGGGTGCCATAAAAACACTCATTTGATTAGCTAAAAATGATGATAATATACAAGACAAAATATAACAAATAGAAAGAACACAGATTGTAGTTTATATCCTCTTGAGCCTTAAAAAAATTCCTTGAATGTATATCTTTCTTTATAGGGACCTTAAAATTGGTTAAAGAGGCTCGTTTAGTTTCGGGCAAAGGTCTTGTTGAAACGCTCACTAAAATCAGATGGCGATAACATATTTGAATGGTTATATAGGTATTTGATCTCAAAGTTCATACCACATTCTTTCCCTTTCATTAAATCTGCACATATTCAGCAGAATTAATCTCAGCAAGATGCATCTGGTGGAAAATAAAGTTAACTTGTAGAGGTATTCCCTAACTAGGCACGGCCCAATGAGCTTGGGCCCAATACAAATGGATCTATATGGGATTTAGCGTATCCAATTTAATCAGATACTCTCATATTTGTACATTTCATTTATCATGATTATATTGAGTTGAGCATCCAAGGATGGTCTAGAGACTTTGGTTTCTGACCTCTTCAAACGAGCTTCTTCTTTGTGTTTGGCAGATTTGATCCAAGATAGAGGAGACAAAGTGTGGTGGTCCATCTCTTCCATGTTGGATCGGGTTTGCCAAACACAACGAAGGTCGAAGAAGCTCGCTAGAAAAGGGGACCACTGTCCGACACTCAAGTCACTGTAGTATTTTTATGATAATTGATATGTACGTTAGAAAGGGGGACCACCATCCCACACTATTACAGTACTACGGACTGAAACCATTATAAGCCTGAGATTTGTTCCAAATCGGTTACATGGGCAACAAATTTGGGTTTTATAGACCCAATGAGCTCCCTCACCCACCAGACTAGTACTTTGGGATGAGTTCTCCAGTTTGGGCTATACCAGCACCGGCCACCGCCATCGTACCACAATAAAAAAATACATTAGTTCATTTTTATTTTGTTCCTTTAGATAATTACAATAACATTAGGTCATCATGTTTCAACAGTATACGATAAAAACATAGTATGTTTCAAACTTTTATTTAAAAAAAATACTTTCTGTACTTTTTATGAGATAAAAGTAGGTTATTTACTTATATATATCCCATAGGTGTTATAAAAGAAACAATTATATAATTTTATTAAGATATAAAGTTTAGTAAATGGTCTTTTTATAAATATGTGATATCCCATGATAGGTCACTAAAATAAGTAAATAAAAATAAACTCTATTATTATAAACACATTTAACAACATAATGGCAACCACTGATGTCTAAGTGGGCATTAATCTAGTACACATAGTCAGTTGATAAGAGATCAACTGATCAATTATTTATTAAGTCAGAATATGGACTAAATTATTTTTTGGACTTGGCCCACCATCACATATGGGATGCATTATGGGCTTAACTGAAACAAATTCTTAGCTAAATTAAGGCTTAGCGGAAACAATATGGGCTAAATTAATTTTTTGGACCGGGCCATCACAAATGAAGGAAAATGGCTGTGGGAATTAAACAAAAAATCGGTAGTTTCCCAACTGGGCCTTTATAAATCCATGATTAGCGGTGCACAAAAAACCCGAACCCGGAACCGGACCCGAAAAGAAACCCGGAACCGGGTATTATAAAACCCGGTGTTTTTATACCCGAACCCGACTCTACCCGTTGGGTAGGGGTCGGGTACGCATTTCTGTTATAAGACCCGAACCCGGAACCGGATTTTTTTATACCCGATTTCAACCCTGGTTTTATGAATACCCGGTTTCAACCCGAACCCGGAACCGGGTTTTTTCAATACTCGGTCTGGGTTTTCCAATACCCTATTCAGGTTTTTTTCGTTTTTTTTTTTTTTGTGTTTTTTCGAGTTTTGCACCTTGGTAACGGCTATATAGCCGTTAGAAAGCGTATTTTAACCATTTTTTTTATTTACATTGTATCTTTATACCCTATAAAAGGGGTCTTTGATGTTTGGTTTAACCACAAGTGTTTTCCTCGAGACGAACAATAAACGAAGACGATCAAGTTATTCAAAGCTATCTACGTTTATATTTTATTCGACCCAGTTCTATGATTATTTAGGTGTCATGTATTTCTATGTTTTATGAAATAAAAAAGTTTTGCATTTTATATTTCTATGTTTTATGCAAAAAAAAAAAATGAATACCCGAGACATACCCGAACCCAACCCGATCCATACCCGAACCCAACCCGATCCATACCCGACTCTACCCGAACCCGGAAATAGGGTATTATAATACCCGGGTATTAGAAAACCCGACCCGGAACCTACCCGAACCCGGGTATATAGGGTATGCATTTTTTGTATAAAACCCGGACCCGGGTATTATCAATACCTGATTTTAGAAAACCCGGTCATACCCGAACCCGGTTCCATACCCGGAACCGGGTATTGAAAAAACCCGATTTGTGCACCACTATCCATGATGGCAGAACATGAACTTCAACTAGAAAGGTTTGTTTATGCCAATGTGATGCAGTGGTTAGACCACATGGTGTGGGCGTGAAAATCCAGTGTGGAAGCTAGTCTATACCAAGATATCCGCCCCGTGTCTGACATGAAGCACGGCGTTGTGGTTGGGGCTTGAGGATCTCCACCGGCGTGGGGCCAAATGTGGGTGAGGTGGTGGTGTTTCATTGGTGGGTAGATTTTAGGTTGGTTTTGATTGGTTAATTTTTTTATTTTTTTATAAATACCCCACTTTCCACGCCCCATCCCACCCCTCCCTTTTTTGCACCGCGTCACTTTTCTGACGCATGCTGACGTGGTGTCTACAAGTCGCATAGCGCACTCTTTTCAAGCCACTCCAGAGCGTATAGTGTTAGCTCATTTAATAAGGAGGTCTCAAATTCAAACCAGATGGTAGAAAGGTTTGTTTATTTATTGTTATTTCTAATTAAGTTGCATAACCAGATGGTAGAAAGGTTTGTTTATTTATTGTTATTTCTAATTAAGTTGCATAATAAATAGAGATTTTTTTAAACGGTAAACTAATATACTCTTAATTATTTCATTTTGCCCAAGTTCTTCTGTTTGCATACTTGATTAATTAATTTCTTATGAACACAACTGGGTGTAAGGTTTGTGGAGTCAATAAAGTCATTGTGTTCAATCTGAATTTTTAGTTTGTATTATACATGAATAAGCTTTTGTTATTTTTGCTAGCGAATGATTTGAGTATATTCAAATGATTGATATGTGTATGTGGTTGCCGAAGGCATATTAACATTTAACTATGATCACCTCATGTAATATGTGTATATGGTTATCAAAGGCGTACTAACATTTAACTATTTGAGGTTACTTCGTTTCTCTACTTGAGGTCCCAAGTTCAACTCCCACTAGCATCACTTTGAAGGACATTGGTGGTGTCAATGAAGTTTAGAACTAGGCCTTTTTGGAGGTCGCCAGCTTGAAACCGAGCCGAACCGGTTTTACCGCAGTGGGCCTTTGGGCGGCGGGTTTCCCCGGAACTGGTGGCTCGGGTATGCATCCAACTCTGACCGTTATGGAGGAGGAGATGCAATTGCTTGATTGAGGGCATCCCAGGATGTTTATCCGGTAATTTAGTTGGCCGTTCAAAAAAAAATTAACATTTAACTATTATCATCTCATGTATCTTTGCTTTATGGGCGTCTATTCGTTAAATTACTAGATGTATGATTGAAGATTATGTTAACTAGTGATATTCTCCCGTGCTTCGCGGCTGGGATTAAATTGATATCAATTTGGTTCGTTACAGTTTGCACTCGATATAGTAATTGAAAGAGAAAGCACTACATTAATCGGAAACAAAAAAAACACTTATTGCTATGTTACCTATATATGTTCTTCGGTTGATATTGGTTTGGTTTGTTTGCATTTTATGTATATTTCATTACCACATTACGATATTTTTTGAAACGGATATTTTGCCGCTATCGTACCAAGCCCAATCAAAACCAATTGAACATATGTATCGGTACCAATATTTTAAAAAAAAATTTTGCTTTCAATAAATTGATACTGTATCGCTATCATATTGTACCGAACAATGTCGGTACCGGTATAAATTCATTTTTATTGTTTCTTGTTTGATAACGGGTGCTTTGATCGTATCTTAAAAGTTACACGAGAGAAAAAAAAAATATACTTAAATCAATTAAAGTAATAAACCAATAGAATAATAAAACCTTAGAAAAAATAATATTGAAAAAAATAAAAAGCAATTGTTCCCCTCTTTTTATTTCAACATTACGATATATATTTTTTAAATGGATATTGTGTCGCTATCGTACCAAACTCAATCAAAACTGACTGAATAACATCTGTATCGGTATCAATATCTATTTTTAGTTTTTTGTTTCCGATGAATTAATATTGTATCGCTATCATACCATACTATACCATACTGAACAACGGTACCGGTTACATTCATTTTTATGATTTCTTGTTTGATAACCGATCATATCTTAAAAGTTATATAAAAATATATGTTTAAATCAATTAAACTAATAAAATAATATATTGATAAAAACCAAGAAAAAAATAATATTAAAAAAACAAAAACACTATTCATTTCGATGAATTAGTATTGTATCGCTATCATACCATACTATACCATATTGAACAACGGTACCGATTACATTCATTTTATGATTTCTTGTTTGATAACCGATAATATCTTAAAAGTTATATAAAAATATATGTTTAAATCAATTAAACTAATAAAATAATATATTGATAAAAACCAAGAAAAAAATAATATTAAAAAAACAAACACTATTCATGGCCTCTTACTATTAGTATGTATAAAATTTAAATCAATTAAACTAATAAAATAATATATTGATAAAAACCAAGAAAAAATAATATTAAAAAAACAAAAACACTATTTATGGCCTCTTACTATTAATATGTATTAAACTAATAAATAATATATTGATAAAAACCAAGGAAAAAATAATATTAAAAAAACAAAAACACTATTCATGGCCTCTTACTAAATATGTATAAAATAAAAATATAATATACCGTACTGAACAACGGTACAGTTACTTTCATTTTTATAATTTCTTGTTTGATAACCGTTCATATCTTAAAAGATAAAAAAATATATATGTTTAAATCAATTAAAATAATATATTAATAAAACCAGAAAAAAATTAAAAAAACAAAACACTATTCATGGCCTCTTACTATTAATATATATAATAATTAAACTAATAAAACAATATATTAATAAAACCAAAAAAATTTAAAAAAAACAAAACACTATTCATGGCCTCTCACTGTTAATATGTATAATAATATGTTGATAATTGAGGATCACTTTGTTAGTCTAATTCTATGGGCGTTACAAGTGAAGAATTGCAGTTCCTTCATTATCCGTCAGTTACTTATAGTTAATTATGATCAATTACAATTTAGGCTAACAGCCTAACATTAATTAATTCACAATTAACAAGACTTATTTGTGTTTTACTTTGCACAACCAAACTAAACTTGTCATTCTAACCACATGTTTCCTGTAGATACAATACCCGTTTAGCCTAACTGTCTAGGTTAGCTGAGTTTTTAAACGATTTGACAAAGATCATCGAACACCCAATCATCATTTCTCCTAATACTAGTCGTTTACCCACACGATGTGGCGGGAGTGATGATTTACAACAGGATACTCGTTTACCGTTAGTTTATCAATCATCTCGTGATATATTGTATAGTACTTAAGTTAGTTTTCTTATTCGTGATATATTGGCACTGGTTTTTCTGTTTATTTTATCAATTCTTTGGTAATATACTTTTTTAGTTGATCAATTGTCACGTGTTACATTGTACATGTTTATTGTTTTATTTTTCTTTAAAGTTTTTGGATTAGTAGCATAAATGGTGTATAACTGTTACAATTAGATGTCTATAAAATCTAGATAAACCCGAGCATGAAATGTCCACACCTAAACAAAAAATAAACATCAATAAGCAAAATATAAAAAAAATGATTCAAGAAGATATATCATGTATGTATTTGCATTAATAATTTATTAATTATTAAATGTATGTATTTGCATTAATAATTTATTAATTATTAACTACCATGAAAAATCACATTACGAAATTTATCTTTTGGAATACGAAAATAACACGTCAGCCATAAAAGATTAACTGGTCATTGACTTTGACTTTTTAATATATATTATTTTAACTGGTCATACGTGCCGTTATAAGGAATAAAGACATAAGACAAAGAATAATTAAGCTTCTTCACGGCAGCTTCAAACACTTGTATCGAAAATCCAGTCACATAGGTTTCATTCTTGTCTGGATCATAAAACAAATTGCCTGAAAGCACCTCCTGCTGCTGGCACACCAACCAATCTTTAGTGGTTTCTCTTCATTTCTCACCCATAGGAATTCTTTGGGGCCAATATATCAAATTGAGGCTTGTCTCTCCAGTTCCAAGTTTATCATTTAAGAAACCAAATGCTGGTGACCAAAATTCAATCTCTCTGCCAATTACATTCATAATGTAAATCCTTTTATTATTATTTTGTATACGTTTTTATGTAGCAATACAATTAAAAAAAATGAAACAACCTGCATCCCCTATTCCCCCTTTTTTTCCAATTTGAAGTTTAAAATCTGTTTATTCGACCTAAATGTCAAACTTCTAGGAACCACAAAGCTTATAAATCGGTAATATAAAACTTTATTATTAAATGAAAAAGTCAAACACTTCATGTATATAGAATCTCCTTGTTAAATCTTCATGATCAAACTTAGACTGTGGGGTGTGAGGGGCTCGGGTTGGGGGCATTGCTCGACATGTGATAAGGGTGAGATCCACAAGCTCATGGGCGTAGCATAGTGGAGGGCCAGGGGCGTCCGACCCCCCGAACTTTTCGCTCAGCAGTGTTCGCTATATAGTTTTCGTATAGAATTTTTTAGGTATATACGTTTTCGACCCCTCGGTTCTATAATTTTTAGGTATAATTTTAGGTCCGGTGACTTCCGACCCCCAATCGAAAATCTCAAGCTTCGCCCCTGCACACCATGTGGATTTTTTTTAATTATAGTAGCCAACCAAAACCACAGCCATATTGGACCAACCAACCAAAGCCAGCCAAGTCACCCTACCCCCTCGCTAGGCTGAATACACACACCAAAGGGGCAACACCATGCCCAATGCCAACCCAGGGTGGAGCAGCTGGCGATGAAGGGCTATCAACGCCCACACCCTATAGTCTTGCAAATATGTAACCTTTGGCAAGCAATCATTCATTTGATTTACAATTCAAGTTAAAGATCAGTTGAACAACTTAAAAACCTGAACATCCTACACATAAAATATAGACTTAAATCGCTTCTCAAAATTTTAGAAAAATAAATAGATTGACCAACTTGTTTAAGATCCTAATCAGAGATCCAAACCATGAGTCATAATTGCATAATGATCCAACGAAATCAAGGAGTGTGAATTAAAAAAAATACGTTTTGGACAATTTTCAACCCATTTGACCCGTTTTCTTTTTAGTTTTACCCTATACGAATTTGACCGATTAAATTATTTAAAATAAGGGTGTGTAAAATATGACTACAAATAACCCAAATCACCACATTTGATTATAAGGATTTGCCTAAAGGGGTTATTTACCTCTGCTATTTAGATCAATTCCTTGTGATGCTGCAACGTGCTGCAAGTTACAAGGAAAACAATCAATTAGGATATGCATTAGTGTGAATATGGACTTATGATATCTTACTTTTAGTTGATGTTAAACAACAAACCAGGGTTGTTCTTCCATTGTTGTCAGACTCATTAGCATCAAGACCTCGTTCTAACAATTACGGTAGTAAAAGATCATTCCAGCTTCCTCCTTCACCATAAATAGAACTGGTTCTTATACATACTTTATGAAAACAGGCTCTTATGCAGTGATGAGTACATTTGTTCCCGAATCCTTTGAGTCACAAATTAGCCAAATATACCTAAATGGAAGCACACAAGAAGTCGCAAAACTGCCAAACCTCAACCGCTTGTTCAGTCGCTAAAGTTGCGCTCGCTGCGGCAGCTCCGGTGCGAAGGCGTTCGCCGCGCGGCTGCGCTCGCTGTGGCAGCGCCGGTGCGGCTGCGTTCGCTGCGCGGCTGCACTCGCTGTAAGTATGGCTCACAGAAGCTGATATCCAGCCCATATCTGCATAGTCATACCAGCAAAGGTTCTGACTTCTGACCCATTCGCATATCAACTGGATTTCAACCTAAACATGATATGACCTGTTACCAAACAGTCATATCTTACCATCGAAGGTTGAATTCCAAGTCAAGTAAAGTAAGCATGTATGCAGACTAACCACAATTATAGTAAAGAAAATGTGCCGGTGAGATCAACCGGCTGTTACAACCAACACATCGGGACCCACATAACAAGTTTTGTCCATAAATATAAGGTTTTGTTATAAATAATTGTGCCAAAAGGGATTGCAAAGGGTATATTATTTTAAAAATAAAACATTTTTAAATTGAATTAAAGAGGTTTTAAACAGACAAAACTTGAGCCTCATGTTACCACAATGGCCTTCACCTCGTCTTGCGGGGATCTCTTGATGAACCATCACCACGATTGCTCTCCTATATTGACTTCATAGTATAAAATTAGTCCAAGTTGACCATAAAAAGTCAACAGAGGCAAATAAAGTCATTTTAGCAGCAACTTGAGCTCAGTTCAATGCATTAATTAATACATTTGCAGCTTTAAGTTTCCACACTAATCAATTCTAATCTTAGTTTCTTTGTGGAATTTGGTCGAGTGTGTGGTATGCAGCTTAATATACTCATTCTCAACATACAGATCAGTAATTTGTTGAGCCCAAAGTGACAACAGTCATCCACAAATCCCTCAATCCATGTAGACTTAGCTCAAATTCATCTTTAATTAATAGTAAAAACTAAATAGACTTGAATTGGAAAATATTACTCCAGTTATGATTCAATCAACCTAGATTAATTAAAGAAATTACAGTTTGAAGCACAACTGATCTCACCCTTTGCCGAAAAACACCTATTTCACCAGCAGCATCACACTATCAATGGCTTGCTTGTAGTCTGAAGCTTCAATGGCTTGCTTGTTCAGAATCTGAAATCAAAATAAAAACAAAATCAGGTTGTTCTTGTTCCAAAATTTTCTTTAAAGTAATTGATGAAATCTTAAAACAGATCTGAACTCCAAAACTGAAGATAGTGAAAGAATAAGGAAGGGCGATCCAACTAACAAGTGTTAAAATTTCAAAAAGGCATTATTGTTGAAATAATAAGTTGATTTTTCAAAGAGAGCTCAATTTCCATTAGGGTTTTGATTTAAAAATGTTAGCGACAGCTATGGTAAAACTGTGAGGGTTTTTAAAATTTAAAAATGCAATTTATACAGATGTTATGTCTAACAGGAGCGCCAACGAAATTTCAAAGTTCATATTTTTAGTGTTGCTCTTGACAACAGCAGAGACTCACCATAACAGCAAATCTGGAAGAGACAACTACAATCTTTACAACTTTAGCCTTCAAACACACGTTTAATACGTTGTGTTCCTAATATAACAGATCTTTTCATATTTAAACGTGACTGAATGACCGTTGCTGCAACACATTTGACCCGTATATGAAGCTCTAGCTTTATGACATGTCAAGATTATCCCTACAGTTTATGAAGATCTTTCTAAGCACATAATCAAGTCATCGGAAACATATATCAGTCTAAAATCGTGTGTGGGGCAGTAAATTAGTAAATTACCTGATTCGTTAGCAATAGATGGATTGTGGTCTCAAACTCTCAATGAGTACCTAGATAGACATAAGTTTGTTTTTCATGTTACATTTTATAACATGTGAAATTTGATATTTAATTGTCCCAAGACAGTTTCATATCTTACAAGCTTATATAATATGTAAAATGGCCAATCACCATAATTGCAAAACCATGTGTGTTTGTTAATATATGATGCAACGAAACCATCAGCTATTCAGCTCCATCTTTCTTCAAAAGTACACATTCATTACTTTTAAATTACAACAAAAAATGCAGCATTTGTAGAGAATATGAAGAGTACCTCAAGAAGAAGAAAAATTAGTAGAAGCGTGGTTGTATCTAGAAGTTGAGGGAGTAGTACAAATTGCAATTCAGCTTCCTCCTCCTTGAGATCTTTTTAACAACTGAAAATCACAACTGTTTCCCAAAACCACATCAATAAAAACCCTAAACGCATCAAAATCAGAACAAAGCGAAGCACAAACAAACATGTATAATGAAATCTTTATACCACAAGTGCCATCATGCATCACAATCACCATCTAAAGACAAGAAATACTGGAATTAAAAGGGACGTGTAGATCAAAGTCGTCGTTCAGAATTCCAGATCAGAACACGCTGAGTAATTTACCCAGAATTCCAGATCAGAACACCTATTACCACCACTCTTCAACCTCGTTCCCTCTTGTCGTCGACGGAAACCTAGTTCCGAAGCTTTCGTCCTTGTCTCCACCGTGTATGCCGCCATTAATCACCAATATTTGAACATTAGATGCCAGATTTGAGTACTGAATCATAAAAGTAGGAGTGAAAACAGTGATTGTTACCTTGTTTGACAGAGATGGCAGTCTTGCAGCGAAAGGAATCGTCGGAACCCTAATCATCTCACCGAAAGCAATGACTGTTACCTTTTGACCACCAGCTTTGCAAAGAAGGAAAGGAGTATTTCTCTCTTCTCTCTCTCTCTTTCTCTAGTTTGAAAACGCTGTACAAAAGTAGGGATTGCAGAGAAAGTGGGGATCATGATCCGTGTAAGTAATGGACGGTAGGATCATGACCCGCGTGAAATGATGGACGGTAGGATCATGATCCGTGTGTTTTTATTTGAGTTAGTAAGGGTATTATTGGAAAGTGTGGTTACAAATGTGTTTGTTGTGCTTAAAACACTCATACATCAAGCTTTAAGGGTGTTTTAAGTACATTGGTAAATTACCTTAAATTGCCCTTCGGATATCTATATTATATATAGTATAGATATATGACCCAAAATAATAAAAAAGATATAAGATAGAAATAGTACATTAAGACAACCTAATTTAGTAGATCATTTTGGTTGAACAATCATCTAAATTAAAAAAAGGTTAATGAAGGAATCATATCATTTCTCTGGTACCCCATAGAATATCCATCATCCCACTTTACAAAGGGTTATAATACGGCAAATTACCTCTGCACACATCCATATAATCTGGGCCCTATAAGGGTCGAACCCGCGCCACTACAGTTTCACATATAGACAATGAACTTCATTGATAGTGGGTATCCACTGAGCTATAAGCTCATTGGTAACAATCATCTAAATAAGCATCTAGATAAGTTTGATTCACTTTTCTTTATAGAACTAAGATTGTTTGCCATAAGCCGGTCAATTGACACCGAAAGATCTTCATTTTACGATTAAAACCGGAAAACATAGGGGAAACATCCTTCTTATTATTTTTATTCGTTTGCATGTGAAAATTATTAGTGTTAAGTATCAATATTTAAACATAATTAACGAAGTATTATTAGTTTTTAACAAATATCATAAAGGTTCTAAAAACCATATTTAAAAGGACAAAAACTGTTTTTATCCATTAATTAAATAATACATCCATAGTGACTTTATGTGTTCCTTATAGGAATGGCAATGGGTCGGGTTTGGGCTGGGTATTGGTAATCCAAAGCCCGTACCCGGTTATAATTCTTTGGCTCATACCCGGCCTGTTACCGTCGGGTATATTTCGGGTAATTACCTATCGGGTATCGGGTATACCCGTTAATTTGTTAAAAATGCCATTGAGATTCTCGTATGCATTTTTTACTCTAATGTTTATATAATTTACTACTTTAATAAATACAATAAAGGAAATATAACCAATAACATATTTACATATCCTATTAAAATGCATATTTGAAACATATATCTACATATTTAACTAATTAATGTACTACTGCTTTGGATAAAAACAACATAACTAAACATAAAATCTTGTATGTGTATGTTAAAGTCTTGAAAACAAACAAAAGAGCAAAATCTTGAATAATGAATAATTGTATGTATTAAAGTTTATATAAATAGAAAATTAAATTTAATATAATATAGTTTTCGGGTATAATTTGGGCAAACGGGCCAGGTATCGGGCGGGTATCACTAAATCCCATACCCGTACCCGTACCCGATTTTTTTATATTTTTAAGCCTATACCCGGCCCATACCCGTCGGGCTTCGGGTATACCCGGCCCATATATTTCGGGTTTCGAGTATACCCGTCGGGCTTGGGCTTTTTTACCATCCCTAGTTCCTTAGCCTTATTAGTGAGAATATAAAAACCTAAATAGGAAACCTAGACTTCCAAATAATCGGGACAAAAGGCTGTTTGGCAACTTTTGAACGGTTAACTGTTGAATTCGTAAGAGATCTGAACTTTGAAGTGTTGAACCAGTAAGAGTCTGAACAATTAAGAGTCAGTATAATGCTTAACCCTTCACAGGCAAATGTCTGACCAATTCAGATTAGAGGTCTTAACCATTCAGACTTAATATAATGCTTAATCATTTAAAGGAAAACGTCTGAACGATTTAGACATCTGCTCGTGAAAACAAACAGTTTAAATCATTAAGTGTTGATCGTTAAAAAGTCTAAACTATTAAAAGCCTCATTAAAAACTAAACAAACACGCTTTAAAATATGACAAAAAAAATACCACTAAAACGGAAAAAATAAGTTTTAAAATATTAAATTATCAGGATTGAAAACATTGCTCCAATAATGTGGTATTATTATATTAAGAAGCTACCCATGTTACTTTTGGGTTGGTATCTAGAATCAACCACAACCCCTGTGGAATGTTTTTTCTGCAAAGAGGGAGTATGTAGACCATAACGCCATCATATAATTTTATTGTATGCCATGACCTCTACCCATGCATGTCTTTTTCTGCTATCCATGTTATGTGTTCAACATCATTCATGAAAATGCACATGGTTTGTGTGTATATATAATTATAGTCTTTCTTCCTCTTTTGACTTTGTTTTCTGCTTATCAATCAACTCTTTATGTCCTTATGTTGGTTTAGCTACAAAAGAATGACTATGAAAAATTGAAAAGACGGGGGAGATGCTCATGAAATACTATTTTTTAAGTTTAATTAATAGCTGAATAGTTATTTAGTTTAGTTGTTTTGGAGCCGAGGGCCTCACTAGAAGTAGCCTTTTTATTTCTAGAGATAGAGGTAAGGTGTGCTTACATCCCACTCTTCTCAGACGCTACCAATAGCTTCGCTATTTGTGGGATTTTATGGGCATGATTGACTGAGGTGCAGTTTGTTTTTCAAGAGGTAAAATGTCTGCAGTTTACGGACCACATCTGTAGAAGAAGAGATGGACCAAACTTCTGGAGTCCGCAAAAAGAAGGTTGTTTGTTTTTAACGTACGTAGACATCTAAAATAAATGGTGATGACGACGGTGGTGTGGGTGGTGATGACGGACGGTGGTGGTGGGTGGTGATGACGGACGGTGGGTGGTGGTGGACATGGGCGGTGGTGGTAGACGGTGTGGTTGGTGGACGGTGGTGGTGGGTGGTGTTGTTTAACCCTTTGCAGACCTTAGAAGAGTTTAAAAGTGGTTGGGCCAAGTCTGCACCAAGAAGAGCTCGTGCAGACGTTTTAAGTGAAACGCCTTCAGAAAAACAAACAGTCTGCAGATGACAATGTCTACACTGTGTAGACTATACATGGTTTACGTAGCTCAGACAGAAGAGTCTACACAGATCATTTTAGAAAAACAAACACCGCCTAAGATACTCCCATACATGTTTGACTTCTATAAGACATGGACGTGGATAATTTCTCATATATATGAATAGTTTTGAAATTATTCATCAATGTGTGTTTTATATTTTTTTTACTGGAAAAACTAGTTTATAAAGCCATACCTTTAAATCTGGTTTTCACATCCTATATATGGATAGTATAGATGGAGAAAATATTGGGTCGTATAATATTCTATGGGTCCTATAATATTCTATACGGGTCGTATAATGTTATACGACTCATATATATGGAAACAAAAAAACATTCTTTGACATTTTTTACGTGCAATATTCTCCTATACGATTCGTATAACTCTATACGAGTCTTATAGGTGTAGGTGTGTGAAAATAAGATTTTTGAGCTATGGAAGTAGTGGGAATCTTTTTATTTTACCATCTATCTTTATATATCTCTCTCACATACACATCATATATATAAAATCCCGTAAGAACTTAATATTGTCAGTGTATGTAGGGCAAGGGTTGCCTTTCGCCAATGAGTTTACCTAGGTAACCAGACTTGTATAGTATTCGTCGGTCGTTCAGAAAAAAAACTTAACATTGAGTAAAACTAATAATCTTTTTGAATTTGAACCACGTACGCCAAGTTAATTAATATTATATTTACCCTTTAAGTGTTTAATAACATTTTATAACAACAAAGACATAAAATTATAATTTATATATTAGCATAACTAGTGAAGATATATAGCTTGAGCTTTGACTCGTTTACTAAAAAGACTCCAGTTTAGACTCTAATTCGTGTAAGATCAGTTCAATTCAAGCTTGTAATAAGTCAATCTCAAATACTTCATGAGTGGCTTAGCTTGTTTACGCTCATAGTAATGCACGAGGTGAGTTTGGATTTAAATCCTCAAATTTATTTGAAATAAGCTTCAACGGAAAAATAATCTATAATCATGTTGTTATTGGCCTTATTATCATGCTTATTGTTTACTCTCAAAATTTGAAAACGAAGCAACCAGAACTATCTGAGTATATATACATTTGTCCTAACTCATAATTACCAAATCTAACAAAATGGATGTGATGCATGGCCGTTAATTATGATATTTATATATTTTTCAGAAAGATATAAAATACAGTGTAAAAGTTTCTTAAATTTTTCAACATTATTATTGAAATTGTTTATAAATATTGGGCGAATCATTTGTTGGATCAAGATACTAAGTATGAGATAATGAGTATAATTTAGTTACGAGTATTTTTCACTCTTATACTACAAGTAACCTTTTGTTACCTATGATCTCTTGGCCTTGTGGTCAAGGGAGAGGTGGAAAGCTTTGATTCTTTTGAAGTTTTGGATTCAAATCCAGGCAAAGGAGATTTAATACTAACCTGGTTGGCGACATCCTAACGGTACACTGTTAAAAAAAGTAACATTTTGTTACGTTTTTTGGTGATTCATCAAATGTTTCACTCGTTCCTTTTTTCACATTCGCCCGTTGCCCATTGAATAAAAATACAAGCGAGGTTGGCCTACATAAGAGTAAAATAAAAGCGAGGTCAAGGCTGGCCTACATAAGAATAAAACACAAGCGAGGTTGGCCTACATAAATAACAAAATGACTCATATAATCTAACTTATAACACGAATAAAACTGTTCCATTAAACATTGTTTTGAAAATTATATTTTGTGGAATATGAACTGACTACAACCTCGGTTTGATTCGTATCATATGAACCGCCAAGGTTGAACCGTCCGTTGTTTGTTTTTTATAGTGGTAGGGTTTTATAAAAAAAAAGATATTTTATACACGGATGACTGGTTTTCTTAATTTGTGTATTTTGTTTAGGATAACTAATGTTGAAACTTTTAACATGTATTATGTTTGAATGATGTACTACTTTCCCCTCTTAGTTCGTATGTATATACACACACATCTTTTAGGTATCGGTCCAACTAGTGAATCAATAAAACTATTTGTTCTTTGATATGATTACCAAACACCTATGAATTGAAGTTGCCCCGCAGTTCCTTTGACAATTCTTGCAAATCGTGACATTTTGATTATCCTTGAAATTTAAGCCCTAATTTATTTTGCATTGTTATCTTGGTCTTGGAACAAATAACATACTAATTTGACCCGGGTCATTTAGTTCACTGAGATTCAATGGAATTGGAATATTAGTTATACTTCTTATGTTCTCATAAGTCGTGAAAATTGAAATTCAAGTTCAATGGGTAACATGTTTGATCGGAGAATGAAGTGAATGAAAACTGATTTTCTAAAAGATACTTTATGTAACACCCCACCATAACCTCGATGATTATGTACAACAAGCAAATGAAACTTTGATTAAAACTTATAATAGTCTGAGTACAACTAATTATTTAATAACAATAATCAGCATCTAGATCTTCAAGTTTCAGTTGTCTTCTCTCTATTTCTAAGAGTTTCTCTGATTGCCTTTAACTCCGCCTATGCTTCCAACACAAGGAATCATAATTACCAAACCTTATTAATGGCATAACATTTTGTGATTATACGGTAAATTCTTAAGAAAAAAATGGAAAAACTGAATGAAATCTTTGATTATAAGCAAATATGGCTTGCTTCCAAGTTCACCAACAGTGATCATTGCCTTTCACCTTCTCGTATAACACCAAGTACAAGGCTAACACTTGTCACTAACATGTGTTACTAAAGAATTAAGGATGCTACAATTATTGTTATAATCATTTGTGGAGTATTATTGTGCTAGTATTATAAAAATAGCATCATTTTGATGACTATAATTATTGTAACAAATGTATAAAAATTACAATATTTGGTGAAAAAGAATATATTCTTAAAATATGCTTACATAAAAAATCATCTTTAATGTATGTACCTGAATTTGTACTCTTATTTTATTTTTATTTTTTAACGGCAAAGAATCTCACATCTAAACTCACCCTGTTTGGAGGTATGTCCAAGGTCGACTCCTCGACTGTCCCCTGATGCGTGGGAACCAGATGAAATTCGTAAAACCTCGCCTCCGTCAGGTTCAAACCAGGGATTAAAGTCCCGATTCGTCCCTTCACCCAGATGTCCCTTAAAAATGGCCCTAGCGGGAATCGAACCTGCGTCTTCACTAAGAAGGACAGACCTTTTGACCACTGGACCAACATTTCAGGAGTTAAAGCTAATAACCATGATCAGATAATTGAGATCCATGTATTAATCAGTTTCATTCAATTTAGTTTAAATAAAACTTAAAGCTAATAACCATGATCAGATAATTTTGTTTTGACTACATGACTAAAAAATGTATATTTATAGAAACTATTTTAAATTATTAGTAGTTGAAAGTTTGATGTGGTTGTCAGTATGAGGTTGTATATTCATTTGGTTTCTCAAGTAGTTTTAGTTGTAAAATTAATTTAAATAATACAATAATTTTAAAAGTTATATTAAATAATAGTAAATGGAATTAAATTAACTAACCATAGAGTGTAGTAGTGATAACTACACTGATGGTTTGATTCCAAGCTGACCCTTTTAAACATTCATACACAAGTTAGTCACAATTTCATATTTGCCTCATGTACTCATTAGTGCAAATAATGGTGAGTTTATACAAAACCTCAAAACTCACCTACTCATATAATAGTGACCAAGAAGCCGTTAATGTGCATATAACTTGGGTAAATTTTGAAAACTAATGTGAAGTGGAGCCTGATAAATTAAATAAATATTTAGGAAACTAACAGGGTAATTTTTCTTATTTAATTTAATATATATTTTTTTGCTTACTTAGAAAGAGGTAAAATCAAAATAGAACTAGTTTTAAGTAGAGTTGCAGAAACGTAAGAGTCACATATGTTATTTTATACATGCTAAGTTGGCTAGCTCAGTTGATAAAGGCTTCTGTCTTTTCATGGGAGGTCTTAAGTTCAAATCTAGACAATGATGTAAATATTAAATTTTAGAGATTTTGCTTAGGTGATTCCTGAGTGTTACCCTCCTTATCGAAGGTGTTGCTATTAAGAAAATATATTTTGTACATAGTAGTTGTGACACTAAATTTTAGAAGTAAATTTGAAGGATGTTGCATTGGTTAAAAAAGTCAAAATAACTCAATCGCAAGGGTTGGTCCAAGAAAAAACGACACCGTTTGCCGTTTCCCCCATATCAGAAAAAAAAAAACTGAAAATAACGGCAACATATCAGTATATCACTCTGTTTCCTCTGCCATATATTTTGTCATATTAAACCCCTCACCATCTTTATATAAAGCCTGCCAGAACCCAATCACTTCACCACTTTACAACCACCACACCACCACACCGGCAATGCTACCGGAAAATCCAGATACACCACCACCACCACCACCAACACCGTAACAAACAACTCTCACAACATCTAACACAATGTCATCATCATCCACACGCGAATTCAAGCACCGCCTCCTCACCTGCCTCAACAAACTCTCCGACCGCGACACTCACTCCGCCGCCGCATCAGAGCTCCAAACCATCGCCAAAACCCTAACTCCCGACCAGATCTCCCCCTTCCTCTCCTCCATCTCCGCCACCGACTCCTCCGACAAATCTCCGGTACGTAAACAATGCGTCAGCTTAATCTCCACCTTATCCGAATCACACGGCGACGTCTTATCCTCTCACATTTCAAAACTCATCTCCGCCGTCGTACGCCGCCTCCGCGATCCCGATTCCGCCGTTAGATCCGCGTGTATCGCTGCCGTAGGCTCAATTTCCGCTTACGTCACTAAACCGCCGTTTACGTCAGTTGCGAAACCGTTAGTTGATGCGTTGGTGACTGAACAGGATTTGAATTCGCAGATCGGCGCGGCTCTGTGTTTAGCTGCGGCTGTGGATGGCGCGCGGATCCTGAGCCGGTTTATCTGAGGAGGATGGTTGTGAGGATTGAGAAGTTGTTGAAGGTTGATAGTTTTAAGGCGAAAGCTGCTTTGTTGACGGTTTTAGGTAGCGTGATTCGTGTCGGTGGTGTTGTTTCGAGTTCGGTTATTGTGAAGAGTTTGGTGAGTGTTTTGGTTGGGTTTGTGGTGAAGAGTGAGGATTGGAGTGCGAGGAAAGCGGCCGCTGAGGCGTTAGAGAAGTTGGCGGTTGTTGAGAGGGATTTGTTGTTGGAGTTTAAGAGTGAGTGTTTGAAAACATTTGAGGCGAAAAAGTTTGATAAGGTGAGAGTTTAAGAGTCGTATTCATTAATTGACATGTGTCGTGAATCGTGATGGTTTAGAATCTTTAGATTTGATCGTTTAATACCGAATGTGTTTGATGTAATGCAGGTGAAGGTCGTTAGGGAGACGATGAATCATATGATTGAAGCTTGGAAGGGGATTCCTGATGCGCCGGATGAGGAGGGAGTAACACCGGCGGAATCACATTCGTCGTTTAAAGGTATTAGAACTTTTGTTTTTAACAATTCTTAATAACTTTTAGGTACATTGTTGAATGATATAAAGCTGCATAGTCGCGTGACATGTTCGCCTTAAAGCTGCATAGTTGCTGCATGCTTTAGTACTTTACATCTAGATTCTAGGTCATTTTGTGTTGGATTAGAGATCTTTAATAATCTTTAATAATCAGTTGCTTATCGCGTAAGTGAATATTGACCAGAAATATAATTTAAAATGTGAAATTTAACAATTTCGGATTTTCAGGTTTACTCTTCTAAAATTTACTTTTTGATGACTTCTCAATTGCTTAGCTATTTTCTTCTTAACTGACATTATGATCTCGAATGTGTGATCAAGCAGCTAAAGTTGCTAGTGACGAAATTCAACCAAGAACTCCACAAATAACTAATAAGAGAACTGCACAGAATAGTGTTTCCACCACGACTGCAACGAGCCAGATTTCACTGGAAAACAGCAACAAGAAAACTGGTCCAGCGATGTTCAGGAAGCTTGATCCCAAGAAGCATGCCGCCGCTACTACTGCCGTTCATCCTGCAGTCCATTGTCTGTGGATGATAATAAATTGGCAAGACCCAAAACAAAACGAGCCATCTTCAACGAGATTGTTGATGAAGAAGTGCATGAATCTGAATATCAGAGTGCAAGGCTAAGTGCGACTATTGTAGAAAGCAACATCACTGAGGATATCCACAAGAGCCGCAAAGATTCTGAGGAATTATCTTTGATTCGCAATCACCTTGTTCAAATTGAAACCCTACAGGCCAATCTGGTTGATCTCCTCCAGGTAATTTGCCCCTTTCAGTAGGTTAATTGTTTCTCACTTATGAAACCTGTTGGCGTACCTATATGACTTAATTTTCTCTTAAAATATAGAAATTTACGAGAAGCTCAGAGACTGGGATGCGCTCACTGGAGACACGAGTGCACGGTCTAGAGTTAACACTTGATGAGATTTCGTTTGACTTGGCCAGGTCAACCGGAAGGTTGTCACATCCTGAAACCACACAAACCTTGTGTTGCAAGTTACCTGGTGCAGGCCTTTTGACGTCTAAGCTCTGGACGAAAACTGATATTCAGCATTCAAACACTAGAATTTCTTCATCCCCATTTGCAGCCAGAGGCCGCAAGAACGTGAATCTTGAATCATGTAACCCCGAGAAGAGGGGATATAGGCGTCAAGAAGGTGGTAGCGGGTTAATCAAGAATCCATTGGCTGTTGTCCACCATGAGATATCGGAGATTTAACCCACAAAGTATCTTTCATTCCTTGCAATGTTACTACAATATCTTTTGCCAGAATTATTTTGACACTGAACTTGTTCCACTTATTAGTGTTACGACAAGCGTTTAGGCTCGGAATAGTTACACATGTGTGAATTTGAGAATCTTTGATTGTGAATATATGTTGATATTAACGATGATTATCGTGCGTTAAAATATTTCTGCATTATCTGATTATGACTTCGGATAAGGAGTCTAATTTCTATAGCAAAAAGATAACTGAAACTTGTAAAAATGATATTGATGGTATATATTTCTGTAAAATGAAGAAGAAATGCAATGAATAGGCATACCCTTTAAGGATCCTGCAAGAAACAACCACTGCTAGTAATTTCAAAACAAGACCCATGATAGCCTCAACATGCTGGTAGTATGTCAAGCTCAGTCACGAGCCCCTACTGCAAGGTGCTTTAATTTTAAAGCCCGCCCGGGGTATACAAGTGTCAAGTGATGAGTCTTGCAATGAAAATGAGTAAATGTACACCAAAGTTGATGACTTGACATGCTTTTATGTATGATTAAGCACCTACACCTTCTGGTAAAGGCTTGATCAAGGTCTCCGCGCGAGGGAACATAAAGTTACCTGCAATCTGATCCATCCAAGGCCGCTCACCGGACTTCAACAACCTAACACCCATACCTCCTTGTGCATTTTCATACGCAACATTGTAAATAGGTTTCTCTGTGCAAAAGAGACTAATCGACAACGGAATTTAAAACAGGAAAAATAAGCAAGGAGAAGCGCATGCTCACCAATCTTGTTCTCAAAGTACACCGACACATGCTTGTTGTCCGGTTTCCATAGGGCACTCATGGCTACAGAAACAAGAGCTCGTTCACCTAAAGACTTGCAAGGTAAAGGGCAAGTCTTTATACCAATCTGCATCCTTGGGGATCGGCAACTCTTCTTTGGCTATCTCATCGGTACCTCTAACAATCATGGCCACCGGTGTTACTGCGTCCTTGATGAAGAAAAACTTACCTTTCCAGTCCTGAAAACTCTTCGGAGGCACATACAATATTTTCTTTGTGCCTCTACGTAGCAAGAAAGAGTAGAAGCCCGGCGTGAAGTGCAGCTGATGAAACACTCGAAATTTATCAACAGTTGGCTCTTCACCTTGAGATCGGCAACAAAACTCGAAATTCTTTATGCGCACCATTCCCAACGAGCTTAACTGAGAGATGTGAAACTGATGGTACGACAAAATCTCGTCAAAAAACTGAGTAATTGGCAACCGGAAGTAATAAATTGTATTTCGTTACCTGGTCTTTTTTGCCTTTCAAACTTTACAAAGTAATGATTTATTCTATCCACATATTAGTAACCAAACATCACAATGGAATGGAAAGATCCATTTCATTTCCTTCTTTATTTCGTTCCTTTGTTCATTCTATTCTCTCATTCATTCTATTTCCTCATACCAAACAGACCCTAATACTTATAATCTAAATTATAAATAAGAGCAAATTTTGTTATAAGAATTACGTGTTTGTTTGTATGCATCAGGTAACCATAGTTTCATAGTAGCCTGTGTGCTTTAATTTACTTTGCTCATGAATTAATTGAACTGATAAAAGATACAAGTATTTTGGTGTTATTATCTAATCCGCCTCAAGTACTATCTCTGTGCTATTACCTATTACCTTTATTTCAAAATTTGCTACAAATATCCTAAAATTTAAACTAGCTATGCCTTTAATGTATTATAATGAATCTGAGGATGAATACCAACTACGAATCTTTTGTAATTATACATATAACCATAACGTTTTGTAATTGTAATTGTGATATAATTCCATCTGTGTTGTTAACTAGGCTTGATCCGCCGCAACGCGCGGGCTGTTATTGCTAATAACCAAATGGAAAACGAGTACAACATTGCAAAGTGTCGACTCTGCCACAACGCGCGGGTTCCCACTAGTCTTTCAAATGTGAAAAGAACATGAACTAGTCGTTGATGGGCCCAACTGACCGGTTCGATTTAATATGTAAAGTGCTTCATAGTAAATCGAATACTTTTTGAGGTTTACCTTTATATAGAAGAGATAATGTGTGTGAAAGTTATTCAAATATTTAACTGTTTTTTTTTATTAACGGTATGCTCATATATAATTTTATAAGTCATTAAGTCGTATCTAACTTTATTTACATAAATGATAAAAAAAAAGTGGAGCCACATAAACGTCACATACGTCACCAATTTTTCACCTTTTTTGAATTACGCCCTCTGTTAGTTTGTTGTGGTTCTACGTCTCTAGTACCCCTTTCATCCTTCCGCATGCAATGCAGTGTCTC
This sequence comes from Scalesia atractyloides, assembly GCA_947069175.1. Taxonomy (NCBI): domain Eukaryota; kingdom Viridiplantae; phylum Streptophyta; class Magnoliopsida; order Asterales; family Asteraceae; genus Scalesia; species Scalesia atractyloides. Next base: position 5,551,028 of record CAMTDV010000005.1, read on the forward strand.
ATTTTCTCCTTGCTTATACCTGCGATCTGTCTCAGGCCCCAGCCCCACACCCGTTACAACCCCCACCTGTAGGTTGTAGCGGTGTTCGTACCCTTACCGGCGCTGAGGTCGCATTAACAACGCCCCATTAAAGCCCCATAAAACATGGCTTAAGAATGATTTTTGCAAAACCAAATATACAAAAAATAGACAATCTATATTTCTTTTATCATCGTTAATAAAAGAAAGCTTAATATATAAATAATTTCGACATATACTATTCATCTTATAAACACAAGTTATTATGTGTTAATGGTATGTTTACCAACTGAGTTCAATCTAAAAGACATGCGAGCATGTTTGTTCGAAATAGTCAAGCTGAAAACCTAATCTCAAACTCCGTTCGGATATACAAGTAAAGCCAACTTGGTTCGAACTCGGCTCAAGTTTATACAAGCAAGCATGGCTCGACTAATGACTTCGAGCAAGTTTTTCCGAGTTAGTCTATAATAAGTTTCAAGTCGTGAGTTGTCTGGAAAGCTCTATTGGCAATGGTACCGATAACATTTTAATATGACTTTCATTTATATTATTTTAAACCAATTTAATGCGAAATCGTCATAATATATCAAAATTCCAATATATTTTGCTAATTGTAGAGATGAAATGCATTTAAATAAAATTTCAGAAGAAATTATTTTAGATTTAAAATTAAATTAGTAAAATATATAATTAATTAAATAAATAAAATATATAACTAATTAAATAAATATACTGAATTTTCTCAATATTTCGTTAACTATTCACTAAATAAATTTATAACTTGATGGGCTCAACTACTACGTCTTTGGAGACCTTTGTAGGCCGTAGCCCAGGATGTATTAAAACTGATGAAGCCCAACATTGTATGTTTTTTTACAAGTATTGAGATATAGTGGTGCACAAATCGGGTTTTGTGAATACCCGGTTGCGGGTATGGAACCGGATTCGGGTATGACCGGGTTCTATAAAATTGGGTATTGAGAATACTCGGGTCGGGTCTAGGTTTGAGAATACCCGGGTCGGGTCCGGGTTTTATACAAAAACTGTATACCCTATAGACCCGGGTTCGGGTCGGGTCGGGTTTTCTAGTACCCGGGTATTATAATACCCTATTTCCAGGTTCGGGTATGGGTCGGGTTGGGTTCGGGTATGCCTCGGGTATGGATCGGGTATAGAGTATAGAGATTAAATTTAAACAAAAAATGGTCAAAATATACTTTCTCACGGCTATATAGCCGTTACCAAAGTGCAAAACTCGAAAAAAACACAAAAAAAAAAAAACGAAAAAAACCCGAACAGGGTATTGGAAAACCCGGACCGGGTAATGAAAAACCCCGGTTCCGGGTTCGGGTTGAAACTGGGTACTCGTAAAACCCGGGTTGAAAACGGGTATAAAAAACCCGGTTCCGGGTTTGGGTTTTATAATAGAAATGCATACCCGATCCCTACCCTATGGGTAGAGTCGGGTTCGGATATAAAAAACCTGGGTTTTATAATATCCGGTCCCAGGCTTTTTTTCATGTCCGAGTTCGGGTTTTTTGCGCACCACTGTTGAGATATAGCCTATAGGCATATTTATCCGGTTCCGACGGGTGCGACTATGGAACAAGATGATAGGGTGGAGGGGGAGCGCAATGAAGAGATGGGAGTGGAGAACCCTCAAGATCTAGGAAGGTATAATGTTGATAAGGAGACTGATGCTACGGTGGACATTGGGATGAAATTAGGTGTTTCCCTAGTCAATCAATGAGAGTTGGTGAGAGAGATGATCCTGGATGAAGGCAATAATGCGGTTTGTCAATGAACTTTCTTTCTCTAAACATTTGAGGAATTTTGGCCCTCGTCCGTTTAGGGTCTACAACTCATGGATGGGAAAACCCGGGTATGAGGGAGGGAGGAAGAAAGTACAGCCTTAGCAGATATAGAAAAACTAGAAGAAATAATGGAGCACCAAGATTTAACGGAGGAGGAAGAATGGACTTACGCTGAATGTAAAAAGGTTCTTAAAGAGCTGAATTTGAAGAAAGGATCTGAGCTTAAACAGAGAGCCCGGGTCAAGTGGGCGTTAGAGGGGGATGAAAACTCGAAATTTTTCCATGGTTTAATCAACAATAGAAAAGCGAATAATTTGATCCCTGGAATTAATGTTAACGGTAACTGGGTTACCAAACCGACGAAGGTCAAAAAGGAGATTCTTAACTTTTTCAAAAAACGATTTGTGGAAGATCTTGATTCTCGACCGCTGCTAAGATGCTCCAATTTCAAAAGTATTTCGGATGAAGATAAGAGTAAGCTAGAGGAGCCTTTTTCGAATACGAGGCAGTTTTTGGTTGCGGAGACAACCGGGCCCCCGATCCGGACGGTTTCAACCTGAGATTCTTCAAACACTTTTGGCATTTATTCGAGCTCGACTTTAGGAAAATCATGGACCATTTTTACAAGGAAGGAGAGATTAGCAGAGGCAGCGGGTCGTCGTTTATTACTCTTGTTCCTAAAGTGAAAGATCCGGTTCATCTAAATAACTATCGTTCTATCAATCTTGTCGGGGTTATTAGCAAGGTGATATCGAAAATTCTCGCTAATCGTCTTAGAAAGGTGATAGCCAAGGTAGTTTCGGAGTCTCAGTCAGCCTTCTTGAAAGGGAAATTTATCCTGGATGGAAAGGGAAATTTATCCTGGATGGGCCTCTTATCGTAAACGAAGTTATTACTTGGTGCAAAAAGCTTAAAAGAAAGGCCTATATCTTAAAGATCGATTTTGAAAAGGCTTATGATTTATTGATATTATGCATCAAATGGGTTATCCTCATACTTGGTGCTCGTGGATCCTGGGGGTCTTAAAGTCGGCGAGATCCTCCATTTTGGTAAACGAGTCTCCCACTTTTGAATTCCATTGCAGAAAAGGTATGAGACAAGGCGACCCGCTTTCTCCGTTCCTTTTTATTCTTGTGATGGAGGTGTTATCATGCATGTTGGATAAGGCAAAGGAAGAAGGCATAATTAATGGGATTAATCTCCCAAATGGCGGGCCTAAGCTAACTCACCTTTTTTACGCGGATGATGCTATTATTCTTGGGGATTGGTCATCTGGTAATGTGGTGAACGTGTGAGGATCCTCCGTGTTTTTTTATCTATGCTCAGGTATGAAAATCAACCTTTCTAAGTCTAATATGTTTGGTATTGGTGTGAATTCGGTGGAAGTGGAAGAAAAGGCTTCGATGGTAGGTTGCAAAGCGGAAAACCTTCCGTTTAAATATTTCGGTATAATGGTAGGAGCGCGCATGAACCTTATCAATAATTGGAAACCTGTGTATGATGTCTTCGAAGCTAGGCTCTCTAAGTGGAAGGCAGATTCCTTATCCATTGGGGGAAGAGTCGTCCTTATCAAAGCTGTTTTAGAAAGCTTACCTAACTATTACTTTTCGCTTTATAAGGCGCCTAGTAAAGTTATATGTGATCCAGAAAAAATGATAAGGCGATTCTTGTGGGGAGGGTCTCATGAAGTTCATAAAGTCCATTGGGTGGCTTGGGAGCATGTGTCGTTAGCCAAAGAGGAAGGGGGCCTTGGTATTAGTAAGCTAAAAAATATTAATATGGCCCTGTTAACGAAATGGGGATGGCGGTACAAGGCGGAAGAAAACAATCTTTGGAAAAAAGTCATTACGGCTATTCATTGTAGTAACCGGAACTGGGACTTTTTTCCAGCCCGACGTGAGATGGGAGGTGCCTGGAGTAATATAGTTAAGGTGATCTCTAGAACGGTGGTTAACGACTCTCCTTTACGGAATTTTTTCAAAGGAGTTCCGGGTAAGGGAGATAGCATCGCTTTCTGGTTGGACCCTTGGGTGGTTAGAGAACCACTTAAAAATATTTTCCCTCGATTGTTCTTGCTGGAAGCGGATAGGAAATGCAGAATAAAAGACCGTATATCTCACAATTCTGGGTCGGCAGTCCACTCTTGGCGCTGGAAGAGAGTTTTGTGCGAAGGTCCGGAGCTGCAAGATTTGGAACAGCTGATGTCTTTGCTGGAACAGGTGGTCCTCAATGGTAATAAAGATAAATGGGTTTGGGTCGGGGCTGATTGTGAGGATTTTAGCGTAGGAGCTGTTAAAAGACTTCTTGCGTCCGGCCAAGAAAATAGCAGCAATTACGTGTTCAAATGGTGTAAATGGCTCCCAGCGAAGTGCAATATTTTTGCGTGGCGCGCTGAGATGGGTAGAATTCCGACGTTGGAAGCGTTAAGAAGAAGGAACATTTTTATTCAGAATTCGTCTTGTGTTCTTTGCAACAGTGAAGAGGAAACTACCGAGCACGTCTTTACAGCTTGTGGTTATGCAAATATTCTTTGGCAAAACATTTGCAGGTGGTGTCGAACTCAAGATATCTTCGCCTTTTCATTCAGAGACCTGCTGGAAGCACATGAGCATGCTAGATTGAAGGAACCGGAAAAATCGATATTCCACGGGTTGATTATTACCTGCTGCTGGAGCCTTTGGAGAGCTAGAAACGAAGCGAAGTTTAATAATAAAGTGGCTAGAATGGAAAAGATTATTAGCGAAGTGAAGACGGTTGGGTATCTTTGGTTTAGAAGTAGAACAAAATACAAGAATTTATTTGGAAAAATTGGTGTAAATTTGTGATTATGTAAGTTTTGGTGTGTCTTGGCCTCCCGGTTTTCGGGTTGGTTGTCTTATGAAGGTAACGTTTCAAAAAAAAAAGTAAAAAAGTAAAAGGTCGGTGCAACAGTGTTATTGTCTACCACTCTACGTCTCCAGCTTCCTTTCTCATCCTAAACAAGTAAACTGTACATAGAATTGCACTCCACTACTCCAACCCTTCACCGCCCCACCCCCACCACCGTCACCGCCAATACCATTAAGGATTCTTTATATTTTTTTTTATGAACTTGGGTTCCACGTCAACAAGAGTGGATGATCTGGTTTGTGATGGAGAACGATGACTGCATCGGCGGCGATTTAACAACCGTGGTCAGTCAAAAGTTTTGTGATTTGGGGGTTTTCGTGATTAGGAACGAAGTGGAGTGGAGTAGTGTCAGTTCTAGAGTTCTAGAGTTCTAAGGCTGAAGAATTTATCTAGAGGAAATGTTATATGTTTGTTGCTTGATCTTCTATGTTGAGTGAAGGTGTTTTTAATTCTTTTGCATGTAATTACGACAATATTTGGCACATTTCAATTCTTTGGACTTGCTAGCTGATTGCTTAGCTGGTTGTGGGTCAAAAGGGAAAGTAATTGGCTGGAGCACATTTAGAGGAAGAAAAGGATTAGAGTAGCAGGTATTATCATTCTTACCTAAGTCAATGCATTCAGTAAACTAATCTATTTCCACCAGTTAATTGGCTTTTACCGTAAAGCCTACCTAAGGTTACTATATTAGATTAAAAAAACATTTATTGATGAACAAGTACTTAGAAAAATAAAGAGAGTGGAACTTGACCCAGTAGAGAGAGTTAAGAGAACTCAACTACCGAAATTTTGACCCGTAGAGACATATTTATAGAAGACAACCCAATTTCACCAATCAGAGATGAGCATGTGAATAAAAAACACACAAGTTAGATTTATTTATATTTCAATGCTCATTTAAATTATCAAAAGAATGTGCACTTCATTTCTGCAGGACTTTGTTTGAAATCTTTTATTAGGTTGTGAATGGAATTGAGCAAACTACTAGCAAGTTAAAACTGATAGATGCCATATTATTAGTTGTTTCCTATTTCCCTTAACCCATTCCTTTCGTCAACGCTTTGAGATCTATCAAGGTGAAATCCAAATGCGAACATACATGTGATTCTCTTTTACCAATTTGTTTTCTTTGTATATTTGAATCTTTGCCAGGATGTCTTGAATTATCCCTTTAAAGTTCAGTATGGTGATTTCATGGTTTGGTGTATGCATGTTCGAAAGCGAGTCGGATCGACAAAAATAGTACGTTTTCATTCGATGGCGACGTAATTTTTTTTTAAAATGAGTTGTGTAAAATATAACGTATAATTCCGAGTTACTATAACTCTTGATGCCGCCGCAACGCTCGGGGGTCAAAATCCTAGTATGTTATGAGATTCAAACTTTTTGATTTTTATATAATCAATATGGCTATAAATCTTTTATGCATTATAACCAGTCAATTTTACATTGTGAAAGAATAATCTTACAACTAAACAATACCTACAAAAAATATAAAACAAACATCTATGGCTTCAGAAATCTCTTGGAATCACCACAGCCCATGATAGATGATGGCAATCTTGTCACTTTCTCAATCCCTTCTTCAAACACTGCTCCCATACCCATATAAAAATGGGACTCAATATGACAATGAAATGCCCAAATACCCGGGTTATCCGCTACAAACCGCAAAGCGGTCTATCCATACGGATGAACCGGTACGGTATTCTTCATAATCGGGTTAACCAAGTTATACCTCTTCGGGTCCTCCGAAGCATTAAACTTTCCATCTCCATACCCGACTACCCAAAAATCATGCCCGTGTAGATGCCACGGGTGTGTTTCGCTATTATTAACATTCAACGTGTTTGCATTTTGAAGAATAATGTCTACAGTCGTATTAAACTTTAGTCTATACAAAGAATTGCTATAAGTGGCATTAACATTAGGAGGCGCAACGTTAATGTCATAAGCTTCGTAGCCGTCGATGGTGTCAGGAGGCGAGGTTTGTTCAAACGTGTGAAGCAAATTATGTTTAAGCGATATGAGATATGGGGTATGTGGAAGGGTAAACGAGACGTTATTAATAGACCATTTGACACTCCCGTTGATTCGGTTTTGCGTGTTCAAAAGAATAATCACTCTGTCAGATGTTTGTGGCACAGGGTGTATGTAGTCAGGGTGGGATCTGATCGCAAGACTTTGGTTCACCCGGGCTTCAACATCGTCCCACCAAGGCCCACTTGGTGGGACGGTAGGTGGGGACCTACTGCGATGGTTTGGGTAGTAATTAAAGATACCCAAACCATTTGGGGTCGTGTTGTTACGACTCACCATTTTTGACACGGCCCAATGATTTCTTGTTGGGTCTTGATTAGCGGTCACTAAAACCGAGTAAGTCTCACCCGAGTAAATATAAAGATTATTTACGACGAATGGTTCTACATAGTGACCGTCGGTTTCAACAACCGTCATATTATGCCCTTCTATTTCGAAACTGAGAGCGGCCAAAGCTGTTAGGCTTCCGATCCTAAGCCGGTAAGTTTTCCCTGGAACGACCGTGAAAACATATGGTGAGCATTCGGGATTCGTGGCGTTACAGAGAGCGGCCGCGGTCCCTGGTGTACTGCAGTTGAATCTTCCCTTCCCTTGAATCAACAGTGATTGAAAGCAAAATTATATAATATGTTAGAAAAAAATTCCTAAAATATCTAAGAAAAAAGACAGATCTATTGGATTCTGAGTGTATCATATGTTAGAAAAAAAATCATAAAATATCTAAGAAAAAAAAGGACAGATCTATTGGATTCTGAGTGTATCATGAGTTGTCATAAATGATGAAAGTAGGAAATCATATGAAAATTTATAATAATGTGGTTGTAAAGTTGATGAATGTGTTATCAACTGTGGATGTGTCATTGGATTCCAGTAAGTAAAAATTATTTATAAAAAGGTACGTTTAGCATAACCCTGTTAAAATACCTAAGGATCGCCAACCCAGACGAAGGGGACAGAAGAAAGGCCGGCGGCCTGCTCATACGTGCTTCGGTGATACCAATCGTTAAGAATGATGCTTCTATCGTAATCATAGACGAACGGTTCCTTTTCTCCATCTGGCAGCGCCACCCTAATCGTTCCATACAACCCTGCCTCTCGTTGCATCCCGTAATGCGCATGGTACAAGTATGTACCCGCCTGCACCATCAATCAATCAAACACACAAGAAAACCATGAATAGTGATTTAAAAAAAAGATTTTAGATATATAAGTTACCCTATCTACAACAAACTTATATCTAAAAGTATCCCCTGGTAAAATAGGACATTGAGTAACCCCTTCAGTTCCATCAGCCCATGGAGTTCCAATCTGCAAAGCAATTTACCAAAACAATTATAAAAAACTAATCACATCGATTTACACTATAAATTATGTCTGGGCCGTCTCTGAAAATCTGTGGGCCTGCGAAGATAAAATACGGACCCCTAAAATATAAACTTTTAAAAAATACACAAATTTATTTAGAAAATACACAGAGTTGAAAAAAACAAAATAAGACCTTTTCGTAAAAAAATAGATCACACAACTACTTGTAGATTGAATAACATTTTAAGAAATTAACATAAATAACCATTTTTAACTAGATTTGATAAGGAACTATGATTCCCATTTTGATTTAATGTAACACAAAAATACAGTTTCATTTCTCTCTTTAAAAAGGGAAATTCTCGAGTCTTTTTTAAAGAGGGAAATGAAACTGCTATGTTCTCGAGTCTTTTTTAAAGAGAGAAATGAAACTGTGAAAGGAAGTGGAAGGAAACCGGAAAAGATTTGTGGTAATTACCTGTCGGATACTGTGCCAATGAATGGCGACATTTTCGGTTAACAAACTGTTTTTAAGATCAACAACAATAGTGTCACCTTGTTGAGCTAATATTGTGGGACCTGGGCTTCTACCGTTAATGGTGATGACTAGTTTTCGACAGCAATCGGGCGATTTGAACTCGTACTTAACCTCCCATCGGTAATGTCGAATTCGGGCTTCCACGATAAGGTTTAGGCTCAAAGTTAGTAAAAACAAAGTATATAGTATTGGTAGATTCTTCATCTTAGATATGAATGGGTTTGAAATCAGCTGGTGAGATCTATGAGACGAGTGTGTGTGTATTATATGTATTATATAATATATACAGACAAGTTGGGGGTGGTGGCTGGTGGAAATTGCTTTGGACTTTCCACTTTTACGTATATATGTATTATGTGGAAGTCGCTTTTTACTATTGCGCAGTGGATAATTAACTTTGAAAAGGAAAGAGTCGACTGAGACTAGTTTACACACGGTTAAAACAGTGTTTCCAATCAGAGCTCGGTATCGATACCGAATTTCTCAGTACCAAAAAATGCCAGTACCGTATTTTGCCAAATATGGGTATCGATACCGAAAATGTTTGATACAGTACGGTATCGGTATTCAAGGTAAAATACTGGTACCGTATCGTAACCGATACCGAAAGTACCGGTACCGAAAACGCCAAATAGTGGGTACCGATTTGGTACTGAAAAAAATTCGGTACGAGAAATTATGTACGGGAAATTCGGTACCGGTACGGGTACCAAGTATCATATGCTCATCCCTAGTTTCCATAACCGAACCAATCACTAAACTTATCATTTTATCAGTCGAGTGACAGGATTGGTTTTGAAAAAAAAAATGCCACTAGTATAGTGTTAGGATCAGATACAACGAGTTTAACGTAGTCATCACCCCTAAAGTATAATAACTAATTTAAATAGGGATGGTTTAAGAGTACTCAAGTGTACCGACTACGTAGGAGATTTCCTACTATGAGATTAAAGTTTGTGTTTATTTATACGTGATTAATTGTGTCTTCACTATATCCATCAATTGTAGCTTAGTGGTAGGGAGACTTGCGTTATCTAAAGGAGACCTAACGCCCAAGTTCAAACAGACGTGTGTCACTTTATTGGATTAGACAATGATGAATAGAGTCTAGCCTCTTTGCAGAGGTGTCAGGCTCCATCCTGAGCTCATCCGGGTTTTCGTCCCACCGTGTGTTACGCTAGAGAGTTTTGCTCCTGTGGTGGTACAACAACTGTCAAGTGGTAGTCGACGGTATGGTTTCCCGGGGAAACGCCCAAGCCAAACTCTGAAGTCAGCGTGGACCTGATTAAGACAACATAGTCTGCCCAGAGTGGGGCAACATAACTCTAGTTTAGAGAATGCGGTAGCCTAATTCAAGAAATTCGTCGTTACACTAAATTAAAGTTTTCACAAACATAGGAATTTCCGATATATCTAACATGTCTAGACTGTCTAGTAAAAATTCGGAATATGTTCTTCCAAAATATTTTAAAAAGATGTGACTGAATAATTGAATAATTTATATAAAATTAGACTGTCGTTGAACACTTCCAAAATTTGTGTCAGTCAACACTTCGATGGTTGCAAAGAAGAATACTATTATAATAGTGGCGTTTTTCTTTTGACTAATATAATACCTTGATTTTCATATAATATGACGATTTCGTATTGAATTGGTTTAAAATATATAAAAGAAAGTTATATTAAAATGTTATAGGTACCATTGCCAGTAGAGTTGTTCAGATAACTCACGACTTGAAACTTGTTATAGACTAACTCGAAAAACTTGCTCGAAGTCATTAGCTGAGCCAGGCTTGCTTGTATAAACTCGAGCCGAGATATCCGAACGGAGTTTGAGATTAGGTTTTCAGCTTGACTATTTCGAACAAACATGCTCGCATGTCTTTTAGATTGAACTCAGTTGGTAAACATACCATTTACACATAATAACTTGTGTTTATAAGATGAATAGTATATGTCGAAACTGTTTATATATTAAGCTTTCTTTTATTAAGGTCACCACGATGATAAAAGAAATATAGATCGTCTATTTTTGTGTATATGGTTTTCTTTATATCATATTAAGCTAAAACAATTCTTAAGCCATGTTTTATGGAGCTTTTATTGGGCGACGTTAATGCCATCTCAGTGTTGGTAAGGGTGCGAACACCGCTACAGGTGGGCGTTGTAATGGGTGTGAGGCGAGGACTTGAGGCAGATCGCGGGTGTAAACAAGGAGAAAATGAGACATTGCATTGCATGCGGAAGGTGAAAGGCACACTAAAGAAGTAGAACCATAACAAACTAACAGAGGGCGCAATTTGCAGAAGGTGAAAAATGGTGACTTATGTAGCGTCTATATGGCTCATTTTTTTTTATCATTTATATAAATAAAGTTTGATACGACTTAATGACTTATAAAATAATATATGATTATATGAGCATACCGTTAATAAAAAACAGTTAATGTTTGAATAATTTTCACACATTATCTCTTTTATATAAAAGTAAAGCTCAAAATGAATTCAATTTAATATGAAGCACTTTACATACTAAATCGAAACGGTCAGTTGGGCCCATCAACGACTTGTTAAAGTTCATTTCACACATGATAGATAGTTAAAAGAAAAGTTAAAATGATTATAATGGATATAATCTTAATTAATTATATTCCGCCCAGCATTTGAATGTATTTTAAGATATTTTTCTATTGAGTAAACTGCCATTTTGGTTTCTGAGGTTTGGCCAGTTTTGCCACTTTAGTCCAAATTTCAAACCTTTTATCATTTTGGTCCATGTGGTTTCGTTTTTTCTCATTTTGGTCCAAATTTCAAAGTCAGCTCAGATTTAAAAAAAACCCTGGTTTTTATCATTTTCTTCAGGGGCATTTTGGTTATTTTAGGCTTTATTTTAACTGATTATCAATTAAAATATATAATCTTCCCCAATCATTTGAAACTCACTCTCTCTCTCTCTCTCTCTCCCACCACCACGGTACACCCACCACCACCGTCTCCCCTCCACCACCGTACACCCTCCACCACCGTCTCCCCTCCACCACCGTACACCCTCCACCACCGTACACCTCTTTCCAGTTCCCACTTTTCCCACCATGGATTCTGGCAACTTCACCTCTAGTAAAAGCATAAAACCACAACCCCGGCGATGTACACTTCAACCACATCCCGATTCTCCAACCGCCGCCGTTAGAGCATCGTCGTCATCATCGGAGTACTAAAATTCAAACACCTCCCCGACCAAATCTGGACGTTTGATGGAAGGATTGGAGTTTGTCGATCAGATCTAAGGTGGTGGTATAGTGGTGGTGCGGTGGTGTTAATGGAGGTGGTAGGTGGTTCCATAGAGAGAGAGATTGCAGGTGTGTGTGATAGAGAGAGAAGAGAGAGACAGATCTTAGATCTGATTAGTTATATATATAATTTGATTAGTTATATATATTATTTTTAACTAATAATTAATAATAAGTTATAATAAAAGTATATGACCAAAATGCCCCCTGAAGAAAATAATAAAAACCAGGGTTTTTTTTTGAAAATCTAAGCTGACGTTGAAATTTGGACCAAAATTGCAAAAAACAAAACCACATGGACTAAAATGGCAAAAGGTTTGAAATTTGGACTAAAGTGACAAAACTGGCCAAACCTCAGGGACCAAAATGACAGTTTACTCTTTTCTATTTGTTTGATGTGAATATGTAAAATACAATATTCTTTAAAGCACGATACGTAAGATATGAAATTACACACATTATAAGATTCAAAACCTTTGTCACGCATGTTGAAAAAATAATCTAGCATGTTTATTAGAACTTTTTTTGTTTTTCCATTTAATCTATTTATATAAAATATTACTTAGCTCTAGTAAACTATTTCAAAATACTTATTCAAAATCCCAAAAGAAAGTGACATGTTTTTAATGATGATGAATGAAAGAAATTATTTAAAAAAAGTTATTCTCTAATATCCCATGCATGAGAACGCAACTTTTGATCTTTTTGAACGGTGATTTTCTTTTTGAGTGATCCAATGTCACACCGTTTAAACAGCGGCTCTAGCCAAGATTTGTCCAGACTATCTTGTCTTAACCAGGCCCGCGCTGGGTTGACCAGACTTGGTTACGGCGTTCCCCCGGAAACCGTACTGCCTCCACACAAGTTGCCTCGCTGAAGTAACAGCCAGATGAAAACCGAGGTGCGGCTTAGGATCGAACCCCCCTCGGTGGGTTTGTCACCATCATTGCTCAATATAACACAAGTAAGATTTGAACTTGAGTATCAATTGAAAAACACAAGTTTTCTACCATCGGACCACAAATGAACATGGAGAAAAAACAAATTTATGTAGCGCGCATAACGCGCATTTGTGTCAGGAAATTCATATTCTATTCTTTATTCAATTTAAAGCAAACATAATGTTTGAAATGATAACATAATTTATGAAAACAACGTATTATTATCGCATATAAACATTTTAATATGTAGAAAAATGATCTGGATTAAAAGATGACCACGCCATTTTTTTATTCTAAAATAAGTAAAGAAAGTGGTTAGTTATACATTTAGAGATATTATATATGAAAATATGGGTATTGTTTAGTTATACATTTTAGAGATATTATATATGAAAATATGGGTGTTGTTTAGTTTTACATTTTAAAAATATGTCATATATGAAAAAAATCAAATAGTTGAAATATAACTAAAACAACTGAGGAAAAAATGATGATTTGTTTATGATTTTTTTGAAAACCGATTTTTATGATTTGATTATTTGGTTATGGTTATATGGTTATATGTGTATAAATAAGCGAATTAATCAAATTCACATTAATCCCAACTTGTAATTTCTGTATTTTCTACAAAATGTATGTTGTACATTGGAAACTTTTTGTTATATTATTTCTATATAAATAATATTAGTTGTAGATTGTTCTCATTTATGAATTAAAAAAGTGATGTTAATAATTTATTTGAAGAATGATTTAAATGAATTTATTAATTAAAATTAGCTCGAATAAAGTACCATTTGAAGTCAAGAGTGAACCACTAAATCATCTCTTTTAATAACCAGCTCAAGTGAACCATTTAGGTTATCTCTAGTCATAAAGCCCCTTTGTGGGCGTTACGCGACACGTGTCGTGCCACGTCACATAGGGGCTTTATGGGGAGTTATACTAATAGAGCCCGTAGTCATAAAGTCCCTACCTCTATCATTACCCAATTAATTAATAACCACTTAAACTATACATATATATGTATGTATGTATATATGTGTGTGTGAGTGGAGGGAAAACTTTGCAAATCCAATACGCCGCTATGCTCATCGCCCCCCCCCCCACCCAGATTTTGTACCCCCATAACGCCCCCTGTAGTGGTGTTGGGGACGCTATGGGGCACCTTCATGCCTCTCCCCCCTTGCAAAGCGCCCTATTACAGAGGGCCTTATAATTGAAACCGGTTAATTACAGAAAACTTAGGTCCTAAACCGTATCATCAAATTTAGATTTAGTCATAATTGAAACAGATTAAATCGACTCATGTTCACCAAATAGGGAAAGAAAATGAATTAAAAAATCCGGTAATATACTATTTTTGTTTTTACAAAGATATTTTAGTTTTAATTTGAAGTAGACAAATCAATCGATTTAAGTCAAGAAGAGCAATTCAATAACTGGTAACCGTTGACAAGTATTTAATATCATGACAATGATCACCAATACAGGATCATGACAATGATCTGTTCACAACAGGGTTGAATTGTATTTAGGGTTGAGTTATATTCAATGACTCGTAATTCTTGAAAAATACAAAAACACAATGCCAAATAAAATACATAATTGTCTAAACAAAAATTCTAAAATCTATAAGTTCACAATCAAAAGGTGAAAACCTAAAATCTAAGATTGTAGAGTTTGACAAGGCAGTTCCAGCACGATAGAATGAGTTCAATTTGAGTTCGTTTGATACGCTTCCTAGTTTTAGGAGACTGTATTTGAACCTTTTCCTATATATGTAATCAACTCGTGGAATACAACGCACCATGCGGCGATTTGGTTTTGAACATCTAAACGTACGTAAGAAAGTACGCCGCAACGGTATATTCTGAATGACGAAAAAATTACGTTGCTGTAAAATGAATATTAGGAACAACGAAAGCAATCAAAACATAGATACAAAAAGCATGTTACAACGGTATACTTAAAAATCAAGAAAAATGTCACGTCGTGGTAACCATGAATGTTAAATAAAGTAGTAAAAATATATATCATATTTGACCCAACTCGGTTTCGAATAAAATTAATACTGATACGTAGACATGATTGGTTTCGAATAAAATTTCTACCCAAACGAAGTGTATGGTGGTTTTGTTTTTTTGGAAAAGTACTTCACAACCTCTTTTGTCTTCCCAAGCAGACCACGCGCAGACATAAAGTTCTTCAACTTGTTTGTTTTTTAGAAGAGGTTTCTTTAAAAAACCTCTTCCCCCCCTCTTTTTCGCGCAGACCTTGCCTTAAGTCTTCAAACCTCTTCAAAACACTTCTCCTTCTCAAAACACATCTCCAACCCTAATCTCCTCTATCCAGCCGACCTCCACCATAGCCCCACCTCCCCTCCGGCGCAACCCCCACCCCACCTCCTCATCCACCACAGTCGCAGCCCCACCCCACCTCCTCGTCGATCTCACACCCATTCGTATCCAGCCGCACCCCCAGCTCGAACACCACCTGTGGTCCGCACCCCAACCTCCACCACCTCGACGCCTCCACCATCTGCTGCACATCTCCAGCCGCACACCACCATGTCGACACCTCCATCATCAGCATCCACAGCCGACACAAGTATGAATTTAGGTATGAATTGATGTTAATTTTGTTATTGTTTGATGTTATAATGTTATTTTCAGATTATTTGATGTTAATTTTTTGTTTGTTTGATGTTAATTTTCTGTTTTTGATGTTAGTTTTCTTAATTTTGATGTTAATTTTCAGATTTATAATGTCGTTTTCTGAATTTGATGTTAGTATTCATAATTTATAATGTTTTTCTGAATTTGGATGTTAATTTTCTGTTTATGATGTCTGTTATGTTGTTTGGTGTCATTTTCACAGTTTGCAGAAGTTAAAAAACAAACAGTCTTTTTCTTGCAGACTGCAGAGGTTTGGTCCACCTCTTCTGCTACAGATGTCTGCATATGTGGTGTGCAGACTGCATACATTTTACCTCTGAAAAAACAAACAGCATCTATGTGTGCAAGTGAAAGCCATGTGTCCTAATAAAAAATAAGAAATATTTACAGATCTTGCATAATCTATGCTATATTATAATGTATAAGGGAAAAAACATTTTAAGATACCCAGTTTAATGCATAATGTACGACTTAAAATGAGGGTAAACTAGTCATTCAAACAATAATTACACTTTAGTTCCCTTATCTTAATTACACGTTAATTCTCTCATCTTTAACCATATGAAATATTAAAGATAAATAGTTAATGCTTAAACATTATCCCCCATATAAAAATTAACTACTACGATTTTTAAACCAACTATATTTTTTCATATGTTAATATGTTTAAAAAAACACACCATAAAAACAAACTTTTTATTCTCTTTCATTTTAGTGTAGTATAGCTACATGTTTTTTAAGTAAAAAATGATATGTTACGTGATTAATAGTGTCTAGGAGTGAGCAACAACTGAATTGTTAACCGAAAACCAACGAAATCGAACCAAAATTAACCAGAAACTTAATTAACTAAAAAACCGATTAACCAAAAATCAGTTATCATTTTTTGGTACCCTCGTTTAACCAAAATTAGCATAATCGAACCATTCACATTTTCATATATTTCTAGCTTTTATATCTCTGGTTCATGTATTTTATATTTTATACCTTCATTTCATGTATATTTTATTCCGCTTCATGTATTTATACAACCATTTCATTTATTTAAACCTCAATTTCATGTAATTATAACCAAAGTTTTAGTCCAAGTATTGTCTCGGCTATAACCGAAATTAAAAGAATCAAACAATAAACCATCAATCTAACCGAACAAACCGAACTAAAAATCAGTTGGTTAATAAATAGACTAACCAATTACTTCAGTTTCAACTTCGGTAGAGGATAATAGCCAACGACCGAACCATGCACACCACAATGAAATTGATTGATCGATGACTTCGCTTATGACGTGTATTCACTGCAATGATACTACAATAAATATTATACGAACAAAAAAACTATAAAAAACGAGTACACAATGCAAATTGTCATCCCCACAGCATCGCGCGAAAGCCCTACTAGTATTACTAACAGATATTCTTTTTGTAATTTTAGTTTTCAATATTTCCTTGATAGCTATTTTGTTTAGCAAAATTAATTCTTTGAATTTGCCTACCCATATATTCATCGTTTCCTTATGAATATTTATCACGTTGATCATTTTTATTATCATTGACCATCACCTTTCTGCTTTCACAACCCTCCATGATAGTGGCCATCGCACACACATACAAACTCACATAGTCAACAAAACACACCACACGTATTCACTCACATCAATCTAAAAACCAAATCGAGACATAGACACAAGCATGTCCTAGAACCACAAACAAACCCAGATTCAAACACACTACATTGTGCGATTACACACATTTATACAATCAAATAACGAGCGGAGATTCAACTAATATTATATAGATCCAACAATTAGAGCCGAACACACACAAGTACGAACCCATATACAAACTCCCATGTTATTAATGTAGGAATCCGTTTGCGGATAAATACATAAAACACTTTTATTAATCAATTACAATACAAAAATAAAGGAAAGCACTAAATTGAAACACTTTCACAATCGAAAAGAAACAGAATAACAAGAACATAAAAATAAACAGTGAGGATCGTGTTAGACACGAGCCTCTTAAAAAAATTCGAGTCTCCCAAGAGAACCCATTTGTTTTCAGGATACAACAGCCTAAACAGTTGCACTGCTAGAGAAGACGAAAAACCCGTAGGTGTACCGTGGAACAGAAGATTAGAAAAGTTGTAAAGAGAGTTTGGTGGTGCCTGTCTTTCTAAAAAGATCTACGTATGCTCTTCTTTCTGCGCCGCACAGACATTTTCATCTGCAGACTGTTTGTTTTTCCTGCGCCACTTTTAAGATTTTCTAAGGTCTGCAAATGGTTAAACACTACATGTAACATCCGTCGAAAAACGGGTTTTCAAAACCCGCTTCGTTTATTAATCAAATATCCGGTTATAATTTTTCGTTGCGTATTTATTGCTCAAATTAATTTTAAACGATACATAATTAATAAATATATTAGAATTTAAAAACCATAATTTATAAATAGTGAGAAAAAAAATAAAATGGGGACGCCGGGTTTCGAACCCGGGTCACCCACAAACTCAAACACACAACACACCGCTCCGCCACACTGTGCTTTTGTGATAAACATTAAAACAAATAACACTTATAATAAAACCCGAAAATCAAATCCAGTAATCAGCGTGCCCAGACTAGTCGTCACCGGAAAAATAGGCAATCCGCAATTCTTGCCATTTTCCTTTTGACTAAAACACGTTAACCGACTTCGACATCGGTTATAACCTCTGAAGCACAGAAACGTCCTGGAGCAGCCGTCTCCCGTCCCGGGGACTGCAAGGGGACGGAAACGCGACGGGTACGACCGGGAAACGTCCCCGGCGGTTAGGAAACGTGGAGGAAACGGGCAGGCGAAGGGGACGGCGAAGAAACGTCCAACCGAAACGTTTCCTGCGTGTTTGTGGTGAAAATCGACAACCCCAATGGTGATCCCCAAACTCTCAAGAACCAAACCCAAATCCAGATCCCCAATTTGGCTCCTTACAGTCACCATCTCCGCAATCGCACTCCTCTACCTCTTCTCATCTCTACTCTCAACCACCGGATCAAACCCACTTCAAACCCCCATTTTACAGTTCAACAATCACAATAATCGCATTCATCACAGTGATTCAGAGAAGTTTTTGTATTGGGGAAACCGAATTGACTGTCCCGGAAAACACTGTGAGTCGTGCGAAGGTCTCGGTCATCAGGAGTCAAGCCTCCGTTGTGCTCTTGAAGAAGCAATTGTGTTAAAAAGGTTTGATTTTTAAGTTAATTTTTTTAGTTTAAGTGCACATTGTTGGAATATTTCACTTGATTTTGTGAAAATTGATTTGGGTTGTTGAGATTAGGATTGGTATAACAAGATCCAGATTTTTTTTTATTTTTTTTTAATAATTCAAGTGCAAAGTTTGTGGTGAAAATCGACAAGGATCGTATTAAGAGTTAGAGCACACTTGCGCGGTATAAAAGGTACGAAAATATGAAACCGTAGGACACTGACAGGTTTATCAGGTTTGGGTCGGGTTGCTGATCAAAGTTATAATACCCCTGCTCTTTCAAATTTATAATTTTTCTGTGTGTTGGGCATTTCAAGTTTATCATTTATTCAATAAAATGATAAATAACTAATTTGAGTTTTTGTGCTACATTATCTTTGATATATATTTATTTTTTTATATGTTTTTATTCCCGTACCCGTCCCGTCCCCGCTTCTTAAATTTTTTAGTTTTGCCGTTTCCCGTGCCCGTCCCCGTACCCGTACCCCGTTCCCGTACCCGTCCCAGTGCATCATAGGTTATAACCGATGTCTAACCCTCAATTTCAGTCGTAACCGCCGGAAAAAACTTTGACCGCGAATCAAGACCAAAATTCGGACCCAATACATCCTGTTCTTCCCTATAAATACCCACCCAAACCTCTGGTAACCTTTTCGCTCAGAATCACACAATCTCTCGAAGCTTTAGCACGTCGCCGGAAATTTCAATTTCGCCGAAATCACTGAACGGAAAACCGCGATTTTCTTCAGACGGTACAATCATCTAAATTTTCTTGCTATCTTTCGATTTGTAATCTAATTGCTCAATCCAGTAATCAAAACTGTTAAACAGTTTCCCTCAGCCGGAATCCGCAGATCGGAGACGACGAGACTTTGCCGGAAAACCTGAAGCAAACTCGCCGTTCTGGTATACCATGTCATCTCATTTCTCTTTTCAATTCAATCAAATATAAGTTAAGATCGATTAAACAGAAAGTCGGAATTCACTGTTCTGAAATGTTAAGCGAAGAAGACGAAGTTGAACAATGTGTATAAGTTTAATTAAAACTGGATATTTAACCGGGTTAGACACACAGTCCAGCGGTGGACTGTGTGTAACATAACACGCACGTCCCGAGTTCGAATCGCATATGTTACCGACTTTCAGAAATAAAACCAATCCTTTTTAAAACCTATTCAGATCATCCTTCAACATGTATACAAATATAATATAATTCTGTAGTTAAACAAGGTTAGACACACAGCCCAACTGGTTGGGCTGTGCGCACTCGAACCGAACGTCCCGAGTTCGACTCCGGGTCACTGAAGTCGGTTCGGCCATATTAAATCCTTTTTGAAATAAACTAAATAAGATAACAGTTAATTAGTATATATATATAATTAAAACAGAGAATATTAAGGGTTAGACACGTAGCTCAGTTGGTAGAGCTGCGTGCACGTATACGAGAGGTCCCGAGTTCGAACCTCACTCGGCGCATAATTAAACACAGTCCGACCGGTCAACGGTCAATGGTAAAAAAAAGTCAAATTTTTTATTCCTTTTTATTTATTTATTTTATTTAAAAATCAATTAAAAAAACTTAAAAATAATATTTTTAAAGTTAGAAAATGTCCTTAAACTCACAAAAATAAATCTAAAAATTCCATTAAGAGCACTAATTAAAAACATTAATTCCAAATAAAATTTATTTATTTACCGGATCGTCTCGTTATTATTTAGGTTAGTTTTTCCCTCGACGGTCGAGTCCTAATATTCGTGCGCATTATCATCATCAAGAAACGCATCCACTGTGAGTGAATCTCTATCAATTCCCCGTTTTAATCATGTTTTGGGGTGTATCATGTGTCGTTTAATTCTTTATTATATTTAAACACTTGTGCATACATCATATCCGTGATCAAATGTGTAACAAATGTGTATCAATTGTTGTGTGGATTATATGTAGTTTGGATTATCATTTTCAGTGCACGCATATCATTAGGCCCATCAGTTCCCCGTGGGAGACGGGTTGAGCATCAGGTGCCTCATAAGATCGGCTCCGTTTGATTGAGCCTTGATCTCACATTCATCATCATTCATATCATATACTCATTCAAAGTGGTTTGTGTTTGTTTACTTATATATGTTTGCTCACATGTGATTATTGCACAAATTTTTCCATATTAAATAAAACAAGAAATTAATAACAATGTTTTATCAAGGTTCCCTCGCCAACTTTTGTTGACCCAAAATATCCCCCGTTTTACACATGATACAGGTGATCCAGTTGAGGCAAGAAACACATAGGAAGGCCTAGAAGAATAAATCAGTTTAAGTTTTGGATTATTTACATAGTTTCATTTCTTTGTAATTGTATGGATTTTGATTTGGATATTTAAGTTGTAATTTGAATTTAATAAATATGAAACATTTTAGTAAACATCATGAGCTTTGGTGATAACCCAATTATGCCCCGACTCTTATTCCGCTGCGGGTCGGGGTGTGACACTACAACCTACCACCGTCCACTACCACCATCCACCGTCCACGTCCACCACCCACGACCATCATCCGTACACTACCACAAGTTAATTTTAGAAGTCTACATACGTTAAAAAACATACAGCCTTCTTCTTGCAAACTCGGTCCACCTCTTCTTCTAAAGACGTCTATAGATGTGGTCCGCAGAATACTGACATCTTACTTCTTAAAAAACAAACTGCACCTTAGAGAAAGAGGTGATAGCTATGTGTTTTAGTGTGTCTGCAAACCAAGGCCTCTCCTTAGTTTTATAGTTGATTGAGATGAAACAGTTTTGACCAAATTAAAGTTGAAAAATAAAGTGCATTAAACGTCTTCAATGCCTTTTATTCTGTCTTTGAATTCGATTTTGTAACCGTTCGAATTCATGACCATCCACGGCTCCTTACCATGATAAGGGCAATTCTTTTGAAGCTCCTTGAATCTAAACCAGACATGTGAGAAACTTTCATCTTCTTCTTGCTTAAAACCTTATATCTTGCTAAGTAGACGATTTGTTTTAGAGGGAGAAAAGAGCTTATGTAGAATTTTTTTCCGCCATTTATGTCCAAGTGGTAATAGAACCAGGGGCCAAAGAGCCAAGCCATGAGTCTCATTGCATCATCTGAAACATCTTCAAGTTTGAAGGTTTCACAGAGTTCAAGAAATTTATTAATATGATTGTTCGGGTCTTTGTCTGCAAGTCCATGATACTGACACGAGCGTTGAATCATCGTGATGATTTGAGTAGGAATCGTTAAGTTGTTCGCTCCAACTCTCGGTCTAGTGATGTTGTTCCTAATCGCATCTGCAGAGGGACGTACATGATATGAAATAGTTCGTTATGGCGTCATTTCTAAGTGAAGTCTAGTGCACTAACAAGTACTAAGGCACACGAAAGAAAGTAGAAAACAAACAAAGAAAGAAAAACTATAACTAACTAAAACTTAACTAATGGTTAAACTACTAATAATAAGATAGATAAAAAATAGTGATGTATCCCCGGCAACAACGGCAAAAACTTGACGTGTTTAGATAGTAAACATAAAATTGGCACAAAACACAGCCAAGTTTTATGGATAAAAACACTAATACTAATTATACACGTTCTAGACAAGCTTACCTATTAGTATATAGTATAGCCTAGATAAGTACCCCAAGTATCAATCTGTGGACACTAAGATTTATTAACATGTCTCTTTCGTAATATCTAACCTAACTTTTAATGATCAGAAAACACTAAACAACCTATTTGATTAAGTTTAGAAAACAGTGATGAGAAAATAACCAGTTAGGTTCAGAATCATCTTATTACCTTTGCAAAACAGTTGATTATGGTTCTTATGAAAGGCTCGTCATAGCTGACACTAGTGACGAGGGTGTAGTGTTTAAAGCTAGAGCCTTCTCAGGTTAGCCCCATGTCCCCAAATAACCAGGCTATGGACACACCTAGCTATTCGGTTCTAAGTAACTAAGTCATTTACTAATCCCTTGTGATCTAAGAGTCTCTTATATTCTTCTAGCAACCACAGATTAACAAACCGAGCTAATTACTAACTAGGCTACTCAATTATATACATTGTTTCCATAATAAATTTGACTTTCATTATTTGTAGATACTTTAAGCTTTCTATTTTACCTTCTCTTTTTTTGTTCAGTGATATGCCATCACATATCACCAAGGTGAAAATAAGAGTTACTTGTCATTTTCATCCCTATGGTTTGTTCGCTTTTGCCATTTCAGTTCAATTTTAAAAAATGCACCAGTTTTCTCTCTAACATACTGGAAACGTGCAATTTCAGTCCAAAACTCAATTCAGTCGGACAACGTTTTCAGTATGTAAGGGAGAAAACTGGTGCATTTTTTAAAATTGAACTGAAATAACAAAAGTGAACAAACCACAAGGATGAAAATAATAGTTAACTCTGAAAATAATTACACTTTGAAGGAGACCGATGTTTAACGGCTCAAAAGACACTTACTGTAACGAGATAATTCTTGTTGATGAGCAAGTACATAATAATTGCTTATTATCTTATATTATAAATGTTTATAGCATTTTGTGATTATCTGATTGATTTCTTTTACATGTAGAGCACAAAAGTGTAAGCCAACTGTTTAAATATAAAATTTTCAAGGCTTGAAAAATATATTTAAATGAAAATGAATGTCGACTGATGTTAGTGAAGAGGAGAAGTGGATTAATAGAATGTTTGAAAGATATTTGGGAAGAGGAGAAGTGGAACAGGAGTTAAAGCTTACGAAAGATCTTCATCAAAAGTCAAGAGTCAAATGGATGCATGGCTTGTATATTAATGGCAGGTGGGTCATGAATCCTAGCATGGTGAAAAAGGAAGCTATTCTTATTTTAGAGATCACTTTAGGCCATGCGACGTGGGGGCGTCTTAGGCATGGCGAGGCCCGGCACTACCGCCCCCTTCCGGTCCATCATGTCGCCTCATAGGGATGGCAAAAAAGCTCAAGCTCAACGGTTATGCCTGAAACCCGAAATATATGGGCTGAGTATACCCGAAGCCCGACGGTATGGGCTTAAAAATATAAAAAAAATCGGGTACGGGTATAGGTATGGGACTTAGTGATACCTGTCTCGTTTACCCGAATTATACCCGAAAACTAAATTAAATTAAATTTAATTTTCTATTTATATAAACTTTAATACATACAATTATTCATTATTCAAGTTTTGCTCTTTTGTTTGTTTTCAAGACTTTAACATACACATACAAGATTTTATGTTAGTTATGTTGTTTTATCCAAAGTAGTAGTACATTAATTAGTTAATTATGTAGATATATGTTTCAAATATGCATTTTAATAGGATATGTAAGTATGTTATTGGTTACATTTTCCTTTATTGTATTTATTAAAATAATAAATTATATAAACATTAGAGTAAAAAAGTATACGAGAGTCTCAATGGTATTTTTAACAAATTAACGGGTATACCTGATACCCGCGGGTATATCCGATACCAGCGGGTATATCCGATGGGTAATTACCTGATACCCGATAGGTAATTACCCAAATATACCCGACAGGTAACGGGCCGGGTATGGGCCAAAGAATTACAACCGGGCACGGGCTTGGGATTACCAATACCCGGCCCATTGCCATTCCTACTTGCTTGCTAGAGTTAACTCTTGAACTGCATTAATTTAGGAGTTTCAGCAAACAATGGTGGGAGACTCTTAAACTCACTTAAGAAGATCTGGCACATTAAATAATTATATTCTAGGTTAGTCCGAGTCAAACTATCACATAAAGAAAAAATATATGTTTAGTCTCCTTTTAGTCAAATCATAGTCACAAGAAACGCTAAAATACCTGCGTACCGCGTACCAGATCAGCCGTACCGAATTGTGGTACAGAGTCGTCCCAATCGCCTCTGGTACGCGTACCGGATCACCGTTCCCGATTGTGTACTATAATGGTGTTCCAATTGGTAAATACACATTTTTAATCAATCCAAAATGCGTTTCCGTTTGTAGTGGCCGGCGTTCCAGTACGCCCAAATTTGCCATTAGTTTTTTCCCTTTCTTATAACATAAGTAAATTAACATTTTCCCGGCTTATGTTATATAAAAAGCCGAGAAACTGTTAATTTACTTATGTTATATAAAAAGCGGGAAAAAGCTAATGGCGAATTTGGGCCGGCCACTACAAACGGAAACGCGTTTTGAATTGATTAAAAATGTGTATTTACCGATTGGAACACCATTATAGTACACAATCGGGAACGGTGATCCGGTACGCGTACCAGAGGCGATTGGGACGACTCTGTACCGTGATTCGGTACGACTGATCTGGTACGCGGTACACGGGTCTTTTAGCGTTTCTTGTTACTATGGTTTGACTAAAAGGAGACTGAACATATATTTTTTCTTTATATGATAGTTTGACTCGGACTAACCTAGAGTATAATTATTTAATGTGCCAGATCTTCTTAATTGAGTTTAAGAGTCTCCCACCATTGTTTGCTGAAACTCCTAAATTAATGCAGTTCAAGAGTTAACTCTAGCAAGTAGGAATGACAATAGGCCGGTTGGTAATCCCAAGCTCGTACCCGGTTGTAATTCTTTGGCCCATACTCGGCCTGTTACCCGTCGGGTATATTTCGGGTAATTACCGATCGGGTATCGGGTATACCCGTTAATTTGTTAAAAATACCATTGAGACTCTCGTATGCATTTTTTACTCCAATGTTTATATAATTTATTATTTTAATAAATACAATAAAGGAAAATATAACCAATAACATACTTACATATCCTATTAAAATGCATATTTGAAACATATATCTACATAATTAACTAATTAATGTACTACTACTTTGGATAAAACAACATAACTAAACATAAAATCTTGTATGTGTGTGTTAAAGTCTTGAAAACAAACAAAAGAGCAAAATCTTAGATAATTGTATGTATTAAAGTTATATAAATAGAAAATTAAATTTAATTTAATATAGTTTTCGGGTATAATTCGGGTAAACGGGCCTACCCGGCCCATACCCGTCGGGCTTCGGGTATACCCGGCCCATATATTTCAGGTTTCGGGTATACCCGTTGGGCTTGGGCTTTTTTGCCATCCCTATCGCCTCCGTCGCTCCATTGCCGCATTTGACGGTCCTCCCTTTTCCTTATTCAACACACATACATACATACATCTTGTATATATAAAGGGCTCATCACCCACACCCTAGGCTCATCCTTTGGGGCTCATCCCCCAATACCCGATGACGTGGCCGACTGGCCGCCTACGTGACGGGTCATCCCCAAGTGACTACCCTCATCCACACCCAATAGCTTTATTGACCTGTTGGAGTCTCGGCCAACTTTGGTGAACGTTGATTTTAAATGATTGTGCAGCATTGATGTCGAGCTCTCAGTTGAGCCTTTCTCTGTTTCCGAAATCAAGGCGGCGGTTGGGGATTGTGGTGGCAATAAAGCGCCCGGCCCTGATGGTTTAAATTTCAACTTTTTTAGCAACTTGTTGAACCAATTTTTTTAATATATGGGAACTTACATCATAAATGTTGCTCATCCTTTATATCCTTTGTCCCTAAATCTCGAGACCTTTCTAGCCTTAATGATTATAGACCTATATGTTTTGGTCAAAAATTACCTAACTAATTTAGTGATAAAATTTAGTCGCGAGGGAGTGTGCTTTTCGAGATATTGCAATGTGTGTGAAATAAAGCAATAAATGACTCGGGATATTACGAGGAAAACCCTTAATCCCTAGGATCTCAGGCATAACACCTCTGGAGGCGACAATCGTCACCTACCTTTAGTACTTGTATAAGTATGAAAGTTGGTACAATTCGTAAACTAATTGCGATGGTGAGCTAAGAGTACAGAAAAGTGTTAATGTCGTGTCTATGTAATGTGTTCCTGTCCATCGATCATTCTATACAAAATAGAAATAAAAAAAATATAAACTAAATCCGATATACATGACAATATTTAGTGAATGATTGTGTTTGGCATACCACACCAATGGTATGGTGTGGTAGGAAGAAGGATCAGTGGCTCAATGATACCATGACAATATTTAGTGAATGATCATGTTTGGCATACCACACCAATGGAGGATGCAAAGAATATATAATTGAGAAAGTTACACTTGAGTAGAGAATAAATAAATTACAATACACTACACAAATATATTATAAGTTAATAACGAGTCTATAACCTAGTTTGAAATATATATTAATTCTTAGGCATAGTTTATTAAATGTTGATAGTTTTCTTTTGAGGAGAGCCCGATCACCCGGGTACACCCATAGGCATAAGACCAATTTTCAACAAATCATATCGCCCTAGTATGTTGTTCGTTACTTTTAAATATCACAAACACGTGTACCCAGGGCAGGCCAGGGGGTGAGTGAGTCGCACCCCTGACTAAGGCCTGATTTTTTCTAAAAATTATATATGTATAATGTAAAACTGAAAAATTTATTGGACCCTTATGAACATTTAATCTTAAAACTTATTGGGCCCAAATAATTTTACTTTTATCCATATCATTATTTTATAACGTATTCAGCGCATTAATCTTATTTTGATACATATCTATTCTCCAAACATCTATCTAATGTAATTAATAATATTGGACCCAAATAGTTTTATTTTTATCGATATCCATTATAACTATTCGGCGCATTGAATCTTATTTTTATATATATTTCTTCTCCAAACATCTATCTAATGTAATTAATAATAAAAGTAAAAAAAAAAAGCAAGCAACGTTGTTGTTCAATTCTAGTGACTGACCCACCATTGTCACTTCACGCCACCACCACAGCCACGGCGGCAACCACCGAAGACCCGACCGGAATTGACGCCGATCACAACCATAGCCCAATTATTAAATTAAGGTATTTTTTTTATTATTCCATTTTCTTGATTCACACAATTTTGCCTTAATTTATAATTTTTGATTTAACTCTAAATTGGGTGTTTATTGAATGTTGAGCCCTAAATTGGGTGTGTTATCGGATGTTGAGCTCTAAATTGGGTGTTTTGTTGATTGTTAAACTAAGAAATTTTCTAATAATTTCTTAGTTAACAATATTTTGACTCTTAAATTTGGATTTTATTTTTGGAAATTATGCCTCCTAAACAACCATCCGGTGCTAAAAAACATAGTTGACATGCGATGATATCTATTGAGAATGATATCTTAGAGAGTATAAACTACAAAAGGTGACCAAACAATTTGATATCAAGAATGCTAGGAGAGCTTCATGAATCATCAATTAGCTATTACTGTAATTCTATTATTCTAATGATATGTTTTTGCTATGTTTATTGCTATAAAGTAAATCGTCGTTTAAAAAAATAGTTCATATTAATCGTTACGCTAAAGGGCGTTTCTTTCCGACTCGACCAAGACGCTTAAACCCTTAGACACGACTCTGCTTGTACCTATCGGTTTAGTGTGATATATAAACTCTTCTCTCTCCCATAGACATTCACTACATACAAGGGTTCATGCATTCCTTAAAAGTGGTTATGTAGCCATATAGTCCTAAGCTTATCAAGTAAAGTTAACACAGTATGCCATCATGTGATCTTGGTGGTGTCCATGCTAAATTACAAAACGATTAAACTTATATTTAACAACATGGCGATCTATATATGCATGAAAGAATCACTATGTCGCTTTACAACAATTTTAATCGGGCCGTCAACTCGTTATGAACAAGATAACCACAATCACGCGATATGCTCAACTCGAAAAGAAATAAGATACCTTTACGTTCCATTTTGAACAAGAGAATATGATACAATGATTGCATTTAACATCCTGCAACAACACTCATGGTTTAAAAAACCAACTAAAAGTTCAAAGTCAAAAATTCTGAGCAGTAAAGAACACTGCATAAACGACGGTTTGTACACGCGCCAGTAAAGTTATAAGTTTTCCATAAATCTAACTCCGTCTGTGATGTCACCCTTGAAAGCCACCATCCACTTCTTCCTCGTGGTTCATCACCAGCATTTGTTATCTGATAAAGATATAAGCTGCATAAAAAAGGGTCAAAAATGTTATTATCATTTAAACAAGTTCCAACATCTAGAAATGCCACGGTGGTAAAATGAGCGGGTTGGGTACGGGCCAAAAAAATTTGGTCCGAGTGGTTGGGCCAGTACAGAAACACTTCTTTTTGTTGTATTTTCTTGTCTTGAATTTTATGTAAAACTAAAGTTATAAATATGATTAAGAAACTATATCATTACAATGATAATATAATTATCTGAAATAAAAGGATTAGGAGATATGAATTGTTGGGGATGTTAGAAATATAATATGGCATCATGAACTACGGTTTCCTATTTAGTACATATATGTGACATTATGTAATTATCCTAAGTTTGTCATTAAGTAGTTAACTGGTGTCAATGACATTTGAAGCTATGTGGTTAATATCCCGATACCGAGATATCGGTTATCGGTCCTCTGCCGAGATATCAGTACAAAATATCGGTCAGAATATCGTACCGAAAATATCGGCGATATTGACCGATATATGACTGATATATCACTGATTTTCCCGATATCAGTAAATTTTTCTTAGTTCAACCATTCGTCTTTCTTGTTATTGCTGCTATTAGTGTTTTAAGTCTGAATCGTTAGCTGTTGCTGTAAAATGTTGTTTTTTAAGTCTTAGTCAGCTCCTACTTGCTACAATCGTTAGTGTTTTGCAAGTTGCGAAAGGTTAATTTGTTAATGGTAGGAGAGTATACTGAATTGTTAGGTGTTAAATTGCTATATATATAAATTTAGCATGATATTAAAATTATCGATATCCCACCGCGATAACCGATATCTCAAATATCGGTTCTTGACCGATATCCGATAGATTACCGCATTAACTACTTAGATTTGAAGTAAATGAATTGTGTGTGCTTTGAACAACTCTCTCTCGCAAATACTCTCATATAATTCTACATATATCAGGGTCATACGATCAGTATGTGACAGGAAGTCGGGACGAAGCAGATGTTTCGCTGTTAATCCTGTGATTGGATACGATGAGCAGATAAACCGGGAAACAAGGAAAGATCTGGAAGACCAAAGGATGTGTATGATCGGGAAAATACACATGGCCAGATGGATCAAGACAGTTCAAGTATGAATGACCTATGAATTAGATTGGACAGTTTCAGTCTAGAAAAGATGCAGAGAAAAGGTATGCTTTCAGGAATCACATTTGTAGACAACCGAATAACATCAATTCTAGTTAAAGACACGGATAAAATGGGTTGGAGTAACATGTGGTTTGTAAGTCTGAACCGGAAACAGTCTCATGTCGCAAAACAACAATGGTGAAAGATTAAGCCTATTAGATCTTTACAAACGAGTGGTAAGTCAACGAAGGGAACTCTTGGACAATGAGTGCACGTAATATGGGGTATGATTCGGATATGTGTGAAATCTTAAAGATCACTTACCTTCGCTATTTGAGTGGGACCATCTGAAGCATATGGGAAGGGAGATAGTCATCGAAGAGGGAGGGAGAATGCAACGGTTCTAACCAAATTCAAAAGAAGAAAGCAGTCGACAAAGATATGCTGATCAATAAAGGACGACACGAGCTGTTTAGCCACCATTTCATGGTCTGTGTGAAGACAAAATGCCTGGAGTCATGAAGCCACAATTAGGGGTGTGAATCATGGCATCATGAACTATTGTTTCGTATTAAAAATCTGTGTGACAATATAATATCTAATTATCCTAAGTTTATCATTAAGTAGTTAACGGTGTCAATGACAATTAATTGACGGTTACTCCTGCCAATTCACGAACCTTCACAACACACTGGCTCATAAATAGGGTAGATATATAAACATTTGGAGTTGATGAATTGTGTGTGTCTGGAACAATTCTCTCTCGAAAATACTCTCATAAAACTCTACATACATCACCATCCTATAGGAGAGACTATATTTCTTCAACTATACCCATTTGATTAAGTTTTTTAACACATTATGTGCTTATAAGCGGCAGCATCAAACAGTTTTCTTAGTAATGACTAATGAATGGAGAAAGTCTCCAAAGAAAGCTAAAAGTCGGATAACTAATCATCATCAAGACCTTACAGCATGAATACCTAGGGGATTAAGTGCCTTGGTAGTATTTTCAACCACATTTGACTCACTATCATTAACTTTTTTCTATCCCTTCGAATCCCGTAAACTTCTAAATCTTCATGAAATGTGACATTTCTATACAATGGTAGCATTTGATATCACTCATGCCTCAATATTCTCACTCGAGACTTTAAAAGACATCTTGAACTACCATGACCCATCCTCTTTAAAAGTCATTGTTACTAAAAATTTCTCCCCACTTGACAAACTATCACTCGTCATTTGTTATCACACAAAGCTTTGACACCTCCAAGTGCCAACCTAGTTTGCACAAACGGTTAGTGGGATTTGGGTAACACTGACAAAATCAACTAGGTTTCTTCATGTCTCATCATCTCATCTGTATTAGATAACCGACAAATTAACTGCTAAAAGAGTACATGTAATTGTGCACATTACCTTGTTCAAGTAACAACGAGTACTACTCCTTTTCAAGAAAGAGTCGATGTGCCAACTACTTTGAAAATAAGCTCCCCGAATTACAAGATAGAGACTCTCAACACTCTTGAATACCAAAGTATTTCTTCTTTCTCAAGTTTTCTCACCTCATGAATCAAAAACCACTAGCTAATAATTCCTATTTAGTTATTTATATTGGCAATACACAAATAATACTTCCTTTTCATGTGAGATCAATCACTTAAATAGATAAAAGAATTTGGGTCAATAAATAAAACATGGATCATTAACCTTCTGGCTAAATAACGTAATTCTATGTGTTCTTTATTTTAATGTCTTACTTTTGTGTTGCCTTGTTCTTGTGCATTTGTGCGATCATGCATCCATAAGCGACTACCTTGGTTTTAAAAAGAGCGCCTAGAGTAATTACAAGAAGCCCCAAAAAGGCGCGCTTTTTTGGGATTTTCTAGGCTTTTTTGGCCTAAGGCGTGCGCCTCTTGTACACGTGGCGTTTTTATACATCTAACCGTTATACCTTGGGTTTTTTTGGTTGTACATGCAGCTAAAATCATACAAAAACCTTACTTATAGCTATATTTTGGGTAGGGAAAGCTAAAACCTATGTGATATATATAGGATATATAAAAAAATATACATATATATAATTAGCTTGCGCCTCGGGTACAAAAGCTCGCCGCTTTTGCGCTTTGCGCTTCGCGCCTCGGTTTTAGACCTTGTCGCATTTGTGCGCCTCTCGCTTTTTAAAACCAAGGCGACTACTGTTTGGGTCACGATTTCTTAATATAGCCTATACACAAAAACTCCACTCTCGCCTATCTTCTTCCTCAATAGCAATTGTTGGATCTACTTCAATAACTGTAAGATCTAAAATACACATTCCATATGCATAAGTGGTTGGATGTTCATAAATCATCTGCCAACAATTCCAACTACAAAGTCGACATTTATTCTTATTAGCTAAATGTATTATTAACTATTAAGTTGCCTAATAGTTTTTGTTATCCTCCTTTGTTAGCAAATTTCTCATCCATTCAGACTTTGCTTGGTTGGAATATCTTAAGAGCAAAATCGACTTTATTATGACGTTTCAAACTTAGCAAGTTTCATCCTAACAAAATGGAGGTTGTCCAAATTAAGGAATGTTAGGAGTGTAATAATAACTTAATAATATCAAGGGTTAAAAGGGTAAGTAATTGTATTTTAGAATTACAAGGAAAAACCTAAATATGTTCTCTATATAAATAAAGCAAAAATGAAATTTGTAAAAAAAAAAATTGAGGGTGTGCTATAGCCTATAAACATGTATTTGTACACTATTATGTCTCAAGTTTAGGGGAACCTAGCATTATAGAATTTGTTTACACTACCCTTTAAGATAGCTATAAACTATCCCAAGGCAAGGGATCTACTCAAGAACTCAACTGAGATCATTAATGTGTATTAAATTATTGTCTTCTGTTTTTTACATATGTATCTATATTTGTAACTAATGTTGAGACTTGGTTATGATTATGCACGAACAATGTGTTAACCTTTAGCCACCAATCTGGCTTGACATACATACACTTCTACAACATTGTACATGACGAAGATAACCCATAAGCAACCCACTGTTGCTTTCCTTTTGCAACATTTCCTGGAACTCATATTTTTTTATAATGAAGCAACGAATGATTCATACCAAGAAGAAGACGGTTTGTTATAAGATACAAAATTCCTTATCATAGTAGAATCCATTTTTCCAAGTCTGTAGAGTATCTAGAGTTGAGGGGGCACATTACGTATATAGACAGACCTATGTTGTCACAAGCCCTTTGGGCGCGCACCTAGGCACTCTTGCGAGGCGAAGCGCAGAGAAAACGTCTTGCTGCCATCCAGGCGCTCTGGCAACCTTCGGGCGAGATCCCAACCATTTTTCGGTCAGATTCTGGCAGATTGCTGGGGAATAGTAAAAATTTCGGCAAATTTCTAGGCAAAGTGGTCCGAAACATCCAAAACTGGTCTGGAACCAGCCTAAAGTAGCACTAAACAAGCCTAAAACATGTCTGGCATATTTATGCTATGCGCTTTGCTTATCACGGGCCCTCGCTTTTTAAGTGCCTTGCACCTAGACCCAAGGCTCACTCTTTGCACCTTGAGTGTGCCTTGCGCCTTTGACAACTATGATATAGACAACTGCATTGGTCTACGTGTACTGTTTTCTATCCTATTTATGATTTCATAACAAAATATAACTTCAATCTTCACATGAAGAACCCATCCTGAAGAGGCTCATGCTATCAAACTATCAACTAGAAGATAACATTGCATGCAGAACTTAGTAATAACTTAAGAGGACACTATCATTGATTTATTGCATAAAAATGCTAGTGTTAGAAGGCATGCGTAAATCCAGTTTTAATCATTGAGTAGGGCCCACTACCGCTCCTAACCGAACTCTTAACAGACAAAATCTGTTTTGATTATGCTTTTTAGGAAACAAAATACTTGACATGTGAAAAGTTTGGATAAATAAACGAAACGATACGTTTGTTAAAATAAATGACCAACCTGGCGAGCAACTTGTTCGAGGCGTATCTTTTCCGGAGTCGATTCTCCAATAAAGTTCCCCTTCACAGACCCCACATTAGCCGTTTGGTTCTCGTGGCCCCTTTCACTAAAGCCGCTTCCATCAATCAGAGTCCCTCGTTTCCTTTTTCTTTGGAACGTGTACTTGATCACTCTATTACGCAAAGGTTGACTTAACACCTCATCAGTCGCACAAACCTTTGACTCTGTAATCATTAACGGTGGGTCAACTTCGTCTTTTTCTTGTCGCACAGGCATGACTTCCTCTCCACTTGTGCTTTGACTATTGCACACTCTTACCATGTTTTCATCCATCGTTATATCATTCGTATGTTTGACCGATTCCGGAGAAGTCAAACATGAATTATCAGTCGCTAAATCTATCTCCTTTACTTCCTCCAACATTAATTCTTTCTCCGGTACTTCATCTTCCGTCGACGTCAACTTAGCCTTAATGTCTTTGTTATCAGGTGTGGTACGTTCGCATGCACGGATTCTTTGAGTACACCCGTTCCTAAACAGAGCGGTTTCTTTGCTTCTCGATATTATGGAAGGTAAATCCCCATTGTCGATTAAAGATTTCTTTAAGGGTAATAACGAACTAAAAACTCTCTGGTTTTTGTTCGTCTGATCTATATATGAATTGAGTTGTACTTCTAAGGGAGGGTATGTAACGGGTTCACGAGTTGGTGCATTGGCTACTTGTACCATATGCTTTACGTCTTTGATTTTTGAAAACCTCCCGACTTCTGCTTCAACTGTTCTCAATTCCTCCCTGAGGTCTTTCACTATGTCTTCGGCTTCTTGAAGTTGCGCTTCGAGTTCTTCGATTTTCTTTTCTCGAGTACAGGATGCCACTGCTGCTTTGCTAATCTGCAAATTTTCAAATCGGTAGGTGTCATTTTTAACTGTAAAAATCAGTGAATGGGAGACACAAAGCTGCATAGAAATGAATAAAACAAACAGTCGGAATTACAAAGATCATAATGATATATTTCCTCTAGTGACTCTTTTGCTCAAAATACTAGAAAGACACGCATTTAATAAGTTGTAACGAAGATTATAGAAAAAAAATATTTAGAAAGGAGTAGAGTTTTAGTTGATTTGTTGTTGAAGTGTGAAACATAAGAGGCACAATTTACACGTCCTCACGCCCCTGATCGGAATAAATTCAGATGTGAGAATCTAACATGTAATGCTTAAAAGGAAGCACCCATATCATAAATAAACACCGACATCAGAGATTACAATCATTAAAAATATTAACTTATAGAAGCAGTATGGTCCATGATCTACGACAGTCGACATAATTGTCCTAAGGTCATTGCTCATGCTGCTTTTGGTGGTCGCTACATTTCCATTGTTTAACTAGTTTCTTATAGAATCTAGGGGCACGGTATGCAAATGCACACCCTTTGGAGAGTCTTGATAGCGTTAACAATATATAATACACACAAACACATATTTTTAATGATTTGTTGATTTTGATTTAGTAAATTACGTCTTACTTTTAAGCCGATTAATGAGAAATACGTATATGGAAAATGTGATTTCCGAGGTAAGTATTCACCCCGTTTCTCTTGTAATATCCCTCGACTAACTAGAGTTCTCCGGTGTATCCATAATTAAGCCTCAACAATCAATGATATCTATGATGATTTTGCGTAACATTGGAATCCTAATCTATAGATTAGAGCATAAAAAATGGATATACAAATACCAAAACCACTATTCAGTCATCGCAAATGGATTTAGAGTTAATACCAAATTACAAATTTACAATTCTAGCCACGTCAAATCTATCAACTTCCATAACTAAGTTTTCAGAAGCAATGCACATGAAATATTTCAAAAACAATCATCCCACATGATCTCGCATTCAAAGATGTGTAAGCACATATGGATCACACAACATCAGGCATAGACCTATAAAAAAAATTCTTAGCCTCTAACATGAATTGCGGACCAAACGATTAAAACCACAGCTTATTATCTCCAACCTGGTATACTCAAAACATTAAATACTTATAAGCTACATAACAACAATGTCAAAACACCACATTCACCAACATCACCGCAGCAACCATATAATCGTTTACTCAGTATCATATGCTAATGATCGGTTTCTAAAATCCCCCCCCCCTTTTCAATCAACTAATCTAGAAAACCCTCAAATTACGAGTAAAATCGAGAATTAGACCAACTATCAAGATTACAACTCCAAACAAGACAAAACCGAACCTTTCTTGAACCATAGTAATCCTAAAACACACAAACCCTTATTTTCAACTTCAAAATCAAGTCGAATCATGAGAATACGTATATGGAAAATGTGACTTCCAAGGTAAGTATGCACCCCCCCCCCCCCCATTTCTCTTTATCCACAACCTAACTAGGGTTCGCACGTGTATCCATAATTATGCCTCTACAATCCTAATATCCATAATGATTTGCGTAATTTTGGAATCCTAATCTATAGCTTGGATCAAAAAGTGGATATCCAAATACCATAACCACTATTCAGCCATATTAAATATTTAAATGAAATTTCAACTAATTTCTAGACATTTCAAACTTATCAACAACCACACCTTAGTTCTAGAAAACAATGCATATAAAATTCGTCAAAAACAATCATCCCACATTCCCACATGGTCTCGCATTTAAACATGCTAAATCCACTCATCAAGTCATCGTATCCCTACCGATAGGGTCAGACATGATAAAGGATATGTTTAAATATATATAGATCTCACAACATTGAGCATAGACCTAAAAAAACAAATAATTCTTGGTCCCCAACCTAAATTGCAGACCAAAACCACTAAAACCACATCTTATAAGCTACATAACAACAATGTCAAACACCACATCCACCAAAAACACCACAGTAACCGCATAACCGTTTACTCGGTCTCCAAAATACCCCCCTTAATCAACCAATCAAGAAAACCCCCAAATCACAACCAAAACCTAAACCAAACATCAAAACCACACCCCCAAACAACACAAACCCAAACCTTTCTTGAATCTTAAACTAAAACAAACCTAAAACACACAAACTCATCATCATCATACTCAGTAAATCCCACCAATAGCAAAGCTAAGAGACAGCCTTACCTCTACCCTTAAGGATAGAGAAACTGATTCCGTCCAGTGAGACCCCCGGCTCGACTAAAACACACAAACTGACAAAACCCACATTTCCAACATCAAAACAAACTCATCCAACTCAACCCCACTTATCAAAACCCAAACTTTCAAAACCCCTTTTACCCATACCTTACAATCCATCATCTGTTTAACCCTCATAAGCATCTGAACCGCATCTTCTTTAGCAACTTTAAGCTCATACTCCAACCGAACAGCCTTCCGTTCCGACACCATAATCCTCTGCGCTGCTTCTTTCTCAGTGTTCAGAATAATATCCGCATACGCCTTCTTCAAAGCCATTAATCTCTACAACAATCAAACACCAAAAATCTTTAACAAAAAAAGATCGAACCCCAACAATCTTTAACAAAAAAGATCGAACCCCATGAACATTTTGTAACGAAAAACGGTTAAAGTTTGTGACTTTACCTCATCGGCGTCCATTATTGTTGAAGAATGGGTGGAATTGATTTGGGTTTTTTAAATGAGGAAGAAAAGGGTTGGTTGTTGAGGCAATTGTTGTTGTTCTGTCTGTTACGAACTGAAACTTCTGTTGCCCTTCTTACGGTTTTGCCCCTGGTTTTTTTTCTTTTAAGGAATTTATTACTTGAACCTACGAGCCGGGACATCGTTGGACCGGTTTCTTTCGAATTCAAGATTTTGGTGTTTTCCAATGGGCGCGCGCCACAGAGTCGTTCCGTGATGACGTGGCATAAAGATGAAGGTGCGGTTTTTTCGGATATGTTTTACATTAGAGTAAATTGCACAAAACGTCCTTTAAGTTTCACTAATCTTGCTGGTCAGCCTTAATCTTTAAAAGTTGCCAAAACCAGCCTTTAAGATTAATTTTGTTGCAGGTTTCATCCTTTATCACTAACCCAGTTACTAATCCATGTTAAATGGCCTCACATGCATAGCATGTGAGGGTAAAACCGTCTTTTCCCCAATTTTTAACTCCGATTTCAGTTCCGATCAATCGCTATTGAAATTGAGATGAAGAGAGAGCTAGCTTTCGCATCAGAAGCTCGATCTCAGTTCAATTGCTTCTCCGGTTGAACTTGCTCGCCGAAAAGCTCACCGGAAAGTGTACGATTCACCGGAAGAACAAACAAAATAAACAGCGGAAAGTGTACCGATTCATTCAAGAACCAACTATAATGGGTCAATAAAATCACCAAACAACACTTGAATCAAACACAAGCTTACCTGCCAAGCATTAGAAGAGTAGCCTGTGGGTTGGTCCCAGGTGAAATCGAGAACACTGAACCATCGATCATTCGAAGCGAACTAACACCAATCACCCTCAATTCAGAATCCACCACTTTCTCCACTAAGCATCCACCATGGTAATGCCATATCGTGTTCACCTGTATGAGAGAATGCTCCAGTAAACTCGGCGACAAAAACGATATACCATTTCGCGGATTATCATACAAAAACTCCCCTACAAACTCCAAATCATTCACCACCGGAATCCCCCAAGACGAAAGGTAAGACCGCGGCCCAATCCCACTCAACAGAAGCAAATGTGGGCTGCCAATCGCACCTACGGAAACAATCACTTCCTCCTCCTTCCTTAACAACACACGGTGATAACGACCCGCAGTATCCCTAACCATAACACCCGTCGCATTCTCCGTTCCACCAAAAGAACCCGAACTAGTAAACAAAATTCTCTCAACCGTAGCGTAAACCGCCACTTTGATATTACTCTCTCTAGCTAGATTCAACAGATCAGCAGCACTATGTCTATAACCAGTGCCGTTAAACGTAGAACCCCCAATCTTGGTTCCATAAACATGATGTAAACTAAATCCATTCCACGGCCACACACCGGATTCCACCAATCCATCAAGAAGCGCGCGTTGCAGCGACTGCAACTCCGGTTCAAACACGATTGCTTTCTCAATCCACTGATAAGACCTCTCAATCAAATTCACATCAAAATTAATCCCGGAGCGGTTATAAATCCGGCGTTAATCGCGCTACTTCCGCCTAATATCCGGCCTTTGGCGTTCGGAACACCTTCATCGGAACTGAAAGCTTGTGCAGGTGAGTAATAATTGTCGATTTGACGGAGTGTTTGAATAAAACCTTCTTGTTTCATGACGTTAGGGTTTGTGTACGGTACACCGCCTCTTTCGAGAAGTAATACGCGGTGGTTGACTGATTGTGTGGCTGCTAACGGACATCCGGCGGTGCCGCCGCAGACGATGATGTAGTCGAAGTAGTCTTCCGGTGGAAGTTCGGTGGCGTTGATGACGAACGTTGCGTACGGTGGACCTGAAGTGAGAGAAGACAGAGAGAGAGTTGCGACGATGATGAGTTTTGTTAGTTTAATGAATTATTTGAGAGAAGATAGAGAGAGAGATGAAAAGACGGTTTTACCCTCACATGCTATGCATGTGAGGCCATTTAACATGGATTAGTAACTGGGTTAGTGATAAAGGATGAAACCTGCAACAAAATTAATCTTAAAGGCTGGTTTTGGCAACTTTTAAAGATTAAGGCTGAAACCAGCAAGATTGGTGAAACTTAAAGGACGTTTTGTGCAATTTACTCTTTACATTATTATGGACTTACATTTTTTTTAAACTTCACTTTCATTCACACAATCAGCCAACAAACAGCATAGCCAAAACAACTATTTACATAATGTTAAAATTACACGGTCTTATCCAAGAACCGTTTCTCATTCCTAGCAATTCAAATACACCAACCCGTAACCATGAACACCCCACGAATCGCCTCTTTGAACTTGTCACTTTTTTGAAGAAAATCCGTACAACACAACAGGTCTTTTACAGAAAGCGAACACAGGCACTTACACCATGCTCCAACAAATTGCCAAACAATGGTGGCAACGAAACACCCAATTAACAGATGTTCCACTGATTCCACATCCTCACCGCACAAAACGCAACCTTGATTTTCCACCAGAATGTTTCTTTTAGCTAAAGCATCAATAGTAGGAATCCGGTTCATCTCTACTCTCCACATAAAAATATTGCATTTCTCTGGGACCCATTTGCACCATTTTTTTAACAAATAACCAGCTACAATCTATATTTTTATTGAACAGACCGATCACCGACCTAACCGAGAACGATTCGTCATGGCTACCCAACCATTTCCGAGTATCCTTCCTATCTGATAGACGAATCGTATCCGACTTATTCCATTCAATAATTTCAAATTGAGAAGTATGAGGTTTGGACCAGCGCCAATTCCACGCAAACCCACCTATCTCCGCATTGTATCTATCCATAACCGTACAACTTTTATCACGTTCAAGCCGAAAGAGATCTGGGAACTTGCTACCCAATGGTTGAGCAAGCAGCCAAGGGTCACACCAGAATCGAATATCCGCCCCGTTACCCACGAAAACCCAAACACAACTGATGCAGCCTAGAACCCAAGAAATTTACCTTTGATTCCCATTTGACAATATTATTCCAAACGCCAGAAACATACTTATTCACTGGCAGCCCAACCCAACCTTTTGTACCACCATGAATAGCATCTATCACACGTCTCCATAAGTTACCAGGCTCGCTTTTATATCTCCATAACCACTTTGTGAGCAACCCGAAATTATTGTCTTTCAATCTTCTGATTCTAAGTCCCCCGAAATCTTAGGCGTGGACTTACATCAGTTATCATTTTAGTTGTACCTTCTAGCTTGCTTTTTCATTGGCATCTTCAAAGTTTAAATATGTGAACTCAAACATATAAAAGTTGTACAGAAATAGATAATAACACAAAACCAAAAAGTTTCAAGCTTGGGTGGTGTGGCTCTTATTAGCGTATACTAACCTACATACCATATGATACGGTTTATATAGGTTGTTAAAATACAATAACTAAATTTCGTAAGTATACGGGTTACGTTATATTGTTAAAATACAATAACTAAATTTCGTAAGTATACGGGTTATGTTATATAAGTTGTTAAAATACAATAACTAAATTTCGTAATTAGGTTTCGATGTTAAGTCGTTGTTAAAATACAATAACTAAATTCGTAATTAGGTTTCGGTGTTATGTCGTAAATTAATGAATTTTATTTTATTTTTCTTTTTTCGGTGTTATGTCGTAGGTTAATGAATTTTATTTTTTTTTCAATTTTTTTCCAAAGTAAATTTACATATTATTATTATTATTATATATTATTATTATTATTATAACTTATTAACTTCTTAGCTAGTGAATTTTGTCTTTTTGTACTTTTTGTCTTTTGTGGGTTTTTTTTCATCTTTCATTTTTCTTTTCTATTTTTTTTGTTTTTCAGAGTGTTGTAAAAATCGCGACTAGGCGACGATTAGTCGGTGATTAATCGCTAGTCGTCCAGATACTGAGTAATTTTTGTTAAAATGGTCCATTAACCGACTAGGCACGACTAGGTCCGACTAGGCCAGCCAAAATTCGACGATTCCAGCAAAAAACCTGTATATTCCGGCCAAAACCTCTAAATTTCGGTCGGTTTCCAACCAAATCATATGAATTCCAACAATTAATCATGTATACTTAAATAAAGGAGTTGAGTAAGATTTAAAATCTAGCTACTTAAAATATTTACCTATAAAAATGTATATATTTATACATAAAACTGAAAATACATATAAAAAACCCGATACGATTAATCCTGATTAATCCCGAGTAATCCCGAGTAGTCGCTAGTCCCCACTTCACAGGCCGACTAGCGACTAGCGAGTTCTCCAACCACTTTTTCTTTTTTTCTTTTTAAGTTTCAATCGTACCTGGTGTTGTACATGTAACAAAACGAACGGTCTAATAGATATTCGTTTTTATTGTTTCAACTGATGTAAACACATCTTGGTATTTTTTGGTCGTATCATGACTCTTTTTTTGTTTATCTTTCGTTAAGTGTCGGTATCTTAACGGATCGAACCAATATCAAACGAAGTCCTGCCATTAACGTTATTTTGACTATTGTGTCTACGTTTCCATTAAAAATTGGGTCGCCCTGCCGCAGAGCACGGGTGTAACCCACTAGTTATTTCAAATCACTTCAACAACCAAAACAATAAATTACAAACAAATGACATGTAAACGGGCAACAAGCTGTGTCGGCACCCTCTTTTGAATTGCAAAACATATCCTACTAAAAACGAAGCGATTCTTAAGGGTTGAGAAATTACTATTCATGACCCGCTGAACCCTGTCCGGGAATTCCACGGCCCCCGGGGCTAGGCCCTAGGGAACCAAATGTATCAAAGGCAAATGGGATAAACATGTATTGATTCTCTAAACAAGCTTTCTCGTGTTTAGCAACTTTGCCTGATTCTGCCTTCAACAAGAGGGGGCACTCCTTTAAGGTCCACACAAGCATGTTTCCCCTGCCCACCCAAACACAAGAATATTAGTTGGCTGAAGAGAAGATCTCCCATCGAGCGAATCTGACAGAAAGTTCACGGGGGCCTTCTTTTTAGCCGAAATCCATGCCCGCTTAAGCACATCATAAAGGATATCCCTAACCAAATCATGTCCGCATTTAAACCCAGGTTATTCCTTGCAATGGACCACGTGCTCATCAAAGGTATCTAAATAAGCCTTGCGGCAAACTGGGCAAGGCTCCGACTGGAAATAGATGGATCATTAACCGGTACTTAAGAACTGCCCGGTACTCCACAGCTGACATGTGTTGGCCTAGTCCTTCAATAGGGATGACAGTTACGAAATCCTGAGCATGAGGAACACAGAGACAATCAAACACGACTTTCTGACGAAGGGATAGATGAAACTTCTCCTCCAAACTCTGGGCAGTTCTACTAAATAGGCACTCGCCAAAGTATTTTGGGATTTAGGGGGGCGGTGTCCTTATTAGAGAAACCGCCAAGACCAAAATCAGGAAGAGACATATGCATGCAATCTAACGCGCACACATAACCAAAATCTAACCCGACAATACCAGAGTCCCGACTAATGTGGTCCTGCAAACTCCAAGATTGCGCCCTCGAGGCCACGAAAGCGTATGTAAATGCATCCCCTGCCGAACATAAACCCAGACCTCCAAAATGGGTCAAAAGA
The DNA here is from genome assembly GCA_947069175.1 of Scalesia atractyloides. Taxonomy (NCBI): domain Eukaryota; kingdom Viridiplantae; phylum Streptophyta; class Magnoliopsida; order Asterales; family Asteraceae; genus Scalesia; species Scalesia atractyloides. Next base: position 5,594,161 of record CAMTDV010000005.1, read on the forward strand.
GATGCCAGCCTCCATTGAGGATCCCCACGCAAACCACAATATCCTTGATCGCTTTCCGAAGGCCTTTTTCAAAAACCAAAACAACATCCCCAACAGATGTAGGCCAACACGTTCTGAGGCCGAACAACAACTTAGCAACCCCCACACAGGGGTGCAACAAGAGGAACTTGCATTGAGGGTCCTGTAGATCTGGAAGATAGCTCATCAAATCCACTGCACGAGATGCCTTTTTCACGGCCAAACTACTGATAAAACGCGCATCCCGACTAATCGCGCCCCCGAGGAGTTTCATACCCAACACCGGCCTTCCAATCTCGTTAGGAAACAAACCCTCATGCGCCTTAATTCCATTGCACGATGTCAAAAAAAAAACTTATGTTTTCCTGACGTTAAGTTTAAGCCCTAAACTAGGCCCCTCAGACTTGATGATTTCTAAAGCTTTAGCCACCTCTTTAGCATCTCCAATAATTGTACCATCATCCAAGTACCAAGCGTTGAAGAATGACTCGCATCTATCTCGTATTTGGTGAATGAGGGCATGCAAAACTAAGGCAAATAGAAGAGGCCCCAAGGGGTCCCCCTGTTGAACTCCAGTGGTGGACCAAATATGACTGTCCACATATAATCTAGTCGGTTGTCCATACAGAAAATCCACTCATAGGGAAATGGACGGATCGAGTCCGAACCTCTAACAAGAGGACAGTCCTATCCACCAGGTTGAAAAAATTGTACTTCTTTTGTAGTGTTGTATGGGTTTTACAAAATAAAATTGCTTGGTTGTTGCTAATGGGTTGTGAGACATCTAGATTATTATGATCTATAAAAGATGATGCAAGTGTTAAGAACCTGCATCACTCTGACCCGCAGTTTCATATCATTCGATCGAGTTAGCCTCTTCACATGACAAGTCTCTTTGGATTCCTAAACTTTGTCATTATTGCTCACGTCTTTTTTTTGTTTGAGTATATAATTTGTTTTTATCTTTGGTGTTCAAGAGTATTGATAATGCAACACATTGATGTATTGTTTTCATCGTTGTTTAGATTGTTTTGTTCAAGATATTAGGTTTTATCGTGTTGGGATGAAATTAGGGTTTTAGACTCATTGTTGTATTTTTCCAGTTTTCATGCATTCATTTAAGTGTTCTTGAGTTTAACAAAGAGGATTTGAGGTTTCTTGACATAGGTCATTAGAGTTATTTAATAGGAAGAACGAAAGTCATATGTAGCATATGAGTTAGTCGCTTATCACATAAGCCATTTATTCGTCTACTAAAAGATAATATTGAGTGTATGAATTGTCTCTCATATAACCCATGTGATAATTTCTAGCTTTGTCACGTAGCTCATATGGTCATTTTCCTCATGACATATGACCTATATGGATCATGTGAATCGTATGTCACGCAAGTGGTGTTTAAATAGTGTGTAAGGCCAGGGTGATTGTTTAGCTTTCCCTTAAAATTGAGATAAATGATAGTGTAAATAACACATGACGTGAGAGCGCATAAGTTCAATGATAGGCAATAATAGTTGAGACGAAACCCTTTTAAGGGAAATACAGTTTTTGTTTCCATTTTATGACTCTTTAATCTGTATAAAGAAAACTAAAAGCCATCCCAAGCGTTAGAGAAAGCAAAACCCAACACCACCATATGAAATAGTGCATATGGCCTTCCATACTTCTTATGAATATTATAGTGGTATTCCTATGAAGTTTAATATACATGCTTAGAGAGGAACAATCTTAGAAACAAAGGGATTTGGGTTCTTTATATTATGTGTCCAGTTTGTGAGCTAGAAGGGGAGGGGGGGGGGGGGTCATATATTTGGAGGATGCACAACTATGGAATGGGTTTTGAAGGGTTATGGTCCCAAATGTCGCACAAGTCGCGACCTAGCCCCTGCGCGCTTAAGGCCATACCCACACTTAAAAACACTCATCTGGTTACAAGGTTTCTCCGCAGGCCACTCCTGCGGTCGTGCAATGATGCTAGCTCAGAGGAGACAACCGGTACAAGGCACAATAGCCTGCAACCAATCAGGCACGCCAGAATTTGTACCAGACAAGCCTCACGATGATCAATCGTGCAGGAGACAAACAATTAGGTGACAATCACATCTGGAAAGCAATGTGTAGCCAATCACAACTCAGGATCGTACTCCCATCCCTACGTGCATTACCTGTCGTGTCAGAGGGGACCAAATGAATATTCCTTAAACGCAACGTTTGGCCCAATCAGCCCACATTCTTCTCCAACCCTTCGGCTATAAATACCAATCTTCACTAAAGGTTTAAGCATCTGATTTCCTGCTCTCTCTCACTTTAAACACACACTTGTTTCCTTTCTTGATAGAAAGAACATTACTTATTCTCACGTCGGAGCCTGGTTAAGAGAAGAACCGTCTCCTTCTTTTAACAAGTAACAATGTTATTGTTTTGCAGATTACTCTTTGGAGATTCCAGTTTGCATTGAACATGAGAAGAAATAAGTGATAACCCCCGGTTGAAACACCATCTTAGTTTTATCCACAGCGGATCAGACTTGGTGTTTCTTCAGGTTTGGAGGGCGATAAGTTGATGGCTAGACTTCGGTTGGCCGACTTCCAAAGCTCATGTGTATATGGGTGTTTGGTTAGATGATCTCAAGATATCCAAGACAGATAAATAAAGTTGATGGGGTAGTGATTTTTTGACTTGGTGGTTCATACGGAAGATTAGAAATGATATCATGTTTGACAAAATAAAAAAAGGTATCAATCAGGAGTGCTTATTTAACTTGATAGTGGTTGTCTTTTTATAGTTTTCTAGTAGAAAATGTAATTTTAAGATTGATTGGACCAAGTGGCTTAAAAATCATCCCCTTGTCATATATGTAATGATTCTTTTTTCTCTGGCTAGCTTTTTCTAGTTGGTGGTTGCCGTGTTATAAGTATAAGCGGTATTTAGAAAAAAAAACTATAAAATTCATGAGATAAATGTAACAGGTGAAGTGTTTGTATTAGACTACAATTAGGTAGGGACCTAACGTGAAAACTGTCTAAGTGAAAACTGTCTAAGTATAATACATGGGTTTTACAAAAAAAGAAGGTGACACCAAATTGTGAGACAAGGAAACCTGGCAACCCACAAGTCCCACAACATCAGCACCACTGTTCCACCAGCCCCCCTCGTTGTCTAACTTGTTGCCGTCCATCATGCCAACTGACAGCCGTCGCTAACGCCGACCCCCGCACCACCGCCATACCACCTCATCACGCATCGGTTTTCGAAACGGCTGACACGCCAAGCCAGACCCAATACCCAATTCCGATAGACGGGTTTTGACGCAACCCACTTCGTCGTTCTCGGTTCGCATGCAATCAGTTTCGCCTCGGGTTTCATAAGTTCGTTTGAAGAATTGATTTGGGAACTTCGGGTGATCGTGAACACGTCAACTAGTCTGACGTTTGTCGAACCATCATGTATTTCTTCAGTTTTTCGTCAAAAAGGTACATAATTTGAAACACCCTATGGTTGTGTATCATTATTTAAACGAAATATAATTGGATCACTCACAGGAATTTTAAATCGGATTTAAAACACACACACGCTTCTCGCTTAATATGAAAAATTAATAATACAATAAGAACTGGATTATATTAAAAATAAAATTCGTATAGTGATTCCCAACAAAAACAACTTTCCGTAGTATTTTTTAAGGTAACAAAAAACTTTTTAGCAAGACTCCCACTAGGAGCTCGCCCTTTGACCCCCAACCAAGGGACACAATCTTGTTGAAAGTTGGAACCCTGCCAATGGGCGACGTTAACCAACATGTTAAAACTCATAAACGAGCGTGTACTTCATACTTCTTAACTCGTATCAATATATTTTTTTATTTCTCTTTTCTTTTAATTACACTTTCTAACTCGTATCAATATATTTTTTTATTTCCCTTTTCTTTTAATTAAATCATGATTAACTTCTCGATGCACTATAATCACCAACAAACTGGTAATTACCAGATACACGATGGGAAATTTCCAATGAGTATTTTAAAAAAAACTAACGGGGGTGCCCGATACACACAGGTCTACCCAATACTCGATGGACAAATATTCGACATGCAATGAGCTGAGTATAAAACATGGTTTTACAATTGAGTATGAGACCAAGATTAGTCATAACCCGCCCATTGCCATTGTCATTCTCTGACCTCAACCTTAACATAACTTAAGGTTGTTTGATAGCCTCTTAATGATTACATTAAGAGACTACCTTTAAATCGGTCAAAGGTAAAATGTATTTGGTTCAGTTAAAAAAACACATCTTAATAGTTGTCGATGGATAAGTTTTGAAAAACATATTAAATGATTCAAAGGCTACCTTCGATTAGTCAAAGGTTGTTAAAACATCCCCTTGGATCACTACACCTAAGGCTACTAATAAAATTTAGGGGGGGGTCTTAAGTCGAAATGTTCAAACTATAAGGTCTATTAGCACATTTCACCCAATTCTTTTAAGCGGCAAATAAAACCTGTTATCCACAAGAAGCCACTGTTTCTTCTTCATCTTCATCTTCATCTCTTCAACCTCGCTTGCTGTAGCTCAAACTCCACTGTTCATCTATTTCACCCTCTCAGTTACACCGAGAACACGCCAATTTCAATTTCAGAGCTTAAAATATACTCCAACACATGCAATCCAAAACCCTAACACCACAATGACCATCGTCTACCACTCAATCTCCCCCCTTCTCATCCGCAGCGGCAACAAAACCACCATATTTGACCACAATTTCCCCCAATTCACCACCACACGCCTCCAATTTCACAACCGCCGGTCCATAATAATCTGCGAAAACTCCACAACAAAACCCCCAGCCTCCAGATCCAGAACCAGATCCAAACCCAAACCCAAAGAACTCGTCTTCGGTTACCCTACAAACACCGTCGAAAAAGGCAAATACAGTTACGAAGTCGAAAGCTTACTCAACAAACTCTCCGGCTTACCGCCACGTGGCAGCATCGCCCGGTGCCTCGAACCCTTCAAGAACAAGCTCAGCCTCAATGATTTCGCATTAGTCTTCAAAGAACTCGCTCAACGTGGTGACTGGCAACGATCTTTACGCTTGTTTAAACAGATGCAAAGGCAGGTTTGGTCTAAACCCAATGATCATATATATACAATAGTTATAGGTATATTGGGTCGTGAGGGTTTACTAGATAAGTGCTATGAGGTGTTCGATGAAATGCCTAAAGAAGGTGTTGCCAGGACTGTGTTTAGTTACACTTCGATTATTAACGCGTATGGGCGAAACGGGAAGTATGAGATGTCGTTAGAGTTGCTAGATAGAATGAAAAAGGAGCGGATTCCGCCGAACATTTTGACGTATAATACGGTTATTAATTCGTGTGCGAGAGGTGGGTATGATTGGGAAGGGTTGTTGGGGTTGTTTGCGGAGATGCGGCATGAAGGGTTGCAGCCGGATTTGGTTACTTACAACACTTTGCTTGCGGCTTGTGCGAATAGAGGGTTGGGTGATGAGGCGGTGATGGTGTTTAGAACGATGAATGAAGGTGGGACGATTCCGGATACTACTAGTTATGATTATTTGGTTCAGACTTTTGGGAAGTTGGGTGATCTTGGTAAGGTTTCGGAGCTGCTTAGGGAGATGGAGTCTCGAGGGAATTTACCGGATGCGTTGTGTTATAATGTTTTGTTGGAAGCGTATTCGGATTTGGAAAAGACTAAGGAGGCGATGGATGTGTTTAGGCAGATGCAAACGGCGGGTTGCGTGCCGAATCCGATGACGTATACGATTTTGTTGAATCTGTTCGGAAGGCAAGGGAGGTACGATGAGGTTCGGGAGCTTTTTCTTGAGATGAAAGTTAGTAGTATGGGGTTAGATGCTAGTACTTATAATATACTTATCGATGTTTTCGGGGAAGGTGGGTATTATAATGAAGTGATAACTTTGTTTAACGATATGGTAGACGAAAACATTGAACCGAATATGGAAACATACGAGGGTTTGATAGTTTCATGTGGGAAAGGCGGGCTTCATGAGGATGCTAAACGGATTCTACTACACATGAGAAAGAGTGGATTGGTTCCAAGTTCTAAGGCGTATACGGGGATTATCGAAGTTTATGGTCAAGCTGCATTATATGAAGAAGCGCTTGTTACTTTTAATACCATGAATGAACTAGGAAGCAAGCCAACCGTTGAAACGTTTAATTCCTTAATCGATGTTTTTGCTAGAGGGGGGTTGTATAAGGAATCTGAATCGATAGTTTCGAGAATGAGTGAGTGTGGTATTTCGGGGAATAATGATACTTATAATGGTGTGATTGAAGCGTATAGACAAGCGGGACAGTTTGAAGATGCGATTAAAGCTTACGTCGATATGGAAAAAGTGAAATGTCACCCAGATGAAAGGACACTAGAAGCGGTTTTGAGCGTTTACTGCTTCGCGGGTCTCGTGCATGAAAGTGAAGAACAGTTTCAGGAGATTGAGAAAATGGTTGAGTTGCCTACTGTCATGAGTTACTGCATGATGCTTGCAATTTATGCTAAAAGTGAAAGGTTAGCTATTTATTTTCATTTAGAACAAAGGTTTGTTTTTCCGAATAAAATGCCAACTTCGTCCATGAAGTTTGGCCAGTTTTGTGACTTTCGTCCAAAGGTTTTTTTTTTCCGCATCTAGATCCAAAAGGCTTGAAATCTTGCCATTTTCATCCGGCTCGTTAACTCCATCAATTTTTCTCCTTTAAGTCTGAGGGTATTTCCGTCTTTTTGTTAACTTAAAAGGGGCATCTGGTCTTTTTCATTTTATATGAAAAGACTGAATGCTCCTGAAAAAGACCGAACTGTCCTTTATTTTAACAAAAAAGGATGGAAATACCCCTGAATTAACGGAGAAAAATGGACAGAGTTAGCCTGATGAAAATGACAAGATTTCTAACTTTTTGGATCCAGATGCGGAAAACAAACCTTTGGACGAAAGTCGCAAAACTGGCCAAACCTCAGGGACAAAAATGACATTTTACACTTCTTTTTACAGTTTGGTAAAATTATTGATTTTTTAGGTGGGATGATGCTCATAAGTTGCTGGATGAGATGATACGATGTGATTCATCTAATATTCATCAGGTGATCGGACAAATGATTAGAGGAGATTATGACGATGCGTCTAATTGGCAAATGGTGGAGTATGTTTTCGATAAACTAAACACCGAAGGCCGTGGTTTAGGGTTAAGATTCTACAACACGCTTCTAGAAGCTCTTTGGTGGTTAGGGCAAAAGGAAAGAGCTGCAAGAGTGCTTAAAGAAGCAACAAAAAGAGGACTTTTTCCTGAAATGTTCCGCAACAGCACACGCGTGTGGTCTGTTGATGTACACAGGTATAATAGTAATATACATTTGGTATATGTTATATAAAAATGTATATAATCATTCGTGTATATGTTATTTGGTGGTCTGCAGGTTGTGGTCTGGGGTGCGTGCACGGCTATATCAGTTTGGTTCAAGAACATGCATCAGATGTTAGCGGATGGTGAAGATCTTCCTCATCTAGCTTCTGTGGTTGTAGTGTAAGTTTCTTTCTTCTTAACTAGTTAACTTTCTGGCTGTACTCTTGATTTTATTGTTGATAAAACATAGATAGCGTTAAAATGTTATTAAAGCAATTACGTTTTTATAAAGCAGAAGAGGCCAGATGGAAAAGAGCTCCATAACACGCGATTTTCCTGTTGCAAAAACTGTGTATTCGCTTTTAAAAGATAATGTTTCATCGTCATTCTGTTTGCCCGGATGGAACAAGGGTAGAATTGTGTGTCAACAAGCTCAGCTCAAGAAGATTCTAGCAGATATGGGTTCTGAAAAAGGCGGATTATCGATTTGAGTAATGTCCCGATTCCTGTTCAGGATTCTAAAAGCTACAAGCCTCGGGTCAAAAAGGGTGGCGTGAGTAATAGTGAATCAACGATAGGTGTAAATGGCGGGACCAGTATCGATACAAGAACGGAGCTCGTCAGAACATGAGCGGTGGACTTCAGTCTAGATGCATCCCGAATGGCTCAGATTGCTACAGGATCAAATGATTAGAATCATATATTCGGATCGAGAATAGTAATACGTTAGTAATAGTGGCGAAAGTGATGTTGTGATGGTGGTTTTAAAATGGTAGAATTGGAACCCAAATTTTGCTCTGTTGATTAGACTAGCTATTTTGTAATGGGATCTGCACTTGTTTATACATCCTTTGTATCCCCTAATGTGTTCTTTTGTATACCACTTGTTCATCTGCTGCTCTATTGCCCTTTTTCTCAAATTCATTTTACAGACGGTCGGATTAGCATCTCGGCGTATTGGTGTGCAGTTACCAATGACGACGGAGGCCTAATGGCGATGATCTAGAGCGAGAAAGAAAGGAGATGGCTGCTGCCTATGAACCAGCTACTATTAGTGGATGCGCTGCAAAGCCTAGCACCGGGGGTGACAGGTTCTGAGATGGTTACCGGCTGCCAGAATTTTCAACCGTAGCAAGAGGAGACTGAAGCGCCTCCGACGATGGCGGCTAGGGTTCCGGTGACCCTTTCGGTCTTCCGTTAAAGCTCCGACCCCGGGTCTCCATTGCATGTCCCGGTTTCATTTTCAACATCCCTGTTGATTCTGATAATTCAAAGTGTTATTTTTTTTGATCGGCTAAAAATCATTCATTCATCACCAAGAAAATTATACACGGCGGATGTTACCAGTGAGATTTTAGCAACATACTGCCGTCACCTTTGACATTCACCCAAAATATAAATCATACATATAAAATTACAAATTAAAAATTAAAATTCTCCCAGGTCTCCCAATTCGTGATTACACCCTTTGCCCTATACTTTATCCATGTGAAAGCCAACGATTGTAGTTCTCCAAATATTCTGTCTGCGGCTATTCGTTTTCCAGCGAAGATAAGGTCATTTCTAGCCTTCCAAATTACCCAACATGTCGTTAAGATGATTGATTGAACCAACTTCTTTTTAAGTTCCGAGCCATGCATACTTTTGTAGATCTTGAGGAGGTCTCTAAACTCAAAGGCGTAAATAGGTGGAATTTTACACCAGGCACTAATCTTTTGCCATACAACCGCCGCTACGTAGCATGACGAAAAAAGATGATTTGAATCTTCATCAGCTTCCCCGCACAACCGACATGTAGCCGAACCTCGTAGCATATTCCTTTTGTGTAGCCCTTTTAGTGTAGCGAGTCGATCTTGTTCAGCTCTTCCAATCCCAAGTTCTCGACCGTGTCTGAACCGTTGCGTTCTTTTGATTTTCCAGGTTGAATAAAGCTGGGAACCTATCCATGAGTGGACAGTCCCCATGCCACCAATCAATCCAAAACCTTACCTCCCCAACCCTCCCTTTGATCAAATTATTTATATTCACATTTTCTTTCATTAGGTCTTTCCCTATTTTAAAGATTCCATTCCAAGTTCAAGGAATGCCTTCTTTAATTGGTATGAAGGACCATGATCCTTCTTGGTGGTGTATAGCCATGATTACCTTTTGCCATAAATTATTTTTTTCTCTTTTGAACATCCACCACCATTTCAATAATAAACTTGTATTCATGTCTTTAAGTGAGCCCAATCCAAGCCCCCCCCCCCCCCCCCTATCGATTGGACCAATAACCCTTTCCCAACAAACCCAACTTGTTTTTGCTTTTTCATCATTTCCCCCCAAAAAACAACCTTCTTAATGCATCTAAGGAATTTAAAATTCCTTTAGGAGCTTTAGAAAAAGTAGAACGGTAGGCTGTCTAAAACAGATTTTAACATTGTTAACCTGCCCCCGATAGAGAGTGTTTTTGCCTTCCATTTCGAGAGTCTGGACTTAAAACATTCTATTACTCCTTTCCAATGTCGCATTTGATTCATGTTTGCCCCTACAAGTAAGCCCAAAAATTTGCAAGGGAATTTGCCTACCTTACAATTTATTGTATTTGCGACATCTTCCACCACATTACCCCCACCCCAATACCATACAAGCTTGGTTTTGATGATTCAGTTTCAAACCCGATATAAGATAAAAGCATCTCATTAGTCGGGTTATGTTTCTAATATTGTTTCCACCCCATTCCCCCATAAAAACCACATCATCCGCATACATCAAATGTACGATTGATGGGCCGTTATTTGGTAGTTGAATTCCCCTAATTAAACACACAGACGAAGCTTTTTTCTAGAAAACATGTTAAGGCCTCCATTGAAATTATACAAAGAAAAGAGGACATTGGGTCACCTTGTCATACTCCCCGGTAGCATTGAAACTCTAATGTAGGTGACCCATTTATCAAAACCCACGTTCTAGATGAATTCAAAATACCCCTTACCCATATTCTCCAAACCCCCGGGAAGCCCATTTGATGCAATACCGACTCAATGAAATCCCAACTGATCGTGTCATAGGCTTTCTCAATATCAATTTTAAAGATAAACGCTTTTTTTTTCACCTTCCTTAACCAAGAGACTATTTCGTTAAAGTTTAGTGGGCCATCTAAAATATTTCTATTAGCTAGAAAACCTGATTGTGATTCGGATACCACCGACCCAACCACTTTTTTGATGTGATTTGCAAGAACTTTGGAAATAATTTTTGAAATACAACCTATGAGGCTAATCGGCCGGAATTCATTAAAAGAGATAGGATCCGTACCTTTTGGGATTAAAGTCAGAAAAGAAGAACCACATCCTCGGCTTATCTCTCCATCCGAATAGAATTTTGACATGATGCTAAAAATATCTTCTTTCGGTATGTCCCAAAAGTGCTTGAGGAAACCGAAATTAAAACCATCCGGTCCTGGGGTTCTATCACTTCCGCAATCCCACACTGCCTCTTTTATTTCTTGCATTGAGAATGGTATCACCAGTTCGCTTGCTTCCTCGCTAGTTAGCTGTTTCATGTTTGGGCAAACAAAATCCGGTCTACGAGAACGTGGTTCCCTAAATCTAAATGCGAAAAATTTTCTAGCTTCATGTTTGATTTTTATTGGGTCAGTTATCCATGTACCATTAACCATAATCCCATTTATCCTTTTGCTAAGGATATTTTGATTAACTAACCCATGGAAGAAAGATGTGTTCTCGTCCCCCTCCACCACCCACTTTATCCGTGCCCGACGTTTATTTCACCCAATTCCACCCAAGTTGCTTTTTCTAGACCGTCTAAAATTCTTTCTTCCATCGCCTTGTCCATTTCATCTATTTTTTTTAGTGAGCTCATTTTTTATCGTATTTAATCTTTCCTCTGGTGATGTTACTGCATTAAAATCGCCCAACAAAACGCACATTCCTTCCATATTTGCCAAAGCATTCGTAATCGCTTCCCATATTTCTTTTTTCGGCCCTAATCCCTGTGGAGCATACTTATTCTTTTTTCATGCCAAACACCAAAGCATTCCTCTGTGTTATTAATTCGAACTGGGATGTGCAAGTTTTTTACTTATTATATAATTATATCGTTTTTATTACATACCACCGTGTAATACACAAGTTAATAACCTAGTATCGTGTGGACACCCCACCAGCATTATATAAGTATAAAATGCATGACTCTAAAGTTAAAAAAGTATTATATAATTTACATGTTTCTCCATGAAAATAATTGGCATAATAATAATTTGTATGTTTTTAGACTCATTCGACATCATTTTTATTTTTCTTCAAAAGATCCAATTTATGCATTTGTTTGTCGTGTCTTTTCCGAGAAAGGCTGGAAAGCAATTATTATAAACCTATAAATAAGCAACATCTTTGTGCTTATTGTTGTTGTACTTCTAGCTTTGAGAGTTTTTCAAAAAAAATTAAAATTTTTCTTTCTAACCCTAAAGTTTCAATCTCTAACAATTTAGTCTAAAGTTTTAATCATTGGTAATTTAACCCCTTTAGTTTTGATTTTTCAATTCTACTTCAAAAGTTTCAATCTTATACAATATAACCCCTTTGATTTTTTTTCACTTTTAATCCAAAAATTTTCATCTTTTTCAACTTTTCATCTTTCGGAAGTTTTTCTGTTGAACGTTTCGTTCTAGATTTTCCGAGTTAACATGCCACAACGTGCGTGTGAAGTTCAACGTTTTTTCATCTACTTTTTCCTGTTTGACAGGACCGTCGCATCGCGCCTATTTTCCCCTTTGATAGGACTGTCGCAATGCGCGGGTCATAGATCGACTCAATTATTCTTTTCTATGGTTCACACAAGCTTGCGATAATGTAACAAACATTTGCCTTTCATTTAATATGATATATAACTAACGAAACTCCCGCCGCATTGCAGCGGGTGGTAATTCTAGTTATTCATTATTGAATAAATTTACCAAAGGTGCTTTACAGCTAATCGTACCTGGCACACCCCAACCGATGGCGGAAACATCGGAGTGAGACGAAAACATGATTGCAAGAGACTTCATAACGCTATTTCGTGACACTATTTAATTAAACATAATTTCATTTCATAATAAACCATCAAGTACAACATAATTCAGGAAAATACAACAAGTTTGAGTAACAATAACATAACAAAATTGATACCTCATTTGTAAACCTAACGTCTATGTGTGTATCTAGCGTCAATCGCTACTTCTTTTCATAGCATCATCTTCTCATCCTGTAACATGTTTAAAATACGCGTTCAATGCAAAAGAAAAGGCGAGTATACACGTTTGAGTATAGTATAAGTATAAGCATAGGTTTAAACAAATCCACATGGCGACAAGAATACATACGAGCATACACTAGGCATGTGATATTTCTAGTCAATCATCTGTTTACGCAACTAGTATAAATAATTCAACATGACCAACTTTAACAGGCGGTGCGTTACTCCTATAGCGCTATACATGTCAAATGGAGGCTCAAAATAAGCTAATGTCTATAGTATCACATACGTTCAATCCTTGTATAAGCATCACATAAGTATCAAGCGTTCATGTATAATGGATTGTTATGTGCAAGTAATAAAGCATAAGTTTAGTGTTATTTTGATACGTAAACATGTTACACCCCAAAAGCGGTTAAACGTAAAGGGGGATTTGAGTATACTCACGGTTTGTTTTTGGGTCTTTTCTACACTTGAACAATTCCGTGAAGATGTTGGTTCGTGGGAGGAAACGCCGAGTTATCCTATAAGAGGAAAGGAGGCGTATGAGTGGCGAGTTAACGGTGGATTTGGAGTATTCGGGTAAATGTAAGAATAATGTATGGAAAAGTATTATAACATGAAAAATAGTCACTAGACATAGCACTTGTCAACGACACTATAGTAAATCCATAAGGATTGAATGTGTTTTCATAGGTTCAAGACCTATTAGAATCGTGACAAGGAACTACATACAATAGCGACGAAACTTAATAACTTAACGAATGATTCACTTAGTCATTTATCAAGGGTTCGGTTTCTAAGTTTATTATTTAGTTCATATACATAATTAGTCCTATAGTCATGTAAGAGGTGGGATGATAATTCATCCACTTTGGTACCTCTTGAATCAAGTAAGTCAAGTAGGAGGTGGGAGGATTAACCATCCACTTAGGAACCTCTAGGTTTGTTCACCACTACACGAGTCACCATAGGTGACAAGGAGGGTTCAAGAACATAATGTACAAAATGTAAATATGGTGTCATCTAGATACCAAGTAGCCAAGTGTAAATCAACCCGAAGAGCACACGAGGACAATGGTCAACGGCTATGTGGGGTTGTGACACTTTAGGTCTAGCAAACTAGCTTGGGATCTTGATGAAAAACATCAAGTGATGTGTGTCTAAAAAGGTTTAGGATAGCCCAAGCTAACCAAGGTGGACACACATGAACCAGTCCTAAACTTGCATCACTTGTGAGCTAAAAGCTCTTTGAAAACAGAAAGTTTGGAGTGTTTAACACTCCTATTTACATGTATAACAACCTAGGTTAGTCTCCTTAATCACAAGATTGATTAGAAGCTCAAGAACACTAGGATGGTTTGAAGTAAACATAAGTTTTGGAAAAGTTTGTTTTAAAACAGGGAATTTCTTGCACTTCAACCTCAATATAAAGGAGTTCCATCTAGGTTTTCCATGGAAGAACCTAAGGAAACAATCCTAGAGGTGTCCCAAGTGCTAAGGAAGAAGAAACAATGAGAAAGGTGAAGTAGAAGTGAGCTAGAACTCACTTTGAGAGCTTTGAACTTTCTGCTCAATTTCTTAGTTTACCAACTGATTTCAAGTGTTTAGAGAGTGAGATTAGAGTGTTTGTAAAGTGGAGGAAGTGTGGGAATGGGTTGGGTTTTATAGGAGGTGATTAGGGTTAGTTAGGTGGGTGATTAATGAAAGAAGCACAATCCTTGTGCACCAAAATTGACCAATCCATGAGCTTAAACAACATTCTGCTGAAACAGACAGCTGGCGGGCCACGAGAAGGGAAGGGGGACACGCTGGCGGCCCGCGAGAAGCTGGGATAAGTTTCATTTTTGTCAATTTAGCCCCCTGGGGTTTATATTTAGGGGTTTGGGGTGTTTTTAAGCATAAAAAGTGCATTTTCAGGGGGTTTTAAGTCAGTTTATCGCAAGAATAAGTATGAGCAAGTATATGTATCATGTATAAGTATCGTATAATGTATGTATGTCACGTATTTGCAAGTTCTTCACACGTTTTATGAATATCACAAGTATGCGTTACATGTTTGAATGTATGAGTATAAAATGTTTATGATTAAGTATAACATGAATAAAATATGAATTTTCATTATGATTCAAGTCTCGGATTACAATGGTTTACAACGAAGAATGATTACAAGATATAACGTTTCCCAAAATAGAAATACAACGTGAGCTTGCTATAAATAGAAAGTATCAAAACGCGAGGCATTACAGTACCCCTTTGAATGATAAAATTATACATGATTTCGACCGGTTTTTCCACATAGTGCAACGTATCATTGATTTGAAGATCTTCGAGCGGAACTTGAAGTCCTTCTTCAGCTAGACACTTCTTTAGATTTGAAACATGAAAAACGGGATGAACATTGTTGAGCGTTTGAGATAGATCTAGTCGATACACTACCTTGCCAATCCTCTCGAGAATTTTGAAAGGACCTACGTAGCGAGGAGCGAGTTTGCCTTTCTTACAAAAACGGACAACACCTTTCCAAGGTGAAACCTTGAGAAGTACATGATCTCCTACGTTAAATTCCAAGGGCTTGCGTCTTTTGTCAGCGTAACTCTTTTGTCGGCTTCGGGCTTTGAGTAAGTTGTCACGAATCTGTAGGATCTTGTCCGTTGTCTCTTGTATTAATTTGGGACCAGTGATCTAAACATCTCCGATCTCGTGCCAACAAATAGGCGACGACACTTGCGACCATACAAAGCTTCAAATGGAGCCATTTGAATACTGGCGTGATAACTATTGTTGTATGAGAATTCAACCAAAGGTAAGTGTGAATCCCAATTGCCGCCAAAATCGATTACGCAAGATCGAAGCATATCCTCCAAAGTTTGGATCGTGCGCTCGGTTTGACCATCAGTTTGAGGATGAAAAGCGGTGCTGAGATTAAGACGAGTGCCAAGGGCGGTGTGAAAGGTTTGCCAGAGGCGAGAAGTGAAACGAGCATCGCGATCAGAAATAATATCGAGAGAATGATTTCACTAGTGTAGATTTGAGCTAATTTCTCGACTTTATAATCTTCACGAATGGCTAGAAAGTGCGCGGATTTGGTTAAACGATCGACGATAACCCAGATGCTATCGTGACCAGAAGTAGTACGAGGCAATTTTGTGATGAAATCCATGGCAATGCTCTCCCATTTCCAAACAGGAATATCGGGTTGCTCGAGCAAGCCAGAGGGGCGTTGATGTTCTGCCTTAACCTTGGAACACATAAGGCATTTGGACACATAGAGAGCGATTTCACGTTTCATTCCAGGCCACCAATAGGATGCACGCAAATCATGGTACATCTTATCAGCTCCAGGATGAACGGAGTATCGAGATTTATGAGCTTCATCCATCAAAGTGGTACGAAGAGAATTAGGATCAGGAATCCACATGCGATTATTAAAATAGAAGATTTCATCAGCCTTAGCAGCGAATGGACGCTGATCACCAGTATTTAGCTCAGACTCGAGGTAGCCTTCTTTCATAACTGAATGTTGGGCGTCGCGAATGAGATCAAGAAGGTTCTTCACGATTTGGTGGCAACGAACACTCATAACATGAGTCTTAGGACTAAGTGCATCGGCCACAACATTCGCTTTACCAGGATGGTAGCGAATGTCACAGTCGTAGTCGTTCAACAATTCCACCCAACGGCGTTGACGCATGTTGAGTTCCTTTTGATCAGAGATGTGTTGTAGGCTCTTGTGGTCAGTGAAGACCGTACACTTTGTACCATAAAGGTAGTGTCGCCAAATCCTTAATGCAAAAACAACTGTACCAAGTTCAAGGTCGTGAGTAGTGTAGTTTTTCTCATGTATTTGAGTTGCCTTGACGCGCAAGCGATTACTTTGTCTCGTTGCATGAGAACGCAACCAAGACCCTGGTTAGAGGCATCGCAATACACGACAAAGTCGTCGTTCCCATCAGGGAGAGTGAGGATAGGAGCATTACAAAGCATGTCCTTGAGCATTTGGAAAGATTCCTCTTGTTCGGGACCCCAAACAAAAGGCTTATCTTTTTGAGTCAACGAGGTCAAAGGAACGGCAATCTTCGAGAAGTTTGAGATGAAGCGGCGATAGTACCCAGCTAGGCCAGGAAACGAACGAATTTCAGAAGGCGACTTAGGTGCGATCCAATTCTTCGCGGCTTCTATCTTTGCAGGGTCAACATGAATACCGAGTTCATTGACGGTGTAACGTAGAAACTGAACCTCCTTTAGCCAAAATTCACACTTGGAGAATTTGGCATAAAGACGTTCGGTTTGCAAAAGCTGAAGAATGAGACGCAAATGTCGTCCATGCTCTTCTTTCGTTTTGGAGTAGATGAGAATATCGTCGATGAAAACGATTACGAAGCGATCAAGGAAGGGTTTACACACGCGATTCATCAAATCCATGAACACGGCGGGTGCGTTGGTCAAACCAAAGGGCATGACTACGAACTCGTAATGTCCGTATCGTGTGCGAAAAGCGGTTTTGGGTACATCTTCTTCGAGAACTCGAAGTTGATGATAACCTGAACGAAGATCAATCTTTGAAAAGCATGTTGCGCCTTGCAATTGATCGAATAGATCGCCAATACGAGGAAGTGGATAGTGATTCTTGACTGTAAGCTTGTTGAGCTCACGATAGTCAATACACATTCGAAATGATCCATCTTTCTTTTTGACGAAGAGAACGGGAGCGCCCCAAGGAGAAGTACTAGGGCGTATAAAGTCTTTATCAAGAAGTTCTTGAAGTTGGCTTGATAGCTCTTGCATCTCCGAAGGTGCTAGACGATAGGGAGCTTTCGCAACAAGAGTTGCGCCATGAATGAGATCAATACGAAAATCGACTGCTCGAGGAGGCGGAGGGCCAGGAAGATCCTCTGGGAAAACAGAAGGAAAATCGCAGATGACAGGAACGTCACTTAGGCTTGGACCTTTGTCTTTCTTTTCCACAACGTGGGCGAGAAAGGCAAAGTACTCCTTGCGTAAGTACTTGTTCGCTTTGATGCACGACATAAGTTTGAGACCTTTAGAAGGTTTCTCACCATAGACGTGTAGAGAATCGCCTTGAGGAAGAAGAAGACTAATGAACTTTTCAGAACAAACAACTTCGACACGAACTCGCATAAGCCAATCTATGCCTACTATGATGTCGAAACTTCCCATTTGCATGGGGATGAGATCAATGGAGAAAGTATGGTCGACCATTTGCTCAGCGACAATGTTAGCGAGTTCTTTCTTAAAGTTGGAACGGGAATCCTTCTTGCTCTTCTTGTGTTCACCGGATGAGCTTGGAGATGCCATCTAGAAGTTCGAAGGGAAAGGAAAGGATGAGACTTGATCATAATGTAAAATAAGTTTGGCATGTATAAGCATGTAAGCATGGTGTGTCACATTTAGTTCACATATGTAGCATGAATTTAACACGATGTATAAACACGTATAAATGCGTATAAAGAGTATAAATTTTAGTTTGTTCACGAGGATTATTATTGTTTTTGGATTGCGATAAACATGCGAAGTGTGTAGCGGTTTGAAACGAACAAGGTAACAAGTATTAAAACGCATAAAAATCGAGTCACATAAAAACGAAAAGGCTTATAAAACATCGAAATGATTCTGGTAGAGAATCATCGACAATTCCAAAGTGAATTGAAGTCCTTTCGAATTAGAGGAACGTGCTTTGGCCTATAGGTAAAATACTCTCATCGAGAAGCGACTAACGGTATTTTACCCTTCCAGTTACTACACGTATCTAATCGATTGGAAAATCGAGACGTTGGCGAGAGCGAAAATCAATGAGTGGGACTTAATCGACAAGGTGCGGGTTTCACCCCTAACTTGAAGATTCCGTACCCTAAGTGTGGTTGGTACTTACCAAAACGAAGAGCAAATTCCGATTCGTTGGTAAGGGTCCACTAGAGTTTTGAATTGGAAATTTCCATTAAGTTGTGGATTTCACTCCTAGCTTAATGGCGTAATTTCTTGCAAAATAACAAGAATAGCGGATTGAGAGTCGTTCACCAAATTGTGGTTTTCACACCTATTTTAGTGAAGTCGTCTCGTTTGTATTACGAGTGTCTTCAAGCGTCGAAACATGTATTGTGTAAGAATGTCTTAGGAAAGACATTGTAAATATGTATTAAGACAAAAGGGAAGAGAAAGAAGCAAAGTAGGAAGCATAGCATTTTAAGATTACAATAATGGTCAAAACGGGTACTTAGAACTATAGACTAGGTCGAACATGGCAATTCTACCTAATTCCCTATAGGTATGGCTCTGATACCAATCTGTCACACCCCAACCGATGGTGGAAACATCGGAGTGAGACGAAAACATGATTGCAAGAGACTTCATAACGCTATTTCGTGACAATATTTAATTAAACAGAATTTTATTTCATAATAAACCATCAAGTACAACATAATTCAGGAAAATACAACAAGTTTGAGTAACAATAACATAACAAAATTGATACATCATTTATAAACCTAATGTCTATGTGTGTCTCTAGCGTCAATCGCTACTTCTTTTCATAGCGTCATCTTCTCATCCTGTAACATGATTAAAATACGAGTTCAATGCAAAAGCAAAGGCGAGTATACAAGTTTGAGTATAGTATAAGTATAAGCAAAGGTTTAAACAAATCCACATGGCAACAAGAATACATACGAGCATACACTAGGCATGTGATATTTCTAGTCAACCCTCTGTTTACGCAACTAGTATAAATAATTCAACATGACCAACGTTCACAGGCGGTGCGTTACTCCTATAGCGCTATACATGTCAAATGGAGGCTGAAAATAAGCTAATGTCTATCGTATCACATACGTTCAACCCTTTGTATAAGCATCACATAAGTATCAAACATTCATGTATAATGGATTGTTATGTGCAAGTAATAAAGCATAAGTTTAATGTTATTTTGATACGTAAACATGTTACACCACAAAAGCGGTTAAACGTAAAGGGAGATTCGAGTATACTCACGGTTTGTTTTTGGGTCTTTTCTACACTTGAACAATTCCGTGAAGATGTTGGTGCGTGGGAGGAAACGCCGAGTTATCCTACAAGAGGAAATGAGGCGTATGAGTGGCGAGTTAACGGTGGATTTGGAGTATTCGGGTAAATGTAAGAATAATGTATGGAAAAGTATTATAACATGAAAAATAGTCACTAGACATAGCACTTGTCAACGACACTATAGTAAATCCATAAGGTTTTAATGTGTTTTCATAGGTTCAAGACCTATTAGAATCGTGACAAGGAACTACATACAATAGCGACGAAACTTAATAACTTAACGAATGATTCACTTAGTCATTTATCAAGGGTTCGGTTTCTAAGTTTATTATTTAGTTCATATACATAATTAGTCCTATAGTCATGTAAGAGGTGGGATGATAATTCATCCACTTTGGTACCTCTTGAATCAAGTAAGTCAAGTAGGAGGTAGAAGGATTAACCATCCACTTAGGAACCTCTAGGTTTGTTCACCACTACACGAGTCACCATAGGTGACAAGGAGGGTTCAAGAACATAATGTACAAAATGTAAATATGGTGTCATCTAGATACCAAGTAGCCAAGTGTAAATCAACCCGAAGAGCACACGAGGACAATGGTCAACGGCTATGTGGGGTTGTGACACTTTAGGTCTAGCAAACTAGCTTGGGATCTTGATGAAAAACATCAAGTGATGTGTGTCTAAAAAGGTTTAGGATAGCCCAAGCTAACCAAGGTGGACACACATGAACCAGTCCTAAACTTGCATCACTTGTGAGCTAAAAGCTCTTTGAAAACAGAAAGTTTGGAGTGTTTAACACTCCTATTTACATGTATAACAACCTAGGTTAGTCTCCTTAATCACAAGATTGATTAGAAGCTCAAGAACACTAGGATGGTTTGAAGTAAACATAAGTTTTGGAAAAGTTTGTTTTAAAACAGGGAATTTCTTGCACTTCAACCTCAATATAAAGGAGTTCCATCTAGGTTTTCCATGGAAGAACCTAAGGAAACAATCCTAGAGGTGTCCCAAGTGCTAAGGAAGAAGAAACAATGAGAAAGGTGAAGTAGAAGTGAGCTAGAACTCACTTTGAGAGCTTTGAACTTTCTGCTCAATTTCTGAGTTTACCAACTGATTTCAAGTGTTTAGAGAGTGAGATTAGAGTGTTTGTAAAGTGGTGGAAGTGTGGGAATGGGTTGGGTTTTATAGGAGGTGATTAGGGTTAGTTAGGTGGGTGATTAATGAAAGAAGCACAATCCTTGTGCACCAAAATTGACCAATCCATGAGCTTAAACAACATTCTGCTGAAACAGACAGCTGGCGGGCCACGAGAAGGGAAGGGGGACACGCTGGCGGCCCGCGAGAAGCTGGGATAAGTTTCATTTTTGTCAATTTAGCCCCCTGGGGTTTATATTTAGGGGTTTGGGGTGTTTTTAAGCATAAAAAGTGCATTTTCAGGGGGTTTTAAGTCAGTTTATCGCAAGAATAAGTATGAGCAAGTATAATTGTATATATGTATCATGTATAAGTATCGTATAATGTATGTATGTCACGTATTTGCAAGTTCTTCACACGTTTTATGAATATCACAAGTATGCGTTACATGTTTGAATGTATGAGTATAAAATGTTTATGATTAAGTATAACATGAATAAAATATGAATTTTCATTATGATTCAAGTCTCGGATTACAATGGTTTACAACGAAGAATGATTACAAGATATAACGTTTCCCAAAATAGAAATACAACGTGAGCTTGCTATAAATAGGAAGTATCGAAACGCGAGGCGTTACAGTACCCCTTTGAATGATAAAATTATGCATGATTTACGGAAAGCATGTAGTTTGCTAGGTTCCATGAACTTGCAGTTGACTTGGGTCTTTCATTGCTTCAAAAACTTATTCATTCCTCTTAGCTTTTCTCTTCGATCACACCAGTACCAATGGTTGTTCTCACAAAAATTTCATCTTCTTCTTCATTAACAAGTAATGCTCATCACTACGACGTGTTTTTAAGTTTTCGAGGTCTTACACTCGTCTTAGCTTCACCGACCACCTCTATGCAGCTCTGGTGGATGCTAATCTCACAACCTTTTTGGATGATGAAGAAATTGAAACCGGAGAACCACTGAAACCAGTATTGGAGAGTGCGATTAATGTCACACTCTGACCCGCAGCGGAAATGGTAGTCGGGGCATGATTGGGTTTTCATCAAAGCTCATGACATTTACTATAAAGTTTCATATTTATTAATTCTCTTTAAAGAAGAAGTTACAATAAACATACAAACACAACATGTTCAAATACATTTTCATTCAAATTACAAACTAAAGTACAAATACAAAGGAAAACAAAACTAAATGTTCATTCCAAGGCATTAACTTGTTTATTCTTCTAGGCCATCATATGTGTTTCTTTTCTCAACCGGATCACCTGTATCATGTGTAAAAATAGGGTTTTTGGGTCAACATAAGTTGGCGAGTGAATCTTATTTAAACATTTGAAAGGATTAGTTATGTTAGTTATTTGAATAAAATTGTGCATAACCAAATATGAGTAAACGTAAATGTAAATTTAATCACAAACACATAATATCAAATAATGCACACGCACACACCAAATGATGAACAATGAGATCAAGGCTCAATCAAACGGAGCCGATCGAATGAAGCACCTGATGCTCAACTCGTCTCCCATGAGGAACTGATGGGCCTAATGAATGATTTGTACACAACTTGACAAAAATATAAACACACATCACAACCAACAACTTAATCACATAATCTCAATTAATGCACAAGCACACACCAAATGATGAACAATGAGGCACCTGATGCTCAACCCGTCTCCAACGAGGAACTGATGGGCCTAATGAATGATTTGCACGCAACTTGACAAAATGTAAACACGCATCACAACAAACAATATTTATATCTCGAGTTTAGATCATATAATGGTAATAGCACGAGTTTAAATAAATGGAATAATTAAAGCGACACATGATACACCCCAAAACATGAATAAAAATGGGAATTTGTAAGGATTCACTCACAGTGGGTGCGTTCCTTGATGACGATGAATGCGCACGATTTTGTGATTCGACCGACGAGGAAAACTAACCTAAATAATAATGTAATAATTCGATAAATAAATAAAGTTCATTTGAAATTAATATTTTTAATTAGTGCTCTTATTAAGATTTTTAGATTTATTTTTGTGAATTTAATGCAAGTTTTTAGGCTTTAAAACCTTATTCTGAGGTATTTTTAATTGATATTTCAATTAAATAAATAAATAAAAGAAAAATAAAAAGTTGACTTTTTGACCGTTGACCGTTGACCGGTCGGACTGTGTTTAATTATGCGCTGAGTGAGGTTCGAACTCGTGACCTCCTGTATACGTGCACGCAGCTCTACCAACTGAGCTACGTGTCTAACCTGAAATATTTCTGATTTTAATTATATTTATATACTTTTTAGATTATTCAGAATTTTAGTTAATTAAAAAGGTTTTTAAAATCATTGAACCGGTGCATACCTGTTAACACTCGAACCCGCGACCTTATGTTGGTTTGCACCCAGCCCAACCAACTGGGCTGGGTGTCTAATCCGATATATATTGTCATTTTATTATACTTAACATCTTACAGCGAGTTAATATGGTTTCGGTTTTAAAAAGAACATTTTTATTACAGTGGATAGGGTTGTGTCAAGGATCGAACTCGGTATCGATAGTATGAAATGCACACAGTCCACCGCTGGACTGTGTGTCTAACCCGTTTAAAATACCGATTTTAATTATATTCATATACGACTCGATGTTCATCTTCTTCATAAATTCGGAATTGAAAACAGATTTGCTAAACATTTGATTTCACTGCTCTGTTGTTTTAGAGTTTAAACAAATAAATCGAATGGAACTGACAGAAAGATTAAGAATTCATACCGAACACAGGGGCCGGTTTTCCGGTGACTAACTCCGGCGGGTTCAGCAAGGATTCCGGCGAATGGAACTTAGCTTCCGGCGAACAGAACAAAGGTTTTGAGCAGAGTGATTTCGTGAACGATTGGAAGTGTGAGCTTGGAATGATTTGTAGATAGTATTTATAGGCAGAGGCGGTCTTCATCTTGATTTGAATTTTTCGGTTACGATTTCCATGGTTTTGAATGAAGAGCTTTAAGGTTTCGGTTATAACTGACGTTAATCGTCAATTACACTCACTTGATTTCGGAGTCAACCGCCGAATTTGATGTTTATTTTGAATCAGTTTCGGCGGTTACAGACTTGGTTCAAACAGGTGACATGCGATTTTTTAGTTAAGCTTTTATTTGTTCCAGAATTTCACAACCAGTGCGTGTGGCGGAGTGGTGAAAGCTGTGTGTGTATAAGTTTGTGGGTGACCCGGGTTCGAAACCCGGCGTCTCCATTTATTTTTTTTATTCATTATTTATTAGTAATTATAAATTATGGTTTTTAAATTCCAATTTATTTATTAATTATGTATCGTTTAAAATTTATCTGAGCAATAAATACGCACGAAAAATTATAACTGAGTATTTGATTTACAAACGAAGCGGGTTTTGAAAACCCGTTTTTTCGACAAATGTTACAATTAAGTCATCCAGGGCTTCTATCATCGTCTTGTCTAAGAATTATGCTTCTTCTAGATGGTGCCTAGACGAATTGTTGTTAATTCTTGAGCAGAAGAGGGAGTTTAACCAAATCGTTATCCCCATCTTCTATGATGTCTAGCCAACCGATGTCCGGAAGCAACAAAGCAGCTTCATGGAAGCAATGGCGAAGCATAAACGGAAGATGTATGCAGAAACTGATGCAAAGAAAAGAAGTGAATGGGGTCAAAAGATGGAGTTATGGGAGAGGGCACTCACAGAGGTTGCTGATTTAAAAGGAAAAGTTGCAAATGGCAGGTAAATTACTTATTTACCCACTTCTACTCTTTAACATTAATGGAGCTCGGTAGGGGTGTGTATTTTTGGTTCGGTTTTTGAATAAAATGAAACCGTAACCGAAAGTTCGGTTTTCGGTTTTTAAAAACCGTTTGGTTTCGGTTTTAGCAACGGTTCAGTTTTTTGGTTTTTGAAATAAATTACGAAAGATTCATGGTTCGGTTTTTTCGGTTTTTGAAATAAATTATGTAAGATTCAAAAATAAAAAAAAGTATAATTCAAAGTTTAATAATCCAAAAGTTTAATAATCTTTGTTGAATGTTTACATTTAAGTTAATATATCTAGTCTTTTTAATTAATACTGTTCACATAACCTTAACCTTCTAATCTATTTTAATGTTTCTCAAAAGATTTTATTAAAACGTTTTCTTTTATAATACTTTAAAAATCACTTAACTTTTAGGATAAATTTTGTTATTTGTTGTAGACAATGGATAAATCATTTCAATGATAAATAAACATGTTAATGTTCTTATTATAACTTACTTAACAATTAATAATTCTAAGTAAAATGGGTAAAACACTTAACAACTTATAAAACTTAAACATAAAAATATATTGATTGGGCCTACTATTGTTACCTATCGATTATTTTCGGTTATAGAAAATGGTTATGAGAAAACCGAACGGAAATTTTGGGTTTTTAAAAATCCGAAAACCGAACCATTGGTTTTTGTTTTGATTCGGTTATTTCAGTTCAGTTATTTCGGTTACGATTCGGTTATTTCGGTATAATGCTCACCCCTACATATTAGTAACTTACAATTTGTCTGCTTTTTAGTTTTGAATATTGACACAATACACATATTATCTTCTCTATGTAGGGGTGTTCATGAGCCGATCCGATCCGAGCGAGGGTCTGCTCGTGCTCGAATTGAATTACAACCGATCCGATCTGATTCGATCGAATTTGCAAAACCGAGCACAAAAGTGATGCTCATGCTCGGATTGAATTTGAATCGAGCGGATCGTCTTCGCTCGGTTTTTCTCAGCACCGAAATTAAAACATGTGTAGCAACACAAAAAAACAGAAATAAAGACTATTACAAGGCTGCATTCAACAAAAACAAATCCTAACTTAACTAAAACATGTCTAACACCTTACTATCAAAAGCAATACATAACTAAAATCATGATTTTAAATCTAAAAATGTTCTTAACAATATCAAGAAGCACAAAATAAATCAAGAAGCACAAAATAAAGTGCGAAATACAAATTGTCATTTAACTTAAAAGCCATAAACTTCTTCTTTTAATTTTTCTTGGGCTGCTTATCTATATAACTATATATATAAATCTTCAAAATCTATAATATATATTAATATTTGATAAAAATAATTCGACCGAAACCGAGCGATCGACGAGCGAGCGGACTTTTGCTCATGCTTGGCTCGTTTTCAAATCGAACTTTAGTTTTCGCGATCATGTTTCATATTACTCATTAAAATCAAATTTTCAGGAAAGAAAGGGAGTTAATCGAAGAAGTTGTTACCGAAATCTACAGTAGATTAGGCCAACCCTTAAGTGAAACGTTTCCACTCCTTATCGGGATGGACAATAAAATTGAATTCATTGGTTCATGGTTGACAGATGGCTCCTGTCATGACTGGCGATATTCTCACAATTGTAGGCATTGGTGGGATTGGAAAGTAATCTTTGGCCAAATATGTTTTCCAACTACACTATCGTAAATTCCACAAAAGCAGCTTTATCGAAGGTATCAATGCAAGATGTAATGAGCGCTTTAATGGCTTGCTTAAATTACAAAAGCAACTTCTAAAAGACGTTTCGAAAAAAAATCTATTACAAGTTAATGACGTCTCTGTGTACACCTCTATGATTGAAAATGTACTTGCACATAAAAAGGTGTTTATAGTGCTTGATGATATTGATAGTCTGGACCAGGTGGATGCGTTACTTGGAAATAAAGGTTTATAGCCAGGAAGCAAAATCATAATTACAACCAAGGATGCATCTTTAACTGAAAGGTGTGCGTCATTCAACCCTCAAGTTCAACCCAGGCATGAGAAGGTCTCACTGTATGGCTTATCTGATTCAGAATCACTAGAGCTTTTATGCATTCATGCATTCAGGAGCCTAAAGCCCAAAGAAGGTTATAATGAGTTTTTAGAAAAGATCGTAAAGTATTGTGATGGACACCCATTGGCTCTAGAAGTTTTGGGTAGGTCTTTGCATAAGCGAGATGTAGCGTATTGGGAAGACTGCATAAGAGGATTAGAGAAAGAACCACATTCTTGTATAATAAAGGCATTGGAGATGAGCATTGACTCTTTACCATTCAAAGATGATAAGGACTTGTTCAAGTATATTGCCTGTTTTTTTGTGGAATGGATGAAGATTGGAGTGAAACAATATTAAATGCATGTGATATAAACACAAGATTTGGGATTACTACTCTCATAGACAGATGCCTCCTTAATATCAAATTAAACAAGTTGATGATGCATCAAATGGTTCAAGAGATAGGAAGAGATTTAGTACGCCAGGAATCGCCTGACAAGCCATGGGAGCGAAGTCAATTGTGTTGTCACGAGGAGTCTTTCAAAGTGTTGGAACAAGAAAAGGTAAGATACCATACATGCTTGTTAGTTAAATGCGTGTTCTACGTATTTTATTTTGTGTCTATACACTTGTAGATCACAATTTTTTTTCTGCAAGTCCTTTTTCTCAGGGCACGGAAAATCTTATCGGCATTGCTCTTGACATGCGAATGCTTGAGAAAGAGAAGGTACAGCTGAAAACGGAAGCATTAAATAAGATGCGTAATCTAAGACTACTGCAACTCAATTATGTGAAAATGATGGGGTCTTATAAGAACATTTCAAAAGAATTAAGATGGTTGTGTATGCATGGATTCCATTTGAAGTCCATACCTTCAGAATTACCTATGGAGAATCTGGTTGTTCTTGACATGTCACATAGCAATATCGAATCATTTGACATGTCTACTTCATTGCTGAATAGACTAAAGGTAATTTAACAGATAGTAATGAATCTACATTTTTTTATTAATATTTGGTGCTGAGTTAATGCATCTCCACTGTAGGGGTTGACTGGATCAAGCTCAAAAGACAAACGATTGCTTGGATCACTGAAGATTCTTGATCTGAGTTTCTGTGAGCGGCTCCATAGTCTCGGTGGCTTTTTCGAACTACCAGTACTTGAGAGGTTGATAATCTCAGATTGCACAAGTTTGACTCAGGTCAGTGAATCCATAGAACACTGTACTGAACTTCTCTTCATTGATCTGAGTTACTGCAAAAAGCTTAAAGAGCTCCCAAAAACTATAGGCAAGCTAAAGAAGGTCAAAACAGTTTTATCAAATGGTTGTGATCTTTCTGTTTTTCCTATTAAAACAAGGGATATGGATTCATTACAAATGCTTGTGGCAGACGACATTTCCTCTGCCAGTTTGGATGTTATGCTGAAAAGTTTGAGGTCGTTTGTGAGTTATTTACCGGTATCATTAGTACACCTATCGCTTAAAGATAATAACATGTCAAACAAATCCTTTCCCATGGACTTGAGTAGCCTATCCATGTTAAAGGAGCTGTACTTAGATGGTAACCCAATTGTTTCGATGCCCAGTTGTGTGAGAACCCTTCCCAGGCTTGAGAAACTTAGTATGGAGGATTGTTGGTTGCTAGAGACAGTCGAGCATCCTCCAAGTTCGATAACACAGTTGCGTTTAGATATCTGCATAAGCTACGGGAAATTAAATTTAATCCAGCAATGTCCCCACTCCGTTTGTGGTTTCCTTTTTCAGAACACGATATTGTAATTAAAGGCATTATTAAAGTCCAACCATTGGCACATGTTGAAGACGAGGTGTTACATAGTTTGGGCTGGACTGATTTTGAGTTGATAAAAGAACCGAGATCCAGAATCCAGGTTTCCTCTCTCTGTCCAAATGGCAATATATATTTACATTTTGTACTAACAAATTAAGGTTTTTATTTCGCAGATGTTTTATGAATTTGGAATATTCAGCACATTTTATGGGGAAAAGAGATGCCAAATTGGATTGAATATAGAAGCATGGGCCCATCAATTTCATTTGCCATCCCATCTTCTTCTTACAAACGTACAGGACTAAACATCTGCCTTAGAATGGGGAACACATCATTATCCACAATTAAGGGTTATGAGTTGCCAATGATAATAGTTAGTAACATAACAAAGGACCTTACCTGGATATACGACCAATTTCTTTCGTATGACAGTGTAGCTGAAAAGTTTCTAATCTATTTAAGCCATTGGATGTTTGGGGAGAATGAGGTGGAAGATGTGATGAACTTAGTATTTTTATCGCAAGTAGACACCTGTATCCAGAAGAAGAAGAAGTTGTCTGTAATATTAGGGAGTGTGGGGTAAGCCTTGTTTATGATAATGAAAGAGTGAAAGAAGATGTATTGGGTTATTACAAGTCATGGAATCATATTATTGGCGGTGATCTCTCTGCTTTTCAAACAACCACAGGAGAATACATCCTATCCTTCCACTCTTTTATGTTTTCCTTTAATCATGAACTTTTTCACGTTATCATCCTTTCGTTGCAGAGGGTGCCCGCTATAAAGGTATATATCATTTCATATAAATATATTATATGCCAAGAACATAGCATAGGTCACACAAATTACACACTATTAATATATTGTACTATCCAGATTAGCTTATATGAGAGATACATGTCTCCTTTTGACGAATTGTTAGAATAGCAATATGCTACCATAACTTGTCGAATTGGATATATGTTCATGACTAATAATTAACATATTACTTCTTCTCTATTTTTATCAGGAGAGAAAATCAGATTGAGATCTTTCTCCCTGCAGAAGTCTGATTTGGTGGTGTACCCAAGGTACTCACTATCTGTTGAAATATCAATTTGGGTTTGTAACATACTTTTTTTTATAAAACTTATGTTGATTTTTTTTATTCGGGGCATACAAATAAAAAGGGAGAGCCCAGGTGGTGATCAGGAAACAATACAATTTAGAAGTGTTGTGGTGAATATTATGGAAAGCTTGAGGACTAAAATTGGCATTGTAGAGTTCATATATAGTATTTTCAAGTGTTCAAAGGTAAAACAAGGAATCATCTCTGTTTCTCCTTGAGGCTTTACACACTCTCTCGTTTTCTCCCGATACTCTATTTTTTGTTGGTTCTTACCTCTTGAGAGAAGTTAGAATAGTGTAATAACCTTAAAGTTTGTCAAATAATTACAGGTATATCAATCAGATGACTCATATAATATGAGTACCCATGTATTTGTAAGGATTCGTGAGAGTTTTTCATTTTTTTTTCTTAGTCTGCTTTATAAATTTCTATTGGCTTACTCTTGTTCTTGTTATGCAAGAAGTAATCCCATAAATTTTAACATGTTATCAGAGTAGGGTTGGAATTTTGCATCTGTCATTTGTCTTGTTGATCGATTGGTTTTTATGTTGTAACGAAGTTCTTGGTTTGTTTGGGCATGTTCTAGGAATAGTTTGTTTGTGTATGTGGCGTGTCGTGTCTGAGGGGGTTCATTCAGTCTTTTGCTGATTTAGGAATGAGATTCGTATAACCGTTATAATGTTTCAGTAACTTGATAAAATAGTTAAGTTGATATTAAATCCCATGTGAGTTACAGAAACTCTGAAAACCGAATGGATGGACATCATGCTGTCACGTGTTACACTTTTTAGCTACAACATTTTTACTGACACCTGCAACATTTTCTGACACTCACACACTTTTCGTAACAGCGGAGAGAGAAGAGAGAATGTGTTACAATTTTTCATCTGTTCACAATTTTTGTAACTCACATGTAACACTTTTTTATTGTTTTTTTGACAATGGTATTTTAGATTATATGAAGTGTATAGATTTTAGAACTTATAACTTACGAAGTTTTTATTTTGTAACATGCGTAAAAACATGTTACATTTTTTACAACAAGATTTTTATATAACAATGCAGTTGTCACACGTTTTTGTATCAGAGGAGAGAGAAAAGAGAAAAGTGTAAAATTGTTACACTTTTTGCTAGACTAAAACGTTCTCTAAGAAACATTTTTTTGTACTTTTTAAATATCAACCATTGATCACATGAGATTGATGGCGGAGATAAAGTTTTATGGGTTTCTTTAACTCAGGTAGGTTTTCGATTTATCATTTCCCTATACATATAGCATTTAGGTGGGGTGGGGGTGTTAGAACTAGTTCATAAATGTACAAGCATGCTACTCACACTATTGTTTAGAAAAAATATTTTACAATTCTTATAGATGACTGTAAAATCACATTCAAAAAAGAGAACTACACATCAATGAGATTCTCATCAGAGGAGTATTTCTTCGTCTCAAATGATCTCCTATGATCATACAAGAGCCTATCTCTGTCGAAGTTTACTTTTTCCTTCAATTCTGAGAAGAAAAAATAACTAATTTGTATTAAAATCTTTGAGCAACAAATATCGAATCATTAGAAACCGAAAGATCAAGATGAAAAAACATATGTGCAACTGAAAAACCCGCCTCAGATTCATAGTTTCCCTCTGAAAGAAGAACTGAACCATATTAATTCACATTCACAGATTTAACCAGTACTAGCATAGCCTGGAATTGGTAGCCTATTCACATATGTGGAACAACATCCGTATTCCATTATCCTTACAAAATCATGTATGTGTGTTGTCAAAACTTTTCATGCTGAAGGTTTGAATCAGATGTAGAACTCTTCAACCCAAATGTTGCTGACCCACATTGACATGATCAATCAAGCCATTTATCAGCTGCAACAGACTACACTGGTTTCCAAGGTGTTGGCTGCATTCTGGAATGCATTTATAATACAAAGCAGTGGCGGACCCAGGAAATATTTTCAAGGGGAGCGAACGAGGGGTTTAAACCTAATTTCAAAAGGTGCGATCGGGATGCGGCCAATTAGGTTAAACCGATTAGGGCAAAATCCCTTGGAGCAACAAATATGGAATCATTAGGTTAAACCCCTCATTCGCACCCCCTTAACAAATAAACCGAACTAGATAACCAAAAACTGATTGGTTAATAAAATAGATTAACCATTGACTTTAGTTTCGGCTTTGGTTGAGGGGCTTTGGTTGAGGATAATAACTGAACCAACCAACCATGCACACCACAATGATATGAATTAACTGATGACTTCGCTTATGACGTATATCCACCACAATGATGCTAAAATTAATATTATACGAATAAGAAAACTACCAGAAACGAGTACCACAATATAAAGTGTCGCCCCGTCGCATCGCCCGGGGTATTCTGCTAGTAGTAAGATAATACATATCGGCAAAATATCATGTTCAAGAATGTTAGAAGCATTATGGCTTGCAAAGAATTGGACATGTAATAACCACTTATTGCATCATAAAAATAGACATGGCATACAAATAGTTACAACATCCCTATCTATGTTGTGATTTGCAACATGAATATACAACCTTAGTCTATTTAAACACCCAGAAATCTATTTTGACACCCAATCTTTTCTATATGAATCGTATATACCTATACGAGTCGTATAGGGTTAACTTTAAACTAGACAAACTGACAGTGTGAGTTTGTGTCGATGGTTGGTCATATATGACCCATATAGATCTATACGAGTTGTATATGGACTAGGTGTTTTTTTTTGGATTTTAAACATGGGTGTTTCGGGTGTTATTGTTGATTTTTCAAATATTATCTTTATATGTTTTGTTTTGTATTGTGTTTTCCAATTTTATCGTGACATGTCGTATCATATTATATCGTATTGTATCGTATTGTATCCTGACGTGTCGTATCATATTATATCGTATTGTAACATATCGTGTCGTATCACACTATAAATTATACGTAACCAACCAATCTAACATTGTAAATAAACATCACAGATATAAAAAAAACTGAAACTGCAAATTTAACAGAGAGTAAGTTTGTTTATACACAACATAATCCAAATAAACACATCAAAAGCTAAAAATACAAAATAGGACAACAAACTATACTAAACCTTTGGATCCTCATGGGTGCCTAACGGCTACGTATCCTGACCAACGCCAGATGGATGGGGATCCCAACCAGGGATTGGCGGCATTGTCTGCATCGATGCGGAGGCCTGACCTCGATCCAATGTCGCCTAAATATCCCCTTGGATCACCCGCATCAAAAGTGCCTCAATACGGGCGTGGTGGGTGTTTATCCGAGCTTGTAACTGCTCCTCCATCCGCTCTAACGCATCCAAGACACCTGGAGGCAACTGATTGTACAGGACGTGCTCGGGGTACTGATGCACCCCATGCGGCTGTAGTGGTAGTAATGTGAGCTCTCGTCGACCGGAGGTTCGACCTGGGCGTCATCCTCGTCGTTAGGGTCAGCAACTGGCTCGACATGCTCCACGATAGAAGGTATGACCTCTGTTAGCTGGCGGGTGACAAAAAGTAGCCGTCGCGGTGGCGAAAGCGAAGACCGACTCCCGAAAGTCATACATGATATGCATGCCGATCAGTGTTTGCCATGTTAATTTGGTTTGCTCGGTCGTGCCCCCTAACTTGAATAGGGGTTCCTGATCCGGAACGAGGCCCAAGGAGCGGGCGATGACGGTGATCTACGCCCCCCGTACAACGACGACCGCTCCTGCCGGTGGTGTGCCGTTGCAAACCACTCGACGAGGCAATAGTCTACGGCGCATAGCACCCTATACAATAAAAATTCTATAATATTTATTAAATTATTTTTAAAAATATTTAACACTTATTCTTTATTTTAGAAAACTAATTGATAATTTTTAATTTTTAACTTTTAAAAAATACATAACATTTCTTATATAATTTTTGAAAATAATAACATTTTTTCTTTATGTTTATAAAACTTATTTATAATTTTTATTATTTATAAAATATATAACATTTATAAAATAAATAAACAAAATTCTCAAATTTCAAAAAAGAAAAAAATAAACAAGGTCGTATACGTATCATATAGGCCCCATACGATATGTATACGACCAACAGGGGATGAATTTGATGATTTTTTGAAGTAATTTCCATACGCATTATATTGCTTCAAGTGTTTTTGATAAAACCCAAAAAAACCGAACCATTTAACCAAAAGATCACTTCAAATTCATCGATTAAAATAATATTTAATGGTTGAAATAACAAACAAATAACATATTTATGATCAAGGAATGATATTACTCACCTTTAACGCGAAAAAAACTGAACCAACAGAACCATGCGCACCACAATAATATGAATTAATGACTTCGCTTATGATGTATATCCACCATAATGATGCTAAAATAATATTATACGAATAAGAAAACTATCAGAAACGAGTACCACAATACAAAGTGTCGCCCCATCGCATCGCCCGGGCACTCTGCTGGTAAAATGATAATACATATCGGCAAAATATCATGTTCAAAACTGTTAGAAGCATTATGGCTTGCAAAGAATTTGACATGCAATAACCACTTATTGCATCATAAAATATACATGGCATACAAATAGTTACAACATCCCTAATCTATGTTGTGATTTGCAACATGAATATACAACCTTAGTCTATAGTCTATTTGACACCCAGAAATCTATTTTGACACCCAATCTTTTCTATATAAATCGTATATACCTATACGAGTCGTATAGGGTTAACTTTAAACTAGACAAACTGACAGTGTGAGTCTGTGTCGGTGGTTGGTCATATATGACCCGTATAGATCTATATGAGTTGTATACGGACTAGGTGTTTTTGTTTGGAGTTTAAACATGGGTGTTTTCGGTGTTATTGTTGGTTTTAAATATTATCTTTATATATTTTGTTTTCCTATTTTATAGTGACGTGTCGTATCATATTATATCGTATTGTATCGTATTATATCGTATTGTATCCTGACGTGTCGTATCATATTATATCGTATTGTAACATATTGATATTGTGTCGTATCATACTATAAATTATACGTAACCAACCAATCCAACATTGTAAATAAACATCACATATTTAAATAAACTGAAACTGCAAATTTAACTAGATAGCAAGTTTGTTTATACACAACATAATCCAAATAAACACATCAGAAGCTAAAAATACAAAAAAGGACAACAAACTATACTAAACCTTTGGATCCTCATGGGTGCCTAACGGCTACGGATCTAGACCAGTGCCAGATGGATGGGGATCTGATGCGGCCCAAGTGTGGAGAAGCGGGTCATGTTATATTTGGAGGCCCAAGTCGCGTGACAAATGGGCTTCACTAAAATGGCTCTAACTTGGGCTACGGGGGTCCGTTTTGGGCGTGCGACCAGTCAAAACGATCGTGAGGAAAAATCCCATTTTGCTGCAAATGCCTTTGGCGGTTTGGGTGGATGTTCGGGCCCAAAAAGTCTTATTTCTATGAGTATTTTTCATTTTTATGTTTTTTTGGGCTTTTTGCCAACTTTTATTTTGTTTTAGTTTTTGACCCGAGTGTATTTTGGGCCCGTTTCGAATTTATAACTCTATTAATATGTTGGTTATGAGGTGATAATGATCAGATTTCAGTTTTGGAAAAAACAGTTTTTCACTTCAAATTCCGTGCCTTTGGGTTGAATTTTGGGGTTGGGACAAGTTCATCACGGGTATTCATAGAATCAACGTGATTGATCTTACTTATCGTTTCTACTCTACATCAGTTGGTATCAGAGCTGAATTCCTGGCTCAAAATGCCTCCAAGAAGAAACAGACTCGATGAAGTTTATGAATGGGAGTTGAGCAGTGGCTCATGGCCCGAATGGATCAACGATTGGACCAGGTGGTCGATCAGTTGACTAACCAGATGGAAGGCTTGATGAATCGTAGGAGGCAGCAACCCAATGATGGGTATGGTTTGGATTTCAGTAATCCGTTTGGCAATGGTTCGGATTCCGGTGGCGATCAGGAGGATCGGCCGAGGGGAGGCCGAGGAGAGGGCAATCGACGTTGGGATTCTGGGATAAGGGTTGATATTTCGGAATTCGATGGGGCTAGTTTGAACCCAGAGGGGTTCATCGATTGGTTGTCCACTGTCGAGGAAGTGTTTGAGTACAAGGAGGTTCCTGAGAATAAGCGGGTGGCTTTGATTGTTACCAGATTGCGTTGTAGGGCTTCTGCCTGGTGGCAGCAATTGAAGCTTACACGAGAAAGGCTCGGGAAGTTGAGAATCGTGACATGGACCAAGATGAGAAAGTGCTTGCGGTCCAACTTCCTGCCACATAACTTTCAACGGTTGATGTACCCGCGTCTGCAGAACTTAAAGCAGGGGGCTACGACTTAAAGCAGGGGGCTAAGTCGGTTGATGATTATACAACCGATTTTTATCAGTTGATCGCCAGGAACGATATTCAAGAGGCGGATGAGCAACTTTTTCTCGGTATATTGGGGGTTTGAGGGTGCAAATCATGGAGTCAGTGAATCTTTTTGATCCATTGACCATTGCAGAGGCACACCAACGGGGGTTGGCCTTTGAGAAGCAAAACCGACGGTCGAGTGGTTCGTATTCTAACGCCCCTAGTGGGGGAAATGTACAGTCGGGTGGTGGGGTACCTCGCGGAGGGCCTAGACAACAGAGACCAGGGGGTAACAATACCGGGTCAGCCTTTAAAGGGGCTAGTAGTAGTGGTCCGAGATGTTTCAGTTGTGGTGAAACGGGCCATCGACAAGTTGAGTGTAAAAAGGCTGGTAAATGACACCTGTTTGCCGAGTCTGAGGATGAACAACATGAAGAATACGAGAATACCCCGGTGTATGATGAAGAAACTGAATACGAGGAATTGTGTCCGGTGATGTTGGGGTAAACCTAGTGGTCAGACGTTCTTGTTATACACCAAAGGCAGATGGGAATGATTGGCTCAAGCATAATATCTTCCATTCAACATGTACCATTTTGGGGAAGGTATGCACGTTCGTTATTGATTCTGGAAGTTATGATAATTTGATATCTGAAGAGGCGGTACAAAAGTTGTCTCTGAAGACAGAGAGTCACCCGAAGCCTTACAAGCTTCAGTGGCTCAAGAAGGGTGGAGAGGTCTCGGTGTCTAAGCGAGCCCTTGTTTCCATTCCTATTGGGTCCACATACAAAGATAATGTTGTGTGTGATGTGGTCCCTATGGATGCGTGTCACTTGTTGTTGGGTAGGCCTTGGGAATACGAGCGGAACTTAGAGCATAATGGGCGATCTAATACGCATAGTTTTCTGTTTGGCGGTGTGAAGATCACTCTTGTTCCTACCAAGCCTAAACAGTTAACCACAAAACATTCAGGCACTCTGTTGACTATTAGCCAGTTTCAAGATGAACCGGAGGAGGGGGATAGTGTTTTTGTGTTGATGGGGAAGCCGGTGCCTGAGGAATTTGAAATTCCTGATGCTATGTTTCCTTTGCTTGAGGAGTTTACTGATGTTTTCCCTGATGAGTTGCCTGATGGATTGCCACCGTTGCGTGACATCCAACATCACATTGACTTGGAGCCTGGGTCACATTACAGAATGAGCCCTAGTGAGCATGAGGAGTTGTGGAGGCAGGTTGAAGAGTTGATTTCTAAGGGTCATGTTCGCGAAAGTATGAGCCCTTGTGCTGTTCCTGCTTTGTTGACTCCAAAGAAAGATTGCACCTGGCGTATGTGTGTTGACAGCCGAGCAATCAACAAGATTATGTGAGGTATAGGTTTCCTATTCCTCGACTTGATGATTTGCTTGATCAGATTAGTGGTGCTACTATTTTTACAAAGTTAGATTTGAAGAGTGGGTGTTACCAGATTCGTCTTAGGCCGGGTGACGAGTGGAAGATTGCCTTCAAGACTCGTGAAGGGTTGTATGAGTTGTTGGTGATGCCATTTGGTTTGTCAAACACACCTAGTACTTTTATGCGTGTGATGAATCAGTTGCTTAGGCCCTTCATTGGGAAATTTGTGGTTGTGTATTTTGATGACATTCTTATCTATAGTACTTCTTTCAGTGACCACGTTGTGCATGTGAGGCAGGTTTTGACTTTGCTTCATAGAGACAGTTTCTATGCAGCCATAAAGAAGTGTGTGTTCATGACCCCTAAGGTTTTGTTCTCGGGGTATGTTGTTTCTGGTGATGGGATACAGGTTGATGAATCCAAGGTAGAGGCTGTTAGAAATTGGCCAACTCCTACTACCATTACTGAAGTTCGTAGTTTCCATGGGCTTGCTTCATTCTATAGGCGGTTCATTCCTCATTTCAGCTCTATTATGGCCCGGTGACAAATTGTATAAAGGGGAAGACGTTTGTATGGACAGAAGAGGCAGAGTTGGCTTTTCAACTTGTGAAAGACAAGCTCACTTCAGCACCGATTCTGGTATTGCCTGATTTTTCTCAAGTTTTTGAACTTCATACTGATGCTTCAAATGTTGGAATTGGCGGGGTTCTCAGTCAGGGTGGGAGGCCTGTTGCTTATTTTAGTGAGAAGTTATCTAGGCCAAAGTTGAGGTACAGCACTTATGATCTGGAGTTTTATGCAGTGGTCTAAGCTATAAAGCACTGGCATCATTATTTGTTTCATAAAGAGTTTGTTTTATTCACTGATCATGATTCCCTAAGGCATATTCGTACTCAAGACAAGGTATCTCATAAGCATGGGCGATGGTTGGCCTTTCTTGAAAGTTTACTTTTGTGGTCAAGCACAAGAATGGTGTTTCAAATAGGGTTGCTGATGCCCTAAGCAGGAGGAGTAATCTGCTTGTATCCATGAAGGTTGCTGTGCCGGGTCTAGAGGTCATTCGTGAGCAGTTGACCACTGACCCATTTTTCTCAGTTATTTTGCAGGATGTGGGTGCTGGGAAAAAGTCAGACTTTCTGTTACATGAAGGTTTTCTATCAAGGGGAATCAACTATGTATCCCTAATTCTAGTCTTCGTTTGCAGATTATTAGGGAGTTACATGGTGAAGGGCATGTTGGTCGTGATCGTACTTTACAACTGGTTGCAGTTCTTATTTTTGGCCTACTATGAGGAAAGAGGTGGACCGTTATGTGAAAAGGTGTCGTGTTTGTCAGGTTTCAAAGGGCACAGCTACTAATGCAGGTCTTTATATCCCCTTTGCCTATCCCCTCACAACCATGGGTTGATATTAGTATGGATTCGTGTTGGGGTTACCCCGTACTCAGAGGGGTAATGATTCTATCTTTGTGGTGGGGATCGGTTTTCTAAGATGGTCCATTTTATTCCTTGCAAGAAGAGGACTGATGCTGTTAATGTGGCCCAAATCTTCTTTCGAGATGTGTACCGTTTGCATGAGCTACCCTCTTTTATCGTGTCTGATCGGGATACTCGATTTCTGAGCCATTTCTGGCGTAGTTTGTGGAAAATGGTGGGCACTCAACTCAACTTCAGCAGTGCTTATCACCCCCAAACTGATGGCCAAACTGAAGTTGTTAATCGGTCACTTGGTAATTCACTGAGGTGTTTGGTTGGTGATCATCTGAAGGCATGGGATCAAAAGTTATGCCAAGCTGAGTTTGCCATAATCATGCTGTCAATCGGAGCGCCGGATTTAGCCCGTTTCAGGTGGTTTATTCATGTCATCCCTGAGGACCACTTGATTTGATGTCACTTTCTATTTCTGGGCCTGTCCAAAGAGGGTTCAAGATTTTGTGGAAGGATAACATGAGGGTCATAAGGCTGTTTATGATAATTTGACCCAAGCTAATTCGAAGTATAAAACAAGCTGCTGATCAGAGACGTAGGCATGTTGACTTCGAGGAAGGTGATTTTGTTTGGGCTGTTTTGACTAAAGATCGTTTTTCCGTTGGAGAATACAACAAGTTATCAGCTAAGAAGATTGGACCAGTTGAAATTGTGGAGAAGATCAACCTGAATGCGTATCGTCTAAAGCTGCCTAGTCACATTCGTTGTTCTGATGTGTTCAATGTGAGGCACTTGTTGCCTTATTATGGGGATTCTTCTGATGATGAACCTGTTGGTAATTCGAGGTCAAATTTTGTCTATCCAGGGGGGAATGATGCGGGCCCAAGTGTGGAGGAGCGGGCCATGTTATATTTGGAGGCCCAAGATCGCGTGACAAATGGGGCTTCACTAAAATGGCTCTAACTTGGGCTACGGGGGTCCGTTTTGGGTGTGCGACCAGTCAAAACGATCGTGAGGAAAAATCCTATTTTGCTGCAAATGCCTCTGTGGTTTGGGTGGACGTTCGGGCCCAAAAAAGGCTTATTTCTATGAGTATTTTTTATTTTTATGTTTTTTGGGCTTTTTGCCAACTTTTGTTTTGTTTTAGTTTTTTGCCCGAGTGTATTTTGGGGCCCGTTTCGAATTTATAACTCTATTAATATGTTGGTTATGAGGTGATAATGATCAGATTTCAGTTTTGGAAAAAACAGTTTTTCACTTCAAATTCCGTGCCCTTTGGGTTGAATTTTGGGGTTAGGACAAGTTCATCACGGGTATTCATAGAATCAACGTGATTGATCTTACTTATCGTTTCTACTCTACATCAGGATCCCAACAAGGATTGGAGGCATCATCGGCATCGGTACGGGGGCCTGACCTCGATCCAATGTCGCCTAAATATCCCCTTGGATCACCCGCATCAAAAGTGCCTCAGTACGGGCGTGGTGGGCGTTTATCCGAGCTTGTAACCACTCCTCCATCCACTCTAACGCATCCATGACACCTGGAGGCAACTAATTGTACAGGACGTGCTCGGGGTACTGATGCACCCCATGCGGCTGTAGTGGCGGTGATGTGAGCTCTCGGTCGACCGGAGGCTCGACCTGAGCGTCATCCTCGTCGTTAGGGTCAGCAACTGGCTCGACATGCTCCACGACAGAAGGTATCAAATGTCTTTAACTAGTTTTTCATCTTTACACGAAGGGCCCCTAATTTTG
This sequence comes from Scalesia atractyloides, assembly GCA_947069175.1. Lineage (NCBI taxonomy): Eukaryota > Viridiplantae > Streptophyta > Magnoliopsida > Asterales > Asteraceae > Scalesia > Scalesia atractyloides. The sequence continues at coordinate 5,634,699 of CAMTDV010000005.1, forward strand.
AATTCTTGTTTACCGTTTGCAGGAAGTTAAGGTTAGAGAAAGCTTTCGGCTTTTTTCTACAGTATCAAGCTCAAGGTTAGATGCATCCATTGTGACGAGAGGTATGTGATCACATGTTTCACATATAGTTACGTACATATTTATATAACTAATGATGTATACTCATAACAAAAAATAAAACAGTATTAATAACTGGAGTCGAGCTTGAAAATTATTAATGAGTAGAGCTTGAGCTTTTGATAGAGCTCGAAACAAGCCGAGCTAGAGTTCTCTTAACTTAAGCGACTTGAGCTAGAGCTTAAGCGAGTCGTTTACACTGTAGATACAAGCACATGAAAAAAAAACAAATTTAAATAGAAGTTAATGATTCGTCAAGTAATAATGCCTGTTGGGTATAGGTTGCAGGCCATTGGTGTCTTTGTTCTTGTGGCCAAGCTTGAGTATGAACACCATAACCCGCCTAATCTGACATGGCCAGTTTTGCTTTGCACTAAAATTGATTACCTTCTTACCCGTCAAAATTTGTTTATTAATCAGTTGTATTTCCTTTGTGGCCTTATGTATATGGGTGAACCAGTTTTCTTAACACATTGTTACACCTATTCACAATTGAGTGCTGCAATTGAAGTCTCCTCTTCAATTCCTCGTCTCAATCCATCTCACCCCCTGACAAACAGTCGTATTGAAGTTCTCCTGCAGGTCCAACGAGAAGGTTACGTCTTCAAATCGGGTTTTGAGGTAAGTAATTTTTCACCTCCGCTCTGAAAATCACATTTTTGTTTTTCTGCTCTTCGTTATTTTTTATGATTGCTACGATTATCTTCATCAACTTCTTGCTGATGCAAATAGATCTAACCCCTAATTTCATAGGGTATGAAGGTAACATCATCAGATTATGAAACCGGGCTGAGAAGATCAATGGGAATCAACAAAACAGTTTCCATGTGTTTTACATTAGTGTTAGTTGGACGAATTCAGAATTTTGTTTCCATGCATCAGATTGATTTTGTAGTTGGTGGGAGAAGCACATGAATGTTCTGGGTTTGGAATAATGGTTATTCTTTTAATAGGCAACTTAGGATTGGTTGTTTCGGATGTATTGATGCTCTATTTTATTCTCTATATGTATGAATGGCTGATGCGTACTCTATAACTTGTTACTTTAGAAATGGCAGCTGAATTTGGATTTTAGGGAAAATGTCACAGAATAGTAACCAAGTTTCAAAAGTTTTCTAATTAGATCACTCGCATAGTTTTTATCCCAATTAGATAAGTTAACATTCAAATCAAGTCATGTCATTTTTTCCATGTGTCAAGAGAAAAATTAAGCATAAGATGCTAGGGTCGGATTATATTAATATATGAAATTTTATTTATTAAAAATAAAAACACTTTAATTACATTAAAAATTTAAAAAACAAGTTAAAATCCACGTCATCACTGGACGTTAGCATCAAATGAAAAGGTAAAAAGAAACAAAAATTTACAGCACCACAGTTACTTATGAAATTGATGAAAACCCCCTTAATTTTAATAAAAAAGTGAATGTTGAGTGACCTAATGAAACACTTTTAAAACTTTAGTGACCTAATTGTAACACTTTTAAAACTTGGTTACTATTCTACAAAGTTACCCTTTTTTATTGTCTAGGTCGTTCTGGGAAAGAAGATTGCTTTTTATGAAGATGAGCAGTTTTATGGAAGTGACTGACTTAAAAAGTTCACCCATGATCAAATGTGGTGTTACATATCTGCAAGAGGTACTTTCGATTAGTTCTTTGAAATGGTCTAAATGCTTTTCTCAGCCGGTGATTTCAATTCGGTTATACAAGAGGTACTTTTGTTGGGAAATGGTAGTTTTCTATTTACTGTATTTTTTACTACTTATAGCATTAATTAAGTTTCATTTGTAGCGGAAAGAGTGTTTCATAGCTAAACGAAAAGTTCATGCGTGGATGTCGGTTTCTTGAAGCTGAACTACAAGATAGGGATCGTGTTTTGGCTGGCCGGTATGTTTACATGTCATTTTGTGGCTGAATTATATATAATGTGTAACATTTTCCATTTATTCTCTGGCTCTACTGGCGTCTATTCATGGGGAAAATGTCTTATTTAACTGGCTTATAATTGTGACGTTGTCATGGTAGTTGATGAGTTTTAATGTTCTGATAGTTCTCTAAGAAGACAACTATTTTCGATAAATGTTTGGGTCAAAATGTTTTAAGGAGGTATTTGATGGATATAGAGTATGGGTTGATGTATCTCCATTCTCATGCATGACTCCGTTTTAAACTACAATATGTTTTTTTTATTGGTACTTTCTATATTAGTTGTCTTAGCAAATTGGTACTAAAAATAAATTATGTAAAACATGTTATGCAACGTGCAGTGCACAAAAAAAAATACCAAAGGATCCGTGGCAACGCACGAACATTTCCACTAGTATACCCTTAAAATAAATGGTCGGTGACCATTGTCACCAATCAAAGCATGCTAGCATTCTTTCCATCTTTTTCTTTTCTAGGTTTACTTTGATTTAGATAATTACAAACTACCTCAACGTTGATGAACTCTTTTAAAAGAAAATAACTAAATTGCTGAGTTTATAATACTTTTAAAACATAAACTTTTGACAAGTCATATCATAATTAGTTATTGCATAAACTTTTGACAAATCATATCAAAAATCAGGTTCATGAGAGATGTTTTTAAATTATAAAAAATGGTTTAAGTGGTTGTGAGTGAAGGAAAGAGAAAATATTATTGTTCATCTGTATATTTGGAGGACACTGTTCACCCTTTATAATTTTTTAATATATTTTGAAAGTTGTTGTGAGTAGGGAAGAGATAAAATGTAATAATAAAGGTATAAAATATTGTTATTTAATTAAAAGAAGAGAGAAAATATAATTGTTTTTAGTGTAATTATAGAGTAAAAAATGGTGGATAGGATGTGAATGTATAAAATGTCATTTTCACACATTTAAGTTCTAATTTTTCATATTTACCCCCATAGTTTAATTCTTTAGCTTAGAAGAAAAAAAACTAATTTTCATGCGGTTACTTTTACATACGTGTCGGTATAAATTCATGTTTCGACGTAAATTTTTTCAAAATACGTCAAGTCAAATATAATGCGTTTTCATACTTATTTTTTATGTATGTATTCAGTTGGTCGTTTGACTTATACGTCAATATAAATTCGCGTTTCAACGTTAACAATATGTATGTGTCGGTATAAATTCACGTTTCGATGTAGTTTTTTTCAGAAACAAGTCGGATCAAATATAATGCATTTTCATAGTTATTTTTATGTATGTTTTCAGTTGGTGTACGTTTTAACGTATGTGTAGGTGTAAATTCATGTTTCAACATAAACGATATAAATTCCACGTTTCGACAAAAGATTTCTTTGGAAACGAGGCTGGTAAAATATAATTATTTTTTATGCTTATTCTTACGTATTTTTTTGGTTGGTCTACGTTTTGACGTAAATTATGTCGAAAACGAGTTGGGTCAAATATATACGTTTTCATTCGATAGTAAAAATTCGAGTTAATGTACGTTTTAACACTCCTAAGTCTTGATGCAAAGGTAAGGGTAGTTAGGTGGAGCCCTCATTAAACAAACCAATCCAGTTTCGATCTCGTTTCTTTTGTAATTACTGCATGCTTATATAGATTATACCGAGTTAGATCGGATACGTCGAAACACGCGTTTTCAAATGCTTAAAGCATCAAATAACGTGTCACCACTTATAAACAACTAATGTGTCGCGCTGCAATGCGCGACATACTGCAAAAATCTAGTATATATAACAATTGCAAGTTAGATGAACACTACTTGCCTTTTACTTTTTTTTTTTTGTCTTTTTTGCTTTTTGACTTTTCTTTCTTTTGACTTTATTATTATTTTTATACTTATATCTAATAACTTTCAGTGCTAACAATTACAACCTCTTAACTTTTTAAAATTTTGTAATCAAGTTTTACGTGTTTATTTTACGTAAGTATTTGTATAAATTCAAATTGATTACATTTAGACGTAAATTTTTCCCGGTAATAAGTTTGGTCAAATATAATATATTCCTTACACTTATTATTAAGTACATTTTAAGTTGATCTACGTTTTAATGTAAATATTATTTTATTTTTTCTATATATGAGTCGCGTAAAATGTAACACATTTTCATACTTATTTTTATGTACGTGTTCAAATGTTCTATGTTTTGACGTAAATTTTGTTTGGAAACACGTCGAGTCAAATATAATACATTTTCATTAAACGCTATAAATTCGAGTGACTTTACGTTTCGACACCGCCGCAACTATTTTCTTACGTGCTTATTTTTATGCACGCGTCAGTATAAATTCAAGTTGGTTTACAATTCGACGTAAATTTTCTTCGGAAATATGTGTCAAATATAATTGGTTTTCTTGCTTATTTTTATGTACGTTTTCAGCTGGTCACGTTTTAACGTAAATTACAATTAGGAAGTTATGTGGATAGTGCTTTTATCCTATTGGTTTTTTTCGTTTCTTTCTTATTTTTTTCTTGACTTTATTATTTTTATTTTTTAGTTTTCTTTATGTTTAGTGTTTTAGTTTAGATTCCTTTTCATTCAAGTTATATTTAAGATAACATTTACGTTTCCATTACAATTAATTTAAAATCATTTCACCCCGCTGTCCAATTTAAATTTATTTTTTATTGTTTTAAGTCGATGTAAAACATGTGTGGATATTCTTTTGAACATATTTCTTTCGGTTGGTATACTGAATCTAAATATATATCGACCGAAACTCCGCAACGTAGTGCGGGTAATCTTACTAGTATAGTTGCAATTATAAGTTGCATGAACAGTAACAGGCTGCTGCATGGCAGCTTGCTATTGGTCAGGTTCCTTTTTTTAAAGTAAGTTTTTGTTTATTTTTGCTTTTACCCTTCAGCATTTAGTATTTGCACTTACAACCCTTCAACTTTCTAAAATCTATATAATACTTTTTACGTGCTTATACTTATCTATGTGTTGGCATAATTCAGGTTGATTACGATTTTTATTTCTCTTTTTTTTCTTTTAGTAAGTCTTTTTGTTTTTTAGCCTTTACCATTCAAGATTTAGTATTGGCAGTTACAACCCTTCAACTTTCTAAAAACTTTATATTTATTTTTTGCGTGTTTATATTTAGTATCAGCAAACCACTAATCATTTGATTAATCTTTCTAAATACCACCTAGTTGTGCTGACCTTAAGAGCCGCCGCCATCTGAGGACCATCTCGCTACTTAACTAGATTGCCTCTCATGTATTTATTTTTAATATGCCGCCAACCTCTGGTTGGGATCCCATCTGTCTGGCGCCGGTTAGGATCTGCAGCTGTCAGGCACCCGTGAGGATCCGGAGGTTTAGGATAGTTTGTTGCCCTGTTTTGTATTTTCAACTTTTGATGTATTTATTTGGATTATATTATGTATGAACAAACTTATTATCTAGTTAGATTCGTAGTTTCAGTTTATTTGTATATGTAATGCTTATTTACAATGTTGGGTTGGTTACGTATAATGTATAATATGATACGACACGATATCATATAGTATGATACTATACATCACGATATGATACAGTACGACACTATACATCACGATATGATACGACACATCACAATATGTACGAGATATAATATGGATACGGCACGTCACGATACGATACAATATGATACAATACAATACAATACGACACAAATCACGACACGTCACGATAAAATAGAAAACAAAATACAAAAAAACATGATACAAAACAAAACATGTAAAAATAATATTAAAAAACCAACAATAACACCCAAAACACCACCGACATAGACTGACGTTGTCAGTCTGTCTTGTTTAAAGTTAACCCTATATGACTCGTCCATGTCTATATAAGTCGTATAAAAAGATTGGGTGTCAAAATACATTTATGGGTGTTCAAATAGATTGAGCATGTATATCAATGTTGCATGATGTGGCGGGAGCAACACTTTGCATTGCGGTAAGTTGTACTAAATATGGTCTATAGAAACTAACTAATTTAAACCTAACCTAGACATTCTAAGTTCTAAATTTATAAACTAAGACTCTCTAAACCTAGACACATAACCCGATGAGTGTACCGGTCAATGTAGTACAACCTAAGAAGTTTGAGTATCAAACCCAAAGGACACTAGTGCTTCGCTAGATTAACTATGACTCGACTAAGACTTAAATGCTGAATTAATAGAAAATCTAATTAAAACTTAACACTAAGGAATCTGGACTATTTGGAAATACTCAGGAGGAAGGAACACTACCTAGGTTAATCCTATTTGTGATAATGGTTTTCTATCAGTAATGGTAACTAAGATGTAACCAGGATCTATGATATTAAACTAATAGGAAATTTCGAAGGATGCTCGACCCTTCTCGATGTGTCACCTAAAAGAACCCTAAAAGATGTTAAACTCACTGGTTAGTCGAATAGCGTTACAGCGAATCCAACAATACTAACGTACCCAAAAGACGGTGTACCTCACAGCGCGACAATCTCAATGCACCCTAAAGTGTAAAGGGGTAATCTAAGAACAATTCATTAGACTTAAGTAGGCAACTATCATAAGATAATTAAGGAAGACCCGCTCACATGAAATTAACACCTAAACCGTCTTGTGACAAAGACAAACCTAACTAATCCTCACCTCACAACTTTGGACTAGGTAGAACACTTAAAACCTCTAAATCCGCATTCACACTTCCTACAAAAATTGTCGACAATTAACCGTAAACTAATCGTAAACACACAGTAGGCGACTAACTAGCATCCATACATGACAGACCATCACAAAAACACAAGTGGAACTATAAAAAGGTCTAAATTAGTACTAAGCATGCATAAACATTTGAATTTATGAACAAGATACTTTACTAAAGCATTAAACCACCAATCCGTCACCAAAACCATCCAAAAATCAATCATCAACAAATATTCATCTCAAAAGCTAGGTAGTAAATATTTAGCCAAGAATCATCATCCAAAACAGTAACAAGTTCATCAACATAAAGCAAACACGTCCAAACGTATCAAAAACACAAATTTAAAGATAAATGACGAACCAACTGTTTGCAAGAGTGAAAATCATGAACCCACAAAGTCAAAATCGATCCCGACACCTTCTTACCACCCAAAATCACCTATGGAACCTCTAATATTCGTCTGGGAAAAGTTCTTCTTGTATCAGGGTTAATGGGGGTGCTTAAATAGGGTTAAAATGTATGTTTTCGCGCTGATCTGACACTTCCCTTGCGTCGAGCGACGTGTATATGGGATTCTGTCATTTGATGCGACGCGATACAGTTTCTGGAAAATGGTTTTCTTTGTAACTTCTTTGTTTCAACTCCGTTTTCTTCGTCATTTTCGCCTATGTCTTCGTAATTCAATACTCTATCATCTCATATTCTTAATATCCGCTAAGCCCAAACATTCTCCTGTGTGCTCGTTTCTTTAACCTTTTAGCTCGTTTTTGCTTCATCTGCACACAAACAGCTGTAAAACCACATACAACTAAGTACAAGCCAAAAACATACAAAAACAAATACAAATAACTAAAACAATGTACAAAATTGGGAAAAGATCTGTGTTTCACATCACATCAAATATCCTCACATTTAACGTTTTTTCATCCCCGAAAAACAATTCTGCATCGGAATCACAATCAAGTTTAAATCTGGTTTCAAAACTTAGGTTATTAGATCTAATAATGGTTAATGGTAATTGTAGGTATAGTTGTCCACTTAAACCCAAACGCTAGGTTTCCAAGCCCCTAATCATGTATATTTAGTTCACAAGTAAATCAATCAACCTAAGATCTCACACTAAGGAAGCAATAGTTCATCCAAATCTCTCTTAATGCTTATGTCATAAAAGGAAGAATTAGTGGACTCTTCCAAACTGTCTTATGTAAAAACCAAAAGAATTTAAAAGTAAGATATTTTTTTTCTTTGATGATGGAACTACAATGCGCAACTCGACAAATTTTGCATACCTAACTTAGAGGTTGTTTCGATTAGATTCACTATCCGTAAGGGAAACAGCATGAGTTTTGGTATTTTTCAATTTTTTCTAACTTAACCTAGAGGAAGTTTCGATCAGAGTCACCATCCCAAAGGAAGCCTCGTCATAGACATCTAGCTCATTATTCAACTTTTTTCTTTTGATAAAAATTCTAACGATTTTAGCTTATAATGGTATTCCTTATACTATTATTGGCGATTTCGATTTCCCCTTTCCCCTAGATGAGAACTCACAAGGTATCCTAACTATAATTAAGTGCATTAAATCAAAGGAAACCTTTCTACTGGTTGTGCCTACCCACAAATCTCAAGTTAGACACGTTTTCAATCATTTACTCTTCTACTACATATAATATTTGACACCCAAACAACTGACTTTACCTATCATTTTCCATTTTTAAATTGCAAACTTCAAAATCAGGGACATTTTTTTCTAACGCAACCGAATCTATATACAGACTCAACAACAGTTTCCTATCCCTACATTTAAACTCTACATTGCCTTCAATGTGAATGGAAAACCCGCTAAAAATAAAGCAAAAATAAAATAATCCAAAACAATGTACAAAAGGAGCAAACTCGCCTGGTAGCAAAAATCTTCAAGTTCAAATCCAAGCGAGCACGACTATATAGCATTATATTCGCAGCCGTCTGACAAACTGGTACACTCGGGTTGCCTCTACATAATGATAAACAGCTCCGCATCCCCGCCCGAATGAAGATTGGGTACGGGTTGGTCAAACAAACATGCACAAGTCAAAAACAAACCTAAGAATAAAATCGACTAAAAAAACAAACACTGATTCATAATACAAACTTTACAACTGGGTCACGTCCCATAACCTCAATCAGGAAGCTTCTCCTTAATCCAACCCGAGTCCAGCCCGTTCAATTCCACCCATTCCTTATTATTAATTAAAATTTTGAGGGTGGAATTTTTAAGCTTTTTAACATTTTCAAACGGGTCAAGCCACCAATACTTAAACTTACATGGACCAAACCTGATTCGTGGCATGTAATGAGAAGGATGGTGTTGTGCAAACTTTAGTGGTTCCTCCTTCTTCTTCTTCCTTCGGTACCATCCTCAAATACTCACATGGTGTTGATCCAAGCTCCTTTCTCGCCCTCTCTTTTGTTCTTGATCGTGATGGCAGTCCATCTTCTAATTTCTCCATAGGCCGGCTATCCAAATCTTCAGCCACTTTCTCTTCTTCTATGTTTGGTGTATTTTTTATCTCCATGGTCAGCTCCCCTATAAGTAATATCTCTAAATAGGCAAGGTCACCAACAGGGTCAAATTCTCCTTGGTAGACCTACCAACTAACGACATGTTTCATATTTTGGTGAAATTACCTTCCAGCTCTCTCCAACATTAAGTTATTTTACAATCAACTAACGACAATTAGTGGGAGGGACTTGATTGCGAGCAATCAAAAACCATAGGGACTAGAGTGTTCATTCTTTTTCAAATGAGGGTTGAAGGTGTGATTGGGTGTAAACCCCAGAGACTTAAATTGTACTTTACTCTCTCTATATGTATGTTGTATGTATGTATGTATGTAACAACTGAAGTTCTTTAATCCCTCTCATCCCGAGTACAAGGATTGTTTGAGTAAATAGTGTAATGATAGTTTAGTTCTACAATTAAGTTAGTTATGAAGTACAAGGACCGAAGGTGTCAAGTTGAAAGATTATAGCATACAACATTAGATAGAGCGACACATCCCTTTGGGATGCATCTGTTAATCGACGGGCATAAGCAAAAGAGAAGGGACACACCTCTTCAAGTTCAAGCACATCTACAAGATCAAGAGATACAACTATTCGCGAAGAGACACGTCTATTCGATCGCACCTATTGGATTAGTATAAATAGGGTTTAGATTTCTAAATTGTAATCATCACTTGTCAATCTATGCAATACAATTGAAGTTCTGTAAGTTCAATTGAATTCGTTTCTTGTTTCATCTTGTATTTCATTAAAATCAATATTAGTTGTGAAGATCAGGGCCAACATTGGTATTAGAGCGTCAGGCTATTGATATTAATTCACCGTATACAACAGTTCATAAGCTAGAAGGATCGCAAAAGGCTACTTCACACAATTAGAGTTTCAATTGTGTGAGGATATTCGTTTGTGAAGGATCACGATCAGCTTTCATCTTTTTAGTTTTCATTCGCAAATCAGTTTGGTTCTAGGAGTTGAACCAGGGTTTTGTTCGAAATCTAGGGTTTGGATTTCGGGTTATAGTGCGAAAAAGATAGACATAATTTCGGTTTATACACGTCGTAGATATACGCGGATTAAAGATTTGAAAGTTTATTGAATTCAAGAGAACTGAATTTTACTGGTACAGTGGTTCGTATTGGTGGTCAGGAAATTTTAGAAACAAGAAAGTAAGTGTTGTAAGAATTCGAAGTTAGCAATCAAATTAGGGTTCGTGAGTGTATCGAACCAAGCACAGGAGCGCAGAACATCGTTCTTTTGTTTCGTTTGGAGTGCTAGGATGAATCAGAATTTAATTCGGTGGTTATACGCGATCAGTTCTATTCGCAGGTAAAGGTGTGAAGGCCAAAAGGTGTTATCGAATACGAAGAACCAAGATTTTATCAATACAAGAATAATAAACAGAAAAACAGGTTTGTCTATTCCATTAGAATCTGAATTCTGTATTCATATTGTTAGTCATAGTTTAGAAAAAGAAAAATCGAGCGAGTCAATTCGGAAGAAGAAGCTTGTTAAGAAAGAATCGTTCAAGTGATTTGAAGTGTGTTATGGAGATCGAATGATTCAAATAATCTAGAAGTTGGAGATCGTTGTTTGGTTGCCTTACCCATACAAAAGCTTTAGGAATCAAAGAATAGAAAAAGTAGATGCAGTAAACACAAAGAAACACGATGATGCAGCGAGTGCAGAAAAGGGAAAAGTGATGCGGTGCATACACGAAACAAGAAGAGAAATTGTTGTAGTGAGTGTAGAAAAGTGCAGTAAAATTGGAAACACTGAATGTTGAAAAAGTTGAAGCTATTGAAACAGTGGATACGAGTGAGACATCAAAAAAGGTTTGTGTGATTCGGTCCTGTGTGGAAAGGAATGAAGAACCATATGATGCGGAGATAACCTGTGAAAGGTGCAATAAAACAATCTAGTGAATGGATCATGTAACAGTGAAGAATCCATGAGGGAAGCAATCAGTGATGAAGAACCCATTGTGAGAGCCAATCGTGATAAAGATAAATCAAGGAGAAGACACGCGTGTAAAAGATACAAATAATCCTATGACTGGGTCAGAAGAAAGAATTTTGTGTGATACAACCGCAAAAGAATCTGAGTGGATCAGATTGTTAAAATTTATGCGGGATGGATTCAAGTCATATGATATGATGGTGGGAAAGTTAATAAAGACCGGGTAGAGTTCGTGCTGAGACAACTACACAAGAAGAGGTTCATGTGATATAAATCAAGTGCGGTCAAGACTAGTGTGAAACAAAATGTTCGTGTGAAGCAAGGTTTGTGAGGAACATGGTTAGTGAGGAACAAAGTTCATGAGGAGCAAGGTTCGTGAATAAGAAGATCCAAGTGAAGTGTTGGATACCGAGGAGATTCGAGAAGATAAAACTGCTCGGAGTTCAAGACTTGCAACAACTCATGGATGTTCGTGATTAGGGGCGTGAATGAAGTTCGTTAATCCCTCTCATCCCGAGTACAAGGGTTGTTTGAGTAAATAGTGTAAAGATAGTTTAGTTCTACAATTAAGTTAGTTATGAAGTACAAGGACCGAATGTGTCAAGTTGAAAGATTATAACATACAACATAAGATGGAGCGACAGATCCCTTTGGGACACATATGTTAATCGACGGGCATAAGCAAAAGAGAAGGCACACCCCTCTTCAAGTTCAATCACATCCACAAGATTAAGAGATAAAACTATTCGCGAAGAGACACATCTATTCGATTGCACCTATTGGATTAGTATTAATAGGTTTAGATTTCTCGGTTGTAATCATCACTTGTACAATCACAAATATGCAATACAATTGAAGTTCTATAAGTTCTATTGAATTTGTTTCTTATTTCATCTTGTATTTCATTAGAATCAATGTCAATTGTGAAGATCGGGGCCAACAATAACAGTAGGTGCATAATATCAACTTAATTGTTTTATCAAGTTACTAAAACATGATATGAGTTATACGAATCTCATTCCTAAATCAGCAGAAGACTGAATGAACCCCCTCAAAAATCTTAGTACATGCCCAAACAAACCAAGAACTTCGTTACAACATAAAACCCAAGGGTTTGGAAACCCTTAGAATCAATCAACAAGACAAACAACAAATGCAAAATTCTAGCCCTACTCTGATAACATGTTAAAATTTGTGGGATTAATTCTTGCATAACAAGAACAAGAGTAAGCCAATAGAATTTAATAAATCAGACTAAGAAAAGAAATGAAAAACTCTCAAGAATCCTTACATATACATGAGTACTCATATTATAGGAGTCATCTGATTGATATTCCTATAATTCTTTTACAAACTTTAAGGTTATTACATTATTCTAATTTCTCTCAATTGCAAGAGGTAACAAAAAATAGAGTATCGGGATAAAGCGAGAGTGTGTAAAGCCTCAAGGAGAAACAAAGATGTTTCCTTGTTTTTACCTTTGAACACTTGAAAATATTATATATGAACTCCACAATGGCAATTTTAGTCCTCATGCTTTCCATAATATTCACCGCAACACTTCTAAATCGTATCGTTTCCGGATCACCACCTCTACTCTCCCTTTTATTGGTATGCCCCGAACAAAAAAAATTTAACATAAGTTTTATAAAAAAAGTATGTTACAAACCTAAATTGATGTTTCAACATATAGTAAGTACCTTGAGGAGAAAGCTCTAAATCTGATTTTCTCTCCTGATAAAAATAGACAAGAAGTAATATGTTAATTATTATTATTATTCATGAACATAGTTCCATATAAGCTAATCCAAGTGTAGTATATATTAATAGTGTGTCATTTGTGTGACCTATACTACTATGTTCTTGGCATATAAAATATAAACTTGAAATGATATGATATATACCTTTAGAGCAGGCACTCTCTGCAACGAAAGGATAATAATATGGAAAAATTTCAAACTTAATGGTAGACATAAAAAAATTGTAGAATAGGATGTATTCTCTTGTGGTTGTTTGAAAAGCAGAGAGATCACCACCAATAATATGATTCCATGACTTGTAATAACCCAATACATCTTCTTTCATTCTTTCATCATCATACACAAGGCTTACCCCACACTCCCTAATATTACAGACAACTTCTTCTTCTTCTTCTTTATACAGGTGTCTACTTGCAACAAAAAACATTAAGTTCATCACCATCTTCCATCTCATTCTCCCCGAACATCCAATGGCTTAAATAGATTAGACACTCTTCAGCTACACTGGTATGGGAAATACATTGATCGTATATCCAGGTAAGGTCCTTTGTTATCATTGGCAACTCACAACCCTTATTTAGGGATAATGATGTGTTCTCTATTCTAAAGCAGATGTTTAATCCTGTACGTTCGTAAGACGAAGATGATGGGATCGCAAATGAAATTGATGGCCCTATGCTTCTACATTCAATCCAATTTGGCATCTCTTTTCCCCCATAAAATGTGCTGAATATTCCAAATTCATAAGACATCTGCCAAATAAAAACCTTCAATAATATATTGACACAACAAAAATATAAATATTGACATATGGACAGATATAGGAAACCTGGATTCTGGATCTTTGTTTTTTTAATGTGTTAGGAGTCCTCAAGTACTGATATTTTATCAACTCAAAATCAGTCCAGCCCAAACTACATAACACCTCGTCTTCAACATGTGCCAATGGTTGGACTTTAATAATGCCTTCAATTACAAAATAGCGACCGACAGTAAGAAACTGCAAACTGAGTGGGGACATTTCTGGATTAAATTTAATTTCCCGTAGCCTATGCCGATATCCAATATGCAACTGTGTTATAGAACTTGGAGGATGCTCGACTGTCTCTAGCAACCCACAATTCCGCAAACTAAGTTTCTCAAGCCTAGGAAGGGTTCTCACACAACTGGGCATCGAAACAATTGGGTTACCATCTAAATACAGCTCCTTTAACATGGTTAGGTTACTGAAGTCCATGGGAAAGGATTTGTTTGACATGTTATTATTTTTAAGCGATAAGCGTACTAATGATACTGGTAAATAACTCGCAAATGACAGCATAACATCCAAACTGGCTGAGGAAGTGTTGTCTGCCTCAAGCAGTTGTAATGAATCCATATCCCTCGTCTCAATAGGAAAAACAGAAAGATCACAACCATTTGATAAAAATGTTTTGACCTTCTTTAGCACGCCCATAGTTTTTGGGAGCTCTTTAAGCTTCTTGCAGTTAGCTCAGATCAATGAAGAGAAGTTCAGTACAGTGTTCTATGGATTCACTGATCTGAGTTAAACTTGTGCAATCTGAGACTATCAACCTCTCAAGTACTGGTAGTTCGAAAAAGCCACCGAGACTATGGAGCCGTTCACAGAAACTCAGATCTAGCATCTTCAGTGATCTAAGCAATCTTTTGACTTGTGAGCTAGATCCGGTCAACCCCTACAGTGGAGATGTGTTAAAATAGATGTGAATGCATTAACTCAACACCAAACATTAGTAAAAAAATGAAGTAGATTCATTACTATCTGTTAAATTACCTTTAGTCTATTCATAAATCGATGTGACTTACTACAAGACATGTCAAATGATTCGATATTGCTTTGTGACATGTCAAGAACAACCAGATTCTCCATAGGTAATTCTGAAGGTATGGACTTCAAATGGAATCCATGCATACACAACCATCTTAATTCTTTTGAAATGTTCGTATAAGGCCCCATCATTTTCACATAATTGAGTTGCAGTAGTCTTAGATTACACATCTTATTTAATGCTTCTGTTTTCAGCTGTAATGATCCACGTACCTTCTCTTTCTTAAGCATTCTCATGTCAAGAGCAATGCCGATAAGATTTTCCATGCCCTGAGAAAAAGGAAATGCAAAAAAAATGTGATCTACAAGTGTATAGACACAAAATAAAATACTTAGATGCATTTAAATAACAAGCATGTATGGTATCTTACCTTTTCTTGTTCCAACACTTTGAAAGACTCCTCGTGACAACACAATTGACTTCGCTCCCATGGCTTGTCTGGCGATTCCTGGCGTACTAAATCTCTTCCTATCTCTTGAACCAATTGATGCATCATCAACTTGTTTGATTCGATATTAAGGAGGCATCTGTCTATGAGAGTAGTGATCCCAAATCTTGTTTTATATCACATGCATTTAAAATTGTTTCACTCCAATCTTTATCCATTCCCACAAAAAAACAGGCAATATAATTGAACAAGTCCTTATAATTTTTGAATGGTAGAGAGTCAATGCTCATCTTCAATGCCTTTTTTATACAAGAATGTGGTTCTTTCTCTAAGCCTGTTATGCAGTCTTCCCAATACGCTACATCTCGCTTATGCAAAGACCTACCCAAAACTTCTAGAGCCAATGGATGTCCATCACAATACTTCACGATCTTTTCTAAAACCTCATTAAAACCTTCTTGGGCTTTTGGCTCCTGAATGCATGAATGCATAAAAGCTCTAGTGATTCTGACTCACATAAGCCATTCAGTGAGACCTTCTTATGCTTGGGTTGAACTTGAGGGTTGAATAACGCACACCTTTCTGTTAAAGATGCATCCAGATTCTCCAAGACATGTCAAATGATTCGATATTGCTTTGTGACATGTCAAGAACAACCAGATTCTCCATAGGTAATTCTGAAGGTATGGACTTCAAATGGAATCCATGCATACACAACCATCTTAATTCTTTTGAAATGTTCGTATAAGGCCCCATCATTTTCACATAATTGAGTTGCAGTAGTCTTAGATTACACGTCTTATTTAATGCTTCTGTTTTCAGCTGTAATGATCCACGTACCTTCTCTTTCTTAAGCATTCTCATGTCAAGAGCAATGCCGATAAGATTTTCCGTGACCTGAGAAAAAGGAAATGCAAAAAAAATGTGATCTACAAGTGTATAGACACAAAATAAAATACTTAGATGCATTTAACTAACAAGCATGTATGGTATCTTACCTTTTCTTGTTCCAACACTTTGAAAGACTCCTCGTGACAACACAATTGACTTCGCTCCCATGGCTTGTCTGGCGATTCCTGGCGTACTAAATCTCTTCCTATCTCTTGAACCAATTGATGCATCATCAACTTGTTTGATTCGATATTAAGGAGGCATCTGTCTATGAGAGTAGTGATCCCAAATCTTGTGTTTATATCACATGCATTTAAAATTGTTTCACTCCAATCTTATCCATTCCCACAAAAAAACAGGCAATATACTTGAACAAGTCCTTATAATTTTTTAATGGTAGAGAGTCAATGCTCATCTTCAATGCCTTTTTTATACAAGAATGTGGTTCTTTCTCTAAGCCTGTTATGAAGTCTTCCCAATACGCTACATCTCGCTTATGCAAAGACCTACCCAAAACTTCTAGAGCCAATGGATGTCCATCACAATACTTCACGATCTTTTCTAAAACCTCATTAAAACCTTCTTTGGGCTTTTGGCTCCTGAATGCATGAATGCATAAAAGCTCTAGTGATTCTGACTCACATAAGCCATTCAGTGAGACCTTCTTATGCTTGGGTTGAACTTGAGGGTTGAATAACGCACACCTTTCTGTTAAAGATGCATCCTTGGTTGTAATTATGATTTTGCTTCCTGGATATAAACCTTTGTTTCCAAGTAACGCATCCACCTGGTCCAGACTATCAATATCATCAAGCACTATAAACACCTTTTTACGTGCAAGTACATTCTCAATCTTAGAGGTGTACACAGAGACATCATTAACTTGTAATATATTATTTTTTCGAAACGTCTTTGAGAAGTTGCTTTTGTAATTTAAGCAATCCATTAAAGCGCTCATTACATCTTGCATTGATACCTTCAATAAAGCTGCTTTTGTGGAATTTACGATAGTGTAACCGGAAAACATATCTGGCCAAAGATGACTTTCCAATCCCACCCATGCCTACAATTGTGAGAATATCGCCAGTGTGACTGGAGCCATCTGTCAACCATGAACCAATGAATTCAATTTTATTGTCCATCCCGATAAGGAGTGGAAGCGTTTCACTTAAGGGTTGGCCTAATCTACTGTAGATTTCGGTAACAACTTCTTCGATTAACTCCCTTTCTTTCCTGAAAATTTGATTTCAATGAGTAATATGAAACATGATTGCGAAAACTAAAGTGAGATATATACATGATGCATAGAGAAGATAAGATATGTATTATGTCAATATTCAAAACTTAAAAGCAGACAAACTGTAGTTACTAAGATCATTAATGTTAAAAGAGTAGAAGTGGGTGCATGGGTCAGTTTGGTTCGGTTTTTACCATTAATCATAATTATAACCGCTAACTTCGGTTATGAAGTCGGTTATGGTTCGGTTTCGGTTATTAACCAAAAACTTTAACTAAAACTAACTTTTCTGCTAAAGTTAAAAATTATACGCCAATGTGCCTACAAAATAAAAATGAAACCCGCCATGTTGGACTTAGCTTGAGTCTTTTTTACAAGACAACCAAGACTACACTTTTCGATGTGAATCCATTTTAATAGAGTAATTATGTAATCAATATCATAGAGAAGATTTATACGATTATAACACCTTGTTCTTCATCAAAACAAAGGGCATCTACATCAATATCTTTTTGTTACTTACATACTTTTATATTAGTAAAACACCACACTACATGGTTATTGTAAAACATAAATCCAGTATATAAAATTATAGACTTAACATTACAAGTTCGGTTCGGTTTTGGTTATATCAGTTAACCAAAGCTTCATAACCTCAACCGATTGGTCACCCGTAGTGGCGAAGCTTGAGATTTCCGACCGGGGGTCGAAAGTTATCGAACCTAAAATTATACCATAAAAATTATAAAATCGGGGGTCGAAAACGTATATGCCGGACACTACTGAGCGAAAAGTTCAGGGGTCGGGCGCCCCCCCCCCCACTAAGCTACGCCAATGCCCGTAGAAGGGGGTAAGTAAGTAATTTACCTGCCATTTGCAACTTTCCCTTTTAAATCAGCAACCTGTGTGAGTGCCCTCTCCTATAACTCTATCTTTTGACCCCATTCACATATTTTCTCTACATCAGTTTCTGCATACATCTTCTGTTTATGCTTCGCCATTGCTTCCATGAAGCTGCTTTGTTGCTTCGGACATCGGTCGGCTGGACATCATAGAAGATGGGGATAACGATTTGGTTAAACTCCCTCTTCTGCTCAAGAATTAACACCAATTCGTCTAGGCACCATCTTGAAGAAGCATAATTCTTAGACAAGACGATAATCGAAGCCCTGGATGACTTAATCGCACTCTCCAACTCTGGTTTCAGTGATTCTCCGGTTTTGATTTCTTCATCATCCAGAAAGGTTGTGAGATTAGCATCCACCAGAGCTGCATAGAGGTGGTCGGTGAAGCTAAGACGAGTGTCAAGACCTCGAAAACTTAAAAACGCATCGTAGTGATGAGCATTACATGTTGATGAAGAAGAAGATGAAATTTCTGTGAGAACAACCATTGGTACTGGTGGTAGTCAAAGAGAAAAGCTAAGAGGTTTTGAAGCAATGATGAAAGACCAAGTCAACTGCAAGTTCATGGAACCTAGCAAACTACGTGCTTTCCGTAAATCATGCATAATTTTATTATATAATATAACTATATTACTTTTATTCAAAGGGGTGCGATTAGCTGTACACTTTGGTAATTTATTTATCAAATAATGAATGAATGATGGGTTTTGTGCCTTTCTCAGAAAGACGACAAACAAATACAATAACATAAATGGGATATTTTGAAGAAAAATAAAATTGATGTCGAATGACTCTAAAAACATACAAATTGTTATTATACTTATTATTTTTCATGAAGAAACATTTAAATAATATAATACTTTTTTTAACTTTAATGTCATGCATTTTATACTTTATATAATGCTAGTTGGTGTCCGCAAGATACAAAGACAAAAAATTTGGTTTGTTGGGGTTTAGTCTCCACCGAAACTAAAATGAAACTAAAATTATGACTAAGGGGATTTTTAAATCGTACGGTTTCTTTATTGGTAGCCATTTGGTTCCGTTTTCTCAGTTTCTTTTAAACCAAAATCTTTGGCATGGGCTAAATTTTTTTTGAACTTTTTGTTAAAATTGAAATCAAATCTAGATAAATATATTACAACTAAATAGGATAAATAATATACACATTCAATGAAAATAGTATAATTTATCTCAAATAAGAGTATTAAGTCTTCGTAGTAATATATGGATAAATATTATACTCATGAAAGAATTTGATTTAACCTCAAAAAAGTAAACGAAAATAATATGATGTAGACTATTAAGTCTTTGTAGTAATATATATAGATAAATATTATACTCATGAAAACCATTTGATTTAACCTCAAAAAAGAATATTAAGTCTTTGTAGTAATATATAGGATGTGCACGGATTGATCCGTTCAGTTATTATCCTCAACCGAAGACACGAAACCGAAGTAATCGTTCTTTTGCTTAGAAATACATGATATTAAGGTATAAATACATGAAATAGTTCGATTCGGTTCGATCAATATGAAAACATGAAGTGAAGATATAAATACTAGAAATATATGAAAATATAAATAATTCAATTCGGTTTAATTTACTTTGGTTAAACAAGAGTACCAAAACACCAATAATCTTATGGTTGATTGGTTTTTTTGTAAATCGGATTTTAGTTAATTGTTGATTTCGGTTCGATGTCGTCAGTTTTCGTTTCATCTTTGGTTAAAGATCCAGTTATTGCTCATCCTAGACACTGTGAATCATGTAACATATAATTTCTAGTCAAAAAACTATAACAACACTATAGTTAAGTTAAAGAGAATAAAATGCTCGTTTTATGGTATATTTAAAAAAAATATTAACGTAAAAAAAAGTTATCTTTTTAGAAATTGTGTGGGTAGTTAGTTTTTTTTATGATGGAATAAAGTGTAACCAATAATTAATTATCTATAATTTTGTTAAAGATGATAAAATTAAAGTGTAACTAAGATGAACGAATTAAAGTGTAATTAGTGTTTAAAAGACTGATTTACTATATTAACATTTTATTTTGTACTTTATGCATTAAAGAAAAAAGATTTCAACTTTTGAATATCTTAAAATGTCATTATATATATATATATATATATATATATATATATAAGGGGAATGATCCACTAAAAAGTGGATTTTGCCAAAGTACCCTAAGAAGGATTGTGATAATGGCATGTGGCATTCCTTATAAATAGGAAGGATGGGCATTTTGGTAATAAAATATTTTGGTCCTTATAAGTAGGAGTGCAAAAATGACATGTGGCATCCCTTTTGTTTTCTAAAAATTACAACAAAAAATCTAGTAAAAAAATTAGCATAAAAATATAGTTCAAAACATATAGCACAAAAAATATAGCACACCAAAAAATATAGCACAAAAAATCTAGTAAAAAAATCCAGCACAAAAAATTTAGAAAAAAATAAGACAAAAATTTCAACACAGAAAATATAGTAAAAATCCAGCACAAAAAAATTTATACAACATAGAAATACAACACATTTTTATGGGTTTTTTAGTCATCATATTTTATATAGCAATATGGTACTCACTCGATTTTATGGTGAAATTTTTATAAAAAAAATAATGTCATATAAAAAAGTTATGAACGTTAAAAATGTGGGTGGAATATGCCTCCTTTGCTCCCTGTGGTTTGGTTAAGTGTCTATTTTGCTCCAATAGTTTTAATTTGATTTTTTTTAATCCTTGTAATTACTCAGTGGTGTAATCTCTTCCCTAGTTTACACTCACACCCTTAAATTGATTTTTTATAAGGGCAAACAAGTCTTTTACATAGCGTGTCTGCTGTAAGTTTAAATTACTTAATTTTTTTAATAAACTCTAATTGCATATACAATATGTATACATTAAAACAGGATATACCCAATCGCCTTAATCTAATTTCATATTAAAATATGCAATTTAAATATGTAAATCTTTTTATATGTGTATTTAGCAACAAGTATCCTATTAAATAGATTTTTATGATAAATGATACCCATTTTCCCTTTTTCTAATTTTCTTTTAGCATACGCAAATTTATATATCTAAATCTTTTTACAGGCACACAAAACTGTGACAGTGTGTAGCTGGTACTAGTTGAAAGGTGATTGTACTCAAGAAAGTTGATTTTTCACATTACAAAATTTAATAAAAAATAACAGTTAGTATTATACATTAATATACAATGACTAAAGTGTTTTATTTTTTTATATGATTTTGTTTTTTTCAATTTTCTTAAATACATATTATTTATCAACTAGTACCAACTATACACTGTCACAGTTTTATATGCCATATAAAAGGATTTGAATATTTAAATTTGTATATATTAAAATGAAATTAGATAAAAGTAAATAGGTACTAATTTACCATAAAAATATATTTAATATTACACTTTGCACTAACAATGCATATAAAAACGTTCACATATTTAAATTTTCATATTTTAATTGGAAATTAGATAAAGGCAAAATGGGTATATCCTATTTTTATGTATACAAATTGTATATGTAATTTGAGTTTAAGAAAAACTAACTAATATAATTAAGTAATTTAAACCTACACCATACAACCTATGCAAAAAGCTTGTTTGCCTCTGTAAAAAATCAATTCTAAGGGTGTTAGTGTAAGCTATGGAAGAGATTAAACCAATTGAGTAACCACAAGGAGCAAAAAAATCAAATTGAAACTATTGGAGCAAAGTATATGTCTGGACCAAACCACACGGAGCAAAATAGAACTTTACTCTAATATTTAAAAAGCTTCATACGTATTTTTATCACATACGATAATTCATACAACTAACTTGAATCTATCATAGGATCCGGCCTATGTTAATTAGTAATACTGATATACATAAGAGCCTATGCATTACACAAGTTGGATACTCAAAAATATGTAATACACAAATATATATATTTCATGTGACTAAAATTAGGTATTACATTACCTATAATATTGTAAATAAATAACATTATTTTTTATTATTGTGTATCTTTTAAAGATAACTTTTACTTAAAGTAATTGAAATAAATTTATTAGTATGTCATAAATCATATTTGCTATTCTTATTAATAATATTTATGCGAATTCAATAAATAATTAGTTATCATAAAATAAGATCTAAGTTAACAGTTTATACATGTCGAATAATTTTTTTTTTCATATCTAATGGTTAATTTACCATATCACAAATTTGTAAAATAAAATTAATTATGTTAAAGTATGACTAAGTTACTCTTTCCTACTTTATAAAACGTTTCTTTATTTAGGGTTACGAAGAAATTTGAACCGAAAAAATTGTGAGGTGAAATACGCCACAAATATATGAGCCTTAGCCAAGTTGGGTTGTTAAAATTAGGGTATTGAAGCTAAAGTTCATTACTGTCGAAGATTTTTTGTCCTGAAACAAAAAATGTGAAGTAATCAGTAAATTCATATTCATCAAGACATATGATATTCTGAGCTATTGTAACACCCCGAAAAATACTAAATTGGTTATTTTTGTTTAGTTATAAACATTTAACTTGAATTATGTAACTAGGATAAAGATTTAACCTAGTTAATTATAATGCCATATGATCATAGAATATGCAAGATATAAACAAACTAAATAACTAACTAAACCTACGCGGCTAGAGTTGGACACATGAGAAGTTAAATGATTAAAAGCTAAAAGTAATAACAACACACACTTGTGTGTGTTTTGGTCGATCAAATAGAGAGGGAGAAGGGGAAGACCACCAAAAACCAAATTTCGAAGAATCTAGTGAAATTAAGGTGAAATTTGAGTGTTTGGCTTGCATCTTTAATGAATTCAAGTCCCTAACATCATCCAAACGTAAGGTATGTGGTAGATTCTAGATTTTGGTGTTAAAGCATTCATGGTAGATTGTCAGTCTAGGATGAATTCTTAGAAATTGGGTGTTGTTTGATGTTACAGTGGAGTTATAACCATCATAGTTACTTATTTTGTAAAGAAATTGGGTAATTAAGGGAATTGAAAAGAAACTCATAAATAATAAAATGTTATGAAGAGGGTTTTGTCAAAGATGTGAAAACCCCGTTCTAGTATTATTAGTTGATAACTTGCTTAAATAAATTGAAGTTTAGACTATGGGGTATGGTGGGGCGGGACTTTGGGGCATGGTCCGACACGTGGATTTGGAGGGGCACCGCCAGTTCGTGCCATTATCCGTGGGTATGGTGGGGCGTGGCTAGCCCGCGTGGCTAGACCACGTGTAATTATTTTTTTTCATTTTTTATAAAAAAAAACAAAATAAAACAAACCTAAAAATATTATTAAAATTTCCTAAAAATTACAAATCTAAATAAAAAACATATTATAATCTAAAAAAACCCTAAATTACAAATCTAAAAAACATAATTAAACATAAAAAAACCCTAAAGCATTAGGTAGATTTCGAAGAGGGCCAACTTCTCAAACGGCCTCCGCTCCTTGCCCCGGTACTCGATGTTGGCCACCGCCACCCGGTCGTCGTGACTTATGTCACCGCCGGGCACGCTGTCATAGTACGCTTTAAACCGGTCGAGCTTGAGTCGAAGTTCGCGCCACTTGTGTTGGCACGCGTTTAGATTGTGCCGGTCGTTCCCAACGTTGTGCCTGTAGCTCACGAAAGCTTCCGGCCAGTAACGTGTATCACCGGGTCGGCGGGCCTTCAAGCGTCCACCACGCTCGTTACTAGTGCTATCTCTTCCTCGTTCGTTCATGAGGCCATGATTTCGAGTGTCGGATGAGGATGGTGGTGGGGGATTTTAAACTACTCGGGGGTGCCATTTGGCTTGGCCAAACGGTTATAAATTTAAAACTCGGGGTGGCGGTTGGCTTGGCCAAGCCAAACAGTTATAATTTAAATTTTAAAAAAACTGGTCAGCGGCCTAGCCAAGCCAGCCAATAAGAAACCACCACAGTGGACCGCTAGGCCCGCTCAACGCCCGGGCTGAAACCCCCGCCCAAGGGGCCACGCCGAAACCCAAGCCCACCCGGGGTGGTGATTTGGGCGTTTTTACCCAACCCACACCAAAACCCAAGCCCCATACCCCATAGCCTTATGTTATGGGATTTTTTGTTGTAAATGATGTGGTGATTATGTAGGCAGATTAAGCTATTATGATAGCTTATAGATAATGCACACCAAGTGTTTGTTAATATACTTAAGTGAGAACTAATTGCTTTTAACTCATGAAAATCTTGGTGAAATCATTAAAAATATTGAAAGTGATCCTTGTATGAACGGACTATATATGATTATGTGTTCTAATAATCACTTGGGTTGTATTTAAGCAAGTCAAGTCAGACTTCGGGAAGCCGGGCTGGAAAAAAAGCACGTCAAGGGTGATTTCTAAAAACTCGTATGGAATTCCATGGTAGGTGAAGTTTAAGCCGAGGCACTAGATGAAGAATAAGCCACATCAAGAAGCAAACACATCCCGAATAGTTGTTACTTCTTCTTTTGTTTATGTGATCTTGAATGACAACAAAAAGAAATGGTCTTGTATTTTGAACCTTATCATTGCTACATTGCGTTAGCTTTTACTTTAAAAACGTAATCTTTTGTTGAAATCTTTAATATAAAATGTGAAATTTTATTACGGGTCTTACAAGTGGTATTCAGAGCCTAAGGTTAGGGGATGGATGTGTTCGGTTCGAGGCTTGATCACGAAATCCAGTGAGAACTATTATAAAACAATTACTATGAAAATTTTGAAAAAAAAGATGGTGACTGAAAATGCATGGGGGTGCACTTATGCACCCGAACCCAGAAATGCATTAAGTATAAATAGTTAGAGAAACTTAAAGACTTGGCCAAACCTAATAAAGAGGATGCATCGTGTATGTAAACAAACGATGTGGCTAAATTCCCATATACGATACGTGAATAGTAAATAGAAATTGAAGAAAGAATGAGTGAATTAAGGGAGAGCCATACCCAAGAAAAGGATAAGGCCAATGAAAAGAAAACTTGTCCATACGACATGTTCATGGCGTGCAAACCTTTGACTTATAACGGGGAGGTAGATCCAATTGCTTTTCAAATCTCGTGAAGGTGCGCGCGGATCGATCAAACAAGCTCACATCACTCTTGATTCATAAAAACCAAGCCGGGTGTGGTATGAGCTAAACAAACAACAAAAACAAACAAGATAGAAGATATAGAAACTACTTTTATCGATAATCAACATGATATACATACCGAAAGAGTTTACATCTTTACATTAACGCCCTTGTCCAACCCACACCTGGGTTGGTGACTCACCCTGATCACCACCCTACAAATGAGGAGGCCATAACTATATATAGTGTTGGGACTTGGGAGGTTTCTAATGGGCTTTATAACTTAAGCCCTTAGAAATCTACACAACCCAAACACTAATTACAACCTATTGTAGTTTGGACGAGCCATGAAATCTAACTAGTCATCACTAGTGTCACACCTCGACCCGTAGTGGGTTATTGGTCGGAGCATGATGATTTTCCATAGGTCCATAGCTCTTGAAAACTATTATAAGTTTAAAAATATTTAAGGCATGATCAAATTAAAACGTCACACATACAATAAAAATCTCAAATAATTCTTACAATACAAAAGTCATAAACCATAAACAAATCTCAATTTATTTAACTAAGGCATGTCCTACATGTCTTTCTCTTCAACGTTATCTCATCCGGTTACTTGTATCATGCGTAAAAAAAAGTTTTTTGGGTCAACATAAAGTTGGTGAATAGATCTAAATTTAAATTTTGCACTATTATTTTAATTGTTTTATCTGAAAAAGATTTAACATGCAACTTCAAGTGTAATAGATACATCCGTAAAAATTCGAAATAACGACAGTCACCTCAATCAAATCTGATAATGCGACATACTAATAAAGAAACAATCGACATAGTGAGATTCAAGCCCCAAAGAGCGAATCGAAACAATGGTGGCGATACCGAGTTCAACCCATGATCGTGGGAAACCGATTAGCCAATGGATTCACAATAGAAACAACAGACGCAAAGCGGGTAATAAGTAGATACAAGAGTATATGAAACAAGAGATATTAGAAATAAGAAACGATAGAAACATGAGTATGAAACACATAACGACACATTGATTTTGCATGTTGATGATTTTGAATAGAAACATAAGAAATAAGACACATGAGACACCCCAAAATTTTTTTGTGATAAAAAAGGGAAGGAAATAGATCTACTCATGGGTTAGGAAGCGATCCATAATCTAGTACGCATAACGAATTAAATATTCAAAAAATATCCATGACAAAAATCACCCTAAAAATATATAAACCAAAATCTAAACAACGGAAAGGTAAAATTAGGACTAGTGATTCGAGTTCTTGATTTGGGGTCTTTTGTATAAAATATCATTTATATAAAATATAGAGTAAATTGCCAAAATCGTCCCTCATGTTTGGCACGTTTTTAAGTTTCATCCAAAACGAATTTTTGTGCCATACCGCTCTTCACTTTTTGCATTTTTTTTGCCATTTTTATCCAAAGACTAACTATATTTATTTTTCTGTTAACTAAGGGGCAATTTGGACATTTTACTTCAGTTTTTATTTTCTGATTTTTATTTATGTTTATATTAATAAATAAAAAGAAAAAAGTTTTTTTTTATATTATAAAACCCAACCCTTGTACTACCCCCCCCCCCCCACTTTCTCCCCTTTCTTTCTAAAGCACCACCATGTCTCCACCACCATGCACACCTGCCACACCATAAAGGTGTACGGTTAATTAAGACACCTTCGTATAAGAAGCCTGACCCATTTTATCTTTTCAAAGTTCAAACCCACATAACCCACTCCCTGGAAGAAACACATAGATCTCGGTATATAGAGAGAAAGAGTAGAACAAAGAGAAAGAATGGAGCCCTGATGAAGTTCCAGTCGATTGGCAACCCGTATGTACATTACTTCCTACTCATTTAAAAGAAATCCATGCGCGGCACAAAAGGTCTGGTTTGTCGATGTCATACCCACAACTTGTATAAATGGAAGATTGTACATGTTGTTTTTGTAGGTTGCGTTGATCATCAGCACATGCGGGAATGCCTGCAACATTTCGAATGACAACTCATGACAAAAAAAGGTACTCTTAATGGCGTTGGTGGAGGGATCCTCCGGTATGTATTAGGTGAAGTGTTTCTCCTGGAGGATTTGTTCCGGTCTTTGTCTTTGCATGGGGGACGTTTTTATCGAATTTTAGGGCCCTAATCTTTTCGCAAGCGTTGTGTATGTCTTTCGGAACATACTTTATTTAGGGTTCTATTCGATTATGGCTTTTCAGATTTTACGGGGCTCCATGTCTTGCGCTATCAGCTCTAGCACCAATCTGAACTCATTAGGAGTGAGTCTCTTGGCACAAGTATAACCCTCCAAACATTGAGCAGGGCCGTTGTTATGTTTCAGATTATGATTCTTGTTTTGCACATCTATTCGCCAAGCGCCACGCGTTACGTCGAGAAACCCTATTACAAAAAAAGGCATCCCCATTTTTTGCTTCCCGTTTTCCTAGTAGTGGTCGTACTTTTATGCTCGCTGCTACGCCTGCATTAGAGCCATGTCCTCACCTTCTCATGATCCTGTTTCTTAGACCGTCCAGTATCAATTAGGTAACTTTATCTAAACCCCTTTGTTTTACTAAAAACTTCCAACTCATCACGGGACATAATACCTAAACAACATAAATGAAAATTATATAACATTTATAATAATATTTTAACAAAATATATAACATACCTAATTAGTTTCCTACGAACTTACGGGTAAACGGGTTGCTCGTCAACCAATGACTCTTGGGCGTAGGAAGGCTCACCAACGTCTTGATGTCCGTACAAGGCCTCACCAACGAAGAAGTTGTTGCTATAGTTTCCTTGTCTCTACAAGGCCTCATAAATCTTCGTAACCCGGACACCCATAATCGTATTTACCGCTAGGCACACTAAACTGAAAAAAACCAACGGGTAAAAGATGACGATAAATTAACACCTAATTCAAATAAGTAATGCTTACCTTGCTCAGGTCTGGAAACAACGATTCCTTGTGATAAGAACGAAAGCAGGACACGACCTCCTCCGCGTGATCATCATTTACTCTCCACTCGTAAGAATCAGGGATGACATACCCCTCATAAAACAACAGTTTGGTAAGTATTTCATAAGAAAAAATGAGTTAATAAATAATATACTAGACTTCTTTCCGAAATAAACGTACTCGTGTTTCCTGACGATTCGCCAAAAGAATAATTGAGGTTAAACCAAGACATCGCTAATTGTTTGAATCGTTTGATTGTTTGTTGAAAGAAAGAAAGAAGAAATAATTAAATGTTCATCTTCTCCCTTCGTCGTTTATAAAGGCAGAATGCAGAAATCATTATCATTTTTCAGAGTTCTATACGACTCATATAGACCTATACGAGTCATATAGGTCTGATGTCTCTTCACATCCATCACTTTCTGTCACTGTTGTTTATCGAAAGAAAGAAGAAACAAGAAACAATGAAATGTTCATCTTCTCCCTTCGTCATTTATAAAGGCAGAATGCAACAATCATTTTTTAGAGTCCTATACGACTAGTATAGACCTATATGAGTCGTATAGGTCTGACGTCTCCTCACGTCCATCACTTTCTGTCATTGTTGAAAGATATCGTACTACGTCGTACCTTATACGAGTCGTAGAGCTATACGACTTGTATAGGGTTAACAGTTGACAATTGTAGCAGCCTTTAACTGACCTTGAAAATTGTAATTACGTTATACGAGTCGTATAGAGCTATGTGACTCATATAGAGGATGTCGATTTAATAAGACAAGGTGTCCTAATATATATGAATTTTGTATTATTCGGTGCCAATTTAAGGGGGCAAGGCATCCAATAATATGACCCAGTAGGGAGGAATCCACTAGAAAGTGGATTTGGCCTAAGTAGTCTAAGAAATATTGTGATGGTGACATGTGACACTCATTATAAATAGGAAGGAAGGGTATTTTGGTACTAAAACATTTTGGTCCTTATAAGTAGGAGTTTAAAAATGATAAGTGTCACCCCTTTTGTTTTCTAAAAATCTAGTAAAAAAATCCAATACAAAAAAATATAGCACAAAAAAATCTAGTACAAAAAATCAAGCACAAAAAATTTAGCACAACATTTAGTACAAAAATATAGCAAAAAAATGGTATACAACACATTTTTGTGGGTTTTTTTAGTCGTCATATTTTATGTAGCAATATGGTACTCAAATTAAAGATAAAAAGACGCTCGATTTTATGGTTAAATTTTTATGAAAAAATAATGTCGTATAAAAAATTATGAACGTTTAAAAAATGGGCTGAAATATGCATCTGTCTTGCATGTGGAGAGCATAAAGTCAATAAAGAGGATTTTCCAAAGATACCCATACACTTCTCTTTTTTTACGCATTTTTATCTTAACCATTGATTTAAAAAAGAGTAAACTTCTGTTTTGCTCAATGTGGTTTGGTCATTTTAACGGTTTTGCTCCAGTCATTTAAAAATAGTCATTTTCCTCCAATAGTTTGCTATGTTTTCTCCATTTTGCTCTCCGTCTTTAACTCCATCCAAATTGTTTACTAACTAAAAGGGTATTTTAGTAATTTTACATATAAATAAATATTTAATTATTTATTCCTAAAACAATTAAAATAAAAACTAAACATATATCCATCTTATTTTGTTTTACATTATAAACTGAACCAACAAAATTGTGCCAAAGAAAACAATTAGTTCATGATAAAGACTCACTGTTTTCTTTTCTCACTCTCTCTACCCCTTCTCTGTACCAACTCCACCGCCACTAGCCTCCAGCCACCACCTGCCGACCTTCACCCATGAACACCTTCCACCACCACCTGCCGACTTCCACCCACGAGCACCATCACCATCACCTGCCGACCCCCACAACCACCATCATTTTCCGATCATCACTATCACCACCATTGTTGCACCATCATCACCACCATTGTCGCACTATCGCATGTCCTTCAGCAACGTCTTCAACTCCATCAGCACCGGCGAGTGGTTGATGTTTCAGATCTCGCCGGTGAGTGGAGGTTTCAGATCTCTCGCCGGTGAGTAGAGGTTTTAGATCTGGCCACCACCATTGTTGCGCCATCATCGCCATAGACCTAGATTGCGTCCAGCACCATGATTGCTCCAGTACCTACGTTCCACTCCTTCAATCTCCACAGACATGGTGGAGGTGTCAGATCTCGTTAGTGAGTTAGGGAGTTTTTGGTTTGATTTTGTGGTGGTGGTAGTAGAATTTGGGTTGATTCAGTGAGTTAGAGAAAGATAGAGGGGGATAGAGAGGGAGTGCTGGTGAATGGTGAATTTGGGTATTTTTTGGTTTGATTTTGAGGTTCAAGGTTTTGGGTATTTTTGGTTTGATTTTGAGGTTCAAAATTTAGGGTTATTGATCTTTGAGGGTGAATATTGAATAGATTTGAAGTTCGCCGAAGTTCGTCGTCTAGTCGTTTTTTATTCCGGCTAGGCCGCCGGTTACTGCGACCAAGGCGGTGGAAAACGTTGGTGGACCAGAGTATGGGATGGATGGTGGTGGTGACGGAGAAGAAAGAGAGAAGAGAGAGGAGAGAGTTTTTTTTTTAATAAATACTTATATTTATAGTATTAGAATTAATAACAAATAATCTAATACTTACATTATAAAATTACGGATATGCCCTTTTAATTAACGGATACTTTGGATGAAGTTAAAGGCGGTGAGCAAAATGGGAAAAACATATTAAACTATTGGAGGAAATTCACTTTGCCGTTAAAAAATCAAATGAAATAAAAATATTCACTTTGCCGTTAAAAAATCAAATGAAATAAAAATTAATCCGTGAAAAAAAATCAAATAAAATCAAAATTAATCCGTGCATGAAATCTTAATAAATGCTCAAAGTAATATATTGATCACACCATAAATAAACAATTAGATAGATAAAAACTATTTAATGTACCATGATGATTTATAGTTGACCCAAATACAAACTATTTGTCATAAAGATAAAATGAATTTTATGACTTTTAAGAGCCAAAAATCATTAAACTAGTTACTAAAATTAAAACAATTATCTAATTTTACATTATCCCACTAATCAATTTTCTTAAAAATCCTTACAACTTTTATTAAAATCTCATCATCTATGTAACAACCAAAACGCAAATAAGTACAAGTTGTTATACTTTCAATCGATAATAATCACATTTGAATTAAATTGAACTAATGAGCTGTCCCTTTGACCCTTTCTTATCCAAAAATCCTAATTAAAGGCTACTAATTACTAATTAGTAAAGTAGTTACCCTTAAGAAACGCTTGTTTGACTTTGACTTTTACTCGTGAAACCCACTGTCATTCGCCAACAACTAAGCATCCTAGCAGAATTCGCCACGTGTATGAACCTCAAACTCCACATGGAACCCACCCGTCATTTTAGCATAATAACATTATATACATGTGTGTGTGTGTATATATATATATACACATATACCACCTATCAACTTTTCATAGTTTTTATATATCTGGTTTCAGATTTGTTATTGTTGATTGAAAACATGATGTCAGAATCAGAGTCAGGTGAGATCATGTTGTTTGGAGTTAGAGTGAAGGTTGATCCATTGAGGAAAAGTGTGAGTATGAATGATCTGTCACACTACGTACAGGCGTGTGATTCGTCTAGTAATGGTTCTAATCATGTGTCTGATGTGGTTGCGGCGGATTCCGGTTATGCGTCCGCTGAAGATGCTGCTCGTAATAACCAGTCGAATGGCGGTAGAGAGCGTAAACGAGGTTAGATCTAGTTATTTATTTTATGTGTCTATGAACATATTTGTTTTTTCTGTTGTTTATAGGTTTGTACATATGTTTTTGAATTTGATGTTTCGTGTTAGATTTATCTTTGTTGATGATTTACAGATTTCCTGTCATATGACTCGATATGGTTATGTATTTGACGAAGTTGTTGTATGTTTTTCGGATGCATATGAATGGAATATTTTCAGTATAAGAACTATATGCTAAAATCGAACAGATGAAGCCCCCGGGTTTGGGGTGTTTCGAGTTCTTAATCTTATTAAGTTTAAGAACGGTTTATTTGTTAAAACCAAACCTATGAGGCCCCTGGGTTTAGGGTGTTTCGAGTAAGGTGCAAACGAGCCAAACTCGACCTCGGCTCGGCTCGAGCTATGATTCTAAAGCTCGAGCTCGGCTTGTTTATAATTTTCTAATTATTTTATATATAATATATAATTTAGTATTTTCTTCATAAATTTATTAATATTAATTATTAGTATTTAAATATATATATATTTTTTAATTTATTAATAAAAATATATATAAACAGTAGGGCTCGTTTAGGCTCGCGAACCGGCTTGAGTTTAATTAGCGAAGCTCGAGCTCGTTTATTAAATGAGCTTGTTATTTAGGCTTGGGTCGAGCTCATTCAAGCTCGGCTCGTTTGAGTTTTTCTTCGAGCCAATATCGAGTAGTGTTTCAAGTTGCCATAATCTCTTATGATATTTTATAATTTTATATCAACAGGGGTACCATGGACAGAGGATGAACACAAGCTATTTCTGTTAGGACTGCAGCAGGTGGGAAAAGGGGACTGGAGGGGGATTTCAAGGAAATTCGTGAAGACCCGTACGCCTACGCAAGTAGCAAGCCATGCTCAGAAATATTTCCTACGTCGGAGCAACCTTAACCGTCGTCGTAGGAGATCCAGCCTCTTTGATATCACTACGGATTCAGTAAGTGTCATCACATAACAGATTTAACGAAGAATATTGGATTTTAATAATCCTAATTATTCGTTGTTGGCCGCCAACTGTCCCAGCTTCAAAAATTAACCAATGGCAGTCCAATTTATTAACATATTGTCCTTTAATGGACCTTGACTAACAAAACCCTAATACCGTTAGTCGTCGATTGTTGGAAAAACATTTTTGGCCGGAAAACTCAACATGTTCGTCACAAACCTCTTTGTAACCTTATTATGGTTAGGAATCTTTTTCTAGCCAAAACCTTTTTTATGGCGACCGGAGACTAACGGCGTTAGGGCTCTGTTAGTCAGGGTCCATTGGAGAACAATATGTTAATAGCTGGGACTGCCTGTGGTTATTTTTTAAGTTGGGACTATTGGCGGCCAACGACGAATAATTAAGATTATTAAAATCCAATATTCCGTTTAACAATCATCAATAGGCATATCTGGATGAATTAACAACTTTATGAATGATGACAGGTTGCGGACACCCCAATGGAAGTACAAGAAGTTCATAAAGGTAACAACAGTCAGCCTATGCAACCACCTATGCAGTCTTCACACCAGATATCACCTTTATCAATGGCTACCTTCCCAGCTGCAGTTGGTCCGGTTTCATCATCGCTGCCGATCAAGAATCAAATGGAAACTGTAGCTTTCAGTAAACATGATCGATTCAACGTTGGACCAACGCCACCCGTTCGCCCAATCCCCGTTCTTCCCACCCTCAACTTATCAACAAGAGCAGATGATTATTTGGATCAGAAACGCGAAAGGGATATGTTGTCGTTATCTCTCTCTCAACCTGTCGCTGTCTTGTGATCGCAACAATGGGTCGGGTTCTTCAGGGTTCAACAATAAAGATGGTCTAATTAGTGTTGGTTAAACATCACTTTAATCTAATTCTTTGTGATGTATAGACCAAGATTTCTTTAACTTATCATTATTCTTCATGTTCTTTATATTTATTTGTATTGCTATTAGAAAAAAGGAACATATAAGGGATGTTTTTCTTAGTTTTTATACAACAATATTCTGCTCTATGGGATTTTGCTTATTGGTTATTAGTCCAATTCACCAGTCCAACATGAATAAAATGGTTCCTATATTATTAATAGTTATGACTGATCATTGTTCTGCTAGTTTTAAAAACCTCATTTTCAAAACACAAGATTAGGGTTGTAAACGAACCGCACGTTCAACGAATAGTTCTTGAACCGTTCAGCAGGAAGTTCGTTTATGTTCGTTCGCTTAGCTTAACGAACGAACACGAACAAAAAATTCCGTTCGGTTAGCTTTGCGAACGAACACGAACACAGGTCTCGTTCGTTCGACAGCGTTCGTGAACGTTCTGTAATATGTTCGGCTACGTTTGTTCATTTTCGTTTGTTTATGTTTGCTCGTGTTCGTTTGATTATACTTAAAAAATAATTAAAAAAAAAAACGTTTTATCTAAACATATTGAAAAGTTGAAACCCTATTTTTTCTAAGTTAGCTAAAATTTGGACATTCTAAGACATTTTAAGATAATTATGTCTAAGTTATCGTTTGGTGGTGTAATATATTTCTTGTACTTTGATTTATCATTTGATGGTTGTATTTAACTACTTATATCAATGTTTAAAGATAACAATGTTTTTATTTTTTATAAACAAAAAAACTTAACTGAACATATTTGAATAAACATAAACGAACATAAATTAACATGATTGAACAAATATAAACGAATACAAATGAACGTAACTGAACAAATATAAACAAACACAATTTAACATTAATGAACACAAACGACAAGTCTAATATATTATAATTCATCCGAAAACACATCCTAATTAGGGTTCGTAGATACTATAATTATGCAGTTTTTTATATAAATATTAAGTAAATAAGTAAATGATCAGTTATAATCTAAGAAAACTTTAAAATTACATTTTCTTATTACTATAAAACTCAATTACTAATTAGTTATATTTATATAGGTAGTTAGAAAACCTAATATTTATATAAATATAACCATTTATGTATTTACTAAAATTTAAACGAACGTTTACGAACATACATGAATGAACATAAATGAACAAACACAAGGTGTGTTCATGTTCGTTCATTTAATTAAACGAACAAAATTTTTTCGTGTTCGTTCGTTTATTAAATAAAAAAAACAAACGAACTTCCCGCCGAACAAGTTCATATACGTTCGATTCGTTTACAGGCCTAGGAGGGTGTGATGGGGACAAACCTTACACCATCCCAAAAGATAGAGAGGTTGCTCCCGCTGACACCCCGACTCTAAAAGCCCTTTTCTTTTAGTATAGAGTATAGTAATCCAGATAACATATAATGTAACTAAGAGAATCATAGCAGACAACCACACAAAAGTACCAATAATGTTAGTTGTAACGTACCGCTAACACACATTTATAAGTAAACTATAGTAGCTACAGATAAAAGAGTAAAGTAACCCCTATTGTTATCCAAACATGCTACAATCACCATACTATCAAAGAAACTCATCATAACAACAACAGTAATCAAAGTCCGAGCCGGTTATACCGAAACGAATAACGAAGCTGCACGATAAACAGATGAACAACTTTAGTAAGTATATCCCTTTCCGCCTTCATATAATCCACATGATTATTCTTTATAATAGTATCCTTCCTCATAACCTTCATAGCAAATATCCCATCCCCAATTACACTTCCACCCTTCCTTCTAACCTGAAACACCTTCCCAAAAGACCCTTTCCCAATCACCCTCATAATCTCAAAATCCCCAGGCCCAATCTTACAACCCAATAACCCCCCCTTCTCTTCAACCTTTTCGACCCCAATCGACTCGATTAATTCTTCATTGTCTTCGTCGTCTTCTTCGGAGCTTTCGGGGCCGAATTGTTGGTGAAATGGGAGGGATGTGGATAGGGTGTAGCGAGGGGAAGGGCCTATGAATGAGTGGGACCGATTGTGTATGATTTGTGGGTCGCCAATGAACAAATTGGGATTAGGGTTTGTTGAAGAGGATGAAGTGTGGCCGAATACATCGGCAAAGTCGAAGTCTTGATCGGTGGTTGATGTGGAGATAGTGAGGTTGTTGAGCTGAGTTGATAATAGTGAGTGTGACGTCATGTTTGAGTTCAAATTGAGGGGGTTGAAGAGGGGTCCTGCCGAGAAGTGAATCAAGGCGGGGGTGGGAGATTTAGGGTTACATTTTATGAAGGCGAGGGGTTTGTTGGTCAAAATCAGCAAGAGATTACGGAGAAGATGAGAACTAGTGTTGGCTCTCAGATGAGCTTCAGTTCTTTACATCCCTGTTTTGTTAAATGAGAATAAAGTATAGATAAAACTTAAAACAGAAAAAAAAAAAAAAAAGGAGAAAGAAACAGTCTTATTAATTATAGCTATTAGCCTGCCCGGTAGCTAGGGCTGTTCAAATCGTCCGTTGCTCATCGATCGCTAAGTTTAGTTTGGTTTGCAAACGAGCCAAACATGTGAAAGGTCCGCTCGGTTCGGTTCGGTTCGGTTCGAATTAATTTTTATTAATTTATCACATACCTATAAATTATAATAAATCAAAACAATCTTATGTCACCCATGACATAAATTTAAGTCTATTATTGCCATGTGACAATCCCTTACTACACATTTCTTTGGTTTATGAGAGAAAATTATTTTGCTTTAATTCTTTTCTTCGTTTTAATGACTTTCCTTATTTTGCATATATTTCTATTGTCAACTAAAATACATTGTTATTTAATTTTAGCATTATACACTGTTATTTAAGTTTAGTATGATTTTGGATTATAAGTGACAAATTATAGTTTTAAATGATTTGAGTTGATTATATATTTTAGAAAGAGTTTTTAAATTTAAATTTGATTTGATTTGATTTTTTTATCTAATTCGTATTTCAAGTATGGTAATAGAATGACTATTTAATCTTTTAACCAAATAAATGATTTTTTTTTGTCAAGTGTATATATATTTGGAAAATACCATTTTACAATTTCAATCTATATTACACTAGTATAATTATATGTGCACAATCAAATTACATGTGTATTCATATTTTATATATGCCGTTTTATTAGATTTGGAACACCATACTCAAATATACAATAATATTTATCGGAGAAAGGATCAAAACAAAGGACTTTAATTGTAAGAAGAGTAAGAAAGAATATTCTCCAACGTGAATACAGCCAAACTACTTAAAAAACACACACACAAATTTTTAGCATTTAGCTTGGGTTGGGGGGTGGGGGTTGATTTTTTAGGTTTTTGGGGGGATTTTTGGTGAGGTATAGTTTTTTTTTTTTGAGGGGGGGGGTTAGGTTTTTGGGTTTTTGCATGTGCATGTTCTTTTTCTCTTATAGACAAGATTATGGACACTTGTCACTCTATGGTTCCTTCTTACACTTCTTATTTTCATACTCCTTTGTTGTCACACCCCGACCCGCAGCGGAAATAGGTGATCGGGGCATGATTGGGTTTTCATCAAAGCTCATTACATTTATTATAATGTTTCATATTTATTATTACAATTTTAAAGAAGGTCATACAATCAAATCATACAAGTACAACATGTTCTATACATCTTTCTAGACTTCATTATTTTTCTTCTAAGGCACTTTCCTATGTGTTCCTTGCTTCATCCCGTCCACCTGTATCATGTGTAAAAATGGTTTTTGGGTCAACAAAAAGTTGGCGAGTGAATCCTATGAAAACATTTAAACGTGTTTATTGTATTGATTATAAAATAAAGTGCATAACCACATATGAGTAAATGTAGATGTAAATTTATTCACAAAACACATAATATTAAATATTGCACACACAAACAAAAACTGATTGTTTTGAGGCACGCGTTGTTCAACTCGTCTCCCACGAGGAACTGATGGGCATACTGAATGAGTTTTGAGGCACGCGTTGTTCAACGAACTGATGGGCCTAATGAATGAGTTTTGAGGCACGCGTTGTTCAACTCGTCTCCCACGAGGAACTGATGGGCCTAATAAATAATTTGCATACAACTTGACAATATATAATACATAACAACAAACAATATTTACATTCTAAGTTTAGATCATATAATGGTATAGCACGAGTTTGAATAAGCGAATTAATTTAAGCGACACATGATACACCCCAAAACATGAATAAAAAGGGGAATTTGTAAGAATTCACTCACAGTGGTTGCGTTTCTTGGATTGATGATGAATGCGCACGAATTTGGATTTAACCACGAGAGGAACTAACCTAAATAATAACATAGTGGTTCGGTAAATAAAATGATTTTATTTGAGATTAATAATTTTAATTCATAACCTTAATAGGATTTCTAGATTTATTTTTGTGAGTTTAAGGACACTTTCTAACTTTAAAAATATTATTTTTAAGTATTTTTAATTGATTTTTAAACTAAATAAATAAATAAAAAAATATAAAAATGTTGACTTTTTTACTTTGACCGTTGACCGAGCGTTGACCGTTGACCGGACCGTTGACCGGTCGGACCGTGTTTATTATATGCGCTGAGTGAGGTTCGAACTCGGAACCTCTCGTATACGTGCACGCAGCTCTACCAACTGAGCTACGTGTCTAACCCGAAATATTTCTGTTTTTAATTATATTTATATACTACTTAGATTATTCAGAATTTTATTTAATTAAAAAGGTTTTTAAACTAGTCGAACCGGTGCGCATGGTGAGTTTCGAACCCGTGACCTGTGGTTTAACTTTGCACACAGTCCACCGCTGGACTGTGTGTTTAACCTGGTTAAAATACTTGTTTTTATTAATCTTATATACTAACTGAAAGGTTCCGTATTTGGGTTTTATAAAAAGGTTTGAATATTGTGACGAATCGGAACAAGGACAGACTCGAACTCGGTATCTCTATTTTTCAAATGCACACAGTCCACCGCTGGACTGTGTGTCTAACCCAAGATATAACCCGATTTATATTAAATATAAACACAACCTATACTTCATCTTCTTCGTTAAAACAACCCAGAACTCCCAATCCCGACTGTTAGCCCACAATTTTCGATTCCCAGTTTTAAACAAATGCATATAAACAGTATGGAAGAAAGTTAAATGTTTGTACCGATTGGGCGAGGTGTTTAGACCTTTCGGTTTAACTCCGACAGTAAATTCCGGTTGACTTCCGGTGATAGCAGATTATTCCGGAGAAGTGTAACTTGTGACAGAGGATCTACAGAGAGTTTGAGGTGAGTGTGGTGCTTTCTGTCTGAGCTCTAGAGGTCTTATTAAGAGTAAGGCAGAAGGGATGAAATGGATTCGGTTTTCCGGCGACTTGCAGAGAATTCCGGCGATGTATTTCTTGCGACAGAGACTCTACAGGGAGTTTAAGGTGAGTGTGGGTGATTTTGGTATGAGCTCTAGATGTCCTGTTTATAAAGTAAAGCAACAGTGGGATAGATTCTTCGGTTTTCCGGCGATAACTTCCGGTTAACTTGCAGAGGATTCCGGCGACTTGCGGCGAGGTTTTCAGAGCGAGTTTGAGAGAGTAAGTTTGATAGACTCGCGAGCTCAAATGGTGAATACATCGATGTAAAGTATAACTCGATTTTTAATTACATTTCGGTTATGATTTTGACGATTTGAATGAGTGGCTTTAAAGTTTTCGGTTATAACTGACGTTTATCATCAGTTACACACGTTTTATCATAAGGAAAAACGTTAATTGAGCTTGATTGCTTGGATTGTGTTTTCGACAGTTACTGGTTCTGTAATATTACAGGTTGGCGTTTGTTTCAATATAAAACTTAATTGATTTCAGATTTATTCACAAGAGTGTTTGTAGTGTAGTGGTGTGTGTTGTGTTTGGTTATAGATGAGACCCGGGTTCGAAACCCGGCTATCCCATTTATTTTTTTATTCAGTATTTCTTAGAAATTTTTATTTCTAATATATTTATTAATTATGTATCGTTTAGAATTAATTTGGGCGATAAATATACAACAAAAAATTTTAACTGGGTATTCGATTAACAACGAAGCGGGTTTGGATAACCCGGTTTTTTACGGATGTTACAGTATCCCCTACTTTTAGAAATTTCGTCCCGAAATTTAAGTAGTTGTATGTTTGACTCAAAAGGAGGGTAGTTTTGGCAATTACATACTTAGAAGGGGGTAAGAGTTTAAATTTTTACTTGAGGCGGTAACGTTCCTTGTAAGGGTTGAGTATCCTGCTACAGGAATCGCTTTTTGATGCCTACGATAAAGAATATTGTTAAACAGAGTTGATGACTAAGTATGATTTTATGCATATGAGTTTTGATACGTTTGGAAAGATAAGGTTATACCCTAAAACAAAACTTCTACCACTAAAACCTACATGGAACTTCTCATAACCGCCTGACAATGCCTCTGATCCTTTGGCAAGAATACTTATATATAGGAAGTACCAGCGGCGTATCCACCATATTCTTGTCAAATTTTCATTGGTTTTATCAGTAAGTTATGATTAGTTCTATGATGTGACTCTAGAACATAAACAAACACAACAACCAAAGCTTGAGTCTTAATTCTGATAGTATACATGTTTGAATGATGACAGTACCTCTCTCGTTTGTTATGATGGAGAGGTTAGTCTATGTAGAAGTGAGACACAGCCCAACTTCTTTAAATGATGAGATTGAAATACGTTGAGATGTATGATGATATGAATGCTAAATCAGTGAGTATAAAAAAACTTCAACCATGACATTACTAAATCCTACATGGAACTTCTCATAACCGCCTGACAATGCCTCTGATCCTTTGGCAAGAATACTTATATATAGGAAGTACCAGCGGCGTATCCACCATATTCTTGTCAAATTTTTCATTGGTTTTATCAGTAAGTTATGATTAGTTCTATGTGACTCTAAAACATAAACAAACACAACAACCAAAGCTTGAGTCTAAATTCCGAAAGTATACATGTTTGAATGATGACAGTACCTCTCTCGTTTGTTATGATGAAGAGGTTAGTCTATATAGAAGTGAGACACAACCCAACTTCTCTAAATGATGAAACGATATGAATGCTAAATCAGTGAGTATAAACAAAACTGAAATAGTAATACGCATTAAGATTCTTGGATAAATTTCAAATTTATAATTGAGATACGTGAAAATTGAGATAACATAAAGAAAAACATAAAAACTAAGCGGTTGGAGTTGAATCTTGATTTTTGGTGAAGAAGACTAGTTAGGTGGTTCGTTTGGGTCGTCATTAACTTCAACAGGATTGGCGTTGATGTTGAAAACTCTTCCTCTTGCAGGTGGCCTAGTGGTTAGGTTTCCTTGATTTGCTTGGTTAACTGGGTTTGCTTGAGCTTGGGCGTTTATGATGTTAAACAAACGAGGGCACGTGTTTCTAAAGTGGGTAGGGTCGCCACAATTGAAACAAGCTCGAACATATGGGAACATGGGGTATTGGGGTTGTTGATATGTTTGGATCATGTTTTGAGTAGGGGGTGAGGTTTGGTTTTGAGGGGTGCGGCAAATCTTGCTCAAATGACCATAGCGTCCACAATTCGCACATAGTCGACAAGGTAAGGTAGATGGATGGTGATAAAAACAGGTGTTGCATTGAGGGTGAGGTCCAAAGTAAGGTTTCTTATTTTGGTAAGTTGAGTGGGGTGCTACTTGAGTGATCGGGATAGCTTGAAGGGGTACGGCTTGCGAGGCTGGTTGATTGCGTTGGGTGACAGCGAAAATCTGCCCATCTCGTTTTCTCTTAGAAATGGGCTGAGAAGGGGATTCGGTTCGGGTGGAGTTTGAGGTTTTGGTTGATGTTTTATCCTTCTTCTTCTCCTCCGTGAAGTCTTTATTCCGTATACGGTTCTCGGTGAGCTCTGTATCTAACTCCATTGCTGCTTCCAAAGTTGCAGGTGTGGTACTGATTACGGAGTCTTGAATTTTTTAAGGAAGACCTCGAATGTAGTGCTCGATCAAACGGTAGAGGGGAGTGAACAAGTTGGGGACCATTTGATTTAACTCAAGGAATCTCTTGTTGTATGTGGTGTGGTCGCCTTCCTTTTGTTTCAAAGAATAGAACTCATCCTCCAATTTCTTGATTTCGCTTCTTGGGCAAAACCGTCTTGTCATGATTTCCTTCAACTCTTCCCAAGTCAAAGTCATAGCATCTTCAACACCTCGTTTGGCCTTCTCTGTATTCCACCATGTAAGTGCTATTCCAAGTAAACGACCGGTAGCATATCGCACTTTGCGATCATCGGGGCAATCGCAATTTAGAAAAGTGTTTTCCATTTCTTCAAACCAATGGAGGAGAGCGGTGACACCTTCAGTCCCTTCGTATTTTGGAGGGTCACAGGATTTGAAATGCTTGAAGGTGCATTTAGTGGTAATTGGGGGAGGGTTGACAACATTTTGATCTTCTTGATTGACGGGATTAGCTGTAAGGGCTTGTTGAACTTGAACTACAAAGTTGGGTATTACGGCAGCCATTTGTTGAGCGATTTGGGCAGCCATGCGCTCGCGGGCTCTTCCTGATCTCATCTTCCTACGAGCGAGATTAGAAGACATCTACAAGGAATACATATCAAGAGTATGAGTTGGACGTTTTAGGGGTCATGTGTCATATTTAGGAATGAACATTCATAAAATAAATATAGAATAATAAATCTACTACATCCATAGGATGTCTTGGGCTTTGCTCGTAATTGGGCCTTGCATGCCGCCATACTTCACCTTCGTAATCATGTGGGCCCCCATGATTACCGGGTTTTTCATATGGTTCGCATGTGTTAGCCTGATTACGTACAAAACCCGGAGAAAATCGAGAAATATGTATGTAACGTATGAAGTTCGGAGTGCATCCAGGTGTGGACACGGTGACAACTCAAAGTGGGGTTAGTTCGAACAACGTTTGGTGTGGCATGCTTTGGCCTAATAGGTCCTTCGTACTCTCATCGTTAGTCCCCAGGTAGGCAAACTGGTCCGTTATATTGGATTTATACGAATGCCAACCTAGACAGGACGTTCCGACTACCGGTACTTGTACCCTTACAGTTACTACATGCCCGTCGTAGAACTCACTTTGATGAGATTTGAAAAATGAAAAATGCGACAAAATCTTGAATAACGGAAGTATGAAGATGATTTGAATATGTGAACATTGAAATATGTATGATGAATATGTATGTAAGTATGTATGTTTGACTGTAAGTATAATTCATTATGTATCACAAAATGTAATATTGGAAGTGTTTGCATGCATTTGTGTATGTAATAAATATGAAAGAAATAAACACCA
Source organism: Scalesia atractyloides (assembly GCA_947069175.1). NCBI lineage: Eukaryota > Viridiplantae > Streptophyta > Magnoliopsida > Asterales > Asteraceae > Scalesia > Scalesia atractyloides. The sequence goes on from CAMTDV010000005.1 coordinate 5,678,143, forward strand.
TGAGTTTGCATGTAACCACATAAACAATTAAAATCTAATCAACTATAGTATAGGCTCTAAGGGTCTAATAACTTACCCTATATCCCTATAGTCAAAAGCTCTGATACCAATCTGTCACACCCCGACCCGCAGCGGAAATAGGTGATCGGGGCATGATTGGGTTTTCATCAAAGCTCATGACATTTATTATATTGTTTCATATTTATTATTGCAATTTTAAAGAAGGTCATACAATCAAATCATACAAGTACAACATGTTCTATACATCTTTCTAGACTTCATTATTTTTCTTCTAAGGCACTTCCCTATGTGTTCCTTGCTTCATCCCGTCCACCTGTATCATGTGTAAAAATGGTTTTTGGGTCAACAAAAAGTTGGCGAGTGAATCCTATGAAAACATTTAAACGTGTTGATTGTATTGATTATAAAATAAAGTGCATAACCACATATGAGTAATGTAGATGTAAATTTATTCACAAAACACATAATATTAAATATTGCACACACATACAACAATTGATTGTTTTGAGGCACGCGTTGTTCAACTCGTCTCCCACGAGGAACTGATGGGCCTAATGAATGAGTTTTAAGGCACGCGTTGTTCAACGAACTGATGGGCCTAATGAATGAGTTTTGAGGCACGCGTTGATGGGCCTAATGAATGAGTTTTGAGGCACGCGTTGTTCAACTCGTCTCCCACGAGGAACTGATGGGCCTAATAAATAATTTGCATACAACTTGACAATATATAATACATAACAACAAACAATATTTACATTCTAAGTTTAGATCATATAATGGTATAGCACGAGTTTGAATAAGCGAATTAATTTAAGCGACACATGATACACCCCAAAACATGAATAAAAAGGGGAATTTGTAAGAATTCACTCACAGTGGTTGCGTTTCTTGGATTGATGATGAATGCGCACGAATTTGGATTTAACCACGAGAGGAACTAACCTAAATAATAACATAGTGGTTCGGTAAATAAAATGATTTTATTTGAGATTAATAATTTTAATTCATAACCTTAATAGGATTTCTAGATTTATTTTTGTGAGTTTAAGGACACTTTCTAACTTTAAAAATATTATTTTTAAGTATTTTTAATTGATTTTTAAACTAAATAAATAAATAAATAAAATATAAAAATGTTGACTTTTTTACTTTGACCGTTGACCGAGCGTTGACCGTTGACAGGACTGTTGACCGGTCGGACCGTGTTTATTATATGCGCTGAGTGAGGTTCGAACTCGGAACCTCTCGTATACGTGCACGCAGCTCTACCAACTGAGCTACGTGTCTAACCCGAAATATTTCTGTTTTTAATTATATTTATATACTACTTAGATTATTCAGAATTTTATTTAATTAAAAAGGTTTTTAAACTAGTCGAACCGGTGCGCATGGTGAGTTTCGAACCCGTGACCTGTGGTTTAACTTTGCACACAGTCCACCGCTGGACTGTGTGTTTAACCTGGTTAAAATACTTGTTTTTATTAATCTTATATACTAACTGAAAGGTTCCGTATTTGGGTTTTATAAAAAGGTTTGAATATTGTGACGAATCGGAACAAGGACAGACTCGAACTCGGTATCTCTATTTTTCAAATGCACACAGTCCACCGCTGGACTGTGTGTCTAACCCAAGATATAACCCGATTTATATTAAATATAAACACAACCTATACTTCATCTTCTTCGTTAAAACAACCCAGAACTCCCAATCCCGACTGTTAGCCCACAATTTTCGATTCCCAGTTTTAAACAAATGCATATAAACAGTATGGAAGAAAGTTAAATGTTTGTACCGATTGGGCGAGGTGTTTAGACCTTTCGGTTTAACTCCGACAGTAAATTCCGGTTGACTTCCGGTGATAGCAGATTATTCCGGAGAAGTGTAACTTGTGACAGAGGATCTACAGAGAGTTTGAGGTGAGTGTGGTGCTTTCTGTCTGAGCTCTAGAGGTCTTATTAAGAGTAAGGCAGAAGGGATGAAATGGATTCGGTTTTCCGGCGACTTGCAGAGAATTCCGGCGATGTATTTCTTGCGACAGAGACTCTACAGGGAGTTTAAGGTGAGTGTGGGTGATTTTGGTATGAGCTCTAGATGTCCTGTTTATAAAGTAAAGCAACAGTGGGATAGATTCTTCGGTTTTCCGGCGATAACTTCCGGTTAACTTGCAGAGGATTCCGGCGACTTGCGGCGAGGTTTTCAGAGCGAGTTTGAGAGAGTAAGTTTGATAGACTCGCGAGCTCAAATGGTGAATACATCGATGTAAAGTATAACTCGATTTTTAATTACATTTCGGTTATGATTTTGACGATTTGAATGAGTGGCTTTAAGGTTTTCGGTTATAACTGACGTTTATCATCAGTTACACACGTTTTATCATAAGGAAAAACGTTAATTGAGCTTGATTGCTTGGATTGTGTTTTCGACAGTTACTGGTTCTGTAATATTACAGGTTGGCGTTTGTTTCAATATAAAACTTAATTGATTTCAGATTTATTCACAAGAGTGTGTGTGTGTAGTAGTGGTGTGTGTTGTGTTTGGTTATAGATGAGACCCGGGTTCGAAACCCGGCTATCCCATTTATTTTTTTATTTAGTATTTCTTAGAAATTTTAAATTCTAGTTTTTAAATTCTAATATATTTATTAATTATGTATCGTTTAGAATTAATTTGGGCAATAAATATACAACGAAAAATTTTAACTGGGTATTCGATTAACAACGAAGCGGGTTTGGATAACCCGGTTTTTTACGGATGTTACATTTGTAGAATAGCTCGACTCATATTTATCCATACTAGCCTAATGAAACCAATAAAAAATTTAACACCAAATTTAAAACTAAAATTCTAAGTCGTGAAGTGACACTATTTGACATCTTTCTCTTATCAGTCGTCAATCGTATCTCGCTCTCACCATACGCCACAATGCGACAATTGTTCTTTGTTGTATATTCGTTGCCTCACCTGCCTCAACGAGAGCCTCATCCTCGGACGATCCGACCTCAATCTTAGTGTCATCCTGGGACAGTTGGACTAGTCATGACCCGATAGCGGAGATATCGAAGGAAACATGCTAAATCTATGGTTGTCCAAATTACTCGTCGCTCGCTTCTCGCTCGCCACTCGCTCAGAAAATTACACGCTCAAATATGCTCGTTCGGACTCGGTTGTAAACGAGCCAAGCACGAGCAAAGATCCGCTCGGTTCGGATCGGCTCGTGAACAGCCCTACCGGTAGCCACGGGTATTTAAGTTCCACCTATGGTGGGTCCGAGTGAGTTTTCCCCTCCAGGTCTCAAGTTCAGGTCTCAAGTTCCAGTCTCAAGTTCAGTCTGGGTGATAGTGGTTTCTTATAGAAGGGTTTAATTTGGGGATCTATTGTGCGAGGGGGCTCTCTAGCACGGACCCAGTTAAGACAACGTATGATAAACCTCCCGACATTCGCGAATAATTCACACCTTTCAAAAAAAATTTATTATATCTATTATTATTTACCGAATGGTAAGTTTGTTTTTCTCCAAATTGGCCACACATGTTTTGTTTTATATACTTGCCAACCACACAGGCATTTCACCTGGCCAGCAACATAAGAGATTTTAGTGTTGCTATATAGGCCAGCAACTTTAAAGAGATGCATGAGTTTGTCGGAAAAATATTAGTGAAAATAAATTTTCACTAATTTTGGACGATAAATAATTGTATTTATATACGAGTTATATGAACAATTATTTATGAGTTTGTGTTACATGACGTGAGAGTTTCACAAATGAACTAAACCACATCCAAGTAGGAGCTAAGATGAATGAGATATGGATACTCAAATGCGGAATGATCAGTCTTAACCAGGTATGAATTGTTTTCTCGTGGTTATGGTTTGTGGCTAAATGCAGGCTGGACTATGACTTCTGTGTTTCCAATTGTTGGTTAGTAAAGTTGTGGACATTTTATTCGTTAGATCCAATCCGTTTTCACCATTTCAAAGCTGGTGTGTGATCATAATCACACCTATATAGTATTTCAACCGGTGTGATTGATCACACCTCTTCAACACATCGATTGGCAACATAACTGCGAATTCCGACCGATAATGCAATCCATGAACCACTTGACCCATAACCCTTACTTAACCTTAATTACCTCTTCAACACATCGATTGGCAACATAACTGCGAATTCCGACCGATAATGCAATCCATGACCCACTTGACCCATAACCCTTACTTAACCTTATTAATTAATGTGACACAAGTTATACAATAAATATTGTCTAGATTACAAACCATTTGACATATGGTTCGGGTCAAGTTGGTCCATAAGCACTTCTTTATCTTGTTTTTAGATAAATATAAGATCAAGAACTCAGGGGCATTTATATATTTGTAATGATTGACGTAGCATTGTGTCGAACATATCACTTTTATTAACGTGAACAAAATCTGTGATCAGTCTAATCCCACTCGAAGATCGGGGATTTGGGAGAAGATGGGCCGGTACTTGCCTTTTCTGTTACATTTTTTTCTCAACTCCAAGGAAGAATCAAACAACCACAAACTTGAAAGTGAAGGGAGTAGTGTCTCCGGCAGATCTCTAAGCTTCGGGCATGACCAAATACGAAGATGTTGAAGGCATGTGAGGTGTTGCAGCCCTCTGAAACTGATTCCAACTCCACAAAACCACTGATTGTTAGAGAAGTTAGAGATGATGGAAGAAGAAAACACGATGAACTCGTGTTTTCTTCCGCCTTTGCAAACGACACCACTCTTGAATCTTCACCATATAAGGATAGTTCAGCAAGTGAGGTTGGGAAGTTTTGAAGGCCCCACTCGGAAATGGGCTTCTTTAAGCCTCCGATTTCTAGGAAACTTAAATTCGGCGGCCACAAACCACTAGGAAAAGAGTAATCGAGACTTGGATAGTTACGTATCCACATTTGTTCCAAAAATGTGAGACTTTGCGAATGCGCATAAGGAAATGACTTTATATTCTTGCAGTTACGGATCATAAGGCCCTTCAAGCAAAGAAGTGGAAGAAAACCATAACCGTTATCTGGAATGGATTCTATGTTATCACAACAAGAAACTTCTAACTTGGTTATATGAATTAAGCATCCTTCGGGAAACAACCTTAGATTCGGCATTTCAGAAATGTAAAGAGACTCAAGTAATGACAAGAAGTTGTCGAGAAGCCAAGTTAGCTCCAGACCGTCACAATCTTTAATGGTAAGCTTCTTAAAACTGGATGGAGGGTCGTCGATTGTTGGGAAGGTCAAGAATGTAAGTGAACCGCAACTCCTTATTTTCAACTTCTCAATGCTATTCGAACAATGGTAACTTTCAAGTCTCGGACAATGTTTGATCTGCACAACGGAAACAGATTGGTGGTAGTCTTCAATGATCCCAAATTTACACACCCTCTTACTTCCAGTTTTTGTAAACTCACAAGAATCTCGTGTGCGGCTGCTTCTGATTCCCACAAATAAGTGACTTCATCACAAGCTAAAATGCTTAAATATTCAACCGCCTTAAGATGCTCTAAAACTTCTCCGTGTAGGTGAGTAAGTCGTTTAATATTCTTCATCGACAATGTAGTGATTGATGAAGACGCACTGACCATGCTTTTTAACACCTTTGAAGAACATCCTTCTACATGTAAAACTCGAAGTGACGGTATAAACTCAACTGTCGCTACATCTAGCTTCGGACAGTTAATCATAGATATTTCATGAACACGAGGAAATGCTCCAGCTTTGCCACCACCACTAGTTGACCATTCCTGCCAGCCCATCATATCGGAAAATTTTAAAACTTCAAGTGATGGAAATGCAACACCATGACAAGAGTTATACGGTCTAAGTAGCTCGGGACCGAGCCTCTTTAACCCATCCCTGTTTTCCACAAACAACTTTTGAAATGAAGGTAGATGACCAAGGGTCGGTAAACATGTACACCGTCTACAGCCACGTAATGTAAGTTGGTTTAAGCAAACAAATGAGGAATCCCCGGCCCAAATAGGAAATTTTGTTCCCCTATAGTACACGATCTTCAGCCTACTCAACTTCTCAGAAGGCCTTAATCCTTCAAGTACTTCATATTCAGTTAGATCATTCAGATAACCGTCAAAGACATCGCTCCATAGCAGCTGCAAATCTCGAATACCCTTCTTTTGTTGCAAGTTTGCTTCCTTTGTGTGTGTTGAGTTATTAACTTCCTGCAGTCCCTCAATGCAAAGTTGACCCTTAAGATACAATAGGCTTTTAAGATCGAATATTTTAAACTCATCAGCTCCCCCAATGATAACTTTTGGTAGAGTTTGTAGACCCTTCAATCGACTAATTCCTGACGGCATCTTGTTCAACTTTGGAGTACGAGTGATGTCGAGATGTCTCAGATTTATTAACGATATAATACTATTTGGCAAGCTAGATAATTCACAACAATCAGACACCAACAAACTTTGTAGATTAAGAAGGTCACCAATTTGTTCAGGTAAACATGTGATCTCGGTGTTGGATAAATTGAGGTACCGCATATGCTTAAGACTACCGATGGATTGCGGTATTTCTGTAATATTATAATTAGCTAGGCTTAACACCCTTAGAAATTGCAGTTTTGGAAGTAGTTCTATAATTACCTTGTTCGAAACATTAGAATTTCTGCCAAACGCTTAATCTTGTAACAGACATGGCTAACAAAGTTCGCAAGCGTCTAGCTCTTTGTAGTGCATCGAACTTTTTGTAAGCTCCGTATTTTTCCCGAATATATGAAAGGTGGTGGACTTTCTCAAAAGCTTCGTTCCTACCGTAAACATCCATCTTATCATCCAACATAAGAAAGAACTCCCCCGCGACACTCGTAGCCAAGTCATTTATCAGGTCATGCATTGTATATCGTGATTTATCGTTGGCTAAATGCTGAAAAACGACCTCGACACTAGCTCTTCAAAACATTCCTGGCCAAAACTCTCCATTGGTTTGTTTTCGTTTGACTCGTACAAAAAACCCTCGGCCATCCACAACATGACTAGTTCATCCTGGTTAAACATGTAATCCTTGGGGAATACGCAACAATATTCAAAGATTTGATTCAAATGTGGTGGGAGATCATAGTAGCTGAGCCGTAGAGCCGGTAGAACCTCGCTTTTATTACTTGAATTCCATATCTCACTGTTCAAAAGCTCCTCCCATTCTTCATGGTTGGATTTTGTTCTAAATACCCTCCCAAGTGTTCTTAAAGCCAAAGGCAATCTACCACATTTTTTGACAATATCTTCGCCATATAACTTTAATAGTCGATTGACATCGAAGTTCTGTTTTCCTAACGCATGCTGAGCAAACAAAGATAGAGCTTCTTCATTCGACAAAAGCTCCAGAGGGTAAGCTTTTGCGGAATCCATCACTAATGCAACTTTGGTCTTCCGTGTTGTCACAAGAATATTACTTCCACGAGCACCTACAATAAAAGGGCATTGGAGGAGTTCCCATTCATCGTAGATTTCATTCCACACGTCGTCTAGCACAAATAAGAACCTTTTCCTCGAAAGTTTTTCTGTAACGGCCACCTGAAGCTGATTTAGAGTTTCGAATTTTCTGTCATCCCCACCAACGTCTTTAAATATAGCCTTGTCAATCGTAAACACGTCAAACTCATTTGAAACACAAACCCATGACATGAGTTCAAACCGATCTTTCACATCCTTATCATTGTACAAAAGTTGGGCAAGAGTCGTTTTGCCAATCCTACCCAGACCAACTATGGACAGTGGCGAATCTAGAAAATCCGCCAAGCGGTAACGTTTTATAAAAAAGCGGTAACGAATTGAAAAAAACGTCAAATTTATCCAAAATTTACACTAATTTTACACTACCGTCGGAGCGCCAAGCCGTAGCGAGGGTTACCCCTTGTTATATGCTGGATCCGCCCCTGACTATGGACACTACGTCGTAGACACTAACGTTTTGACTACAAGATTCATTCCCAACGTCTCCTTATCACCTTCCCGACCTATAATTCTGGATTCATCAACCAGTGAAGTTTCTTCTAGCCGTCGACTTGGTCTGTTTGAGTTTGATCGTTCAACATTATCATTCAAACCCAAAAGATTTTCTCCTCAACGAGATCACACAGTTTGGTTGTAATCCGATCTAGCTTAGAACTCATCTTATGACCATACTTAACAGCATGAAATTTGGTTGGAATGAACTTTGATACCTTACTTGAGCTGGTGTTGGCATAATATTTATAATTCAAATGGTGTCGTATAGCTTCGGTGGCTAAATCATCGAGTACATCGTCTATTTCGTAAGCCAAATGGTGGAGTTTGTTCAACCACAATTGAACTGATGTGTCTGTTATATGCTTCTGACCTGCATTGACAAGTACAGCTCGGATCAGTGTCAAGTTGTTTCGCAGTTTCTTGAGCTCAGAATAGATGCCTGCGGATCGAGCCAGCCTGATCAAGTCACCAGAAGCCAGCTTCTCAAACAATACAGTGATGAATGCTCCAATAAAGACTTCACCAATAGCCATTGCAGCTTAGAAATGTTTGAAAAAAAAACTGTTGGTATGAAAGTTTGAGAATGATGCAAAGGATTGAATTTGTTTGGAACCAATAGACTTCCACTGTACCACAAAGTCACAATATTGGATAAGAGTTCTCACATGTGTACTCCATTGCAAATAAAATATATATTATTATTTTAAGAAAATCGTCCCTGAGGTTTGAAACATTTTGCATGAGGTTTATGTATAGTAAACAAATGCATATATTAAATATATATTTAACTATATATATAAAAGCTTATAAAACCTTTTAGACCCTTTGAAAATTTTGGGCATTAGAGACGACAGCACGGATGGCCGGCCCTGCCTGACCTACAACTCATCTAAGTTTCCTTCAAAACCTTGATTGGTTTCCAACATAGACGGGTAAGTGTAGTCGGGTGAATGATGTTGGCGAATTATTGTTTTACCCCTGCATCACAAGTCCGGTGATCAGGGGTGGATCCTATTAGGAGCCTAAGAAATCTGTGAAGGATATCCGTGATATAATTTTACTTTTATTTTATGAACCCAGTTCATATAGGTGCATATTTATTTTGTTACAAGCCACTTTTGACAATATATATATATATATATATATATATATATATATATATATATATATATATATATATTTATGTTAGTTAAAATAAATCTTTAACTAGTGAACAATATGTATATGTACATATTTAAACAACGGAAGCGTATGTAACAAAATGACATGAACATTTTATACCAAGGAGCATCCATAATGCCACAACACCAAAATATAAACGCAAACCATAAGGGGTTTTAGATATACCTTCGGTTGTAATAAACCGGTTGAGACACCGAGGTTCAACGAACAAGTGCTAGTTAACGAACTTGCAAAACACAGGAACGGGTCGGGAAGCGGCGGAGGTGGCCGGCGGTTCGGGCGGCGGCTGGCCGGGCAACGACGGCAGTGGCGGCGTTCTGACCGGTTTTGGTTGTGGGTGTTATGAGAGAATTTTGGTTCAAGTTCTTGCAACAACAACCTCAAAACAAGACCCAACACTCCTTTTTATAGGGCATGGACATCTTTGCATGTCTGCCAAGTGGCGACCATGCAAAATGCATGTGATGCATTGGCCAAGATTCTCGATGCGCGACAAGTGGCGTAGAGGAATGTTCTTGTCTCACCCGGTCCATGTACCCGTCTTCAATTAATACCCGCGGTCTTCGAATACCAGTTAAATTAGTTAAGTGGATTTTTAGATCGTTGCCCACGGTGTAACTCTTACGGGTCAAGACCCGGTCGGCAGCGTTGACTTATCGAACCGGACATAAATATCCAACAGCTCCCACCTGGACGGTCTCTGATAAAATCTCAACGCAGACAGCCAGCGGTGCTCTAGCTACACATGCCCCCCAACAGATCATGACACTTTAAAGTCACTAACCAAGGTATCTTCCTTTTAACAACGGCTTGCTACTTGAAGATAGTAGACTTATGGTAATCGTTGTCATCTATCCTTTCTGTAAAAGACATCGATTGAACAATGAGACATGGATCATGTTCAATCTCATATGGCGTTCAATCATTATCGTTCTCGTTCAAGAATCAAAGTGGTCCAATCAAACACACAGTAAGTTTGGGTAAGGCCTTACACTTCACCAGTTTGAATCAACGAGGGCGCCCAGATGTCTAACTGTTACATATAATGTAAGAGTACAGAATTCCATCTTGACTACATACAACTCCCACTGAACTTCAGGGCTATTCCCAACCAATGCCTTTATGACTGGCAGTTACGCGACAGCGGTTGACATTGATCAAAGAATAGTCTTTAGTAAACGAGAGTTCTAGTATGTATCTCAGGTCAGAGGATACTAAATGAGTATACCAAAATCAAATACATCTTATGACCAAGATCCATGAAGATGATTTGATGCGGTTACATCCAACATCATTCATAATGAGGTCTGTGAGTTTGGAAGTCAACTCCTTGAGTCTAAAGTCAGAATAGTCTTAATTCAGAATCGTTCCCACGAATCTGACCGACTACGGATAATTTAGAATACAAGATTCATGGATTAAACGTATCAAATTCGAACACAGTTGTAGGATTCAAGAATTGCATTTAACTAGTAAATCAAAACGAATGCAAGAGTACAACTGTTTGATGTTCGTACATTCAAATACTAAATCAAAAACATATCACTAGCTAATCTAAGCCCAATAGAGTCCATATGATGATCGTGTTTTTCTTGAGTCATTGGCTTAGTAAATGGATCAGCTAGGTTTTGATCTGTGTCAATTTTGCTTATAACGATGTCTCCACGTTCCACAATTTCACGTATGTAGTGGAACTTTCTCAAAATATGCTGGGCTTTGTGATGAGATCTGGGCTCCTTGGCTTAGCAATAGCACATGTGTTATCACAAAATATTTGGATGGGTTTCATGATACTTGGAACCACATCGAGATCGCTTATGAACTTCTTCATCCAAGCAGCTTCCTTTGCGGCATCCGATGCGGCAATGTACTCAGATTCCGTAGTGGAATCAGTCACAACACTCTGCTTGGAGCTTTTCCATGAAATAGCTCCTCCGTTGAGAGTGAACATAAAACCCGTTTGTGAGCGAGAGGTATCTCGGTCAGTTTGAAAACTAGCATCAGTGTAACATTTTACAGTGAGCTCCTCATTGACTCCTCCAAATATCAAGAACATATCTTTTGTCCTTCTCAAGTACTTAAGGATGTTCTTAACTGCAGTCCAGTGGGCAATCCCAGGGCTCTGCTGGTAACGGCTGGTCATGCTCAAAGCATACGAGACGTCTGGTCGAGTACATACCATAGCATACATGATAGAACCAATCGCGGAAGCATATGGAACTGCTTCCACTTGCTTTATCTCACGGTCCTCAGAGGGAGCTTGTGATTTGTTCAAGACGGTTCCTTTAGTCATTGGAACACCTCCTTTCTTGGAGTTTTCCATTTTGAAGCGTCTTATCACTTGATCTATGTATGTGCTCTGAGTTAGCCCAAGAAGTCACTTAGATCTATTCCTATAGATCTTGATTCCCAGAATGTAAGCGGCTTCTCCAAGATCCTTCATTGCGAAACAAGATCCTAACCAATGCTTAATTTCCTTAAGCATGGGGATGTTATTTCCAATGATCAATATATCAACTACATACAAGAGAGAAATGATATAGCACTCCCACTAGCCTTTTCTGTAAACACAAGGCTCGTCTTCGTTCTTGACAAAACCAAACTCTTTGACTTTCTGGTCAAAACGAAGATTCCAACTCCGAGATGCTTGCTTGAGTCCATAAATGGACTTGTTTAGCTTACATACCCTATTAGGATATTTTGGATCAATAAAACCGTTGGTTGAACCATATAAAAATCTTCAGAAAGATGTCCATTAAGAAAGGTGGTTTTAACATCCATTTGCCGAATTTCGTAATCATAATACGCAGTTATGGCAAGTAATATCCTGATCGATTTGATCATAGCAACGGGCGAGAATGTTTCATCATAGTCAATACCTTGAGTTTGAGTGAAACCTTTCGCTACTAGCCGTGCCTTATAGGTTTGTATATTTCCATGCATGTCGGTTTTTCTTTTAAAAACTCATTTGCTCCCTACTGTCCGAGATTCGGGGGGTAGCTCAATCAAGCCCCAGACTTGATTGTCACGCATGGATTGCATCTCGGCTTTCATGGCCTCTAGCCATTTCGCAGAATCTGAATTAGAAATAGCAGATTTGTAACTAGTAGGCTCGTCATCAGACTCGGCTACTGTCAGGACTTCAGAACCCTCAATATGCCAAAGGTATCTATCAGGTTCTTTACGAGTCCTGATGCTCCTGCGAAGGCTTGTGTTCAAGTCTGAATCAGTGTCAACAATTTGTTGTGGTTCAGACGTTCCGACCTCCTCAACGGTTGTTTGTGGTCCTTGAACTTCTTCAAGATCCACCAAGTTACTTCCAGTTCCTCGACTAAGAAGTTCATCTTTAAGGAACCTTTTAGCCTTCCTTTTGATGGAAATCGTATTTGCATCAAGATGGTAGAAGTAATAACGGCTTTGGTTATAGTATCCGACGAAAAACTACCTTTTCGCCTCGAGGGTCGAGCTTGTCATCAGAATCACTTGTGATGTAAGCATCACACCCCCATATTCTAAGGTAACTCAAGTTTGGCTTACGCCCATACCATATCTCATATGGAGTCTTGTTCACATTTTTGGTCGGCACTAGATTTACGAGTCGTGCAGCAGTCATAAGAGCAAAACCCCAAAAGGAGTGAGGCAAATTTGTTCTACACATAATCGATCGAACCATATTCAGCAGGGTCCGATTTCTCCTTTCACACACGCCATTAAGTTGGGGTGTGCCTGGTGGAGTAGGTTGTGAAACTATTCCACGTTCCTTTAGATGATCGAGAAATTCTAAGCTGAGGTATTCACCGCCTCGATCTGAGCGAAGCATTTTAATCTTTCTATTAAGTTGGTTTTCAACTTCGTTTTGAAACTCTTTGAACTTTTCAAAGGTTTCATGCTTATGCTTTATGAGATAAACATAAGCGTATCAACTGTAATCGTCGATGAACGTAACGAAGTATCTCTCATGTTTCCTAGTCATGGCTCTAAAAGGACCACAAACATATGAGTGTACGAGTCCTAATAGATCACTAGCTCGTTCACCAACATGGGTGAAGGGATCCTTGGTGAGTTTTCCAGCTAAGCATGACTCGAAATTATCAAATGAGTCCGCTCCGGTGGATTCAAGAATCCCCTCAGATTGTAGCCATTTTATGCGTGCCTTGCTTATGTGGCCAAGTCTACAATGCCATAGGAATGAATCACTAGTACCATTTTTCTGACGTTTAGAAAGATGATATATGTTATTGCTAGGTTGAACATCAATTTCATATATACCGTTTCGAGGTTTAGCCTCAAAATAGTAAGTACCATTTAGATAAGCAGAAATAGCGACATCATTAAAAACATATCTAAATCCTTGTTCAAAAAGCAATGAAACTGAAATGATGTTCCTGGTCAAACCAGGTGCAAAAAGACAATTGTTCAAAACAACAACAAGACCAGAAGGACATGTAAGATTAAATGTGCCAGTTGCTAGAACTGGGACTTTCTTCCCATCGCCAACAATGAGCTCCATGTTCCCTGGTTTCAGTTTCTTCCACTTTTCAGGCTCCTGCAAAACATTGACGATGTGATAACCACATCCGGTATCAAATACCCATGTGTTGCTAGAAACAGTGAAAAGCTTGATAACATATATCAGAATACCTGAAGAAGTGCCTTCTCCATTGGCCTTCTTTGCTTTGAGCTTAGCAAGATACTCGGGGCAGTTACATTTCCAGTGCCCCATCTTGTTACACTCATAGCATTGCCGCTCTTCTGAATGAGGGGCTTTCACAGCTTGTTTGCTCTTGTTGGTGGCAGGTTTGGCAGCAACAGGAGCCTTTCCTTTGTTTTTGTTGTTGTGACTTTTCTTTGTTTTAGGCTTCCTAACACCACCAGATCGAACCATTAACACTTGGTTTGTTTTGTTGAAAATGTTCATCTCTGCCGTTTTGAGCATCCCATGTAGCTCCGGCATGTCTTTACCCAGTCATTCATGTTAAAGTTCATAACAAATTGATCATAGTGACTGGAAAGAGAGTTGAGAATGAAGTCAACAGCCATCTCATCTTGGAGAGGATAACCAAGTTTGTTTAATTGGTCGATGTAGCCTTTCATCTTGAGGACATAAGCACTAACTGAGGAACCCTCTTGCATTCTACAGCTTATGAACTTTTCATGGTGTCATAGCGTTCCTGGTGGGCCTGTTTCTGAAACATGCCTTTGAGTTGCTCAGTCATGTCAAAGGCATTCACGTCTTCCATATTCTTCTGAAGATCTGGAGACATGGTGGCTTGCATGAGGCAAGCAACTTCTAGGGCATCTTCTTTATGTTTATCGAAAGCCTTCTTCGCAGCAGCATACCATTTTCAGGCGCTGTTGGAATTGGGGTTTCCAAAACATAAACTTCTTTGCCATTTTGAAACGATTCTCAAGTTGCGTGCCACTCAAGAAAATTGTTGTTATTTAGTTTGTCTTTTCAAGTGTGGACTTGAGAGCAAAAGAGGAGTTGTTTTCAGATGACATCTGTTAAGCAAAATTTATTTAATTAGTATTTTCAATGTATTTTCCTTATTCAGTGAGGTGAGATGATAAGGAACGAGAATCCGGTTAGAAGCTCTTCCTAAAGGCAGCTGTAGCACGCAACATTAGCAAGAGGTTCAAGCGGACTGACAACGATTGTCAATTGTGTGAAAAGCACAACTCCCGGGGTTTATGAGGCTGCAAGGACAACCTCTTTGCCCTTGCATTGATACGTTTGGCCTCATCTATGCCACTTTTATTCTCGAGACAGCTGTAGCACGTAACACGAGAAGAAAAGTAATAGTCGTCCTAAAACGGTCACATGTGGAAGGGTCGGATGTGTCGACGAAGCCCTTGCACCTTGGAAGGATAAACTAGACACCAATGTTGTGCTGTGGCTCCAACACTGATGGTTCGCATTAAGCCCCAAGTGTTACTAGTAGTAGGATGGCATAGACCATTGATTTTAATTTTACCAAATAGGGTCGTTGTAGTCGGGTTTTAATTTAGATATTAAGTTTGCGACTATATCAAAAGGACCCTTTCACCTCTCGGGACAATTAGTTTTAGATAACCTATAAAACTAAGTTTGTCGCGACTTGAAATAAACAATTAAAGTTAATAGTGGAGATTATTAAGTTCATGAGTTTTAAAGATGTGATAAAAGGTTTTAAAACTCTAGTGGTTATAAAAATTTACGAGTTGCTAGAACTTGCTTTTCTCGACTTCATTTTTAAAACCCCTTTTAAAAAATGCTATTGGTATTAGGTTAATTTGTAATAACATTTATTAAAAGCAACCATAATAGAAAATGAATATGTAAATCATATGGGCATGGTTATGATCTTGCTAGAGCCGAGTAGCAAGATCAAATGGGTCACGGCCACAACACACGAAACAACCACAAGGATGGACTTAAGTGCATCTTGTTGTCTTGAGCGACTCCCACTAACTCCAAGACTCCTCTTGGCATTCGGTTTTGCTTCGGGTTCTTTACGGGTCTTGTATCAAAAATATTTAACAAGTAAACATAATAAATACAAAAACCTATCTATTACAACTTTGAACCACAAAACGGGCCAAAACCATAAACTAATCTATTACAACTTTGAGCCACAAACTAGGCCAAAACCATAGACAAAACCAAACATAAACACAACCACAAGGTCGAGCCCGATTTACATATTCAACATAACCAAAGGATTATAGAGGCAAGTTTTTGGTCAATCAAATATTAACAATTAAATATGACTAAAAAATATATATTGCCTAAACTAAAATAAATCAAAACTTTAGACTTTTAAAGTTTATGATTTATTATTCCGGTGAAAAATAAAGACCGGTTTCGGTTTGCATGTGGTGAGCATCAGCTCTGATACACTGAAGGATATCCGTGATATAATTTTACTTTTATTTTATGAACCCGGTTCATATAGGTACATATTTATTTTGTTACAAGGATTAGTCAAAACACTTTTGACAAGTATGCATTATATATTATATATTTATGTTAGTTAAAATAAATCTTTAACTAGTGAACAATATGTATGTGTACATATTTAAAAAGGAAGCGTATGTCACAAAATGACATGAACATTTTATACCAAGGAGCATCCGTAATGGAACAGGGTCACCGACATGCAAACAGAAATATAAACGCAAACCATAGGGGGTTTTAGATATACCTTCGGTTAGTAATAAACCGGTTAAACACCGAGGTTCAACGAACAAGTGCTAGTTAACGAACTTGCGAAACACGGGAACGGGTCGGGAAGCGGCGGAGGTGGCCGCGGTTCTGGCGGCGGCGGCCGGTTCTGGCGGCCGGCGGCAGTGGCGGCGGTTCCGACCGGTTTTGTTGTGGGTGTTATGAGAGAATTTTGGTTCAAGTTCTTGCAACAACAACCTCAAAACAAGACCCCAACACTCCCTTTTATAGGGCATGAACATCTTTGCATGTCTGCCAAGTGGCGACCATGCAAAATGCATGTGATACCATGGCTAAGATTCTCGGTGCACGACAAGTGGCGATGCAAGATTTTGATTCTAAATTTTTAATAAGGTTGTAATTTTTTTGTATAAACGATTGTCTACGTACCTTTTGTTTTAACTGGAAAAAATTATATATGCTTGTCTTTTGTAAAACTTTAGAAATAAAATAGAAAATAATAGGAGTGTGAATGTTTTTTTTTTTTTTTTTTTTGGTATGCCTATATATGGAAGGATGTCTTTTTTATACATTATCTCTTCAGACGGTGGTTCCTTAAAATGAAATGTGGCTTTGGACGGTTCCTTTAACTGAAAGCAATGGCAACAAACAAGAGGTGGTGGTTTGGTTTTTAAGATATTCAAGTAATCTGATCTTTATATTACTTTTGGGTTATTGATTTTTAAATTTAAAATTGAAACAATTGTTAAAAATTAAAAAGTGTATTTATATGAATTTTTTATTAATAAAATTCAATCGAAACTTCGATGATGCCATGTGACATTTTTTATAGTTGAGTGAATTTTACCATTCATATATTTTAACGATGGTTTTTACACACGTGTAATGTTTTTGTGAGTGTGAGCCACCATGTGCCACATCAGTCCTATGCCCACAGAACATCGTGTCTTGGTTCTATGAGTGGAGCGTGAGGAGTCCTCAGTTGATAAAATTACAATATCAACTGGGTTTGATGGGTCCATCACTGCCTGATTACAAGGCTTCGCTTTTCTTTCACATTTACATGATTACTACCGATGGACTTATAAATCTCAAAAGTTATGTTTTTTACGGTGTAGATACATTCTTCTATTTAAAATAATACTGGAAAATAAAACTCTTTTTAGTTTTTGTAGGTTTTGGTTATCCTCACAAATGAGAATATTATCCTCACAAATGAGAACATTACTCTTTCTAAGGTTACACGGTGTGGACATGGACAATCGGCGAGCTTGCCTCTTCACGCGTGTACACCGGCCCGCCAATGGCGTGGAGGGTTACATTAGGGCTTGAGGCGGTAAGTTTTACATCGGCGTGGAGGCATTATGTGGTTTGATGTGCCTTGTTTTTAAGGCCGTGGGTTGTAGCCGTTGTTTGCCAACGTAAATTTAAAGAAAAAAAGTTACCTTCAAAAATAACTTACCCATCTCCTGTATAAACAAACTCAATCTGTCATTTTTTTTACAAACTCTCCCATCAACTTATCTGATTTCTTCTCAACTTTTACAATTCCACGTCAAAAAAATCCCAAGCAAATGGCAACGATTCCATGGACCGAAGAAGAAGACATCACGTTTTGTGAATTGTGGGTTGAAGCGCTAACCCACTACACACCTCATAATCGCTTGAGTGATCCGTTTTTGGAGAGAATTTTCCAACAATTTTGCATTCATAGGGGTGATACCACCTGAACCGTTGATGCACTTTATTCTCGTTTCAGGACTATCTGTTTGGATAGTGAAAGATTTGATACGGTGCACAACGCGGTGGAAAACAAGGGTGACGACCTTGCGAAAGACGACATCATACAAGTCGCCCTCATCAACTACAGGCACGCCTACAACCATGACTTCAAACACGTTTCGACGTGACAGATAATTATATTTTTTTCATCTAATTATGTTTAGGTTTAACGTTTTATTTTAATTATGTAATTTTTTTTAGTTTTTTTCATGTGTTTTTTAGGTTTATTTTTTAGTTATGTGATGTTTTTATTTTTAAATCATGTAATGTTTTATTATTAATGTCATTTGTTTAGCTAGTATTAATTTTTTTTAAATTAAATACATTTTAATATAATTTTGAATAATTAATTAATAATAATATTTGGGTGCCATGTGCGAATAACGAAACTCTTTCACTCCCCGTCCCACTCCTCCGTTTTTGCACCACGCCACTTTTCTGACACGTGCGGACACGCCGTCCACATGTCACATAACGCCATATTTTCAGCCCCCCCCCCCCCCCACCCACACACACCGTACAGTCTAAGGTGAAGGGGGCACTCTCCTAGCAACTCACAAATACCAACACCACCATCTAATAGGATTGTGTCATCTCATTTAACACAATACAACCTAATTCAACCCAAATGGGAGGGAACACTTTCTGAGTACACCTCCAACATGTTTGCAAAAGTCGTCAGGCGCTCTCTAGTCGGATTTGAGAGTACTCTGGAGTAATCGGGAAGTACTCGGTCTAAGCGGAGATTACTCGGGAGTAATCAGCCTAGGAGAACAATACTCGAGCCTCGGAAGTCTACCTTTTACCGAGTACTCGGAGCCTAGGCGGGACTTTTACAACCATGCCTGCAAGTACCCACACCTACCATTCTTAAAAAATTCCTTGAAAATATGCTACGCGTCCTGAGTTGTATAAGTCGCCTCCCATACTCGAAGGGGTTGCGGCATTGACAACCAACACGTGTTTATCTCATTTGCTTTTAATACTTTTGGTTTTCTGGCGTCAGAGGCTGTGGACCTACTTAGTCGATTTCAAAGGATCATGCATAGTGATGTTATGACCCCATGATCTACGTAGTTTTTAAAAGACTTTGCTATTAAAAATGGGTAGCGGCGTAATTTATTGCCGTTTACCATCTTTCTCAATTTAAATTAATAATTATTGTTAATAAAAGTAAAAGAGGATTTTCTTTTCAGTTATATTCGACTCAATTACAGTATTATTTAACTTATATATATGATACCTATTTTAATCACCAGTCCGGTTGGTAATTTGGTTGCGCAATGTTTGGTTTATTTAACTTTCTTACATATTTAGTCTGATAAAAAAATAATAAATTTGGGTGAAACTGATAAATCTTAATAAATTAATATCAATTTGAGTGATATAAAATTTATTTAAGTGTAAAGCTTGTTGGATAGTAGATTGATTGAGTGATTGATAAAGAGCACAATCAACATATTTATTCGTGCAACAAAAAAAATCAACCGTAGCTAGAACATATTTAAATGTTAGCTCCATTTCTAGGCATATTTATACCACTTTCAACATCCGACTTTTTCCTCATAGACTCATATCATGCCTTATTATCATATACTGATCATATATGTATTTCATTATTTAGCGGAACACTTAGTTTTGGTGAAATACTTTGAATCGTCTATTTATTTCTATAGGTACACAACAATAACAGGGGATAAGAATAAGATTGGAAATGTTCATTTATTATGCACGTTAATACAAGTTTAAAAAATGGACTTGATGATTATTATTGTTTGAATATAAATAAATCAAAGGTGGTATCAATACAAATACATGAGGAATTAAAATGCATTTATAAGCAGGGGCGGAACTTAGAGTGATAGAAGGGGTAATCTCTGTTGTCCTTGACATCTGACGGTAGTATAGATTTTGAAAAAAAAATGACGTTTTGTTTTTATTTCGTTACCTTTTTTATTGAAACGTTACCCCATATGGATTTTCTATATCGACAACGTTCAAAAAGAAATTAAAATGCTCAAATTCATAAGGAAATTAATGTACTCAAATTGAGAAGGCAAAATGGAGAAGTGGGCTGAATTAAATGGGTACTGTTTTGGGCTTACCAACACAAAACCGATGAAAAACAGTTTAATTAAAGTTATGGGCTAAGAAAATTAAAAAAAGTTTAAGTGGGCTAATTATTTGACCACGGTCGGTGGAGAACCAAAACAACAAACAAAAAGGCTAAATTCGTTTTTTTAGAGTTAATTACTGTTTTCGTCCCTGTGGTTTGTCAAAAATCACTATTTCAGTCCATTAGTTTAAAAATTGCGATTTCAGTCCCTGTGGTTTCACTTTCGTATCTATTTCAGTCCATGTGGTTTCACTTTCGTAACCACTTCAATCCATTTATTCTGTAAGTACAAGGACCGAAATGGTTGCAAGGTGGATTGAAATGGTTACGAAAGTGAAACTACAGGGACTGAAATCGTAATTTTTAAACTAATGGACTGAAATAGTGATTTTTGACAAACCACAGGGACGAAAACAGTAATTAACTCTTTTTTTAATACCAACTAGGACATGTTGAATAAATAAATATTATCGTAAACAAATAGTTTAAAGAAATATAATATCGATAATTTGTTGCTTATAATTATTATGAGATTGATAAATAAATAAATAAGCAGATTACTATGTTGTTACTAATATTTAAGTGAGTGATACGTAACATTCTTTGAAAACTCGTATATTACAAGGTTGAACATCAAAAAAAGAAAAATAAGAATTATAAAGTTTTTAAATTAATTATTATACGTGCATTACAAACCCGTGTATTACACAGGTTGGCATTATCTGGAATCGTGAATTAGTTAATTATTAAAAACGGTAAATTTCTTTAATTAATTATTAAAAACCTAACCTTTTTAGTTGTAATATATCACGAACCCATTGCACTGTATTAGAATTAACAACATATTTCAATTAAATATATCCATTGCTCACTGTGTTATATTTGTACGTTAATATTTGTGGGTAAATATATTATAAATATGTAAATTAACTTCCGGGTACCACACAAACCTTTGTAATGATTTGTAACTAATTAAACATTTTTAATTAATTAATTATTTGAAATAATTTATTAATTAATTTTATTATTATTGATAAAGATAAGTGATATTTATGTATTAATTAACTGTTAAAAAGTTAAAAAAAATATAAATATTTTTTAAAATTGAAATCCTTTATTAGAATTTAGAAGAATAGATTTTGATTTATAGATATAGATAGATGTAAATATAGATAAACCTAAATATAAATAGATATTAATATTTTATTCAGATAACGATATAATAATTAACTTTAATTAATAACAATTATCCATTATTAAGTAGAAGGTAAATCTTTAATTAAAAATTAAGTAGAAGATAAAGGCAGAAAAAATCGGTATAATATCGGGTTTGTGTTTTTATTATTTTTTTATTTAGTTCTGGCACTACTGTAAATATTTTATGTTTTATACATATATCAATCTGCCGCAATCTCAGAGAATTCTACAAGTTACCAACTTACCATTAAATTACATACCTTAGAATTTAGATCTTCTCGTGCAAGTAAATGTAACTTTTACATTCACCAACATTAAATAAACAAATAAACACCCACCCAATAAAGTGGAAATGAAAAAAAAAATTGTGTGTGTGAATATCGCTTCAAACGAGTAGTTAATGTCGCATTTAAACTTCTACTTATGTGTGCATATAAATACATTAAATTATTTTAAACTTGGATCACTTTATTGAAGTTAATATATTTATTTTCGTTTCTTAGAGATGCGGTATATTAAAATTTTAAACTTGGATCACTTTATTGAAGTTAATATACTTTTTTATACTTTCTTAGGAGGGCAGGCGGGGGCACCTACTGTGATGGACTTCATCACGCATGGGTTCCCGTTATACATCACCGCCGGTCCTCCTGACAACGCGTGGTGGATATAACTCGTCATCCACACAATACGTTTTCAATTCAAATTTCGAACTTCGCTTGCTTCTTGACCGTTGATGATGATGGTTTTTTATAAAAAAATAACCATCACTGTGATGGGCACCCTAGATAAATCCATCACTTGTGATGGAATTTGGCTCCAATTACTGGTGTATGGTGATTGGATGTTGTGAGTGATGAAATTTCATCACTAGCAAGGCGCCACCCCTTAGAGATGTGGTATTTTGGAGTTTTAAATAACAAGTTGCTCGAATGTTTTTCTTGTTATTTGAATAAATAAAAACATTGGAAGATTAGTGTTAGGCCAAAATTGGTTGATTGGTTTCCATGTGAGTTGATCTTCGTCAACATTCAAAGCCAAGCCGTCAAATGCCAGTGGATATGATGGAGACCAAGAATCAAATCCTTTTAAATTTCTTTATATAGTTTAGAATTTTGGTTTTGCGATTTTAATAATCAGAAATTAATTAACGATAATATACTATAAAAAACATGTGAATTGGTTTAATCATTATAAGTTGGAATTAGGTTTAGTAATAAGTAGTCTCATTAAACCAAAAAAAAAAAGAAGATTAAACGAAACGGAACCCATACCTCAGCGTCAAACCAACTCTATTGGATTTTGTTTTGTGAAATATCCTGAAATAAAGTTATATAACACGTACATGTGGCAATAGCTTAATTGAAAGAGTATTATTAATTTAGTTGTTAATTGTTATTGTTAATAATATAGTTAGTGGTATGTTGTGTATTCGGTGTGTATTACAATTTCTTAAGGTTAATAACATAAAATGAAAACTGGTTAAAAAATATGATGTGACGTAATACGATGGTTTTATGATGTGATAGAATAAATTTTTCTTTTTCAAAAAAAGTTATTGTTTACTAGTTTATTCGGTTAACTTTGTATAAAACTATAACTATTTAAGAGTCTGATACAAGAAGACAAGTTTAATTCTTTTTATATTATTATACAATTTAGCATATTGATTTTTTTTGGAACGACGATTTCTTGTATTAGACTACCGCACCTATAAAATTGAAGAAATCCGTTGTCCCACTCCGGCCAGACTTGATTTAACATGTGATGATAACTAAAAGAGTATAAAATGAACACACACATTAATGAATTATAAATGTCATTAAACTCATCTTGTAGAAATAACTATATGGATGCAATTGAATACATTACCATTGAACAAATATGCATTTAGTTTAGTTATTGGATATTTGGATGTATTAGAGTAAATTTTATATTTATTCTTGTGTAAAAAAAAATCTAGTTGTTATGTTGCATACACACTTAAATATTGATGCACTTATATAGTTACATAACACCCCACCAATTATCTATCTATTAATAAACCAACCTTGTGAATAGTAAAGAGGCATCCTGGTAATTTCATTCTACACTATCGTCACTTTTTCATCCTCTCCAATCTAATTTCTTCTGAGAAACCCTTAAACAAACCCATCATCACCGTCCACCATCTAAATCTCCGGCACCACGAAATCCGGCCATCGGACACCTCCCCACACTCCTTTAACCCTTTCCCCCACAACAATGTGGTGGCTCTAGGGTTTTCTGGTGGTCTCCATCTGATTCCGGCAAAGATTGTAAGAACCCGAATCTTAGTTTTTTCCGGTGAACTTGTTGTGTTATACTATATTACTAACAGTTTACAACTAATTAATAGTGTAGTATTGCGTTTCATGTTTTCTTAATTATAAGCTGTTAACTTTTCATATTTAAAAAAAAAACAATATATTAGTGAGACACTTTTATAAAGTTAGATGTCAGATTAAAACTTTGCATATTATATATTTAAAAAAAAAATACAATAAGTGTTGTTATTTCTTTTGAAAGGGAGAATCTCTGGTGCCATGTGATACCCAGCTTGGACCTCTTATTTGTGTTTAGTGACTTAGAGCAAGTTTAGTTAGACTGACTGCAAGATTAACCTAAGTTTCATAAAGACCCTTGAGTTTGTAATATAGCAAACAAATTTTCCTTTCTAAAACGACCCTTCAGGTTCGTATCAAGGACCTTGAGTCTTTCCCAAGGGCCAAATCCTGGATAAAGCCAGTAAAAAAAAGTTTTAGAAATATTTATTGCTTTTAATAGTTTGTTTAGTATTGTACTAATGTTGTCATTGAAAGGTATCTCACATTGTTTGAGAAATTCTTCATGTAACCCTCTCTCATTGGAAACATAGGTGTGTACATGAATTGGACTATATGAACTGAGTTTTGTTCTTGTTCATACATTTAACTTTAGCTAAATAAGCAAACGAATACTTAACCTAGAGGAATGTCTTGTTGGGGAAAAAATGGTAAATGCACGGTACCCTGACCGCGGGAGGGTTCTCTCTCCCCAAGCTAGCTTAGCCTCATAGCTGCCGGCGGTTACTACCCAGCAGGATTATTCGGGCCGAGCTGGACTCGAACCCGCGTCCTCCCGTTTGGAATGGGTGAGGCTGGCCACTGGGCTGACATCCCGTGGTTTAGAGGAATGTCTTGTTCATATTCATTTGTTAAGAAAATGAACATGTTCATTTTAACTTATTCATTCGTTAGTTTTCTAAACAAACATACACAAACATAAACGGCCACAAAAGAGTATAGAAAAATTTAGAACGGACATAAACAAAAACTGACGGACACCAATTTGAAGTAAACAGAAATATCTGAATTAAAGTCTAAATATCATGCGTCATAGTCATTAGATGATTCAAAGATCACAAATGGATTGTTGGTTCTTGGATTGATGGTTCTTAAATCTAAAATGGATTGGGGTGATGGTTTTAAAATGGGTTGGACTCAAGTTCTTTGACTGAATATGTAAACAAACATAAACAAAGCTTCATGTATGAACACAAACGAAAGTAAATGAACAATCAATCCATACTGGTTTTTAAGTTTTCAAAATCGATCAATTTTGGTTACAAACTATTCAGTTATCTTGGTTGCTAGGCTTGTTGTGGACGTCATTTGATGTACAACTCAACTGTGTCATCGCCCATAAACCTTACAAAATTTTCAATTTTCTATCTGAAATCATAAGTGGATTTAGAAAATAAAGGAAATTTGATTAAATGTATTCATGAGTAATCATATTTTGTATCTTATCTCGTTGTAGAGCATTACGTGATTTCTCTAATTTGTCTAGGATTGTTACGATTGATCCACGACCTATCAATAATAATAACCATAGACATTGAAGTTATTTCTTTCACAATTCTTGGTCTTAATATATTGCCTATACTTGATGCACCTCCCACCGTGAGATAGACTTGGTCTTGATGTTGTGGTTTGGTCAAATTTTGGCGTATGGTCGATCTGTGGCATGATCTATTAACCATTCATTTCATCTGTGATGTAGTGTGATTCATTGAGTAATGAGGGGCATTTCTTATGAACACATAGATATATTATGGTAGTAGTTGACTTGCATGTTGTTAATTTTTTAGCATCATCAAAACATATAATTAATACTATGCATGTATACACCAACATGATGTACCTTACTAGTGAGAAGATTGTAAAGGTGATACATGAGAAGCAAAGATGTGTCCATTACCTTGTTAGTGCAAGTATTGTACATTGAAGACCTCTATCGTTTTTGGAGAGTATTTTAGTTAAGACAAACTATTGATTAAAGATCAATGGGTGGACCTACATGAAGTATTGTAGATTTGTGATTTCTATTGTTTTTAGGTTTGATACTAATCACTATTCACTAATAAAGGTTGTAATACACATATACGAACATCTCACTAATACGGTAGTGAGTATCTCTCTACATCTCACTAACATGATAATGATCACCACTTCACTTCTCACTAAAATATGATCATTACCTTGTTAGCGAAAGTATGTTCATGTGGTGATATCCTTATCTTATCTTCCAATCAATTTATTAGCATTCACTTGAGATTTACGAAAATTAGAAGCATTCATCCACCCTCCGCGTGTCTTACAAACCTCATTTCCTGTCATTGATTGATTTCTTCCAACAAATTTGGTGAAGAAATCCCGCACAAGCATCATCAAATCACTTGCTCCGTAATCGCTTCATAAGAACCAGGGCCGGCCTTGAGAATTCATATACCCTGTTCGAGCTTGAAAAATCGTGCCCTTAGGCTTTAACGAAATATATAATAAAGGTCTAAACCTAATGTCAATAAGCTAATAACTAATTCAAACCATAAGAATAGTTTTGTAAGTGGTCCTCCCGCCTACCAGGGCCACCCATGATAAGAACACACATTTACAATAGAGCTTGAAGCCTTGAAGGCTAGTGTCTAGTAAAAATGTTTATTTCCTAAGTGGTAAAGGGTTTTAGTATGACAATACACATATGGGTTGATATAGATGTAAAGAGTGTATACTCTGTGAGTTATACGTTAATTTCAAAACTCTGGTCTAAAATTCTTGACCAAGACAAAAATGGAATCAAGAATTAAATTACCTTGATGTCCCTCGTTAAAATACATAATTTTCTCAATGCCACTTAATTTTGACTCATCTGTTTTCCATCCAATTATTCATTCCACTTGACCAAATTTTCTATTAGTCAACTTACATCACTTTTATACAATTCTAGTATAGAATTAATACAACCCCACCATAATTCCACTTTTTATATCCATCACTTAAATTAGAATATATATATATATCGAAAATCCAATTTGACTTTTAATTCACTCGAAATATGTCATTTTAAGTTATTTATTATTGATGAATTATTCAAATTGCTTGATATAACAAGGTTGGTTTCTGGTTGGAAGGTTACATTTGTTGGGATTTTTGATGTGTGAATGAAAGTCTCATGCGGTAAATATACTTGTCCTATATTGGTGTGGAGACAAAATAGGAAGTTGTTTATAAGGTAAATGTTTTTCCTAAATGATATAACTTTATGACATGTTTTACCATAAACCCTACGCGCGAGCGCGCAGGGGGGTGCAAAATTTGGGACCGGATTTAGTCGAACTAATGTGCGCCCGCACGTCCTGCGGATACGAATGCGAGGCCAGAAGCTGTTATAATCTGTGCCTATAAAACCCAATGGAGACAACCAGTTTCGAACACCACAACAATCTCTCATCTCTTCTCTCTCGAACTCTGCAGCATCACCTCCTGTTTCATTTCAGGCAAGTGTGCAAGTCCAGCAGTGCGCTGCTTCGAACCGGCGTACCCTGGGAACATACGACGAATCTGTTTAAGGGAATTATGTCAAACACAAGCCCGGTTCACGCTAACGAGTCTTCTTCTTTCTGTTTAGTTTGATTCTCTTTGCAGTTATATCGTTTCTGTTTCGCATTCTGTCTTCAGAACAGTAGCAGTTTATTCTAACAAACTTAAACAGATTATCTTACTAATTGTTCCTGTGTTATGTTTCGTTTCAGAATGGAAACACTTGCTGTCACCACTGCTGTTTCTACAGTCCTGACTACTGTCCTGACTTCCGCTGTTGCTGTTACGACCGGTCTGGTTGCACTGCTGCCTAACACAGTAACACATGCTGAAAAGCCAGAGAACTTCAATGGTGTGAATTTCAAACAGTGGCAGCAAAAGATGTTCTTTTATCTGACCACGCTGAATCTGACAAGGTTCTTGACTGAACCCAAACCCCATCTTGAGGAAGGGGACATGGATGCTCAATCTGTGAGCGCTATGCATGCTTTGGAGCATTCGGATTTCTTGTGCCGAAACTTCATGTTGAATGGTCTGGTGGATACACTATACAATGTGTATAGTAAAGCCAAGACTACCAAAGAACTTTGGGAATCTTTGGATCGGAAGTATAAAACTGAAGATGCGGGCACCAAGAAATTCGTGGTAGCTAAGTTCTTGGACTTTAAAATGATAGACTCTAAAACTGTCATGAGTCAAGTCCAAGAACTACAAATTATTCTTCATGATATTCATGCCGAAGGAATGGTGCTTAGCGAGACATTCCAAGTTGCGGCGATGATCGAGAAGCTACCACCAAGTTGGGTTGATTTCAAGAACTATCTCAAGCACAAGCGAAAAGAGATGACCATTGAAGATCTTATTGTTCGTCTTCGTATTGAAGAAGATAACAAAGTGGCCTTGAAAAAGATTGATGGTCCTGAAACAGTGAAGGCCAATTTGTTGAACATGGCCAATCTTCAAAGGGAAGAAACAAAGACAGTGGAAAAGGTATAAAGAAGAGTCATGGGAAACGCCCCAACCTTGGCCCGAAAGGGGCGTTGGGAAAAAGAAGTTTCTGGGAACTTGTTATAATTGTCAGAAACAAGGCCACAAGGCCAGTGAATGTAAGCTTCCCAAGAAAGAAACTGCTCGACAAGTGAACATGGTTCATGAAGTCGACAACCTTGTTGCCATGGTCACGGATCTTTCGATTCTGGTGACCGAAGTTAATTTGGCCGGGCAAAATAACAAGGATTGGTGGGTCGATACGGGGCTACCCGTCATGTATGTTCTGACAAAAGCCTTTTCAACACCTTCAAGGAGGTGACTAGTGGCGAAAAGGTTTTTATGGGAAACTCCGCCACGACAGAGATTAAAGGCGAGGGTAACGTGATTTTGAAGATGACTTCTGGAAAAGAACTCACATTGACCAATGTGTTGTATGTTCCAGAAATCCGTAAGAAACTTGTGTCGGGGTGGCAGTTGAACAAGTTTGGGTTCAAAATGGTGATTGAGTCGGATAAGGTCGTGTTGACCAAAAATGATGTGTATGTTGGTAAGGGCTATGCCCTCAATGGAATGTTCAAACTCAATGTAATGGTTGTGAACGCAATGAATGAAAACGCTACTAGTTCTACTTACTTGATTGGGTCTTCTAATCTATGGAATGGTAGACTAGGTCATGGCCCAACATTCGATATCGACTCAATTAATAAATGTGAAACATGCGTAGAAGCAAAACAAACGAAAACGTCATTCAAAAAGAGGTCGAGCGAATCACCAAACCCCTCGAGATGGTCCATACTGATGTATGTGATCTAAAAGCAATTCCTACTTGTGGTGGGAACAAGTACTTCATCACGTTTATTGATGATAGTACAAGGTCTTGCTACGTGTACTTACTTAAAAGTAAGGACGAGGCGATTGACAAGTTCATCTTGTTCAAAGCCGAAGTTGAGAATCAACTAAATCGGAAAATCAAAATCGTAAGGAGCGACCAAGGAGGTGAATATGTTTCACCTTTCATTGATGTGTGTGTAAAAAATGGAATCATACATGAACTCACGGCTCCTTACTCCCCTCAGTCAAATGGCATAGCGGAACAGAAAAATCGCACATTGAAAGAAATGATGAATGCCATGATGATAAGTTCTGGTGTAAACCAAAACATGTGGGGAAGCAATCTTATCAGCGAATTATGTGTTGAATGTAACACCCCTGCCCCTCGTTATCACCAATATTGTCCGTTTTGCCCGCTAAGAGCTCACGGATTTGTTTTTGGTTACCCCGGTGGAGACTTCCCAGGAGGTCACCCATCCTGGTACTACTCCCACCTGAGCACGCTTAACTGTGGAGTTCTCCTCTCATCCACTAGCATTAAGCCCAAAACGCGTTGGTGATTTTAGAGGTAGGGCATTACTTATGAACCAGGAATCTCTCCTGTCCACGGACGATGTTGGGAGGTATGCCATTAGGTGTTATAATCACCCCCCTAAGGGACTCATCGTCCTCGATGAGGTTTTGCCCCAGCATGTAGGAGGTTGTCATTATCCTCGATGAGGTTTTTTGCCCCACATTTGGGAGGTTGCCATTAGGTGTTACAATCACCCCCCCTAAGGGACTCATCGTCCTCGATGAGGTTTTGCCCCAACATCCCGAACGGCACAGGAGTGGCTCTGATACCACTCTGTCACACCCCGACTCGCAGCGGAAAAGGTGATCGGGCATGATCGGGTTATCATCAAAGCTCATGACATTTATTATAACGTTTCATATTTATTATTACAATTTAAAGGGAAACATACAATCATAATTACATCATGTTCTACACATCTTCCTAGACTTCATTATTTTCTTCTAAGTCATTTTTTATGTTTTCCTTGCTTCATCCTGTTCACCTGTATCATGTGTAAAAATGGTTTTTGGATCAACAAAAAGTTGGCGAGTGAATCCTATGAAAAACATTTGAACAAGTTTATTGAATTGATTATAAAATAAAGTGCACAACCACATATGAGTAAATATAGATGTAAACTTATTCACAAATCACTTAATATTAAATAATGCACGCAAATACAATAATAGATTGTTTTGAGGCACGCGTTGCTCAACTCGTCTCTCACGAGGAACTGATGGGCCTAATGAATGAGTTTTGAGGCACGCGTTGTTCTACGAACTGATGGCCTAATGAATGATTTGCATACAACTAGACAATATGTAAAACATAAACTACAAACAATATTACATTCTAAGTTCAGATCATAATATGGTATAGCACGAGTTTAAATAAACGAGTTAATTTTAGTGACACATGATACACCCCAAACCGTGTAATTAAAAAGGGGAGTTGTAAGATTCACTCACATTGGGTGCGTTCGGTTGATGATGTTGAATGCGCGCGAAGTTTGATTTAACCACGAGTGAAACTAACCTAGATAATAACATAATGGTTCGGTAAATAAGCGGATTTTATTAATCAATTTTAGTAGGATTATTGGATATATTTTTGTGAGTTTAAGGCTATTTTCTAATTTTAAAAACGTTATTTTAAAGTATTTTTAATTGATTTTTAAATAAAATAAATAATAAAAATAATAAAAATATGTTGACTTTTTGATCGTTGACTTGTTGACCGTTGACTTGTTGACCGGTTTTATTGTATATATGTATGCGCCGGGCAGGACTCGAACCCGAGACCTCCCGTTCGCGTGCACGCAGCTCTACCAACTGAGCTACGTGTCTAACCCGAAATATTTCTGTTTTTAATTATATTTATATACTAATTGAATTAATCCGAAAATCATTTATTTTAAAAACGATTTTAATGTATTGCTCGGTGCTCTCCACAGGTCTCGAACCCGGGACCTGTGGGTTAGTTTGACACACAGTCCACCGCTGGACTGTGTGTCTAACTTGGTAAATAATCTGGTTTTTATTATACTTATATACAAACTAGATAATTCATTTCTGTCCTTATATAAAAAGTTTGATAATTGCCAGAACCGGTGCGGTAGTCTGGACTCGAACCCGCGACGTATGATTTAAACGCGCACACAGTCCACCACTGGACTGTGTGTCTATCTTGGTTATTATTCCGGTTTTCATTAAACTTAAAATCTATTTGCGAGTGTATCTGGTTCAGTTTTAAAAAAAAGGAACATTTTTATTAAGGCGAGTGTGCGTGTGACAAGAATCGAACTCCGGACGTATGCGTGTTTATTTGCACACAGTCCACCGCTGGACTGTGTGTCTAACCCGAGATATAACTTGATTTAAATTAAACATATATAATACCGAAAACTTCATCTTCTTCGTTAAGCTTAACCCAGAACCAATGTCCGACTGGTTCGACGATTTAATCAAGTTCTTTAGTGTGTTGTGATTAATTACATATGAGATTAATAAAAAGAATGAGAGAGATTAGGTATAAGATATACCGACAGAGATCCCCTGTTTCGCCGGGGAGTTTCCGATTACAGCAGGTTATTCCGGCGGCGTGTATCTTGCGGCAGAGTGTCTTCAGGAAGCTTGAGGTGAGTGTGGGTGGCTTCGGAATGAGCTCTAGATGTTCTGTTTTTAGAGTAAGACACAGAGGTGAAGGGGTTCGGTTTTCCGGCGAGTTGCAGAAAGTTTCCGGCGAGTGAAATTACGTCGAGAATGGGTGTGATTGTGAGCGAAAAGGCTATCAGAGGTTAGAGGGTGCATTTATAGGAAAGAATCGACATGCATGTGGTCTGATTTCAGTCTTGATTCGTCGGTCAATAATTTTTCCGGCGGTTATGACCAAAGTCGCGGACTGGACATCGGTTACAACCGATGTTAAGGTTAATGCTTCGGTTAAATCAGAAGAAACCATCCAATCTCGGCGAAATCGTCGGGATTTCCGACGACTGCGATTGGGCGCGTTAGTTTGAATTATAGATTTATGTTATGTATTAATTGTTTCAATATGAACACAAACAACACAAGTGGCAGAGTGGTTGAGCGTGTGGTAGTTAAGACTTGGCTTATAACTGGTTGACCCGGGTTCGAAACCCGGCTTCAGCCTTTTATTTTTATTTCATTATTTTTAATACTTTTTCAAATGTAACTTTTATATTCTAATATATTTATTAATTATGTATCGTTTAAAATTAATTTGGGCATTAAATACGCAACGAAATTTTTAACTGATTGTTTGGTTAATAAACGGAGCGGGTTTTGTAAATCCGGTTTTTTACGGATGTTACATTGAACATGATACCAAATAAGAAAAAGGATGTATCGCCGTACGAATTATGGACGGGCAAGAAACCACCATATAAATACTTGAAAGTGTGGGGGTGCCTAGCTAAGGTGGTGGTCACACCACCAAAGCGGCTACTAATTGGACACAAAACAGTTGATTGTGTGTTTATTGGATATACTCGTCCTTATGGTACTTATCGTTTTCTTGTGTATGATTCTAAGAACCCTGGAATATGAAAAGGCACCATAATGGAATCTAAGGATGCATCATGGTTTGAACATGTGTTCCCTCGCTTAGATAAAAGTGAACCGAGTTCTTCTATACCGGTTGAGGAAAGTGTTCCTGAGCGTGAGGTTGAAAACGTGAACCTCGAGAACAATCTATGACTGAGGAAGTTGAAATCAGGAAAAGTAAACGGCAAAGGACTGAAAAATCCTTTGGCCCTGAGTTTCTTACCTATATGGTAGAAGATGAACCTCAAACGTACCAACAGGCGGTGCATTCCTCAGAAGGACCTCAGTGGAGGGAGGCAATCAAAAGTGAGATAGACTCTATCTTACAAAACCATACTTGGGAACTAGTGGATCTTCCTCAAGGATGTAAACCTCTAGGATATCGATGGATCTTCAAGAAGAAGATGAAGCCAGATGGAACCATCGATAAGTACAAGGCAAGGCTAGTCATCAAAGGATATAAGCAACGAGAAGGTTTAGATTACTTTGATACATATTCGCCATTTATGCGAATAACATCCATCAGGTTGGTGCTTGCCATTGCCGCCATTAGAAATTTGGAAGTTCACCAAATGGATGTGAAAATAGCTTTCCTGAATGGACATCTAGAGGAAGAAATCTATATGGAGCAACCCGAAGGCTTTACAGCTATTGAGCAAGAAAAGAAAATGTGTGAACTTGTAAAATCCTTGTATGGATTGAAACAAGCTCCAAAACAATGGCACCAAAAGTTTGATCATGTCATGCTTGATGCTGGGTTCAAAATCAATGAATGTGACAAGTGTGTGTATGTGAAGGACACATCTGATGGATATGTCATTTTGTGTCTATATGTAGATGATATGCTCATTGCTGGTAGTGATGAAAAAATCATAAAATCAACAAAGAACATGCTAAAGGCAAGATTTGACATGAAAGACATGGGTCTTGCAGATGTGATTTTAGGGGTCAAAATCACACGAACCCATAGTGGACTTGTTTTAAGTCAATCCCACTATGTGGACAAAATTCTTGAGAAGTTCAATGCAAATGACTCTAATGAAGCTAGAACTCCACTTGACACGAGTCAACATCTAGCCAAGAATAGAGGTGAACCTGTAAACCAGTTGGAATACTCAAGAATTATTGGTAGCTTGATGTATCTCATGAGTTGTACTAGACCCGACATAGCATATGCTGTGAGCAAACTAAGTAGATACACGAGCAATCCAAGTTCAATGCATTGGAACTGTATCACTCGGTTGCTTCGCTACTTAAGATATACTCGGGAATACATGTTGCATTATGAAAGATATCCTGCAGTTATAGAAGGACACTGCGATGCAAATTGGATATCTGGCACGAATGCTTCCAGAGCAACAAGTGGGTATGTATTCATACTTGGAGGTGCTGCTATATCATGGAAATCGTCAAAACAAACGGTTATTGCTAGATCCACGATGGAATCAGAGTTCATCGCTTTAGATAAAGCAGGTGAAGAGGCAGAGTGGCTACGTCAATTTGTTAAGGATATACCAAGATGGTCTAAGCCGGCATCGGCCATTTGTATACATTGTGATAGCCAATCGACACTTGGCTGAGCTCATAGCACAATGTATAATGGTAGGAACAGACATATCAGACGTAGACATAACACGATACGACAACTAATCTCTACAGGAATGATCATTGTTGACTACGTAAGGTCAAAGGATAATATCACGGATCCGCTAACAAAAGGCCTAAGTAAAGAGTTAGTACAGAAGTCGTCCATGGGAATGGGACTGAAGCCCTTGAAAATAAAAGTTCATATGATGGAAACCTAACTCAGTAGACTGGAGATCTCAAGAGCTGAGTTCAATAGGAAAACCTAATTGTATGAATTAGTGAGGTCACTGTGGGGGGATAACCCTACGTATATATGTAAGGAAGTGTACTGTAAAAGCTTAGTAAACTTCCTAGTCCATTCCTAAAAGTGACAAGTGTGAGGCTAAGCCTATGGCTTTTAATGATTCGACTAAAGTAATCATACATAGTGAATCACCTATGTGAGAGAGAAGTGGGGTCGCTTCGAAGGGTATTGTTGGGGCATAATACTTAATGGCTCTCGCAGAACCAGGCTCATGTTCATGACCATAACGAACATAACTATGAGGACTTGACTTTGTCAGGGAGAGTCTTGTGTAAAGTGTATTGTCGTCCACACAAACGGCAGACGAGTTCAAAGACATCAACGTCTACTCAGAGCCAGTGGGCTAAGTGTGCTTCATGAGCGAAGGTTCAAAGGGTAACACCTACCTGTCGTATGCAAAACTCAACTGCTGAAATATAATTGGGAATATGTAGTTTTTGAGATCGACCTCCATTCATGTGGGGGATTGTTGGGATTTTTGATGTGTGAATGAAAGTCTCATGTGGTAAACATACTTGTCCCACATTGGTGTGGAGACAAAATGGGAAGTTGTTTATAAGGTAAAGGTTTTTCCTAGATGATATAACTTTACGACATGTTTTACCATAAACCCTACGCGCGAGCGCGCAGGGGGTGCAAAATTTGGGACCAGATTTAGTCGAACTCGTGTGCGCCCGCACGTCCTGCGGACACGAATGCCGTTCCGAAAAACCCGGGCCCGCGTGTGGCGGTTTTTTGTACTCTTCACTCGAGACTGTAACGGTTGAACTTTTTATAATGGGTTTTTTTGGAACTGAAATCATTATTCAGTATTAATGAGAATTATCATTATTTTCGGTTATGTTAATCATCAGTTTCGAAACTGATGATTGTTAATTCTCTGCAGTAATGAGAGGCCAGAAGCTGTTATAATCTGTGCCTATAAAACCCAATGGAGACAACCAGTTTCGACACACCACAAC
Organism: Scalesia atractyloides; assembly: GCA_947069175.1. NCBI lineage: Eukaryota > Viridiplantae > Streptophyta > Magnoliopsida > Asterales > Asteraceae > Scalesia > Scalesia atractyloides. The sequence goes on from CAMTDV010000005.1 coordinate 5,713,768, forward strand.
AATCTCTCATCTCTTCTCTCTCGAACTCTGCAGCATCACCTCCTGTTTCGTTTCAGGCAAGTGTGCAAGTCCGGCAGTGCGCTGCTTCGAACCGGCGTACCCTGGGAACAGACGACGAATCTGTTTAAGGGAATTGTGTCAAACACAAGCCCGGTTCACGCTAACGATTCTTTTTCTTTCTGTTTGTTTATTCTCTTTGCAGTTATATCGTTTCTGTTTCGCATTCTGTCTTCAGAACAGTAGCAGTTTATTCTAACAACATTGAATCTGGAGGTGCTCAAACATAGAATGATACAAATAGAGTTAACTTTAAAGAAAATCATTGAAGTGAAGCGAACCATATCTGACTATGTATGGTTTCATTCTTAATTAAAGTTACTATAGTTGGAAATGAATCACTCTCCTTTATTTAGTCTCAAAACACTTCAACTTTTTGCTTTATATTTTCTAAGTTAAACGCACTTTAATTTAATTTTAAATTTTTTTTATAAGGAGTTTATACAAAAACTTGGTACGTTACTAATTATCAAATATCAATTTGATGTTATACGACAATATATAGGATTGATTTATTGGTATACGTCCTTATAGGACAGCGAACATGATGGTATATCCCCATATAGAGGTATAAAATCGTTTAAAGATGCTATATATCTATATATCATATGATTAATAGACTAATGTGATGGTTAGGAAGCAATTCCTATTTATAGCATCTGAATCTTATATACAAATAAAAAGCTAGACTACCTGTTGTAGGGCGCAATCGAGTGCTATATCAGTGGGGCACGAGTGCAGGGCATAGGAGGTTTCAAGGGCACAAGGGAAGGGCTGGTGAACGACAAGGGTGCCTCGATGGTGGTGTTGATTTGTTGAACATTTGATAGGGAAGCCCCATTGCTAGGAGGGCACACAATCTATCACAACACACCTTTTAGATGTGAAATATGAAAGTTCCACTAATCACATTTTTTTTCTTTGTATTTTTATATGAAATATGAAAGCTCCACCGCCTATTTAGCATCTGTATCACATAATTTTTTTTCTTCATATTTTTATATAAAATATAAAAACTATACTGTTTATTTAGCGGCTGCGCCATATAATTTATTTATATAGCAATTCTTTATAACCTACAATAACAACTTGGATGACCATTGCCATGCAGCTGCATGGCACCTGGCCATTGACAAGTTTTTTTAAATCTTTTAGTATGCGTTTTTTAGCCTTTACCATTCAATATTTAGTATTCGTGTCTACAACCCTTCAACTTTTTAAACACTTTATAATATTTTTTACGTGCTTATGTTTATGTATGCTTTGGTATAAATTAAAGCTGATTATGTTCTTTAAAAATAGGTACGCTTTGATATAATATGTTTTTTTGTTGCTTTTTCTTTACGTTTTCATATGATTTACGTTTTGGCAAAAAAATGTTTTACAACAGTTCGGGTCAAGTATAATATGTTTTCGTTAGACTGTGTAAATTTGAATTTACGTTTCGGCGCCACCGCAACGCGCGGTACCATTTTAACTTAAAAAACGTAATTTTTATCTTATTTTTATTTATGTGTCGGTATAAGTTCAGGGTTTTTTTTTTACGTTTTCAGTTGATCTACGTTTTGCATAAATTTTGTTTTACAACAAGTGGAGTCAAATATAATAGGTTTTCATTAAACTTTATAAATTTGACTTATTTTAAGTTTCGGCTCCACCGCAATGCGTGGTACCATTTTTAACTTAAAAAACATATTTTTTCCTTTTTTTTACATGTCGGTGTAAATTTAGGTTAGTGTTCGACATAAATTTCTTTAGCAAATAAGTGGGGCCATATATAATACGTTTCCGTGCTTATTTATATGTACATCTTCAGTTTATTTACGTTTTAACGTAACTTTTGTTCTAAAACTATTCAGGTCTTTACTGTATAAATCCAAGTTACTTTACATTTGAACCGCCGTAACACGCGAGAAAATTTACTAATTAGTGTTACATGTGTACAACTAAAGGGCTACTTAGTGTTACATGTGTACGACTATAGTGAAGAAAAAGGTGCAATAATAATTAATGAAAAAACATAACTAAAAACGGTATCTTTATGAAGTTGATTTGAATCCACGAACAGAATCAATTGATTTTAAGTTTTGTGAATTATTTTGTGACCGACCTCTTCACCCTTTCCACACCATTTCCCACTCTCTCTCTCTCTCTAGAACTCACCCCTCTTCTCCATTCTTCATCTTCTTCACCCCCTAACCAAAAACCTTCATATCTCCAAAATCACCCTCAATTCAAACCTGGGTTCGAATCTTTTTCCATGATCACAACCGTTAGGGTTTTCTAACTCATTTTCTTGAACAACAAAGATGAAGCGAACTAAACTAGACTTTTTCATGTCATTAAAGCACAAAAGATCGATTCAGTTTCTGATCTTTGTTGGGTTTTTGTATCTCATCATGGTGGGTTTAGAAGCTCCATTTGTATCCAAGATTTCCACCCAAGAAGATGATGAATCCAGTAGCTTTGTTACAGACAAATTCTCCACAAATTATGCTTTAGAAAGTGAACAAGAATTGCAAGAAAAAGAAGCCCCAATTCGCCCTCTAAACGTCCAACAAATCGTTGCTAAAACCCCCTTGAATTCGATCCGTTTTCGCCGAAAGTTTGAAGCTTTATCGGCTTTGAGTTTCGAAACCGATAGTTTGAATAGGGGGATTGAGAAGTCAGCAAAGGAAGCATTTTTGTTAGGGAAAAGTTTTGGGAGGAGATTGAATCTGGGAAAGTTAAGTTAGTGTCGGAAAACCGGATATCGAATGGGAACCGGAGCAGGGAGAATTGCCCGAATTCGATAACGTTAACCAGGTCGGTTTTTAGGGAAAAAGGAAGCATTATTGTGCTTCCTTGTGGGATGACATTGGGATCACATATCACACTTGTGGGGAGGCCTAGAGAGGCTCATCCTGAACAGGACCCGAAGATTTCGTTGCTGAAATCGGGGCAGTATTTGATGGTTTCGCAGTTTATGATGGAGTTGCAGGGTTTAAAGACTGTTGATGGAGAAGACCCACCAAGGATTTTGCATTTTAATCCGAGGTTGAAGGGGGATTGGAGCGGAAAGCCGGTGATCGAACAGAATACTTGTTATAGGATGCAGTGGGGATCGGCTCATCGGTGTGAAGGGTGGAAATCCCGAGCTGATGAAGAGACTGGTAAGTGCATATATTGGTATAATTTGATTGAACTTTGTATATTGTATATATTGTATGATTAGTTATTAGATAATAGTGTTAAGTACCGAAAACTAGAAGTTTCTTTAGTTAGTTTTATCAACCTTTAGCTGATTCTTTAGGGGTTTTGTAGTTGATGATCAGGTGAAATGTGAAAAATGGATACGCGATGATGATAACCATTCCGAGGAGTCAAAATCGAGCTGGGGTTGAATCGACTCATCGGTCGAACCAAGAAGGTGACTTTTGATTGGCCGTACCCTTTCGCAGAAGGGAAGCTGTTTGTCTTGACTCTTAATGCAGGATTGGAAGGTTATCATGTTCACGTCGATGGAAGACATATTACTTCGTTTCCTTATCGAACCGTAAGTAAATATATTGATAAACTTGAGTTTTTGACATGGAGAATACACTTTTACTTGAAGTTGGTAGGAAATAAATCAATAATTGAATTTGTTTTAGGGTTTTGCGTTGGAGGATGCGACGGGACTGGCGGTAAATGGAGACATTGACGTGAATGCTGTATTTGCAGCTTCGTTACCCTCAACACATCCAAGTTTTGCTCCTCAACGTCACCTGGAAATGTCGAAGAAGTGGCAGGCTTCGCCACTTCCAGACGGGCCAGTTGATATGTTTGTTGGTGTTCTTTCGGCTGGAAATCATTTTGCTGAACGGATGGCTGTCAGGAAGTCTTGGATGCAGCATAAACTTGTTAAATCTTCACGCGTTGTTGCTCGTTTCTTTGTTGCATTGGTTAGTAAAGAAACGTATAACATGTCCTGCAATATAGTATTTGATATCATTCATGTGGAGTCCAACTCGCATATCAAATTTTTATGAGTCTTTACTAATATTAAATCGAATGATTAGATAATAATAGGTTTTGACAATGTTATATTAAAGGCACTTAAACTTATTTTTTTACTAAAAAACAATTTATGTTTCTATTTGTGATTTTTTTACTAGTAGCTAAAATTAATTTTAGCTGCTAGTAAAATTTTTCATATATTCAAACTTTAATTTAGTTACAGTTAAAAAAAGTGTTGAATGCCTTTAATATAACATTGTTAAAACCTATTATTATTTAATCATTCGGTTCAATAATCGTTAAGACTCATGAAAATTTGATGTGTAGTAATAATAATTCTTGTTATTAATATAGATTCTGACCTTGCGCGTCCTTTTACAGCATGCAAGAAAGGAAGTGAACATCGAGTTAAAGAAAGAATCGGACTTCTTCGGCGACATTGTGATTGTGCCTTACATGGATAATTATGATCTTGTCGTATTAAAAACCGTTGCAATATGTGAATACGGGGTGAGTTATAAGTTCTTGTGGAAGAAAAAGACGATCTTGTTTATAAGCTAAGAAAATCATTCTGATTTTATTTATATCCAATTCAGGTTCGTACAGCAGCTGCTAAATACATCATGAAGTGTGATGATGACACATTTGTGAGAGTCGATGCTGTTCTTAACGAAGCAAAGAAAATAGGGGACGGTAAAAGCTTGTATGTCGGGAATATCAATTATTATCATAAACCGTTGCGTCATGGTAAATGGTCCGTAACATATGAGGTACTATAATCTTTTGAGACCACAATACTAAATCTTTTTAAGGTAACATATCAATCTGTGTACGGAACTTAAAATCTTTTAAACGTTGTCAGGAATGGCCTGAAGAAGATTATCCCCCTTACGCTAACGGTCCGGGCTACATATTATCATCAGATGTTGGGGACTTCATCGCAACAGAATTCGAGAAACGTCGGTTGAAGCTATTTAAAATGGAAGATGTGAGTATGGGAATGTGGGTAGAACAGTTTAACGCCACAAAGCCAGTGGAATACGTACACAGTTTGAAATTTTGTCAATTTGGTTGCATAGAAGATTACTATACGGCGCACTATCAATCTCCGAGGCAAATGCTATGTATGTGGAACAAGTTGCAACTTCACGGCCGCCCTCAATGCTGCAACATGAGATGACACCCGCTTGGTTTTTCATGATGATGATGATGACGAAAGTGTGGGCCGATCAAGAAAGGTCCGTTCGGGATTCTTTGATTCTTTAGTTTCTGATCCCCCCCTTCTTTCTTAGATGGGTGTTAAGTTTTGGTACAGCAGAATCTCGGTTCGGTTCGGTTCAAATTCGTATCATTTTGTGTTTGTTACCTAAGTTTTGCCCTTTGGTAGTTCAAATTTCAGAAAAAAAATCTTATGGATTTTCATTCTCTTTAGATTAGTTCTTGAACTTGTCTTTAACATGACAATTGTATTTGAATTGAAGGGAATTAGTTATGCAAGATTCTGAACCTTTTGTTGTTAAAAATGAAGTACTATTTTTAATTATATTTAAGCAAATTAATAGATTTTATCGGATGATCGAGTTAATAGAATTATGTCATCTCATTCTAACCATTTTCAACCCTTTCATCTTGAAAGAGATAGAAAGAGGTTGAAAATGGCACTTTCCCGCATTTCCCCTCATTTAGCAACAGGTTCATACGCGCGCATATGATTCCATGTCTCCATCTAGCTTGACTTGCATCGGTTTCCCGTGGAACCTTTGCCAAGCCGGGCTCTCATCTAGCAGACGCCTCGGGCACCCTTACCATTTGACTAAAAGTGGGAATAATCGTAAATTCTAAAAGCAAATGATCAAAACCACAAACACAGATGTCATACATATTTTCCGTTCATCCGTTTAACTCAATAAAACAATAAATATAAATAAAAGATACAGAAAATAAGATTTCAAAAGTTTGTATAACATGAACAAACTATAAGGTTAAGTGTGTTTTTTTTAATCTAATTTATAGCAATAGAAAACATAACGCTCTGAGGTTGCTGTAATTTGATGCATGTCACAACTGAATTTCATGATGTTGATTCAAGTGAATTTTATTTGGTTCAGAAAACTATAGGCCTCGTCAGAAAATCGACAAAACAAAGAATCGTCAACGATGGTCAGGAATGGTGACCAAAGATGGTTGCCGGAGAAGATGATGACCGGAGGTTGGGAACTGCTGGGTGGGTAACTAATATTCTTAAAATTTTCCAGAACCACTTGAAAGTAGGCCTCTTGTTATAGAAGATTATAGGCTTTCTTAATTTGTTTTCAATTTTAAGAACATTCAAATGAAATTTATAAATTAATTTCCCTGTATTTTCTCTCTAATATTACTTTCTTAGGGTAGTGTCTGAATATATGAAATACAAAGAGATAAGTAAACAAGTAAAAAATCAAATTGAACTATCAGCAAATGAAAAAAAAAAACATCCAGGAGGCAAGAATGATACTATAGCATAAGTCAAAAATTCAGAAACCTAAAACAACACTTGTCAATTAACATAAAATATGAGGCAACCAACTCAAAACCATAGCGTGCTCATGCTTCGTTAATAGGGTACTCAAAGACAACATCTTTACCGGAAAGCTTCCTGTACACTCCACTGAATGTCTCCAGCTGGTACTCGGTGTCATTGCGAGCCTTTGGGTCCAAGTAAACCTACACAACGTACAAACTTTCCGTCACAACAAAAGAATGACAAAAAAACCATCTATTCAAATTCCGGCTATGCATGCATTTTTTAACTAATAAACATGCACCTTCATGATTTTGGAACCATCGAGTCTGTATCGAACACGTTTCCCCACAATCTCAGCAGGGTGCACCACATCTTCAAGCATGGCTTCATGCACGGATGTAAGGGTGCGTGAACGAGGTCTCTGGACTGCAGAGCCTTTCTTTGGGGGTCTAACAATGCGTCTAGTGGCAATGAAGACCACATCCTGTCAAAAAGATAATAAAATTAGTCAAGTCTAATTTCCAAACGAAATCATAAAAAGAAAAACGGTAATAATGCACTGAAAAAGTACCTTCCCACTGAACTTCTCCTCAAGCTCTCTAACAAGCTTAGTGTGAATCTTGCGAAACGATTTCCTCAACTTATATGGAACGTGAACAACAACAGCCTTTCGGTTTCCAGAGACATCAATTTGACTGCAAAAAAGTATATGATACATATTACAATGATTTAATAGATATCAAAGGTGGCAAAAATTAGAATTCACATGAAAAGAATGAAAAATAGAAGTAAAATGTGGCAAAAATTACAATTCATATGAAAAGAATGAAACTTTACTTTGCAGAGTTGATGTACAAATCCTTCAACTCACTCTTGAGCTCTTGGTGCGTGTTCTCCAAGTCGAACAATGCCTGTGGTAACATGAGACAAATCAGCAAAATAACACCCTAAAATATATGCTAAAACCATGAAATCAAAATAAACTTTATTGAATGAAATTAACAGCACATGACCTGAGCAACACTCTGCTCGAACTCGGTGGGTTCAACATCCTTGTCCTTTTGGATCTTCTTCGATGAGGAATACATCTTGAAAACCTGGTTTGTTAACAGCCATTATTTAGTAAAAGAGTAAACTGCCATTTTGGTAGGTTTGGCTAGTTTTGCCACTTTAGTCCAAATCTCAAACTTTTTGCATCTGGGTCCCTGTGGTTTCAGTTTTATTGCCATTTTGGTCCAAAAGTGATTTTTGTCTTCTAAAATCCTACTATTTTGTCCTTTTTCTCAGGGGCAAAATGGTCATTTTAAGCATTAATATATATTATACATATAAATAAACCTCAAACTCTGCTTAAAATGACCATTCTGCCCCTGAGGTAAAGGACAAAATAGTAGGATTTTAGAAGACAAACATCACTTTTGGACCAAAATGGCAATAAAACTGAAACCATAGGGACCCAGATGCAAAAAGTTTGAGATTTAGACTAAAGTGGCAAAACTGCCCAAACCTTAGGGACCAAAATGGCAGTTTACAACCTTAGATGTAACGTGTTAAAAAACACTACAACAATGTTTTTTTGGCCCTTTACAACTGCTGTTGTAACAACCCGCTTCCTCGCAAGCTCGTCACTCTCGTTACGCCTAGTACCAGAGATTCGGATCATAATGTAATCTAAATCGCTTATTACGCTACATCGCATGTTTTCGCACTATATCACATCACAACGCATTACATCGCATTAACACAACGCTTATCTCGCACAAACTAAATACTATCGACTTTGCGTGGAGTTCTCCAAGGCTATCTGCTCGCTTAAACTGCAACGCGACTCTCAGACATGGAAACAAAACTGCATGCTTCATCGCTTAATTATCGAACTTTGAGTAACTGTGGAATTTAAGTAAATATGACCATTTAATACGCTTAATATAACTATAAAATGCAAACTGAATCGCCAAACGAACCCTTAACGCGAAATAAACGAAGAAAACCCAACATTTGGACAAGTTCGCTCGAACTTGGGTGACCCCAAATTCGGCCGAACATGGCTGACCAAAACTCAAACCTCATCTCCCCTTAAGTTCGCCCGAACTTGCATGAAACCATGCAAGTTCGACCGAACTTGACTCACCTCCCTTCAAGATCTCACAAGTTCGCTCGAACTTGCATGATTTCATGCAAGTTCGGCCGAACTTGACTCCACCAGCTCTCATTTTTGCCTTCGCCTATATATACTCAGCTCATTCCTCTCATTTGAACTTGCTGCAACTTCGCTCTAAGCTCCCGAAACCCGGAACCCTCTGTTTTCTAAGTAAGAATCAAACTGATTTCAACTACAACTGTCACACCCCAATCGATGGCGGAAACATCGGGATGAGACGAAAACGAGATTGCTCATTGCTCACAACGCTAATAAATGACAATATTTAATTAAATCCAAATTTCATTTCACAACATTGTCAAATACAACATGAAGCAATACAATAAGTTCATAAAACATAACAAAATTTGGTACAACATTTATAAATCTAACGTCTAAAATGTGTGTATCTAAGTCCTTGCTATTTTGATTTCATAGCATCATCTCCTTCAACCTGTAACATGTTTTAAAATAAAGTCAATGCAAAAGCAAAGGCGAGTACACAAGTTTAAGCATAGCATACGTATACGAATAAAGTTTTAACAATCCTCATGGCAACCAAATCTATACACGAGCAATATCAAGGCATGCAATACTAATAATCAAACCCTTAACGCAATCACGATGTTTTAACATGACCTCACGAATAACACGATGGAGGTGGATGCGTGAATTCCTATAGCGCTAAGCATGTCAAACGAAGGCTAAAAATAGTTAATGACTAAAGCATAGCATAACGAATATCCAAGACAAGCAACAAGTATACGATTCAAGTATTCATGGGTATAGGATTGTTTGTGCGTTTCATAAAGCTTAAGTGTTTATGATTTTTGTATAGGTAAAACATGTTACACCCAAAAGTGTTATAAACAAAAGTGGGTCGAGTGTACTCACAATATTGCATACGCTTTCCGATTGGTGATTCCGTGAAGAGTTGGAGGTTGGAGCTTCAAAGCTTCTTTTAAAACACTTAATGTTTTCTTTTATAACTCTTAGAGCTCTCTTCCTTGCTTGGAAGATTTGAGAGAAGTATAGAAGTTGAGAGAAGAATGGGTGGAACACTTAGTGTCCTTTTAGAATTCTTGATTTAGAGAGATTGAGAGAATTAGAGAGATGGAGAGAAGAATGGTGTGAAGAAAATGGTAGAAGAGGGTTGGTATTTATAGGTAGAGAATGTGGAAAAGGGTGAAATATGATTGGTTAAAGAATGTGGAAGAGGATTGAGAAGGTGATTGGTGGAGAAAGGAGGTGGAAAGGGTGAAATATGATTGGTTAAAGAAGGTGAAAGAGGATTAACGAGGTGGAAATATGATTGGTATATTTCTTGGTATTTCTTGAGTATATATTATTTAATTGAGTATATAAAAAGTATAAAAGTATAATTCAAGTACTGAGGATGTGCGTATAAGTATTTATACGTATAAAAGTGTCGGTTTGCATATAAATACGTATTTTAAATGATCGGTTGTGTGAATAAAATAAAAAAATATAAAATATGAATTTTATTATGATTAACGCCTCGAATTGTGAGATTGAAATTAAAATACGAATGTAAGGTTTCTAAAATTAGAATACGAATACGAACATTTTTTAAAATAGAAATACGAAGATACGAGGCGTTATAGTCTCCCCTACTTTAGGAAATTTCGTCCCGAAATTTATTCAAGAGGAAGACCTTTTGGCTAGAAGAATGATTGTCTAAAATCGAGATTTGGATGTTTGAAATGTGTTGAAAAGTATGAAGTTTTGAGGAACGAAAAGATAGGTTTGTAAAAATGGTTCGTTTGTCTAAAATGATTCGAGGCATTGAGCATAAGTAAAATGTGCATGTGTGTGTATAGACAAGCGAGTTTAAACAGTTTGAATAACTCAATGACAAGGTATTTTAAAATGTGATACCTAAGAAGGAAGCTTTCGTATAAAACGATATGTATTTTGATGAAAAGTGTGACCGCACTATTGGTTGTAACAAAAATTTTCGTTGGATTTAAAGAGCATTGGCAATCTCAGTTTTGTAGAGAATTCTTTATCGGTGAAAAAAACGAGGAAGTTTGGTATTTGAAATAAAAAAATGGTTTTGGAGGTAACTGGCAACTAAGTATGTTTGCGCATAAATAAAGAATGGAAAATAGTTTTTAAGTGTAAGAAGGTATTTTAGGGTCCGAATGTTTAAACTGATTGATTGCAAATGGGGTTTGTATAAGGATGTCGGGGAATAATGGAGGCATAAGTGTGAACGATTGATTTGATAAACGGATATGAGTATAAGAATGGCATGCGTATTGAAAGCGATGAGTTAAGAATGGGGTCTCTCGTGGATAATCGGATATCGCGCGCTTAGCAATGCGTTTGTGAGTTGTTAAAGTTTGTATCGGGTCTAAATAGGTCTGCAAGACACCTAATTTCTCATGGCACGTTTTATGAAAGTTTGAAACATGGTGAAAACACTTATATATAGGAAGTACCAGCGGGGTATCCACTATGTTTTGACCATGTTACGTTCGTTTCGTTATTCGGTGTTATGTTACGTTCCGTGTCCTACCATACACAGTAGTACACCCTATGATTCCCATGCGCCTATCACTATAATTGTAACACCCCAACCGATGGCGGAAACATCGGGATGAGACGAAAACGAGATTGCTCATTGCTCACAACATTATTAAGTGACAATAATTAATTAAACCATATTTCATTTCATAAGGATTGTCAAATACATCAATGTAACAAAACAAGGAACAATCTAACATTTGCAAAGTCATAACAAAATTGATACGTCGACATTAAACCTAACGTCTAATTTGTGTGTATCTAGTCCTTGCTATATTGTTTTCATAGCGTCATCTCCTTCAACCTGTAACATGTTTTAAAATAAAGTCAATGCAAAAGCAAAGGCGAGTACACAAGTTTAAGCATAGCATACGTATACGAATAAAGTTTTAACAATCCTCATGGCAACCAAATCTATACAAGAGCAAATCAAGGCATGCAATGCTAATAATCAAACCCGTAACGCAATCACGATGTTTTAACATGACCTCACGTGTAAAGCGATGGAGGTGGATGCGTGAATTCCTATAGCGCTAAGCATGTCAAACCAAGGCTAAAAATAGTTAATGACTAAAGCATAGCACAACGTTTATCCCTAGACAAGCAACAAGTATACGATTCAAGTAGTCATGTGTATAGGATTGTTTGTGCGTTTCATAAAGTTTAAGTGTTTGTGATTTTTGTATATGGAAACATGTTACACCCAAAAAGTGATAAAAACAAATGTGGGTCGAGTGTACTCACAAAATTGCTAAGTCTTCTTTGAAAATTCCACGACGAGTTGATGAGTGGGAGAAAGGGGACATCGAGGTCACCTTAAACATGGCAAACGAATGTACATGAATAACAGAAGTTACGACGAAGGACTCGAATTGGAGTTGGAAGTACGTATATGGCTAACATCGTTTAAGAAAGGAATTTCTAAATTAAATTCATAAAAAGGGTTGTAGGAGTGTAGTCAAATAACTAATATATTTATTTGACGAAAAGCATATTGGGTATATATATATATTTATATTCTAACGAATTGTATGAGATATATATGTATATTGTCGAATGGTGTACAAATATATTTGTCGAAAGTAAAATAAATATGTTTTGTCGAAAGTAAAATAAATAAGTATATTTGTCGAGAGATATGATAAATACATCTATATTTTGTCGACGAATATAATAAGTAAATATGTTTTGTCAAAAGTATAGTAAATAAGTATATTTGTCGAGAATTGTAATAAACAATTTATATTTTGTCGATGAATATAATAAGTAAATATGTTTTGTCAAAAGTATAGTAAATAAGTATATTTGTCGAGAATTGTAATAAATAAATTTATATTTTGTCGATGAATATAATAAGGAAAGTAAGTATATTTTTGTCGACAAAAAATAATATCGATAAATATATTCCGTCGAATAGTTCAAATAATAAATATATTTTATCGAATAGTTTAATAAATATATTTTGTCGAATAGTTTAATAAATATATTACCTGTAGAAAATCGGGCAGAGTTTCCTCTTGTTTTTGGACGATCCCGACAATCTAGTTGTCGATTAAATGTTTTCAAAACGCAATAATAAACAACGCAAGAAATCGACGAAACACTATAAATGTTTACATACTCTTTTTTTGTCTACGAATTTTATAAGGTTCGGTTACGTGATTATAACACTAATTAATTACAAAACAATATAAATAATAACATAAAAATTTGCGGCGTTAAAAGTATACCGTGACGTATTCTTGATTGAGTTGACTAAAGCATTGACTGAACTTGGCCCCGAGTACCGAACCGAACATCGAATCTGACTGGTTTGACTGGCGTTGACTGTTTGACCAGGTTTGACTTTCGTTGACCAAGTTTGACTTTTGTTGACCGAGTTGACCAGGTTTGACCGAACACCAAACGAGACACGAATCGATTGAACCAATTCTGTCTGTTGACTGATGTTGACCAGCTTGACCGGGTTTGACCCGGTGTTAACCGAGTAAACTCGGACAACTGAGTCGTACCGAGCCGAGTCGCCAAACTTGACTAAACCCAAAACACTTGAGCTCGAACCCGAACCCTAATCAAGCCTGAACCGAGTCGGTCGGCAGATGACTGAGTTGACCGGGACTTGAACCGTGCAGACCCGACCAGAATTTGAATCGAACAGGTGTATGACCCAAGCCGACTCAACCCGTTCACCACTGCCGTGTTGAACCTGAAACAAATCGAACAAAGAACGACTGAATCGAACTGACCGGAGGACGAATTATATAACCTTAAAACTTTACCTGAGACAACCGCTTAAGATTTCTAACCAATACCACCACTACCGCCGCCGTCCGTCGAGCCGGACAACCGCAGCTACACCGCTGCTGTTGTCGCCCTGAGACACAGCGACTGCCGCCGCCGCTGGTCCGATGCATCGTCGCAGCCGCGACGCTGCTCCGCCGCCACGCCACCGCACCGCCGTCGCTCTATCTGCTGCTGCGGCTTGCTGCTGCTTCGCTGGCTGCCGTTGTCGCGCCGCTGCACCGCCGTCACTTACCTTCTCTCTATCTCGTCTCTCTCTCCTCACAGCTCTCTCTCTCTCTCTCTGAATATATGCGGGTGTGTGTGTGCAGGCGGAAAGGAGAAGGGGGGGGGGAAGCAGGGAGATGAGCGAGGGAGATGAGTGTCTGCGTAAAGTGTGAGGGTGGGGGGGTTTTATTTGAAATTAGGTTTAGGGTTTAGTTAGGTTTAGGTGGTGTGTTGGGCCAAGGCCTGTTAACCCGATCTAATGTTTTTGAGTGGCCCGAACGTACCGACGAGATCCGATTTCAAGAACAAGTTTCATAAAACGTCGAATTTATTTTGTTTATTATTATTATTATTATCTAGAAAAATAATAAAAATACGAGGCGTTACAGTCTCCCCTCCTTTAGGAAATTTCGTCCCGAAATTTATTCAAGAGGAAGACTTGAAAGGAATTGGTTAAGGAATTGAGGGTTAACGGTCAAGACTTGAAGGTCTGGATACGTGAGGGTAAGCATGGAGTTTAGAGCAACGAAGAGTTAGGTTTGCAACAAGAAGTCGCTTGACTAGAAAGATTAAAGCCATCAAGCGTAAGTAAAGCGCGTAAGTATGCGTATAGGAGAGCGGTTTAAACGAGCTTTGAATAACTCAAATGATATGTCATCTAAGCAGAACAGCTCTCGGGAGAAATAGTATGCAGTTTAATGGTGAGTGTGGTCGAACCGTAGGGTTGTTGAAAAGTTCACTCGACTTTGAAGAGCATTAATAAATCTCGATTTTGTAGAGAGTTGCTTAATGATGGAAAACGAGAAGGTTAGGTATTTTAAAATAAGCTAGTTATCGAGGTAGCGGCCAATCAAGCGTGTCGCTATCTACGAGAATGGGAGATAACTTTAGAGTAAGAAGGCATTTAGGGTTTGAATGCTTACACGATTGATTGTAAACAAGGTCGTATAAAAAGACAAGGTTAACGGGAGTAACGGAGGCATAAGAGCGGACGATTGATTCGATCAACGATTACTCGTGTAAGGATGGCATATGTATACGAACAAACGAAAATGTTACGTTAGGGATTAAGACTCGTCGTGGATAATCGGGTAGCGCGCACTTAGCAATGCAGTTGTGAGTTGTTTAAAGCTGGCGTGTTAGGTCATATTATGGTCTGTAAATCACCGAATTTCTCATGGCACGTATTACGAAAGTTTAGCAGCATGGTGAAAACACTTATGTATAGGGATTACCAGTGGCGTATCCACCATGTTTTGACCACGTTGCGACCGTTTCGTTACTCGATGCAATGTTACGTTCCGTGTGTTACCATACGCGGTAGTACACTCTATGGTTCTCATGCGCTTATCGCTATAATCCCGTGTGCACCCGCGATTATACCGATCATCACATGATCCGCATAGCTTGTACTAGCAGCGCATGAATAAAGGTGTATATAAATTCTGAAAATAAGTTTGCGTGCGTGTAAGAATGTTGTGCGTAGGCATGTTTGCGTGCAAATAGCTTGTGGCCCACGTAAGCGAATCCCTCGGGTTTCGCTCGCGCATAGGCACGAATATGAATACGAGTACAAGTATAGGTATGTGTATGAGTATAAGCATAAGTATGGAAATAAGTATAAGCATGGATATAAGACGTATATGCATGAATGCGATGATAAGTATAAGTGTAATACCCCTGTAACACCCCTGCCCCTCGTTATCACCAATATTGTCCGCTTTGCCCTTGATGGGTGGCCCATCCAGGAACTCACGACTTTGTTTTTGGTTGCCCTAGTGGAGACTTCCCAGGAGGTCACCCATCCTAGTACTACTCCCACTTGAGCACGCTTAACTGTGGAGTTCTCCTCTCATCCACTAGCATTAAGCCCAAAACGCGTTGGTGATTTTAGAGGTAGGGCATTACTTACGAGCCAGGAATCTCTCCTGTTCACGGACGATGTTGGGAGGTATGCCATTTGGTGTTATAATAAGCATGAAAAATGACACGTTATTTTCATAAACATGAATATGTGTATAATTATGAACGTCAACAAGTGTAACAGACGATAATGGTGCGTATGATATGAATTGAATGCTATGAATTTATTCACATAAAATAGTCGAGAAATCAGGGTATGTAAAACGAATGATACGTTTAAAATGTCATGCAACAGTTGACTAAACCATGTACGAGGATACGCATGTATTGTTGTTTGAGCAAAACCTTGAGGTTATCGCTTCTAAAATAGGCTTAAGTTTAACTTAGAATATAAGATCTAGTGTGTGAATATAAGGGAATATAAAGTACTTATCGTTTATGTGTTACGTATTTTGTAAAGGACGGGAGTGCTACCATTTGTTTTAAAAGAATTTAAGTAGGTCGAAAATGGTTGGTCCTCATAAAGTTTTCTTGCCCACGTGTTTTGAAACTTACGTGACATTTCGGGAGGTGTATGATAAGGTATTAAAATAGTAAGTTCGCATTGTTTTCAAAGGATTAAAAGATTTGGAATTTAGTGGTGCTTGGGAAACGTTGACTCTTGAGAGGAAATCCGTGTTAATTGATTTAATGACCGTTGAAAAACGTTTAGCAAAATGTTTTCTTAATCGCGATGAGAGATTTAGAGGGTGTTTGGGGTTGAGTTTTGAAAATAGATTATGCGTTCTGAATAATCAAAATCAGATAATTAGTTGTAACAAAACATACTGTAGGAAGATAGTGTTTGGATTTGATTATGTTATTTGATATCACAATAATCAGGTAATCAACTATTTGAGTGTTTGAAAAATATATATACATGTACATATAAAGTTATAAATAGACGAGCTTTGATCTCTAAAATACGTAAAACAAATCGGTTTTTTTTTTATATATTATTATTATATATATATATATATTTTTTTTTCCAAACACTAAAAAAATAGATTTTTATTTATTTATTTAATATTTGTGCCTCCAAACACAAAACAAAATATTAGGTTGCAAAACAATCCCAAACACACCTTTAGTACAACGATCCCATAATGCCTATAAGATATTGGTTTTTTTTTTTTTTTTTACAAACGAAAATTTGTAACATAGAGTTATTGCGTGGGCGTGTTTTAGTGATTAAGTTAAACATAAGACTTGTGGGCAAGGTATTCGTTAGACCGATTAAGTTGGTAGGTAGCATTCCGTCGAGCTTCGAAAATCGTAAAACAAAACGTTTCATGTGGTGACCAAGTATATGCGTGTGGGATTTATATGAAATAGATTACCGGATGGGAAATACGTTTGATAAAATAGTACGTTTTGAAATTCGTCTAAGTAAGAATTTTGACAACATGGTAAAAGGTTTAGGTATACAATTTAAACAAGCGGTTTGTGTAATAAAATCTCCAAGAAGAAGGGTTGGTAACGATCACCGGGGTATGGGAATCACCCCTAATCCGTTGGTGAGGTCGTTTTAAGGAAGGGAGGAAACGAAGTTTGATCGTCTAGGTAAGGAATTCACTCCTATCTCGACGACGGTCTCCATTTTGGACTTTCCGAGAAATATAAGACTAGTTGATGACGTTTTGAAATCATGTATGCAAATAATGTATAAGTGGATGAAAAGGTTTAATATGAATTGCGTAAAAAACTTAAAATAAATTAGAAACTTGAAAGAGATGGTAACAAGTATATAAAAAGTCATGTATAAATTGAAATGGTATAAAAGAGAGTCTCAGAAAACATTAGACTGTTTCGGGTAGAGAAACGTCGACTATTCCAAAGTTAATCGAAGATCCTTTCGAATTAGAGAAACGTGCTTTGGCCTATAGGTAAAACGCTCTCGTCGAGAAGCGATTAACGGCATTTTACCCTTCCAGTTATTACACGTCTCTAATCGATTGGAAAATCGAAACTTTGGCGAGATTGAAAATTGCGGAATGTGACTTAATCGACAAGATGCGGGTTTCACCCCTAACTTGACGACTTCGTACCCTAAGTGTGGTTGGCACTCCTTGGGTCAAAATTAATTTCGACACCTTGACGAGAGTCCACTAGAGTTTGAATGGGAAGTTTTCCATCAAGGTGTGGACGTCACTCCTAACTTGATGGTGTAACCTCGTAAAAATATAAAGAATAATCGTAATGAGAATCGTTCACCAAATTGTGGATATCACGCCTATTTTGGTGAAGTCGTCCCACTTGTGTAATACGAGTGTTTTCGAGTTTAGTATAATCGAGTAATATGCACTAGGAAAGGCGTATGATTGAAATAATGTAACGAGTATGAACACGTAAAGCATTTCATAAATTTAACATATAAGAGACGTTTTAAGAAATTAGCATGTGAATCACGTATGGTCAAGTATGGTACTTAACTATAGACTAGGTCAAAAGCATAGCAATTTGCCTAATTCCCTATAGTTATGGCTCTGATACCAATCTGTAACACCCCAACCGATGGCGGAAACATCGGGATGAGACGAAAACGAGATTGCTCATTGCTCACAACATTATTAAGTGACAATAATTAATTAAACCATATTTCATTTCATAAGGATTGTCAAATACATCAATGTAACAAAACAAGGAACAATCTAACATTTGCAAAGTCATAACAAAATTGATACGTCGACATTAAACCTAACGTCTAATTTGTGTGTATCTAGTCCTTGCTATATTGTTTTCATAGCGTCATCTCCTTCAACCTGTAACATGTTTTAAAATAAAGTCAATGCAAAAGCAAAGGCGAGTACACAAGTTTAAGCATAGCATACGTATACGAATAAAGTTTTAACAATCCTCATGGCAACCAAATCTATACAAGAGCAAATCAAGGCATGCAATGCTAATAATCAAACCCGTAACGCAATCACGATGTTTTAACATGACCTCACGTGTAAAGCGATGGAGGTGGATGCGTGAATTCCTATAGCGCTAAGCATGTCAAACCAAGGCTAAAAATAGTTAATGACTAAAGCATAGCACAACGTTTATCCCTAGACAAGCAACAAGTATACGATTCAAGTAGTCATGTGTATAGGATTGTTTGTGCGTTTCATAAAGTTTAAGTGTTTGTGATTTTTGTATATGGAAACATGTTACACCCAAAAAGTGATAAAAACAAATGTGGGTCGAGTGTACTCACAAAATTGCTAAGTCTTCTTTGAAAATTCCACGACGAGTTGATGAGTGGGAGAAAGGGGACATCGAGGTCACCTTAAACATGGCAAACGAATTACATGAATAACAGAAGTTACGACGAAGGACTCGAATTGGAGTTGGAAGTACGTATATGGCTAACATCGTTTAAGAAAGGAATTTCTAAATTAAATTCATAAAAAGGGTTGTAGGAGTGTAGTCAAATAACTAATATATTTATTTGACGAAAAGCATATTGGGTATATATATATATATTTATATTCTAACGAATTGTATGAGATATATATGTATATTGTCGAATGGTGTACAAATATATTTGTCGAAAGTAAAATAAATATGTTTTGTCGAAAGTAAAATAAATAAGTATATTTGTCGAGAGATATGATAAATACATCTATATTTTGTCGACGAATATAATAAGTAAATATGTTTTGTCAAAAGTATAGTAAATAAGTATATTTGTCGAGAATTGTAATAAACAATTTATATTTTGTCGATGAATATAATAAGTAAATATGTTTTGTCAAAAGTATAGTAAATAAGTATATTTGTCGAGAATTGTAATAAATAAATTTATATTTTGTCGATGAATATAATAAGGAAAGTAAGTATATTTTTGTCGACAAAAAATAATATCGATAAATATATTCCGTCGAATAGTTCAAATAATAAATATATTTTATCGAATAGTTTAATAAATATATTTTGTCGAATAGTTTAATAAATATATTACCTGTAGAAAATCGGGCAGAGTTTCCTCTTGTTTTTGGACGATCCCGACAATCTAGTTGTCGATTAAATGTTTTCAAAACGCAATAATAAACAACGAAAAAATCGACGAAACACTATAAATGTTTACATACTCTTTTTTTGTCTACGAATTTTATAAGGTTCGGTTACGTGATTATAACACTAATTAATTACAAAACAATATAAATAATAACATAAAAATTTGCGGCGTTAAAAGTATACCGTGACGTATTCTTGATTGAGTTGACTAAAGCATTGACTGAACTTGGCCCGAGTACCGAACCGAACATCGAATCTGACTGGTTTGACTGGCGTTGACTGTTTGACCAGGTTTGACTTTCGTTGACCAAGTTTGACTTTTGTTGACCGAGTTGACCAGGTTTGACCGAACACCAAACGAGACACGAATCGATTGAACCAATTCTGTCTGTTGACTGATGTTGACCAGCTTGACCGGGTTTGACCCGGTGTTAACCGAGTAAACTCGGACAACTGAGTCGTACCGAGCCGAGTCGCCAAACTTGACTAAACCCAAAACACTTGAGCTCGAACCCGAACCCTAATCAAGCCTGAACCGAGTCGGTCGGCAGATGACTGAGTTGACCGGGACTTGAACCGTGCAGACCCGACCAGAATTTGAATCGAACAGGTGTATGACCCGAGCCGACTCAACCCGTTCACCACTGCCGTGTTGAACCTGAAACAAATCGAACAAAGAACGACTGAATCGAACTGACCAGAGGACGAATTATATAACCTTAAAACTTTACCTGAGACAACCGCTTAAGATTTCTAACCAATACCACCACTACCGCCGCCGTCCGTCGAGCCGGACAACCGCAGCTACACCGCTGCTGTTGTCGCCGCTGAGACACAGCGACTGCCGCCGCCGCTGGTCCGATGCATCGTCGCAGCCGCGACGCTGCTCCGCCGCCACGCCACCGCACCGCCGTCGCTCTATCTGCTGCTGCGGCTTGCTGCTGCTTCGCTGGCTGCCGTTGTCGCGCCGCTGCACCGCCGTCACTTACCTTCTCTCTATCTCGTCTCTCTCTCCTCACAGCTCTCTCTCTCTCTCTCTCTGAATATATGCGGGTGTGTGTGTGCAGGCGGAAAGGAGAAGGGGGGGAAGCAGGGAGATGAGCGAGGGAGATGAGTGTCTGCGTAAAGTGTGAGGGTGGGGGGGTTTTATTTGAAATTAGGTTTAGGGTTTAGTTAGGTTTAGGTGGTGTGTTGGGCCAAGGCCTGTTAACCCGATCTAATGTTTTTGAGTGGCCCGAACGTACCGACGAGATCCGATTTCAAGAATAAGTTTCATAAAACGTCGAATTTATTTTGTTTATTATTATTATTATTATCTAGAAAAATAATAAAAATACGAGGCGTTACAATAATCCCGTGTGCACCCGTGATTATATTGATTGTCGCATGATCCGCATAGTTGTACTAGTTGTGTATGAATCAGGGTATACATAAATTTGAAAATAAGAGTGTTCGTGCGTATAAGAATGTAGTATATAAGCACGTTTACGTTTAAATAAGTATGAGACCAACATGAGCGAATCCCCTCGGGTTATGCTCACGTATAGGTACGAATGTATGAATTTGAATATGAGCATGAACATGAATGTGAGCATAATTATAAGTATGCATATGAGTATAAGTATAAGTATGAATGATGACATGTATGAGCATAAATATGAATATGTGTATAAGTATGAATATTAATAGGTATAAATGACGACGATTGCGTGCATGACATGAATTGAGTATAACGAATTTAATCATGTAAAATGATCGAGAAATTGAGTGTGTAAAAATGAATGATATAAATGATATTGTCGTGCGAAATTTTGACTAAATCATGTGCGAGGATATGCATGTAAAGTGGTTTGAGCAAAACTTTGAGGTTATCGCTTCTAAAATAGGTTCAGTTTGACTTAGAATGTAGGATCTAGTTTGTGAATATAAAAGAATATAAGGTACTTATTGGTTATGCGTTACGTATTTTGTAATGGACGGGAGTGCTACCACTGTTTTAGGGGAATTTAAGTAAGTCGAAAGTGGTTAGTCCTTGTAATGTTTTGTTGCCCACGTGTTTTGAAATTGAGGTGACATTTTGGGTGGTGTATGACAAGGTCTTAAATTAGTAGGTTCGCATCGTTTTCAAAGGATGTTACATCAAGATAAGAAAATTTGAAATTCAGTGGTTCTTGTGATACGTTGACCCTTGAGACGAAATCTGGGATAATGGATTTAATTATCGTTGAAAAGTGTTTAGCAAAATGTTCTCTTAATCGCGATAAAGGTTTAGAGGGTGTTTGGGGTTGAGTTTTGAAAATAGTTTATGTGTTTTAAATAATCAGAATCAGATGATTAGCTATAACAAAACGTGCTGCAGAAAGATAGTGTTTGAATTTGATTATGTTGTTTGATATCCCAATAACCAGATAATCAACTATTTGAGTGTTTGACAAATATATATATGTGAAAAAAATAATAAATAAATAAATAAGCTTTGATCTCTACAAAACGAAAGAAATCAGTTTTTTTTATTATATACTTACCAAACACAAAAAAACATAGTTTTTTTTGCTTTAAAAACACAATAATCAAAGGAATCAGGAAAAAATTAATAACAATCCCAACATACCCTTAGTAAAGCGATCCCATAATGTCTATAAGATATTGGTTTGGCTTTTGTTTACAAATGAAAGCTCTTAATGTAAAGTTATCGCGTGATCGTGTTTTAGTGATTATGTTAAACATAAGATTTGTGGGCAAGGTATTCCTTGGACTGATTAAGTTAGTAGGTAGCATTCCGTCGAGCTTTGAAAATCGTGAAACAAAACGTTCATGTGGTGACCAAGTATATGCGTATGTGATTTATATGAAATAGATTACAGGATGGGAAATACGTTTGATAAAATAGTATGTTTTGAAATTCGTTTAAGTAAGAATTTTGACAATATGATAAAAGATTTAGGTATACAATTTAAACATGTGGTTTGTGTAATAAAGTCTCCAAGAAGGAGGGTTGGTAACGATCACCCAGGTATGGGAATCACCCCTAATCGGTTGGTCAGGTCGTTTTAAGGAAGGAAGGAAACTGAGTTTGATCGTCTAGGTAAGGAATTCACTCCTATCTCGACGACGGTCTCCATTTCAGACTTTTCGAGAAATATAAGTCTAGTTGATGACGTTTTGAAATCATGTATGCAAATAATGTATAAGTGGATGAAAAGGTTTAATATGAATTGCGTAAAAACCTTATAATAAATTGGAAATTTGAAAGGAATGGTAACAAGTATATAAAAAGTCATGTATAAATTGAAATGGTATAAAAGAGAGTCTCAGAAAACATTAGACTGTTTCGGGTAGAGAAACTCGACTATTCCAAAGTGAATCGAAGATCCTTTCGAATTAGAGAAACGTGCTCTGGCCTATAGGTAAAACGCTCTCGTCGAGAAGCGATTAACGGCATTTTACCCTTCCAGTTATTACACATCTCTAATCGATTGGAAAATCAAAACTTTGGCGAGATTGAAAATCGAGGAATGGGAATTAATCAACAAGGTGCGGGTTTCACCCCTAACTCGACGATTTCGTACCGTAAGTGTGGTTGGTACTCGTCGGGTCAAACTTAATTTCAACACTTGACGAGAGTCCACTAGAGTTTGAATAGGAGTTTCCCGTCAAGGTGTGGATGTCACCCCTAACTTGATGGTGTAACTTCGTGAAAAAAATAAATAAATAAATAAATAAAGAATTGGCGGAATGAGAGTCGTTCACCAAATTGGGGATATCACGCCTATTTTGGAGAAGTCGTCTCACTTGTGTAATACGAGTGTTTTCGAGTTTAGTATAATCGAGTAAAATGCATTTGGAAAGGCGTATGATCGAGATAATGTAACAAGTATGAACACGTAAAGCATTTCATGAATTTAGCACATAAAGGACGTTTTAAGAAATTAGCATGTGAATCACGTATGGTCAAGTATTGTACTTAACTATAGACTAGGTCAAAAGCATAGCAATTTGCCTAATTCCCTATAGTTATGGCTCTGATACCAATCTGTCACACCCCAATCGATGGCGGAAACATCGGGATGAGACGAAAACGAGATTGCTCATTGCTCACAACGCTAATAAATGACAATATTTAATTAAATCCAAATTTCATTTCACAACATTGTCAAATACAACATGAAGCAATACAATAAGTTCATAAAACATAACAAAATTTGGTACAGCATTTATAAATCTAACGTCTAAAATGTGTGTATCTAAGTCCTTGCTATTTTGATTTCATAGCATCATCTCCTTCAACCTGTAACATGTTTTTAAAATAAAGTCAATGCAAAAGCGAAGGCGAGTACACAAGTTTAAGCATAGCATACGTATACGAATAAAGTTTTAACAATCCTCATGGCAACCAAATCTATACACGAGCAATATCAAGGCATGCAATACTAATAATCAAACCCTTAACGCAATCACGATGTTTTAACATGACCTCACGAATAACACGATGGAGGTGGATGCGTGAATTCCTATAGCGCTAAGCATGTCAAACGAAGGCTAAAAATAGTTAATGACTAAAGCATAGCATAACGAATATCCAAGACAAGCAACAAGTATACGATTCAAGTATTCATGGGTATAGGATTGTTTGTGCGTTTCATAAAGTTTAAGTGTTTATGATTTTTGTATAGGTAAAACATGTTACACCCAAAAGTGTTATAAACAAAAGTGGGTCGAGTGTACTCACAATATTGCATATGCTTTCCGATTGGTGATTCCGTGAAGAGTTGGAGGTTGGAGCTTCAAAGCTTCTTTTAAAACACTTAATGTTTTCTTTTATAACTCTTAGAGCTCTCTTCCTTGCTTGGAAGATTTGAGAGAAGTATAGAAGTTGAGATAAGAATGGGTGGAACACTTAGTGTCCTTTTAGAATTCTTGATTTAGAGAGATTGAGAGAATTAGAGAGATGGAGAGAAGAATGGTGTGAAGAAAATGGTAGAAGAGGGTTGGTATTTATAGGTAGAGAATGTGGAAAAGGGTGAAATATGATTGGTTAAAGAATGTGTAAGAGGATTGAGAAGGTGATTGGTGGAGAAAGGAGGTGGAAAAGGGTGAAATATGATTGGTTAAAAAAGGTGAAAGAGGATTGATGAGGTGGAAATATGATTGGTATATTTCTTGGTATTTCTTGAGTATATATTATGTAATTGAGTATATAAAAAGTATAAAAGTATAATTCAAGTACTGAGGATGTGCGTATAAGTATTTATACGTATAAAAATGTCGGTTTGCATATAAATACGTATTTTAAATGATCGGTTGTGTGAATAAAATAAAAAAATATAAAATATGAATTTTATTATGATTAACGCCTCGAATTGTGAGATTGAAATTAAAATACGAATGTAAGGTTTCTAAAATTAGAATACGAATAAGAACATTTTTTAAAATAGAAATACGAAGATACGAGGCGTTACAGTCTCCCCTACTTTAGGAAATTTCGTCCCGAAATTTATTCAAGAGGAAGACCTTGGAGAAAAGTTTTGGCTAGAAGAATGATTGTCTAAAATCGAGATTTGGATGTTTGAAATGTGTTGAAAAGTATGAAGTTTTGAGGAACGAAAAGATAGGTTTGTAAAAATGGTTCGTTTGTCTAAAATGATTCGAGGCATTGAGCATAAGTAAAATGTGCATGTGTGTGTATAGACAAGCGAGTTTAAACAGTTTGAATAACTCAATGACAAGGTATTTTAAAATGTGATACCTAAGAAGGAAGCTTTCGTATAAAACGATATGTATTTTGATGAAAAGTGTGACCGCACTATTGGTTGTAACAAAAATTTTCGTTGGATTTAAAGAGCATTGGCAATCTCAGTTTTGTAGAGAATTCTTTATCGGTGAAAAAAAACGAGGAAGTTTGGTATTTGAAATAAAAAAATGGTTTTGGAGGTAACTGCCAACTAAGTATGTTTGCGCATAAATAAAGAATGGAAAATAGTTTTTAAGTGTAAGAAGGTATTTTAGGGTCCGAATGTTTAAACTGATTGACTGCAAATGGGGTTTGTATAAGGATGTCGGGGAATAATGGAGGCATAAGTGTGAACGATTGATTTGATAAACGGATATGAGTATAAGAATGGCATGCGTATTGAAAGCAATGAGTTAAGAATGGGGTCTCTCGTGGTTTAACTGTTTTTCAGCAACATTCATGCAGTCGACCGAACGTACCCCTCAGGTAAGTCACCGAACTTGGGTATGATTAACCAATTTTTCCAACTAAAAACCCTCAAGTTCGCTCGAACTTGCAAAGTTTCCAAAGAAACTTCACAAGTTCGGCTGAACTTGTCTCTCCTCTTGGCGAAACCTCACAAGTTCGACCGAACTTGACTCTAACTTCAGCAAAACTACACAAGTTCGCTCGAACTTGTATTATTGCATACAAGTTCGGCCGAACTTTCCTCCTGCTCAAACCAAACTTCACCGTTTCAGCTTTTCGGAGACTGATGTACTTCCGTTCGCGTATGCAGGCTGATCCGGCGCTCTCCACAACTACCCTAGGATTCCATGTCTCCCTTTAATCGCACCAACTGTGAGTATTTCGCTTTAACGCACTTTTGGGTGTAACATACATTCTTATCAAAACATACACATCGAACACTAACCTGAATTATCACACGCGAATATCTGCTATACATATTTTACGTGATTGTTAGAACATGTAAGCTAGGGCACTTTTCTTTATCTCCACCTTAGCTAGTATAGTACTATAGAGGGGCTCTCATCTGACGGGGTTTAGCTAGGACGTACGCGCGAGCTCTCAACGAGTATAACATGTGAAATTGTCTTGTGAGTTTATGTGTTGTATAAATCATGAATATGTATGAGGAAATTCGCTATATTTTTATCTACTATGCTGGTATATCAAAACCTGTATGCTCACCAATACATTTTATGTGTTGACAATTTGTTTTAATGTATGTTGCAGGTTATTGAATTCTGCTTGCTGCAAATGGACGTAGGATATCACCTTTAGAAACGCATGTAATAGAATCTAGGGAAGATCGAATTATGTTTGTTTGAGAGAAACTTGGATATTGTAATTATTTTTTATGGATTATGTGTTTGTTAGTATGGGATAACGAATGTTTAAATATTGTCGCATAAATAGTTGTTATGGATTCTCTCGAGCAATCTGATTCGCCTAGTGCCGCGCCCCGATAAGCCATCGGTTGGGGTGTGACAGATTGGTATCAGAGCCATAACTATAGGGAATTTGGTAGAATTGCCATGTTCGACCTAGTCTATGGTTAGGACACCAAATCAGACCGTTACGCATAGATTAACGCCGAGAATTCATATGAACAACAAGTCTGCCCGAACTTGGGGGACAAGTTCGCTCAAAATTGATCAAGTTCGCCCGAACTTGATCAAGTTCGCCTGAACTTGAC
Organism: Scalesia atractyloides; assembly: GCA_947069175.1. Classification (NCBI taxonomy): domain Eukaryota; kingdom Viridiplantae; phylum Streptophyta; class Magnoliopsida; order Asterales; family Asteraceae; genus Scalesia; species Scalesia atractyloides. The sequence continues at coordinate 5,740,841 of CAMTDV010000005.1, forward strand.
CAAGTTCGCTCGAACTTGTCTGTCCCCTCAACAACTAAACAAGTTCGCTTGGGAATAGGCAAGTCCGCTCGAACTTGACATCAGGATGATGCCAAGTTCGCCCGAACTTGACCAAAACCCTTCGACACGAACTTTTAAACATACTCTTTTCCTAAAGATGCCACAATACACGTGAAGAACGCTCGTATCACACCAACGAGTCGATTTGACGGGAATAGGTGTGAAAACCGCGAACTCTCAACGAATCACTCAATCCGCGCATTCTCGTTTGCACAAAATTGTCCGATAAGTAAGGAGTGATATCCACATCTTAACGGAAATTTCCCATTCTATCTGGTGGAAACTTCTTGATGGGTTCGAAAAGTGAAACCACAATCAGGTGATTTCGAAAGCTTATCAAGTAGCGGTCACACCCAACTTGAAACTCGTCCCACAATCCTCGATTTTCAACGCTTTGGACGCGTATCACAAAGTGATTGTCGTTACCGGCGTGAAACCTTTACTACCTATTTAGGGCCAAAAGCGTGTGCCCGAACTCGGCGGAATGATCGAATCACTATGGCTTGTCAAATGTCTCGAAACCCAGGACGCTCTATTAATTCTAAGACGCAATCTTCGATTTTACGCATCATCGATTTACATGTGCTTCGCGCACGTTTTAACAAATTTTAAACTTTTATGTTTTCGATTTGTCGCTTTATCGCTTTTATCTCGCTATGTTAATGCACAGCTCGCACAGCCATCACAATCCAAAACAAGAGCCAATACTCGCAGCATAACCAAATCATAACAATCCTCTTAACCGCGTCCTCGCGTTATACCGCAATTATATGTACGTATCTAAATATCTATATATATCTATAAGTATGCAATTACATGCGCTTATGTGAATACGTGAGAATTTAGGAGGTATGTGTTCTTCCTATGTGGCTCCTATGTGAAATATGTATTATCATAACAAGTTTTTAACGCGCTAAATCGCAACGCAATTACAAATCATTATGATCGAATCTCATTCCAAATCTCTTTCGGCCAGATGTCTTCGAACGCTTCTAACTCTCGACGTCAAGCTCGAAGGAACTCCGACAAGAGGATTGCTTCACTTATGGCCAAGGAAATGGCCAAAGTCCTTCCACAAATCATCACTCAGGTTCAAGCCCTCAGCAACTCTCAGACATCGGAAGATTCTAAGTCCAACGCACCGAAGTCTACTTTCTCCTACAAGCAATTCAAGGCCTGTGACCCGATGGTCTTCATAGGTGAAGGAAGTGTATCTCAAATGCTCCAGTGGTTCGATGCCATCGAGGTACCCTTCGTCAGAGTGGGTGCCCTGAGCATTTTCAGACCACATGTGCTACCGGAGTATTTCAATCCCGAGCCCTCGATTGGTGGACAGCCGAGCGCATCAAGCGTGGGAACGACGCATCTTACGCACTATCATGGGAAGAACTGAAGGAGCTTATGAAGAGAGAGTACTGCCCTCCCCACGAAGTCCAAAAGCTCGAGAACGAATTTTGGAAAATCAAGCAAATCGAAGGAGACAATGCCGGCCTCACAGCAAGGTTCAAACAGCTTAGCATCATTTGCCCAAGCGAAGTAGACACTCCCGAAAAGGCTATCAAAAAGTACATACGTGCTTTACCTGAGTGCGTGGGCAATTTTGTCGAAGCTGCACAACCGACTACTATCGAAGAAATATCAGTTGGCCGCAGAAATCAACGGCGATCGGGTATTGAAAGGGTACTTCTCCAAAAATCCCACCAAGAATCTGAATCAAGCTACTATCAAACTGTCCGACGGTTTCGACAACGAATCCGAGGACGATTCCGACGACGACGACGACATATCACCACAAGCTATCGCCGAGCCTAGCCGCAAGAGGAAGAGCTCGAGTATCAACTACTCCACGACTGAGCCGCTCAACCCTGAACCTCTTCGAGCAGTTCCATTTTACCCAAGGCGTAACTACACCGGACCTCACCCCTAGTGTCAGATGTGTACCTATCACCACCAAGCCGGAGCCAGCTGCCGTTATTGCACAAACTGCGACTGTTACGGCCACTTCACCGACAAATGTCGCACAGGACCACGACAGCAAGACGAGTCGACACCCCCGGAATCACCAACCCAAGCCACAGCCCCAGCAGAGGAAGACGTTGACACCAACCTCGACCAGGCACAGGACGACGTTAACGAAGGTACGACTTTCGATGTTAGTACTTATGCTTTATAATCATTCTATTATTTGATATCGCTTCAACACACGAACGATGTCTCTCTATCTCTCTCGATTCCTCGCACTTAGTCTAAGCGCACACACTGGCTATTATTACTAATGATATATAGTACATCACGATATAATACATTTTCCTACCCCTACTACACGCCCTTAAAACAAGTAACGATGAACATGCAAACACCAAACTAATCACGGGTGCACACGGGATTATTTTGGGGTCTGCACGAGGATCGTAATGAGTTCTAATGGTACCCTAACGTTAAAAGCATGGTTAAAACATGGTGGAAAGCATTTTAACCATGTTAACAAAGTGCGACACCTATCCACAGAACGGAGGAGGTATGGTTAAAGCATGGTGGATACGCCGCTGGTACTTCCTATATATAAGTGCTTTGCCATGCTAACAAACTTCCGTGGAGACGTGCCGTGAACGTTAATAGACCTTCTATATTATGATGATTATTTTCACACGCAAAACCCGTCCGCAAGGGCATAACACCTCATCGTTTTCTCAATCGCGCAAACGCTAGATACCCCGCGAACCTACATCAACGCAATCGCACTATTGCAGGGATCTACCTCGTATCGCTTATCGCTTAACGTTATCGCTTATCACTTTAACGCTTATCGCACCTCGTTCCTACCGCTTCGTTATTTAAATCATCAACTTATCCATGTCGTGTCGGCACACATGACATCACTCCACGGGACAGAGGCAATATGGCTAAAACATGGTGGATACGCCGCTGGTATTTCCTATATATAAGTGTCTTAACCGTATTCACAAACTTCCGTGCAAGGATGCCATGTGGGGTTCGACGTTATTCAAGCCTCATAATTTCTTGGTTTCCCTTTTACCGCGTGGACCAAGGATACCAGAATCTATCTACAATCGTGTCAGCACGCCTGACATCACTCCACGAAACGAATGCGTTATGGCTAAAACATGGTGGATACGCCGCTGGTACTTCCTATATATAAGTGTTTTAGCCATATTACAAACTTTTGTGGAAAGAAGCCATACGGGGTATGACACTAATTAAAACTTTTTGATACCTTTAAAATTAGTTTTTACCATTATGTTTTTGTAATTTAACGGGAAATTTTTTTAAGAATTTTTTAATACTTTTAGGAAAATCTTTTAGGAAAGTAAAACCCTTCTCACAATGGGGAATCGACCGCCTAGCGCCACGTTGTGAGAAGATTTTCATAAACCCAATTTCCTTTAAACGCTCTTTATGGTGGTTAACAAATTTTTCAAAACTTAAAAGCATTTTCTTCATCGCCAGCTCGTGAGTTATCGACCATGAGTCAATTAATCTGTTTCACTCATCGACTCTTCACACCTTCAAGACGCTTTCACTCGCCAGTCCTCGATCAACCACTCGTCCATCCTCGACTTACGCCTAACGCTCTAACCGTTATCTATCATTATCTATTTGTATTAATTCCCAAGTTCCCCCCTTCGAATAAATTTCGGGACGAAATTTCCTAAAGTAGGGGAGACCGTAACAACCCGCTTCCTCGCAAGCTCGTCACTCTCGTTACGCCTAGCACCAGAGATTCGGATCATAATGTAATCTAAATCGCTTATTATGCTACATCGCATGTTTTCGCACTATATCACATCACAACGCATTACATCGCATTAACACAACGCTTATCTCGCAAAAACTAAATACTATCGACTTTGCGTGGAGTTCTCCAAGGCTATCTGCTCGCTTAACTGCAACGCGACTCTCAGACATGGAAACAAAACTGCATGCTTCATCGCTTAATTATCGAACTTTGAGTAACTGTGGAATTTAAGTAAATATGACCATTTAATACGCTTAATACTTCGTTATAACGCTTAATATAACTATAAATGCAAACCGAATCGCCAAACGAACCCTTAACGCAAAATAAACGAAGAAAACCCAACATTTGGACAAGTTCGCTCGAACTTGGGTGACCCCAAGTTCGGCCGAACTTGGCTGACCAAAACTCAAACCTCATCTCCCCTTAATTTCGCCCTAACTTGCATGAAACCATGCAAGTTCGACCGAACTTGACTCACCTCCCTTCAAGATCTCACAAGTTCGCTCGAACTTGAATCCACCAGCTCTCATTTTTGCCTTCTCCTATAAATACTTAGCTCATTCCTCTCATTTGAACTTACTGCAACTTCGCTCTAAGCTCCCGAAACCCGGAACCCTCTGTTTTCTAAGTAAAAATCAAACTGATTTCAACTATAACGATGTTTATCAACGTTTTACAACGATTTTGCACAAGGCATTGCCTTCGTTTTCATCAAATCTTCTATGTTTACAAAAATCTTCATCTTTTTACATAAAACATCTGTTTTTCACTCAGATCTATGCTTAGATCTGAGCAAAACCTTTTGAACATTGATTTTTACACAAGATATGGACTTTTGATGATGTTTTGTTCATTTTCTGATATGAAACGAAGCAATTATCATTCAAGATCCCAGATCTGGAAGCACAAGAACGCTTATGTTGGTTTACACAAGCCGAACTAACCCCAAGTTCGCCCGGATTAGTTCACGCTTTTGTAAAACAGCTAAAACCGCTCTAAAAGACCTCTCCGACCTAAGTTTGCTCAGTAGCACAGAGTTGGAGGGATGAACACTCGATTTGCTCAACAAACGACGCGAAAACGCAAGTTTTTGGACCTAAAAACATCAAGTTCGCTCGAGATTTAACTGTTTTTCAGCAACATTCAGATCAAGTTCGACCGAACTTGGGTATGATTAACCAACTTTTCCAACTAAGAACCCTCAAGTTCGACCGAACTTGTCTCTCCTCTTGGCAAAACCTCACAAGTTCGACCGAACTTGTCAAGTTTCTTTGAGAAACTTACAAGTTCGCCCGAACTTGACTCTAACTTCAGCAAAACTACACAAGTTCGCTCGAACTTGTATGATTACATACAAGTTTGGCCGAACTTGCCTCCTGCTCAAACCAAACTTCACCGTCTCAGCTTTTTGGAGACTGATGTACTTCCGTTCGCGTATGCAGGCTGATCCAACGCTCTCCACAACTCCCCTCATATTCCATGTCTCCCTTTAATCGCACCAACTATGAGTATACTTGACCCATTTTCGCTTTAACGCACTTTTGGGTGTAACATACGTTCTTATCAAAACATACACATCGAACACTAACCTGAATTATCACACGCGAATATCTGCTATACATATTATGCGTTAGAACATGTAAGCTAGGGCACTTTTCGTTATCTTCACCTTAGCTAGTATAGTACTATAGAGGGGCTCTCATTCGACGGGGTTTAGCTAGGACGTACGCGTTAGCTCTCTTCGAGTATAACATGTGAAATTGTCTTGTGAGTTTATGTGTTATATAAATCATGAACATGTATGAGGAAATTCGCTATATTTTTATCTACTATGCTGGTATATCAAAACCTGTATGCTCGCCAATACATTTTTTGTATTGACAATTTATTTTAATGTATATTGCAGGTTATTGAATTCTGCTTGCTGCAAATGGACGTAGGATCTCACCTTTAGAAACGCATGTAATAAAATCTAGGGAAGATCGAATTATGTTTGTTTGAGAGAAACTTGGATATTGTAATAATTGTTTATGGATTATGTGTTTGTTAGTATGGGATAACAAATGTTTAAATATTGTCGTATAAATAGTTGTTATGGATTCTCTCGAGCAATCTGATTCGCCTAGTGCTGCGCCCAGATAATTCCGCCATCGATTGGGGTGTGACAGCTGTAAACAAAAAAACTAGTTTCTTTGTTATGAAAAGTTTATTTTTTTAGGATTTTTGGTAAAAGAAAACTGAAAAAACTTTCGTAAGGCCGAGTTTTCTAAGCTTTCATAACTTGTAGAAGTTTTCATTTTACCCTAACTCTCTCTATATATAGAGGCCGGTTATTTTACAATTTGTCTTGACATACGATGTGTACGAGATGCAGTATCAACATACGATTTTTTTCAACATGCGAGTTTGATTTTTTTGAACAACAGGCGACTTTTTTCAACATGCGACTTTTTATTAACATGCGAGATTTCCTTTCTGAGCTTATAACGTGCGAACTTGACATTGCATATGTTCGTATGTTAAGGCACAATGTATAATACACTTTTAATATATATATATATATATATGTGTGTGTGTGTGTGTGTGAATGTTCATTTGAGAAGAAATTTAATGTGAGAAGAAAAAGAAGAAAGGACATAATGGTAAAACATTAAATAGTTTATAACTCCTTTCATTAATTATGTTATCTCTCATTAATAAAGCAAAGACATTTTATCCTACACATTTCAAAATTTATCCTACATATGTTTTACACTTACCGGAATTTACCATACACAATATCTAAATTTACCATACACTTATATAAATTTACCCTACACATTTCAAAATTTATCCTACACATACTAAAATTTATCATACACATGTCGAAAATTGTCCTTCATAGTAAATTATTTTATCTTAAAAAAGTATATTAAAAATGAGTTACAAGTTTAATTAATTAGCTAATTAATGACAATTATAGATTTACCTATATGCCATTTTTCATAACATTAAATACACACATTAAATAAAGTAAATGGAGAATTTTTATTGGTTTAAAAGTTATTCTTTTTATTCTTACAAAATTTTTTTCTCATTTGAACTCTTCACTATATATATATATATATATACTATATAATAAAAGAAACCATTAAATGGACACTTGTCATCATATTAAGCCATTCTTGTGGATAATTATTAATAATCTCCTACTAAATATTATTTAGTTTAATATCTTATGGATAATTATTATTTAGTTTAATCTCTTCTATTTAACTATAGATAATTTATTATTTAGTTTAAATTTAATGTGTACTTCTAATTTATAATATTATTTATTTGATTCTCTATATCATATAACAAACACATATTTTTTATTTGTAATATACAAATTTATTCTTATTATTTTCGATGATGTAATTATCTCTAATAAACTATAAACTTTTACCATAGTATATATAATGCTAGACATAAGATCGAAAAACATTTTAGATGACATCAATAACTTAAGACATAATATAATTATATGTATAATATGCACTTTTTAATAAAATAATACCAAACAAAATTACAAATACAAAATCATTGATTTTACTAATAATAACAAAGTCTTATTTTTTTTAAATTAGATTTATTATGTTTTTTTAAATATAATTTATATTTTATCACTCAAATGACCGTTTATTTGTTTTTTGAATAACATGTTTGACAAATATATCTTCTTTTCAATAATCATCTCCGCAATCACCATATCTATCGCGTACCGAGTATATCCATTAGTTTTTTTAAATGTAATTTTCTTATTAGTTGGTATATAAAATCATATTTCTTCAAGCCGTGTAATACACGAGGGTTTTTAAACATATAACTTTTTTTATTATTTGGTAAACAATATTACATTTATTCACCCTCGTGTAATAAATGAGGTTTTAAAAATCTATTGTTTTATTATTTAGTATATAAAATTCATTTATCAACCTATGTAATACACGATTATAACCTAGTATATATATATATATATATATGTGTGTGTGTTATATAATTAGAATTTTACTTAGAACTTAGTTTAAATATGTATGATATTTGTCAACTTCATTATAGGTGTATATACTGAAATTATCCCATTAATTAATTTTAATATTTCATCGACTTGGACACCGTGGAGACAGAATAGGGGAAATTAAATACTTTTTTTTATTTACTTTGGATCTTTACTTGGACATCGTGGAGACAAGATAGGGGAAATTAAATACTTTTTTACTTACTTTGGATCTTTAAAAGGCATTGACTCTAAACAAGTCAATAAAAAAATATAGATTAATTGCCACATGATATTTTTAAATACGAAATGGAAAACTAGTAAATCTAAATTGTCAACTAAACAATTTAAATTATCATTGAATCTCTTTAAAAAAGACGACATCTAAACAAATATATATAATTTATAAATTGCTTTAAGAAAATATAATCTCTAAGTAAACAAAGTTCTTCCATTCTCAATAAAGTTACTTGACGTTTTCTCTAACACCATCTACAATGGTGAAATCCGAACGGATGTATGTCGCCGAGGTGGCGTCCGGAGAATCAGATGCCACATTGGAAGAAACATTTAGCACATCGTTCGTCTGTTGTCGTCTAAAAGTTCAAACGATTGAGGATGGATTCTTTTCTTGTAGGACAAGGGTTACAATTTTGTTAACAAAATTAATAAAAAATAATAAAGATACTCTCTTTAAACATTTGGGAAATTGTAGTATATGAACCGTGTAAGAATTCATACAAAAAATAAACATGAAATACAACATATGTAAATAAATCAATTCAAACCGTTGTCTTCGACAAGAACTTGAATCGCTTCTTGTTGTACGATCTTCGCTTTGTCTTTAACGAGAACTTGGATCACACCTTCTTGTACGCCCTTTAGCTGCAAGAAAGAACAAACAAGTGTTGACGGTTGTGGCTGAGACATATGTTCAATTTGTTTCCCTTAAAACAAATTTCACGCTTCTACTAAAGACGACACGTCTATCTCCTAGGGTACAATAACCGAAGCAGTCTGTACTGCCAGAAATGGCTACACACCCGAGGTTACACCGGATAAAATTATAGTGTTTGAAATTATGGAACGAATAAGGATGTGATGGTGGTAGAAGATTAATAGAGATAACTCCTCTCATTAGTTGGTCTTCAAATGTTCATCCTTCATCAAATATTCTTCATGTATATACATATGTAATTTTCTTCTAGTAACAAATGAGACACATAGCCTACTAATTATACAAGAGTTAATGGTTGGTGAAAGGTTTCATTTAATTAGTTAGTTAAATAGAGGCTTAAAAACTCTAATAAAAAAATATCATCAAGAAGCTCTATTCAAGAGTTTCTCATTTATTCACCAGATCAAGAATCTTCTAATTAATATTGATAACTTCACTAAATTATAAATTTACTAAATATCAATTCACTAAATTTCCAACAATCTTTCACATAAATGGAGATCGTTCAAAACACACAAAATTTCCAATGCAACCTTGACAGTTGAACATTGGAGGATATTAGTTTTGAGTATTTTTTTTATAAAACATACTTAGTCTCGTAATGAATTGTAGATTTGATGTTCCTTGAACAAACCCCCATTTGTAGACGACAATACACTTCACACAATACTTTCCTTAGCCGCTCCCTCATATGCTATCATATTAATTTTTAGGGTTTTATACAATAGGGCTAAAATTGTGTCTTGCACTTTTGTAACGGGGTTACAATCTAATCTTCTAGCAAAGCCCAATTAACTTTTGATTTTTTCCGTAGAACAAATATTCTTCGTGTCAACCACGTCCCACTCCCACACACCCCTAACCTCACTAATAGTGTTGTTATTTATTATGTAAAAGTGTTGTTATTTTATAAAACAAGTATTCTTAACGTTAAAAACAAACATAATATTTTCTATTTTTTATTGTTTTAAAATAAATTATATACTAGTTATTGTTGCTTAAACTACAAAACTTTGTGTTGATTTATACTTTCTTTACCTTTTCTACATTATAGAAAATTTGTTCGTGTGATACTCATTAAAACCGGTCTACATCCCTGTTTAAACTTGTAAATATAAATTTTCTAAAAATAAATGTGATATGATCAGCGGCCATTGATTTCTCTATGCTTGATAGAGTAGACGATCGGGTCAGAGCGGGTTGGTTCAGAATGGTTTTTGACAAAAATGGATGCGGTTCAAAACAATAAGCTTTAAAATTGGTCAATTTAGTTTGTGTGTTGATTTCTCGATTATGCAGCTACAGTTTTTAGTGGTTGCTTGTTTTTGTTGACGAAGCATTACAAGACAACATAACTTCAGAAGCAGTTAAAAGTAACCATACACATTCTGGTTCCTTGATGCTTGCTTAAACATTCAAAACCACGATGAAACCATTATGACTTAACAAAGAAACTAGCATAAACAATTCTTTACCTACATTGTTAAAACCAGATGACAGATAACAGCCACAACTAGGACAGTATAAAGCCTCATTGTGGAGGGGAGGAGAAGTAGAAGTAGAAGTAGCTAGTATATCTGAAAAGATAAGGGATGGGAGGTTGAGATGGTTTGGGCATGTTAGGAGGAGACATATGACAACCACAGTTAGAACAGTAGAAAGTCTCATTGTGGAGGGGAGGAAAAGTAGAGGTATGCCGAAATTGACTTAGGAGGAGCGAATTAGAAAGCATTTGATAGAGTTTGTCAAACAAACATGGATCAACAGCCAAATCTTATTTAGAACAAAGAGATCAACAACAGATTTTGACAAGACTTTCCTCACTAGCATATCATCAACTCGATGATCTGCATACACTCACAGTACGACCTAACACTTATGACACACGATCTCAACAAGAGATCATCAAGAAAGATCAAAAAAGTGTTTGGTGAGAGGTTGAAAAGTTGTGGGTTTGAGTTCAAGCCCAAAATAGAAGTTGGGAGAAAAAGATAGAAGAATTAAAGAATCCGCTAACTCCAACTCTAGGAGGACCGTTTAGACAGCTCAACACGGTCTCCTACAACCCCTTTTCACTTCAGCCAACTCTAGAAGGATTGTGGAGGCACTTCAACACGATTCATGCTTACCAAGTTTTAAAATTCGAATCCTAGGAAGGCATTTTTGTGCTAACGTGTGATTATCCACCGCCTTAGTATAGGAGGACCGTTTAGGATTACCAACACTGTCCTCATGCAGCCTCATTTCTCTTAAGGCAACTCTAGGATGACTGTTTAGATAGTCCAACATGGTCCTCCATAGGAGATATGTTATGGGTTGTTAAGGTTTCTTGGTTTATAGGTTAGAAATTGCACGAGTGTGAATTACCTTCCCGACATCCTTTTTATCCGCTTTCCATAACATTTACCCTTAGGATTAGATTCGCCCATTGATACCATTAGATCTTTTGAGATTAATGAGACTGAGAGGAGATCCTAACTTTGGGCCCGTAAACATTTATTGCATGGTGAGAATGAGACCGAGAGGTGATCCATTCTTTACCCAGTGAGCTTCACACGACTTTTAGGTTTGGCTTAGTTGTCATAGTGAGACTGAGTGGAGATCTAGGATACATTTGTGATTCTTGAGTTAGTTGTATATTTAGATCCCAATGACCTTTCAAGTATCAATTTCCTTATTAGAGTTAGCTTTCTCATTAGGATTCCCGATCTAGACAGATATTATCTCCGTATCTGATTTCTCTTCGTGTAGTTGTTCGGAGCCTACTTCTTTCCATGACCATCCTGATTAATTGTTTACTGCATTTTCTTTTGTTGTTAGTTAAGTAGAAAATCATGCTTATTAACTTAGACTAGCACTCGACAACGAATTAGTACCGAGGGATGCACATCAGTGTCCACGGATTGATACTCAGTCTTATCGACTTTATTACACTACGACCATTACACTTGTCATGTTGTGTGGTTTACTTTGGTGATTTCATTTCTTAAAACTCGATTGTATGAGATAATGAATTAACCAAGTAGTATTAAATGAGGGAGCAAAAGGGTAAAAACATGTATTGTGTGAGTATGGAGTCCGCGGATTAGGAGAAAACAAGTTGGACCACCAAAGCAACACATTATTTTGTTCACCAAGTCTGTTCAAATTATATTTATCTTGAAATAAAATAGTTAAAAGCAAAATAAATAAATAAACTTAGTGGGTGGTTATCACTCATTAGCAAACCTTAGGTGGTGCATATTACTATAATGACACTATTTAACTTTGTGTAAAAATGAAATAAAAAATTAATTTTAACATACAAAATACCCTTAACGTGGGAAGTATATAAGCTTTTATTTTTATTTTTCCCATCTACTTAAGAATGATGTCTAATTGCAAAATGTAAAAAAAATCATGATTTTATGGTAAAATTACATAATTACTTACTTGTGTAAAATCGTGAATGTTTTTGGATTCTATGACTAAAATCCTTGCTTATAAGATGGGAAATAAAATAAAAAAAAATTATCTTATTCACTACTCGTGTTAAGAGATTTTTGTATGTTAAAACTATTTGTACAAATACCTTTAACCTATTAAACTTTCTATCATAATATCTAGATAATATTATTTAAAAAGAATGATTGAATAACATTTTGGACCAAAACCCAAATTTCTCATATTCAACTATTCAAGCAGGGAACCTAAAATTTTGATATATTAGTTGGACGATTGAACGTAAATTACACTCCAAGAAAAATATACGTATAATTTTTATATTTATTTATTATTTATTAATTATATTAAAAAATATATATATATAGTAAATTATTTTAGCTAGCACATTATGTAGGGGAGGAGAAGTAGAAATAGCTAGTATATCTGAAAAGATAAGGGATGGGAGGTTGAGATGGTTTGGGCATGTTAGGAGGAGACATATGACAACCACAGTTAGAACAGTAGAAAGTCTCATTGTGGAGGGGAGGAAAAGTAGAGGTATGCCGAAATTGACTTAGGAGGAGCGAATTAGAAAGGATTTGATAGACTTTGTCAAACAAACATGGATCAACAGCCAAATCTTATTTAGAACACAGAGATCAACAACAGATTTTGACAAGACTCTCCTCACTAGCAGATCATCAACTCGATGATCTGCATACACTCACAGTACGACCTAACACTTATGACACACGATCTCAACAAGAGATCATCAAGAAAGATAAAAAAGAGTGTAACCCTAAGAGAGAGAAAGATACAGTTGTGATAGACAAAATATCTCGAAGACTGATTGATGAACTGCACACTATATGAAAAGTGTTATATAGCAGTAACATAAGATTAAGTACATCAAGTCAAGTAGACAGCTTCAAGCCCAGCACTTCAGCCTAGTAGCACTTCAAGCCCATATCTCCTTTATGTCCTTTATGTTCTCCGGGCCCATACATAACATGCATAAAAACCAACAAACATATTAAAAAGCATACTTAAAATAATAAAAGTGAAATGGTAATATAAAAATGTTAATATGTGGTAATATAAAAATGTTAACATGTATCATATAGTTTCAACACCCCCCCTCACTTTTATACTAAACAGATCAAGTAAACTTAACCAATTACAACCTACTTCATGTTGAGAAATGAATAAACCTTTAGTAAAAATATATGCTCTTTGTTTCTCAGACGATATACCAACAGTTTTAATACAACCCTTCTGGACTTGTTCTCTTAAAAAAAGCAAATCTAACTCAAAGTGTTTCGTTCAATCATGAAGAACCGGGTTAGCCGCTATTGACATAGCAACTGTATTATCACAAAACAACTTTACTGGCAACACTACAGGTATACTTAATTCCCTTAACAGATTTGTTAACCACGTAACTTCACATGTCGCGTACACATAGCACGATACTCAGCTTCTATTGTAGATCACGAGATGGTAGACTTCTTTTTACTTTTCCATGTAATCAAGGAACTACCTAAAAATATGCAAAAACCTGTGACCGATTTTCTAGAGACCAAACATTTCGCCCAATCGGAATCTGCATATGCAGACAACTCTAAACCAGACCTTTTGTCAAAAGATACGCCCTTACCAGGTGCCCCTTTTAAGTATCTTAATACCCTTACTGCCAACAACCAATGACCCTTGGTAGGTTTATGCATAAATTGACTAAAAATATGCACTGAATATGAAATGTCAGGTCTAGTGTGTGATAGATAAGTTAATCTACCAACTAATCTTTGATACCCAGTATCGTTTATTAAGTTATTACTTTCTTTATCACATAAAGAAGTTATAACATAATTTGGCTCAATAGGATTAGAAACAATTTTCAACCGTTAACCCAACTCAGCAAGAAGTTCTAAACAATACTTTCGCTTTGAAAGACAAACCATTATTTGTTTTTAAAACTTCAATGCCCAAAAAGTATTTTAGGGGACCTAAATCCTTGATTAAAAACTTGGTTTTTATAAACTTCTTTACATTTTCTATATCTGTCTCATTATTACCAGTTATGACTATATCATCAACATATACAAGCAATACAATAAACACAAATTTTTCAGACTTGACAGATCACATTTACTTTGCATGAATCCTAATTCAAACAAAACACCAATTAGCTTTGCATTCCACATTCTAGGGGCTTGTTTCAAGCCATATAAAGATTTATTCAATTTACACACTCTAGTATTAGATTTTTCATAATAACCTTCAGGTAATTCATGTACACATCTTCAACTAAATCACCATATAAAAAGTCATTATTGATATCAAGTTGATAAACAGACCAATCAAAATGTCTCTTCATAATATATTGATATCAAGTTGATAGCTAATACACATCTAACGATAGTTACATGTGAGAAAGTCTCTTCATAATCTATTCCTTCTCTTTTACTGTATCCTTTAGCAACTAAACGTGCTTTATATCTTTCTATTTCACCTGATGACTTATATTTGATTTTATAAACCCATTTGCACCCAATTGGTTTTTTTCATTAGTTAGATCAACTAAGAGCATTCACAATGAATTCCATTTATCTATGTATTTCCACTAAAAACAACTACTTTTTATCTCTCATTTTCAATTAAATAATATTTTTTATACCTTTATCATAACATTTTCTCTCTCCTTCACTCACAACCATTTCTAAAAGTATTAAAAATTTATACAGTTTTCTCCCTCCAGATTTTTTCCCATCTATTTACCGATGTACAGTAACTTTCCCATAATTTATCTCTCTCATCCACTCACAACTACTCAAAAACACTAACAACCATTCCTTATAATATAACTAAACTGCCTCACATCTATTTAAGGATTTCATTGTGAATGCTCTAAATCCCATCCTTTATTTCTATTAAGTGCTTCTATTTCATCATTCATTGTAGTTATTCAGTTTGGATCTGAACACGCTTCTGAATAATGATTAGGTTCGACAGTTTTATTTAACATAGAGGTAAAATAGAAATTCTCAACATTTAAATTTGAGTAGTTTACTACCTTTTCTATGTCGTATTTAACCTTCCCGTCAATCACAAAATCATCAAACCTTTTAGGAAAAGAAGTATTTCTAGTTGACCTCCTAGGCACATTTACAACTTCAGAATCCTCTGTGTCACCCTTAGAAATGTTGTGAGTTTCATTAGCAGTATTCACATTCTCTGCCCTATCTAACACCTCATGAGACTCACTTGTTTGTTGTGGTTCAGCCCTAACACTAGGTGTATCAAGAGATGTTGATTGCTGAAAATGCGTTCCCGCATCAACCTTAGAAGGGTCCCTTCTATCATCATTGTGATCATCCACAGATTCAGATTGTTTGGATTCTAAGTTGCCATACAAGTCAAAGAAATTAAGTGTATTTATTGTTTCATTTCGAACAGAATCAAATGATTCAAACACAATTTGTTCCTTAAATGGGAAAATTGTTTCATAGAATATAACATCTCTTGAAAAACTAATCGATTTTGTATCAAGACTAAACAACTTGTACCCTTTTTTTTCAAAAGAATAACCAATAAACACACACTTCTCAGCTCTATTATTAGGTTTATTTGCCTCTTTTAAAACTGTACAAAAACATAGACATCCAAACTCCCTTAAATGATCTAATAAGGGTTCAAAATTAAACATCAATTCATAAGGAGTTTTTCCACCAAGCACAGAAGAAGAAGTCCTATTAATAAGATATGCAGCAGTCAGTATACATTCATGTCAAAATCTAACAGGCAGATTACTTTGAAACAACAAAGCCCTAGTAACGTTCAACAAATCTCTATGCTTTCTCTCAACAATACCATTTTTTGAGGTGTATAGGCACATGATGTTGATGTATTATTCCTTTCTGTTTACAAAACATATTCATTTGATTATTCGTAAATTCTGACCCGTTATCACTTCTAAAACACTTAACATTTTGTTTAAATTGAATTTGTATTATATTTACAAAATCTTGTATGTTTTGAAAACACTCTGTATTATTTTTCACCAAACACACCCATACAACCCTCGAGTAGTCATCAACAATTGTTAAAAAGTATCTATGTCCATCTGTGCTAGCAACTCTATAGGGACCCCAAACATCTAAGTGAACTAGTTCTCCTACATATTTACTTTTATGTTTACTTAAAGGAAAGGGTTCTCTATGTTGCTTAGCCCTATGACATACATCACAAGGACTACGACCAGATTCTGTTGAAAAATTCAATTTATTCTTAAGAATTTTAGAAACCTGATCAGCAGGGTGACCTAGCCTAGCATGCCACAATTTATGTTGACTTAAACTACTACAGCACACCTTATCAGAAACAACAGTATTTCCATACACATACAACCCTTCCAGCTAACTACCAGTCACCAGGGTTTTCTTGGTTAACAAATCCTATATATAACATTTATGTTCATCAAACCCTATGTAAAGTTTATTATCTCTTGCTAGTTTATGAACTGATATCAAATTAACACAGTATTCAGGTACAACAAACACATCATGTAAAATCACGCCTTCAACTAATTATAGAGAACCAATTTTAGTTACATATGCATTAGTTCCATTTGGATGTTTAACTTGAATTTTTAAACTTAAAACACCAACAAAATTAGACAGATTCGCAACAGATTTTACCATATGATTCTTTGCGCCTGAATCTATGATCTAACCAGTCCCCTTCCCAGCATTAGTACCAAAACAAAACACAGATTTGCAAAAAAGACATTTGAATAAAACAACCCACCTGACACATTGCAGCTCTG
Source organism: Scalesia atractyloides (assembly GCA_947069175.1). Taxonomy (NCBI): domain Eukaryota; kingdom Viridiplantae; phylum Streptophyta; class Magnoliopsida; order Asterales; family Asteraceae; genus Scalesia; species Scalesia atractyloides. Next base: position 5,757,885 of record CAMTDV010000005.1, read on the forward strand.
TGATGTTTCAGGTGCGTTATCCTTTATCAAACTTAACAATTTTGACAATTGATCAGAAGTCAAAGAAGAAACAGGAACATTAGACTCATCAACATGAACATTATTACTAGTGCTACCCTTCTTCACTTGATTTTGATTCCCTCTTGGTGGTTTCATCCAAGAGAGATAACATATTAGTTCAAAACACTTTTCTATAGAATGACCAGTTTTGTTACAACGAGAACATTTAACATTCTGATTTTGATTTTTAACAAATCTTTTTTTATTGTCATTTACAGAATTAATTTTAGACAAAAAACCAACAGTATTTTCTTTTGATACAGACATATTTGAATTCTTATGGGACTCTTCTCTAGAAACAATTGAAAAAGCTTCTATCACAGTTGGAAGAGGTTCTCTAATGAGCAAACTCGTTCTAACAGAATGATAACTACTATCAAGACCCATTAAAAACCGCATGAGTTTTATTAAATGATTGAAGTTATTATATTGTGTAGAAGCATCACAAGTACAATTAGGAATTTGTAAATTTTGATCTAGTTTTTTCCACATAATATTTAACCTATGATAGTATTCAGCCACAGACAAACCACTTTGACTAAAGGAGTTAATCTTTTGATACAAATAAAAAACAACTGACCCATCTACTTTATCATATGTATCTCTTAGTTCTTTCCAAACCTCATAAGCAGATTTGGAATAAACATGACCTAAATATAATTCTTCTGAGACTAAATTCAATATCCAGGTTAATACTACTGAATTACATCTTTCCCATTGAGTTTCAAGAATTGCATTTCCCCCAGGCTTAGCAAAAGTTCCATCTATAAAACCAGTTTTATTTTTAACCCTTAAAGCTAATGACATAGCATTTGCCCATACAGTGTAGTTTTCAGTTCCCTTCAACTTTATATTTATAACAATCAAATTAGTGGAATCACTAGCATGCAGATACAACAGGTTATTAGGTTCCAATTTTCTTATCAAAGTTTCACCAAACAAGTTAAGAAGATCAGCCATTACACTAAACAAGTATAACAGTCACAACACAAAACAAAACCAGAACTAACCCAGTAAGAACAACAACAAAACAACAAAAACTGTGTTAGGGTCCAGATGGTAGGTTCGTCACTCAGTTGGTGCCTACCCAAGTCTTAACACAGATGCTGGACTCTTAAGTAAGAAATAAGAACCACAACAATTATCAAACAAATAATAGACAAACAACAATAGAAACAAACACTCAAACAACAAGTATGAATAAAAAACACACTAATGCAATAGAGTGTACCCTCTCTATGTCCCAAATGTCAAGTACGACCCAACTACTCCGGCAAAAGTAATGCCTAATGCATAACAAAAAAAATTCAAGAAGGGAATGAAACGGCCTGAGGCATATAATTCCAAGCAATTAGACCTTATAGCCTTCACTTAGGGCTACAAGGTTCTGACTAAAGAAACATCACCAAAGATCATGTTGTTTAGTCTTAATATTAGGGTTTCAGTTCTTCACCCACGTATAAACTCCAAGAACAGACTATCGAAATCAGAACCACTAAATCTTCTGCACTATTTAGATCTGACCCAAGAACAAACCCTTACAGAAGGGATCTTCACAGTCTTCTCAAATCTGGAACCGACAAAAGAAGGGATCTACTTGATTTTTCAAGAACTAACAACGACAATAACACAATCTTCACAGATTTGTAATCGACGCAAGAAGGGATCTTCTTGATCTTGAAAGATCTGATAGCAGCAGAAACACAACGACCCAGAAATTAAATAAAATCCCCAAATAACAACACAAAATTAGATTACAGGAGCAAAAATATGATCGGAACAAGCTCAATATCACAGAAACACACTAAGAGCAACTATAGCTCTGATACCATGTCAAACAAACATGGATCAATAGTCAAATCTTATTTAGAACAAAGAGATCAACAACAGATTTTGACAAGACTCTTCTCACTAGCAAATCATCGACTCGATGATCTGTATACAATCACAGTACGACCTAACACTTATGACACACGGTCTCAACAAGAGATCATCAAGAAAGATCAAAAAGAGTGTAACCCTAAGAGAGAGAAAGATACAGTTGTGATAGAAAAAATATCTCGAAGACTGATTGATGAAGTGCACACTATATGAGAAGTGTCATATAACAACAACATAAAGTTAAGTACATTAAGTCCAACAGACAGCTTCAAGAACAGCACTTCCAGCCCAGTAGCACTTCAAGCCTATATCTCCTTTATGTCCTTTATGTTCTCCGGGCCCATATATAACATGCATAAAAACCAACAAACATATTAAAAGCATACTGAAAGTAATAAAAGTGAAATGGTAATATAAAAATGTTAATATGTACATGTATTATATAGTTTCAACAGACTTAGACTTCTCTGAAGACATGGTCGATGATAGGAGTTCGTGGAGACGTAGGATTAAGGTTAAGGACTTTTAGGGGACGTTACTTGTATCAATATCTTATCTTAGGTGCTTATTTATTTATTTTGGTGGCCTATGCATGTTATCACTTGTTTAATGTGTTATTAACATGTATCGGTTTAATAGCATCCTAAGAATATTTTTAGTACAATATCTTTTCTTGTTTTTTATGTACAAAATGTTTTCTTTTTTTTTTGTAACATTTGTGTAAAACGGGTTTCAAAATCCCGCACCGTTAGTTATCAAAGTATTGGTTAAAACGTTCGATGCGTACTTAATTAGGGTTGATTATGTTAGCAAATACTATTAGGATTTAAGTCTTATTTATAAATAATAATAATTATTAAATAAATAATAATAATAAAAAGTTAGATTAACCATTTAAAATAATGAAACAAAAAAAAAATTAAAATGGGGAAACCGGGAATCGAACCCGGCTCTCCCGCACATACACACACATCAAACACCATTGCGCTACACGCACATTAGTGCTAAAATTGAAAACATTTAAATGTTATGATAAGAAAACGTTTAAACCTGCAAGTTCGGAATCATCCTAAACATAACCGCCCTTGATCCAAAGCCAAATCTTGTTGACCGTTATGCGGTTAATCAATCATAACCGGCGATCATAATCATTAATCAAGCCGTTATGCAAAATCATATTTCAGTTATAAGTCAAAATCATGAACGGATCTGAAACTGAAGCAGAACAGAATCATTGATCTATAAATACCAGCACTATCACTCTAACGAATTCGCTCTTTTCCTTCGCAACTTACCTCTGTTCTCTCCGCTCAAATCTCTGTTCGTCGGAAAACTCATCTGCCTTCGCCGGAATTATTCATCGGAAAACCGGGAATCCTATTTTCCTAGTGGTATGAATCTTTAAAACTCTGCTCCCTATGTCCATGTTATATTTATCTTGTTCGTAACCAGGAAAATCGGTTTTGTCATACGTACATGTCGGGATTCAGAAGCTGGGTTATTTTAATGAAGAAGATGAAATGAAACCAATGGTTAAATGAAATTGAAATTAGAAATTATACTGGGTTAGACACACAGTCCAGTGGTGGACTGTGTGCACATGAAACATATGGTCCCGGGGTTCGAGTCTCGCTACGTACAATGATCCGTTCATATAATAAACTTTTTTAATAAATAAAAGCATGACTTAATCGAGTAAGTATATAAATATAATTTAAATACAGAATACAACGGGTTGGACACACAGCCCAGTTGGTTGGGCTGGGTGCAATCAGCGTAAAGGTCGCGGGTTCGATCCAGGATATGTGCAGCGGTTCATTTGATTTAAAGTCTTTTTAATATTATCCATTTATGAATAAAGCTAAGAAGAATATAAATGTAATTAAAATCAGAATCCTTTCGGGTTAGACACGTAGCTCAGTTGGAAGAGCTGCGTGCACGCAACCGAGAGGTCACGAGTTCGAACCTCACTCAGCGCATAGAAAACACAGTCTGACCGGTCAAGACCCGGTCGACGGTCAAAAAGTCAACTTTTTTTTATTTCTTTTTATTTATTTATTTAATTGGAAAATTATTTAAAAATACTTAAAAATAAGATTTTTAAAGTTAGAAAATTTCCTTAAACTCACAAAAATAAATCTAACAATCCCATTAAGAGCACTAATTAAAAATATTAATCTCAAATAAAATTTATTTATTTACCGAATCATTTCGTTATTATTTAGGTTAGTTTTTTCCCTCGTCGGTTGAATCATAATATTCGTGCGCATTCATCGTCATCAAGGAACGCACCCACGGTGAGTGAATTCTTACAAATTCCCTTTTATTCATGTTTTGGGGTGTATCATGTGTCGTTTTAATTATTTCGTTTATTCAAACTTGTGCTATTACTATTATATGATCTAAACTTGTGATGTAAATATTGTTTGTTGTGATGTGTGTTTACATTTTGTCAAGTTGCGTGCAAATCATTCATTAGGCCCATCAGTTCCTCGTGGGAGACGAGTTGAACATCGCGTGCCTCATTAGATCGGCTCCGTTTGATTGAGCCTTGATCTCATTGTTCATCATTTGGTGTGTGTGCTTGTGCATTAATTGATATTATGTGTTTTGGTGATTAAATTTACATTTACGTTTACTCATAGGTGGTTATGCACCTTTTTTTAACCAATATAACAAATTCGTTCAAATGTTTTCATAAGATTCACTCGCCAACTTTTGTTGACCCAAAAACCCTATTTTTACACATGATACAGGTGATCCAGTTGAGAAAAGAAACACATAGGATGGCCTAGAAGAATAAACAAGTTAATGCTTTGGAATGGACATTTAGTTTTGTTTTCCTTTGTAATTGTATGATTTTTGTTTAATGGATACTTTAGTTTGTAATTCGAATGAAAATGTATTTGAACATGTTGTGCTTGTATGTTTATTGTAACTTCTTCTTTAAAGAGAAATAATAAATATGAAACTTTATAGTAAATGTCATGAGCTTTGATGACAACCCAATCATGCCCCGACTACCATTCCCGCTGCGGGTCAGGGTGTGATAGATTGGTATCAGAGCTTTTGACTATAGGGATATAGGATAGGTTATTAGACCCTTAGAGCCTATACTATAGTTGATTAGATTTTAATTGTTTATGTGGTTACATGCAAACTAATGATATTTATTTGTTTCGTATTTATTACACACACAAATGCATGCAAACACTTCCACTATCATATTGTGTGATATTTAATGAGTTATACTTATTGTCAAATATAACATGCTTACATATACATTCATCACGCATATTTCAATGTTCACATATTCAAATCATCCTCATATTTCCTTTATTCAAGATTTTGTCGCAATTTTCGTTTTTCAATCTCATCAAAGTGAGTTCTACGACGGGCATGTAGTAACTGTAAGGGTACAAGTACCGGTAGTCGGAACGTCCTGTCTAGGTTGGCATTCGTATAAATCCAATATAACGGACCAGTTTGCCTACCTGGGGACTAACGATGAGAGTATGAAGGACCTATTAGGCCAAAGCATGCCACCCCAAACGTCGTTCGAACTAAACCTACTTTGAGTTGTCATTGTGTCTATACCAGGACACCCTCCGACCTTATACTTTGCTGTCATGTTTTACGATTTTCATTCGGGTGGCGCAAGTGTTAAACAGTCCAACACCAATATGAACCCTACCAAGCCCAGTAGTCATGGGGCACACATGACTACCAAGGCCAAGTAAGGGGACATATGGAAGCCCAAACATGAGCAAAGCCCAAGACATCCTATGGATGTAGTAAATTTATTTTATTCATTTGTTTTTGTGAATGTTCATTTCTAAATACGACACATGACACCTAGAACGTCAAAATCATACTCTCGATACGTATTCATTGTAGACGTCTTCTAGTCTCTCTCGTAGAAGTATGAGATCAGGAAAATCCCGCGAGCGCATGGCTGCCCAAATCGCTCAACAAATGGCTGCCATAATACCCAACATCGTAATTCAAGTACAACAAGCCCTTACCGCTAATCCCGTCAACCCAATCAACCAAGAAGATCAAAACATTGTCAATCCTCCCCCAAATGCCACTAAATGCACCTTCAAGCATTTCAACTCCTGCGATCCTCCAAAATACAAAGGGACTGAAGGTGTCACCGCTCTTCTCCATTGGTTTGAGGAAATGGAAAACACATTTCTCAATTGCGACTGCCCCGATGATCGCAAGGTGCGATATGCTACCGGTCGTTTGTTTGGAGTAGCACTTACATGGTGGAATACAGAGAAGGCCAAGCGAGGTGCTGAAAATGCTATGACTTTGACTTGGGAAGAGTTGAGGGAAATCATGACAAAAGTTTCTGTCCAAGAAGCGAAATCAAGAAACTAGAAGATGAGTTCTACTTTTTGAAACAAAAGGAGGGCGACCACACCACATACAACAAGAGATTCTTGAGTTGAATCAGATGGTCCCCAACTTGTTCACTCCCCTCTACCGTTTGATCGAACACTACATTCGAGGTCTTCCTTAAAAAATTCAAGACCCTGTAATAAGTACCACACCTGCAACTTTGGAAGCAGCAATGGAGTTAGCTACAGAGCTCACCGAAAACCGCATACAGAATAAAGACTTCAAGGAGGAGAAGAAGAAGGATAAAGCATCAACCGAAACCTCAAACTCCACTCACCCCGAATCCTCTCCTCAAACCACTCCTAAGAGAAAACGAGATGGGCAAAATTTCGCTATCACCCAAGGCAATCAACCAGCTTCACAAGCCGTACCCCTCCAAGCTATCCCAATCACTCAAATAGCACCCAACTCTACTTACCCAAATAAGAAACCTTACATTAGACCTCACCCTCAATGCAACACCTGTTTTTTATCACCATCCATCTACCGTACCTTGTCGACTGTGTGCAAATTGTGGGCGTTATGGTCATTTGAGCAAGACTTGTCGCGCCTCTCAAAACCAAGCTTCACCCCCTACTCAAAACATGATCCAAACATATCAACAACCCCAATACCCCATGTTTCCATATGTTCGAGCTTGCTTTAATTGTGGCGACCCTACCCACTTTAGAAACACGTGCCCTCGTTTGGTTAACATCATAAACACCCAAGCTCAAGCAAACCCAGTTAACCAAGCAAATCAAGCAAACCCAGCTCCACCACCAGCAAGAGGAAGAGCTTACAACATCAATGCCAATCCTGTTGAAGATAATAACGGCCCAAACGAATCACCCAACTAGCTCAACTCCAACCATCTAGTTTTAATGTTTTCTTTATGTTATCTCAATCTTTACGTATCCCAGTTATAAATTGGGAATTTATGTATCCAAGAATTTTAATGCAAATTGATATTACGGTTTTGTTTTATACCTTAACTCATTGATTTAACTCTCATATCATCATACATCTCGACGTACCTCGATCTCATCATTTAAAGAAGTTGGGTTGTGACTCACTTTTACATAGACCGGCCCCTTCATCATAACAAACGAGAGAGGTACTGTCATCATTCAGTCATGTATTATTCCAGATTTGAAACTCAAGCTTTGGCTATTGTGTTTGTTTATGTTTTAGAGTCACATAGAACTAATCATAACTTACTGTCAAAGCCAATGAAAGTTTGATAAGAATATGGTGGATTCGCCGCTGGTACTTCCTATATATAAGTATTCTTGTCAAAGGGTCAAAAGCGTTGTCAGGCGGTTATGAGAAGTTCCGTGTAGGTTTAAATATCGTCATGGTTGAAGTTTTTGTTTATGATATAACCTTATCTTTTCAAACGTTTCAATTCCCTCAAAACTCTTATGCATGAAATCATACCTAGTCAATCAACTCTGTTTATCCATGTTCCGCATTCTTATACTTACGCATCAAAAAGAGATTCCTGTAGCAGGGTATTCCACCCTTACTAGGAACGTTACCGCCTCAAACAAAATTTAAACTCTCACCTCTTCTAATTATGTAATTATCAAATTAAAGCACCCCCTTCAAGTCAAACATACCACTACTACTTAAATTTCGGGACGAAATTTCTAAAAGTAGGGGATACTGTAACATTTGTGTAAAACGGGTTTCAAAAACCCGCACCGTTAGTTATCAAAGTATTGGTTAAAACGTTCGATGCGTACTTAATTAGGGTTGATTATGTTAGCAAATACTATTAGGATTTAAGTCTTATTTATAGATAATAATAATTATTAAATAAATAATAATAAGAAAGTTAGATTATCCATTTAAAATAGTGAAACAAAAAAAAATTAAAATAGGGAAACCGGGAATCGAACCCGGGTCTCCCGCACATACACACACATCAAACACCATTGCGCTACACGCACATTAGTGCTAAAATTGAAAACATTTAAATGTTATGATAAGAAAACGTTTAAACCTGCAAGTTCGGAATCATCCTAAACATAACCGCCATTGATCCAAAGCCAAATCTTGTTGACCGTTATGCGGTTAATCAATCATAACCGGCGATCATATCATTAATCAAGCCGTTATGCAAAATCATATTTCAGTTATAAGTCAAAATCATGAACGGATCTGAAACTGAAGCAGAACAGAATCATTGATCTATAAATACCAGCACTATCACTCTAACGAATTCGCTCTTTTCCTTCGCAACTTACCTCTGTTCTCTCCGCTCAAATCTCTGTTCGTCGGAAAACTCATCTGCCTTCGCCGGAATTATTCATCGGAAAACCGGGAATCCTATTTTCCTAGTGGTATGAATCTTTAAAACTCTGCTCCCTATGTCCATGTTATATTTATCTTGTTCGTAACCAGGAAAATCGGTTTTGTCATACGTACATGTCGGGATTCAGAAGCTGGGTTATTTTAATGAAGAAGATGAAATGAAACCAATGGTTAAATGAAATTGAAATCAGAAATTATACTGGGTTAGACACACAGTCCAGTGGTGGACTGTGTGCACATGAAACATATGGTCCCGGGGTTCGAGTCTCGCTACGTACAATGATCCGTTCATATAATAAACTTTTTTAATAAATAAAAGCATGACTTAATCGAGTAAGTATATAAATATAATTTAAATACAGAATACAACGGGTTGGACACACAGCCCAGTTGGTTGGGCTGGGTGCAATCAGCGTAAAGGTCGCGGGTTCGATCCAGGATATGTGCAGCGGTTCATTTGATTTAAAGTCTTTTTAATATTATCCATTTATGAATAAAGCTAAGAAGAATATAAATGTAATTAAAATCAGAATCCTTTCGGGTTAGACACGTAGCTCAGTTGGAAGAGCTGCGTGCACGCAACCGAGAGGTCACGAGTTCGAACCTCACTCAGCGCATAGAAAACACAGTCTGACCGGTCAAGACCCGGTCAACGGTCAAAAAGTCAACTTTTTTTATTTCTTTTTATTTATTTATTTAATTGGAAAATTATTTAAAAATACTTAAAAATAAGATTTTTAAAGTTAGAAAATTTCCTTAAACTCACAAAAATAAATCTAACAATCCCATTAAGAGCACTAATTAAAAATATTAATCTCAAATAAAATTTATTTATTTACCGAATCATTTCGTTATTATTTAGGTTAGTTTTTCCCTCGTCGGTTGAATCATAATATTCGTGCGCATTCATCGTCATCAAGGAACGCACCCACGGTGAGTGAATTCTTACAAATTCCCTTTTTATTCATGTTTTGGGGTGTATCATGTGTCGTTTTAATTATTTCGTTTATTCAAACTTGTGCTATTACTATTATATGATCTAAACTTGTGATGTAAATATTGTTTGTTGTGATGTGTGTTTACATTTTATCAAGTTGCGTGCAAATCATTCATTAGGCCCATCAGTTCCTCGTGGGAGACGAGTTGAACATCGCGTGCCTCATTAGATCGGCTCCGTTTGATTGATCCTAGATCTCATTGTTCATCATTTGGTGTGTGTGCTTGTGCGTTAATTGATATTATGTGTTTTGGTGATTAAATTTACATTTACGTTTACTCATATGTGGTTATGCACCTTTTTATAACCAATATAACAAATTCGTTCAAATGTTTTCATAAGATTCACTCGCCAACTTTTGTTGACCCAAAAACCTTATTTTTACACATGATACAGGTGATCTAGTTGAGAAAAGAAACACGTAGGATGGCCTAGAAGAATAAACAAGTTAATGCTTTGGAATGGACATTTAGTTTTGTTTTCCTTTGTAATTGTATGATTTTTGTTTAATGGATACTTTAGTTTGTAATTCGAATGAAAATGTATTTGACATGTTGTGCTTGTATGTTTATTGTAACTTCTTCTTTAAAGAGAAATAATAAATATGAAACTTTATAGTAAATGTCATGAGCTTTGATGAAAACCCAATCATGCCCCGACTACCATTTCCGCTGCGGGTCAGGGTGTGACATTTTTTATCTACTTGTATGCATGCATCTCTTTTCTATGGCTCATATATATGGATACGTCTTTGGAGTCGAGGTCTCATTAGAAGCAGTCTCTCTGTCCCACTAGATGAGGTAAGGTGTGCCTATATCCCGTCTTCCCCAGACCCTATAATTAGCTTTGACTATGAGTGGGATTATACCGGGTATGATTGTTGTTGTTAAAACCAGACCGTAAAAACAAAACTTTAGCCACATCTATCTTTTTTGAGTAAATTGTCATTGTAGTCCCTAAGGTTTGGTCAGGAATGTCACTTCAGTTCAAATGTTTTTTTTCCTCTGGGTCCCCAAGGTTCTAGTTTTTTTTGCCATTTTCATCCATTCGCTAACTCCGTTAAAATACCAACATTAACTCGGAGGCATTTTCGTCACTTTATACTTATATTTTGTTTTCTTGCAATTTTTATCAATGGGAAGTTTGTGAGAAAGGGTGATACTAATGATATATTGGAGGGGTTATACGATGATTTGGTGAGTTAGAAAAAGTTTTAGGGCTTTCATTGTGAGTGATTTTGGAATGGCGATGGTGCTCTACAACATAGATTTTTATTTTTATTAATTTTGGAAAAATATTTTAATGTATCTAACCTTGATTTTATGATGATACACATTCGGTTGGATGGAGGTGGATGTGTATATACGCTATATATATAACAAACTAATAATGATAATTATTATTATACTTTTATATAGATATAAACTAGCTTACAACCCCCTGTATCACACGTGTTGAATGACAAAATATGTAAATTATAAACTTGTATATAATCTTTATTAATGAAATGACTTTAGATAAAATAGTAAAACAAAAGAACAGTTATTTTTTCAGCTATTTAAAATAATTTACTAAGTTTTTACTTCTCTTTTGAGATACTACAATCCATCTTATTATATGACTTAAAAGAAGTAACACTAAAAAATAAAAATAATTATTATAAAATTGTAAGTATTTTTATAAATAATTATAAGTTATGAGGTTATGGTAAATGAATTGTAATTAAATTCTACTATGTATATTATTGATATAATAAATACTTTAATATAAATACTATTTTTAGATATATGGATCATGAGACAAGATATGAATATCATCATAGTATAGAAAATATTACATATTAAAATAAAATGTTAAATGCCATTTTAGTCCCTGTGGTTTGGGTCCATTTTGCCAGTTTAGTCCAAAGGTTTTTCCTTTGTGGGTCCAAAAAGGTTTCATCGTTGCCATTTTATTCCACTGGTTAACTTCATCCATTTTTTCTGTTAACCAGAATAGCAATTTGGTAATTTTATATGGCCGAATTGTCCTTCTAGTTAACAGAATTACATATAAATGACCGAATTGCTCTTCTAGTTAACAAAAAAAATGGATTAAGTTAACACAATGGACCAAAATGGCAACAGTGAAACCTTTTTGGACCCACAGGGTAAAAATGAAACCTTTGGACTAAACTGGTAAAATGGCCCACACCACAGGGACTAAAATGTCATTAAACTCTAAAATAAAATCATACTACAAATAAATTATACGTCTAAAATATAGGACGAAAGTTTTTTAAACTATAATTTTGAGCGCTTACAACAACCTCTTTAATGAGTAGTCGAAATTTACATATTCAAGTTAAAACTCACATGAAAAGTCGGAGTTCTCTAAGTTCTCACAACTCATTGGGGTAATAAAGTATACGTTTAAAAAAATAGGATTAAAGTTTTTTAAACTATAATTTTGAGTGTCTACAAAAACCTCTTTAATTAGTAGTCAACATTTAAGTATTCAAATTAAAACTCGCATAAAAAGTTGAGTTCACTGAGTTCTCACAACTCAAATGGGTTTTCTCTTAATCCAAATATATATGTCCAAGCATTGTGTTAAATATGAGCTTTATTCAAATTTGTGCATATCAAAGATGTCATTATCAAATTTTACAACTATATCATACGTAAGTAACATATTGTTATAAAATATAAACAAAAGACCCATGTAAAATGCATTTAACCATATCCGGAACATGAAAAGTTATTTGATACATTTTATATTAGTTATATATAATTTTTAATTAAATTTGAAATTATATGTTTGATCTCTAACTATATTATATTATATTATATTATTTGATACATTTATATTAGTTATAGATAATTATTAATTAAATTTAAATCTAGACGTTTATCTCTAACTATATTAATTAATATTATACTAATATTATATTATATTATATTTTGTGTATAAAAAAATAATATGTAATACTATTATTAAAAGTGAGGAGACACCAGAGAGTGACACATGTACAAAAAGATTTTCGTTTATTAGTATAAGGAAGATGCTCAAAAGAAAAATATATATATAAAAAGGTTTTGAATGAAAATGACAAAAGGAAAATATAAATGTAAAGTAACCAAAACACTCCTGATCTAACTAAGATTTTTAGACGGAGTTAGGGTGTTGGATGAAAACGACAAAAAAATGAAAACCTCAGGAACCTAGAGGAAAAAAAATAATTAGACTAAAGTGACATTCCTAACCAGACCTCAGATACTAAAATGGCAATTTACTCGTCTTTTTTAACAATATAAGAGTAGCTCATCAACTTTTTAAATTATGTGCTTCTTTTGATCCTAAAGGCTAAACAGTATTCGAGTTTCAACATTTCCTTCCACTTTCGAATTGATTTAAAAACTTTGATCTCCACCCATCTTCTCCTCAAGCTTCACTTTTGGTTAATTTATTGTTCGAATGTCCCGCTTGATTTTTATTACCCAAACAAGGAGTAAATTAGAAGTTTTCTGTTGTAATCTAGAAGTATGTAAGATTTGTCGTTAAAAAAATAAAGAAAATAACTTATCAAGATTGAGCTACAATCACCAAAAGTTGTATCACTTGTATGCATGTCTACGCTAGCTCAATGGTGAGGATTGCTAGCGTTACTTGCAAGTGACGATTCGTCTCTTTTTAACCGCCGATCTTGACCCATTTTTTATATTTCACAATTTTCAATCCATTTAGACCCCTTGCAAGTAAAACACTAAGGCCGGAATAGCCCAAACACTTTTATTCAAAGTCCAAATAATGCAAACTTGAGTTATGGGCAAATTTTCCTAGTTGGTTAATACCTAGTTGTAGCAGAACCAATTTTTCTTTTTGTGCATAGATTATGTTTACAACGTGTTTTTTAAAAAATTTTGACACAAGGGCCTCCTAAAACCCATTAATAGATTATGTTTACAACAGATATGTGTTTTTTTAAAATTTTTGACACAAGGGCCTCCTAAAACCCATTAAGTTTCACTTTTCAGCATACAAGTTCAATAATTACACCCTTACATATATCAGCATACAAGTTCAATAATTACACCCTTACATATATCATCCCAAGCACTTTACTGTTTTCTTTATAAATATGTCATTCACACTTATGTAATTTGAAAGCACCTCATCTTGTTACAGAATTCTTATAAACAAAAAATTTAAAGCCATGTGAATCCCAGAATTAGTAAAAAAATATACTATTTCATGTATAAATGGTTCAGTCGTTTTTGCAAAAGTGAAGCATAGAACCCTCTTGTGCGAAGAAACAAGATGAAGGAAAAAAGAACCCCGAAAACAGAAACCCCGACAAATATAAAATACGAAAGCATAAAGCAATGAAGTCCATGGCATGACCCCCCTGTTGCTTGTGCTTCCTTGTCATAGATTTTGCCAATCACTTGCACAGAAAATAGATATGAACCAATAGGGCTAGCTGCACCAATAGAGTTGAAAATAGTCCCCATATGTTTCACCCCAAATATCTCCAACGTGATTGTAGGCATTAAAGACCATTGTGATCCGAAGCAAACACCCACAATCACTGAACCAATGTACAAATTCCCACTTAAAGCAATGATCAAATAGCCTACGATCATAATTAGTTGTGTAAGGCTGAAAAATAATGGCCTCCCCACGCCATATCTATGTATGACTAAATCAGACACAAATCCACCAACAACGCGACCAAGAAAGTTCCATATACTCCATAAAGAAACTAGGGTGTTGATTTCAAGTGTAGAGTAATCCAGCGACTCGCCTATTTGAGTTATGTTGTTGAGTGTTGCTGACGCTGACCCTGATGTGCAAACCATGGCAAGAAACAACAACCAATAGTTGATCGTGCCCATTGCCTGTAGCAAATTCATTTCCACCTCTTGATCCTCTATAGTCGTGATCAGTGGAGTCGTGGCAGGAGATGGTGGTCGTTGTTCGTCGTTTCTTTGAGCTGTGAGGGCTACTTGAAGAGGTGATAACGCCATAATAAAAAGAATTGTTGTTGTGAGAATGTGAGTCCACGATGGAAGTGTGAAGATGTTTTGAAAGATGAGTATGATCATTAGATATGCGGCAATAATGAGCGCTATCAATGAGAAGCGATTCAAATGAGGTTTGTCATTGCTTGTGTTCGATGGGTTTATGTGAATGAGAGACATGACTGCGAGAGATACGAGTGTTGGATATATAGCAAGCATGAGTAAGTAGGTGGTTGGTTTGTTGTCAAATAACGTGTAGTAGATTTGAATTAGTATTGCTCCGCTTAGCCCAAAGAAGCCCTGTAATTTCGAAAAACAAACTGATGATAGTAAAAAGACGTTGAATGCACATATTTAAAGACCCAATGATGCATGTCACATCTTCTCCGCATCTAATCTAAATTCTAATAAAGAATTCCGATTAATGCGACGTGACATTTTCTCGTTTATTCTTATATCACAAATACTTATCCTTATCTTTTAATATGATTTATCATTATTAAATATGTTAAAAGAAAGAGCTTTTGACGATAACTAATATCTATTAATCCACGTGTCGAGTTTTGATTGATGTAACTTTTTTTAATTACTATAAGTTGTTTTTATATATAATGTGTCGGGTTTTTATTTTTTGCGGCACCTGATGATGATGGGAGACTAGGCGAATAAGTGGAGATCGCTAGTTCGATCATTGAACTGAGCGGGTTTTACCTCACCGCACTGTCATGCCTTCAAGCGAGTGTTCACGGGCTTCGGCCCTAGGTGAGGCTTTTCCCCGGTTTGGAGGCGAGTGTATTTCGATGTGGTGAATTTCGCCAGTAGCCCATTTGAAGGATTCGTTGGCCGTTAATAAAACTATGTTAGTTCTGAATAATAGTTTGTTCAGTGGTTGGTGCGCTATATCTGTTCCAATTAGATTCGGGTTCGAATCCCACAAAACATTTACTTCATCAACTACTTTCACACTTTTCTTTTTCCAGTGATACCCGTTTTACTATTTTATTTTGACTTTATATGATTTCTTTTAATGTTTTTTTTCATCTGTTTCTATTCCTTCGCTATTTTTTTTTAAAACCCAACCGATTTAGTAATTTCTCATTGTTATAAAGCTTGGAAGTCTTGGAGTACATGTGTACTTTGCCTCCCTATATATATAAATCTTTTTATATGAAAATCTCTTTTTAACATGTGATATCCTCTGATGCTTTCTCATCATCATTATTTTTTTTCTTTCTCTCCTATTAAATAATAAATTAAATTATAATATTTGTGTATCTCTCTCATGTTAAATAACAATACTAAAACATAATTTTCCCGTTTCTCTTTTATTTATTTAATATTTATTTATTCTACCATTTCATTTATTATTTTGCTTATTAAAAACTATTTAATTTAATATTTTATTGATGGAGCTTCGTGTAATATATGTGTTTTAACCTAATAATAAATAAACAAAACAAAGTAGAATGTTATAATAAGTAAATAATACATCATAATTCTTTTTTAAAGACGACATGTTTTGATGAGTGTATGTGTTAACCGGCTAACTTACTTTTTATTTGACATGTGTAATATACAGTTTTATTTAATCCGTGTAATACATGGGTTTTTTTTAAAATATATTTTTTATTACTTAATATATAAAGTTATACGTATTCAAGCCGTGTAATACACTGGATTCTGATGTAGTGAGAAAATAAATAGACAAATTTGTCTTATGGGGTTGTGGGCTTAGTTATTTAATTAAGAAACTATAGTTTAAGAAGTATTATTATCTCGTTATATACTTCTTGTTTTAAATTAAAAATAAATAAATTCTTTTAAATTTTATTAGGTTTTATAGTAACGAGGGTTGTTGATACCCTGTGCTTTGCGACACGGAGCGTTTGTTGTGCATAAATGTTTTATAGTACGCTTTACAGTTACAAGTGTAATCTGTTACAAACTTTTATTACTTTAGAAAGGGAAAAAGTTATTTTATACAAACTTTTACTAAATTAAGATATCGATAATGTTTTGGTTTGTTAGGGTATCTTCATAGCATCGACATTTGGTACAACACCACTAAGTTACTAAAAATAAAATAAAAAATGTAAAAAGTAAGGTAAATAACAAATGTAGGTTCGAATCTCACATGCCACCAACATTTTCGTTTTGTCCAAAAAAACACATACGTATAGGTTTCGTTCGTTAAGAAAAATAGACGCAATGAGAATTTGATTGTTACTGGTATATCACATGCTATAACAAGCAAAAGAGAAATAAAAAAAATAAAATAAAGAGTATCAATTTGGTTTACTAGAAAAAACAAACCCAAAAAGTTGTCAATTTTAAAACTACTTTTTTAATTTAGTTAGTTAAATTATGCTATTGATACAAAGAATATCTAAAACAAAATATAATAAAAACATAAAAATGTGATATTGATATACTTGAAAATTCATTGATTATTTTGTGAAGTTGTAGTGTTCGGTGAGAGTTTGAAAAGTTGTGGGTTTGAATTCAAGCTCAAAATAGAAGTTGAGAGAAAAGATAGAAGAATTAAAGAATCTGCTAACTCCAACTCTAGGAGGACCGTTTAGACAGCTCAACACGGTCCTACTACAACCCCTTTTCACTTAAGCCAGCTCTAGAAGGACATTACGATTCGTGCTCACCAAGTTTTAAAATCGAATCCTAGTAAGACATTTTTGTGCTAACGTGTGATTATCCACCGCCTTAGTATAGGAGGACTGTTTAGGATTACCATCACGGTCCTCATGCAGCCTCATTTCTCTTAAGGCAGCTCTAGGAGGACTGTTTAGATAGTCCAACATGGTCCTCCATAGGAGATATGTTATGGGTTGTTAGGGTTTCTTGGTTTATAGGTTAGAAATTGCACGAGTGCAAATTACCTTCCCGACGTCCTTTTATCCGCTTTCCATAACATTTACCCCTATGATTAGATTCGCCCATTGATACCATTAGATCTTTTGAGATTAATGAGACTGAGATGAGATCTTAACTTTGGGCCCGTAAACATTTATTGCATGGTGAGAGTGAGACCGAGAGGTGATCCATTCTTTACCCAGTGAGCTTCACATGACTTTTAGGTTTGGCTTAGTTGTCATAGTGAGACTGAGTGGAGATCTAGGATACATTTGTGATTCTTGAGTTAGTTGTATATTTAGATCCCAGAGACCTTTCAAGTATCAATTTTCTTATCATAGTTAGCTTTCTCATTAGGATTCCCGATCTAGACATATATTACCTCCTTATCTGATTTCTCTTCGTGTAGTTGTTCTGAGCCTATTTCTTTCCTTGACCATTCTGATTACTTGTTTACTACCTTTTCTTTCGTTGTTAGTTAAGTAGAAAATCATGCTTATTAACTTAGACTAGCACTCGACAAAGATTTAGCACGAGGGATGCATATAAGTGTCCACGGATTGATACTCAGTCTTATCGACTTTATTACACTACGAACATTACACTTGTCGTGTTGTGTGGTTTAGTTTGGTGATTTCATTTCTTAAAACTCGATTGTGTGAGATAATGAATTAACCAAGTAGTATTAAATGAGGGACCAAAAGGGTAAAAACATGTATTGTGTGAGTCTGGAGTC
Source organism: Scalesia atractyloides (assembly GCA_947069175.1). NCBI lineage: Eukaryota > Viridiplantae > Streptophyta > Magnoliopsida > Asterales > Asteraceae > Scalesia > Scalesia atractyloides. The sequence continues at coordinate 5,776,135 of CAMTDV010000005.1, forward strand.
GCGGATTCGGAGAAAACAAGTTGGACCACCAAAGCAACACATTATTTTGTTTAGCAAGTCTGTTTAAATTATATTTATCTTGAAATAAAATAGTTAAAAGAAAAATAAATAAATAAACTTAGTGGGTGGTTACCACTCATTAGCAAACCTTAGGTGGTGCATATTACTATAATGACACTATTAAACTTTGAGTAAAAATTAAATTAAAAAATTACTTTTAACATACAAAATACCATTAACGTAATAAGTAAATAAGCTTATTTTTTGAATTTTTTCCCATCTACTTAAGAATGATGTTTAATTGTAAAATGTAAAAAAAATCGTGATTTAATGGTAAAATTACATAATTACTTTACTTGTGTAAAATCATGATTTTTGTTGGATTCTATGATTAAAATACGTGATTATAAGATGGGAAATAAAATCAAAAACATAAAAAAAATCTCTCATTCACTTCTCACATTAAGGGATTTTTGTATGTTAAAGAGCATTTGTATAATACCTTAACCTATTAAACTTTCTATCATAATATATAGACAATATTATTTAAAAATAAATTCTTGAATAACATTTTGTACCAAAACTCAAATTTCTCATATTCAACTATTCAAGCTGGGGAAACGATTGAACGTAAATTACACTCCAAGAAAAATATACGTATAATTTTTATATTTATTTATTATTTATTACTTATATTAAAATATATATGTATAGTAAATTATTTTAGCTAGCACATGTTAAGACTAAATGCAATGATAGTCAAACAATTGTATTATTGGATTAGGTTTATTCTAATAAATGAAAGATATCTAAAAGATCTAAGATAATAATATACTAACAGATACAGATATTTAAGTTATATAAGTTAACAAGACGTCAACTCTGGAATATATGATTTACTATAGTTATATTAACTTAACTACGATTAAAGGAAGATTACCTAACTATAAAACAGTGATCGGAATTAACAAAGATTCCGGCCGAAACAATCATAACATTAAAAGAATGAGTTACCTTCATAATGCCAACGCTAGTTCCACTATAATCTGGGAAGTTACGAACAGCAACAACAATATCCGTAGTGCTGAAGAAAGTCTGAGCATGTGCAGCCATGAACATGAAGAGGCACATGAGCAGCACGTGGGGCCGCTCAATGACTCTGGTTACAGACAACCATATAAAGAAGTAACCGGTAAAGAACTGAACCGCTCCGGCCAAGTAGACCGGCCAAAGTCCAGACCCGAAACGAGATGATGAGGTTACCGCACTGTAAAGTAGACCGGCTAAAACTCCGATGTTAGAGCCGATGTCCTTGAAGACGGATACGGTGTCTAGAGTGGATTGATCATAACCTTGACTGGATTTGAGGGTGGCGGAGTATATTCCGAAGGTGCTCGAGGCGCCGCAGCTGCACTCGATCCATATGCTCGCGACCGTCGCTAACCACTTGTTGTTTATCATTAGGCCGTCCGGTATACTATTACCGTGGGAGCACAAGGAGTGGGACTCGATGTGGTAAAGAGAGTGTCTGCGCGATGTGGTGGAAATCACTCTTGTAGGATTGTGGGAACACCAGGCCTTGTCTCAAATTATGGGTATATACCAAATTATAATTGGATCTGGAGGTTAATTGACTTAATTCTATCAATAGTTGTTTCAAATGATGGCTAACAGGCTGGGTCTTGGCCTTTATTTATTTCATCTATGATATATAGTCATTCTATTAAATAGCGATTTATTTTTATTCTGTGATGATACATAGTCAATTTAATATTATGGCATACGCTTCTATAAATTCTACATCTATAAGCATCGTATCTGTTTGGTATTAAACTGGTACTGGTATTGAAAAATGAAGAAAAGTGAAACCGGTATTGAATATATCAGTTCGGTATCGGTACGGTACTAGTATTTACCGGTGTTTTTCCCGTAAATACCGATACCGTACCAATACCGGTACCGAAAAATGAATGCCAGTACCGACACCGGTATCAAATTTATCCGATACAATTCAATACCGATACTAAATACTTATTCCTATTCTGTATAATATATATATTACCTACAATTACCTACAACTACAAAAGGTACTTGGGGAAATAGTGTCAGCCCTGGCATTCCCCAATTTGACCAAAAAGTTTATTTTTTTATATACTTTAAAATTACGTTTTTGCCCCTATTTTAAAATTACGGTTTTGCCCCCTCCTCAAAATAAAATTACGCTTTTGTCCCCAGCTTAAAATTACGATTTTACCCTCGATTCAAAACTACGGTTTGACACTCAGATCAAAATTACATCTTCGCCCCAGTTCAAAAGAAAAACATGTTCTTGCGCCTAGCTTAAAATTACGATTTTGCTCTCTCTTCAAAAATAGATTTTCCCCCATTTAACAAATTATCATTTCACCTTCAATTCAAAATTACATTTTTGCCCCTATTCAAAATAAAATTATGCTTTGGCTCCAACTCAAAATTACGATTTTGCCCTCGGTTCAAAATAAAATTATGGTTTTGCCTCCAGCCTAAAATTACGATTGTGCCTTTCGTTCAAATTTATATTACCATGTTACCCCAAGTTCAAAATTACGAATTTGCCCCTGCCCAGATTTACAATTTTACCCCTGATTTAAATTTACAATACTGTCATCACTTTAGCTTTTGGCAAATTATGATTTTACCCCAGTCAAAAAATAAAACTTTCCCTTAGTTAAAAATAACAATAATTGCCATTATTTTAGTTTTTTAGCAAAACTATAAAAGTGTTTTGTTTTAATTGGTTGCCTCGATTTAATTATTTTCGTGTGAATGAGTTGCCTAACACTCGTCCATTATTCAACCATCACCCCACAACGTAGACGGGGCATCAAGTAGTATTTCTACAATTTTGAAAGGTGATCTACAATAAGTTCACTTTATATTGGTCATAGTGGAAGCCACTCCGATTGCCTTTTCTTTTAATTTTTATTTATATTTGAAGAGAAATGATCAAATTCAAAGGACTTTTATTGTAAGAAAGGTAAAAAATAATATTAAAAGAATATTCTCTAATGTAACCACAACAAAAAATACATAAAAAACAAATATAACTTTTTTTCAATATTTTATTAAAATAATCTCTACTTTATTGTCACTAAATTTTTTTAGTGACGATAAAGTTGCGTTTTTTATTAAAAATACTAAAAAAAATATTTTGCTTTTTAGATTTTTTTTATGTTTTCTGGGGTGGGGGGGGGGGGGTGGTGGTGGTGGTTTATGTTTTTAGCATTTAGCTTGGGTTTGGAGGGGGGGTTAGGTTTTTGGGGGTGGGGGTGGGGGTTAGGTTTTGTTTAGTTTTTAGGGGGTTTAGTTTTTAGCATTTAGCTTGGGTTGGGGAGGGGTTAGGTTTTTAATATTTTTTTATGCAAAAATCGCTGGTTTCGTCAGCAAAAAAATAATTTTTTTTTTGTGACGAACACCAGCGATTTTTGCATAAAAAATATTAATGATAACTTTTTGTATGTTTTTTTGATTTTTTAGGTATTTTTTGTTGTGTTCACGTTGATTCTCGCAATAAAGGGTGGTTGCTAACGGATCCTTCTTATATATATATATAGGGAAGCGGTAGCGGAGGCTACCCTTCTTTAATGGTAGATCCGCCCTGTATACAAATCGGTCTGCCTTTGTATATATTTCAAAACTGAGTAACCTTTTCAAAGAGTACGTTGTTATGATTGGATTGTCTAGATTAAATATAATAAATGGTTCTATCTTCAACTAAACGATATTGGTCCCTTTGCACTGCATTTATCTCTTCTATTACTCTATCTACCCCTTAGACTTCTTTTTTCTCGTTCCCGAATGCTAGGTTTTTGTAACACCAAGTACACTTGAAACTAACCGAGTATGTCCCCGTGATGACGACCATTACCAACCACTACGGTCACTACATCTTCTCCAATGTCATAGTATGTACCATCTTCTTTTATCTATCTATCTTTACAATGTTGTCACAAAAACATATTGCGGTAAAAAAATTGATTAATATACATATATATATATATATCAATTATATAAAATGAATATATATATATATATATATATATATATATATATACCAATTTGTGAAGTGTTCCTTTAATAGGTGTGGTGGAAGTTCACATGACTTTGTGAGATAATTGTATTACGCTCTACTAACAGTATATTTTTGTATATGTTCATATCCAAATGCCTTTAAGTGAGGGTGGTTTTCTACTAGTTGCTTCCATCTATCTTCCCATAAATCATCCAGTCCAACGAATCCCATTCGTCTTACTACACAGGCAGGCTCAGTATTTTTTTGCTGCACTCTTCTTTGCTTTTTGACTTGTTTTCTTCTTAAATATAAGAAAAAAAACATTGTGATGATGGTTTGGTGTAGCGTTGTGACTATTCACAAATAGCCTATAAATAAGTGACAAAAGAGAAACATTTAACATACATGAAAAGCTCTTGAAAAGACAAAAACACTTTTACTTTCGAGACAAGAGAATAGTCACCGATTAGTCACTTGACTCAATCAGAATATGCAACTAACAAACATATCGTCACTAAAAGTTAGGTTGGTATAAGAAAAAAGTATTTAGTAACATGCCATAATTAGTAACAAAATAATTTGATGACTAAATCAAAATCAACGACACTACGTACATATTAGTCACTGGTTGTGTCACTAAATATTGTTTAAAAATAACCGGTGTTTTAATTATATGTTTAGTTGTTGATATGTCAACCGATTTAGTTGAAAATGCTCTTTCTCTAGCATAACATATTGCTGAATGATTATGTTAGGACCCGGACAAGATTCTTTAATTACTTAAAATCCTAGAAAACTTGGTAAAGTTAATAACTTATCACCACTCGTGCAATGATGACAAAGTATACTGCCCACTGCTCTGTTTAATGTTGAGAAGTGATTCCCCACAAACCCATATCACATTGTTCTATTGAAATTTGGGACGAAATTGCATTAAGGATAGAGATCACTCATCTTGAAGCAATAAGTTGTAGTTTTGATTGTCGTTTATGGTTTTCTTTAAATATTCTAGAACCCCTTAACCAACACCAACCTACCATATAGTTCAATAATATGAAAATTTATAATATAACATTTAATAATATGAAAATTTATAATTCATTCATAATATAACATTTATCAACTTCAGTGAACAATGTTGGTTTATAATTGTTTGTGGGCTCATTTATTTTACATTTACTTACGAGTTTCATGAATTAATCATTAATTAATCATTAATTATATATATATATATATATATATATATATATTAAGCCCATTAAGTCTAACTACTTTTCAAATCAATATCTACCGTCCGATCAACCTGAAACGAAATCTCATCCGTTTAAACTCCCAAAAATAACCGCTCTAATGGAGGTTATTGGCAGTTTTCTGCTGGTGGTTTTGCTCCAGAATCTGCTGCCCGTGATCTCCACTTCCCAGCAGGTTATCTACTCATTTTAAGGACCCATTATCTTCAAACCAACTCCTACAACTGTTCCTACTAATCTGGGTCAGTTGAGACCGCTCTAATGGAGGTTATTGGCAGTTTTCTGCTGGTGGTTTTGCTCCAGAATCTACTGCCCATGATCTCCACTTCTCAGCAGGTTACCTCCTCATTTTAAGGACCCATTATCTTCAAACCAACTCCTACAACCGTTCCTACTAATCAGGGTCAGTTGAGATGTTCCATTGCTATATAATGCACCTGCATTTAACAAATTCAATAATTACTTTCTGAACTAACTGTATCACGCAGTCAACAGAAAAATAAATCAAAGTATAGCATTCATTAAGCTTAGCAACCAAGAGTGCTCTAGCAATGAAAATCAAATTCCATCAGCAACTATATCGCGCAGTTCAACTAAGGTTAGTAAAAGTATTTCTTTACGAAAGTGCAACTGTCGCTGTCTCTATATAAAGATTTGAGTTGATTTGTTATTTCAGGATATCAAGTTAAATAGTTTGGTTGATGAGGAGCAGAATATGTTGATAAAAAAATGGATCGGATTGTTATCAGGTTGGTATTTGATACTTATAAAGTTATTAGTCTCAATATTTATGTGAGCAACAATTTTGAATGATTTCTTATTTCAGCAAATGCAACTTAGCAATTTGGTAGACGTGGAGCAAAAGAAATCATTGATACAAAATAGACCTGCATGTGATCAGGTTGCTACTGTTACTTCATTCTAATTATTTTTGATATCTCCATGGTTAACACTTTTGATTGAAATCTTATTTTAGGACATAATTCTTGCCAGCTTACTTGATGAGGAGCAGAAAACAACGACAAAAAAAGGACCAGCATGTGATGAGGTATTTATGTCATTCTTCTGTTCTTAAAATACGATAGTATAATTAGTAAACAGAAAGGCCCTCGCGTTTACAGTTCACCTTAGGCCTTCAAACTCATTGAGCTTACCCTGACTTTATGACATGTTTTTTCTTAGGTTCGTAAGGTTGAAAGAAGCAACAAGAGGTCTAACGCACTAAGGAACTGGAAATGGGACGAGGTGGTTGAGATCGTTAGTTCTGATGATAACTGGGAAGAAGATGACATTTCACGTGTGATAAAAAGAAGCAAGTTTGCTTCTCTACACGGTGGAAAACTAGTTGTTCTTGACTAGGAAGAGGATGATATATAGATAAAGTTATGTTTTGAAGGAAGTTGTTTCAAGAATGTTGCATGTTATGTTTTTGTTTAATGTTGAACTTATTTTCTTCTTTAATGTTGTACAATCTTTATGTTTTTGCTTTAATATCTTTATGTTAGTTGCTTTAATGTTGAAATTATTTCACTCTTATGTTTATGATTATTCTTATCGGTTAGATGTGACAAATCTTTGAATTTAGGGGCATTTTGGATTTTTTTTTGTTTCACTTGGTTAATGAGAGGGCCGGCACAGTTTGTTACTTTTCATGTTAAGCTCCTTTTGTTAAAAAATACCCATAAACTAAATCTTTTTCTTTGATTTGATTTATAGTTCAAAATAAAACTCTAAGATTGTTTACTATCTCTATTGTTTTATAAATTTTTTTATCTACTTTTTTTTTTATTCAAGTAAGTTTATGAAAGAATCAGTTTACTTAGATTTGCATTTTTAACTCAACACTAAGGTTATAAAAATTAAATTAATTTGATAAGAATTCTTCATTGAATAGGGACTGAAAGTGATAAAGCCAATTTAAACATTTGATTTTATATTTCATTTTATTACTGTTATCGGTAGAATTTTCTAACTCATATCCATAGGATATATCTTGACCTTATATATTGATTACAACGACCAGGATACTGAACCAGGATATTGGTAACATCCTGCGAGAGTATCCTACTCGTTACTAATGATTTTCTTTGTATGCAAGGTACCAACGTTCACAAGGCTTGGTCTTCCTGAAGACTCGGTCATGGCGGTTGAAAGAAAGACGTTGGAGGCCGGAAGAAAGGGTCTACAACGGTCAAGAGGGAATATTCGAATGATCCCTAAAATATAGGATAGTTAGTTAGTCTTGTTTACTATTTAAAGGGCACTTGGATCAGCAGTAAGACAGACATCATCTCGCACTCTTTCACTTTCTGATTACAGCAACATTCACTACACTCACATTGTTCGAACTTTGTAACACTTAGAGCTGATTCAAGCAGTATCCCGAAGTTGTATCCTGCTGTTTGATTAGTAAGAAGAATAAGGCATCTGGCGATTGTCAGCTCCCGAGGTTTTACGCTAGTGATCTAGGTTGATCAAGGGCTTTCCTCATATATCACGTGTCAACCTTTGCTTTATTGCATAGTTTTTACGAATTGATATAGTTCTGTATCCTGGAACTATATCCTGAAGCTGCTTATACTTTTAATTAAGTTAACACATTTCTTTCTAATCTACATAGCACACTACCTCACCAAACTAATTTGATCAGTAAATTGCTTCGGTAATTTTTGACCAAAACAATTTGGCGCCCACCGTGGTGGCAAGTGGTGCTATTTCTAATCAAAAGTTTTCTAAAATCATTAATCGGTTTTTTATTCTCTAATCTTTTCATGAGGTTATCTCTGATGGCTTCTCAGTCAGGTTTGAGTTCTTCTTCAGTGCCTGCGTTAACCTCTGCTGTAACTGGTTCATTGCCTCTTCCACCTCCACCAGCCCAAACTTCCCAAAGGAGGAATGAAAGCCAAGCAGCTCGAGATGCAACTATTGCTCAAAATATCTCCAGATCCGGAGTTTCAGGGAAAACTCCTGTTTTTGCTTCTAACGACGAAATTTTGTCTTTGTTTAGTAGTATACAAGGTCAAATGAAGCAACAGCAGGAACCTAACCAGATGCTGATAAGAGAAATACAACTTTTAAAATCCAACCCCAGGAAACCTGCTGAGGATATTGTCACTCCCTTGCAACCCAGGATGCTGAACTTAAGTTCGGCAGTATACACTGAGGATAATCAGGGCAACATTATACCGAGTCGCTCCCGGAGCAATATCCCAGAGATCCCCTCATCAGTCATGATGTCAACTGTCAGGGATCCAGGATATGTTCCAGGATATGGCCAGAATCAACAGGCTGGTAACTTATCTAACAATGTTAATACTTTTGCTACTAACAATGTTGGATCTTCGCAGGATACAAGTGTAACCTCTGCATTCTCTAGAGAGCTTCAGAAATTGAAGGATATGATATCAAGTGTACCTAGGGTAGTGCAGCCCATACCAGAAGTGTCCCAGGATAGTCACAACATATCTGATGTGTGCAAATTATACACATTATTTATATCAATTATCCTCGACTTAATACAATTTTTATAACAAATCCAGTCGGTTTGATACTTAATTATTCTTAACATGGATTTGTAGGTTTGAACGATGAATTGGTCCAAACAAATGAAAAATAACAACGAAACGGGCACAATTCAGAATTCAAAATTGAAACAAATCTGGGATTGAAGCACCAGGTCCGACAAGGGAATGAAGCAACAAGGTCCGAAAAAGAAATGTTGAGCAAACAAAAGAAAAATGAAGAAGAAAAGATTGCGGGTCAAAAGCCAAGACAAGACAAGAAAATGAAAAGAGTTAAAGATCCTGACAAACCTTACGGGTCATAAACAATAGTTACAACCCATAAAGACAGCCAGACAAAGTCATTAATGAACTGACACAAGAGTCAGAGTAGGCCTGACACCTATGGAGCCTAGACTAGACCCTTACGGGTCATAAAGAATACTTACGACCCATAAAGGTTTGTTGGTGGCCAAAAAGTCTTCGTCGGTGCCAACAACTTCCGAAAATCCCGAAGTCAAGATCACGAAATCTGAAAAAGTAACCTTTACGGGGGCGTAACTAATACTTACGACCCATAAAGGTTGTCGGTGGCAGACAAATCTCCGTAAAATCCGGACTAAAAGACAAAATCTCTGAAAAAGTAACCTTTATGGGTCATAAAAAATATTTACGACCCGTAAAGGACCCCAGATGTTTGCCTATAAATAGCAGCCTCCGGATTTCAGCAAAAAACACCAAAAATCTCATTTCTTAGTTTTCTGCCCCTTTTCACTTAATAAGTCATTAGGGATGTCTTAAGAGTCTTGAGGATGTTCTAATACTCCTCGGGAGTCCCGAAACACTTCCCGAACGACGTACGAGTCTTATGACTCGAGTTTGTAAGTTTACTTTCATTATGTTTGTTATGTTAATTAGTATGTTAGGCTAATTAAACATTAGTTTCAACGCTTAGGCTCTGTTTTGTACTTTTGATTCGAAATATTGTGAAATAATTATGTGATTTTATTATTGAACGGTTTCGTTTGTATAATTTCTCGAGCTTTAAATCTGAGACTTTGTCAAAGGTTCAAATTAGTTTGTTAATAAACTTGATCATTTTGTTAATATGCTAATGACGTTCTTCAAGATAAAATGTGTCTATAATTTTAATCTTGATACCAGAGGAACAATTAACGGTTTTGTGTTTGTCTATGAATTCAACTTTGTTAAAGAAATTATACAATGTGTTTTAGTATTTCGAACGACGTGAATATTAAATCATAATTAATACTTTCATCACATGCAACTCGCACATTAAGATCCGAACGGCGTGAGCTTAAAGTAGCGAGTTGGCTCTAACCAACGAACTGCGATTGGTTAGACATAGATGGAGGGAACGTCCGAACGACGTGACGTTTAGTATTGATACAAACCTTTTAATAAAAAGAATCATTGCACCATAATTATTAATGATCATAAATTTGAATCAAAATAAGAAACATCCTATGTGTTGAAACTACTTTACTAGATCTTAATTCTCACATTTATTGCTTTATTTCTTAACCAGTCGCCAATCATTTATATTATTCACTTATTTATATTACTATTGATTAGTTTATGCTTACATAATTTTTAGTTAATTAATCGGAAACCCCCTCCTGTTACGAATACTCGTTCTTAATCATCCTTGGCTATAAAACTGTTAATCCGCATTCCCTGTGGACACGAACCTTACTTCCACCCATACTATCCATATTAGTGTGTAACGTAGTAAGTTCACAATTATAAATTTCTTTGCTGGATTCGACACCCATCAATACCCCGCTTCGTTTGCCACATTTGTGATGCTGAAATTCCAAAGAGATTCCAAACTCACAACATGAAGCTTTATGATGGGACGAAGGATCTGGAAGAGCATATTGCCCAGTATAGGGAGAGGATGGAAGTGAATCTTATTCCACCGGATCTTAAAGAAGCATGTCTCTGCAAGGGCTTCGGCTCTACTCTGACAGGATCAGCCTTGAAGTGGCTCTTAAGCGTCCACCTCATTCAATTACATCGTTTGCTCATTTGGTTAATTTGTTTAACAGTCAATTTTCTTGTAGCAGAAGCTTTGAAAAACTAACAAGTGACCTCTACAGGATAACACAGGGACCTCAAGAATCCCTTAGGGATTACGTGAACAAATTTAGTAGGGAATCCCTGGATATCCCCAATCTTGATGTTTCTATGGCAGTACAAGCATTCAAGATGGGATTATTGAAGGATTCCCAATTTTATCAGGATCTTGTGATGAAGCTCGAAACAGGGCCTTGAGATATATCAGGCTCGAAGATGATAAGAAAATGAAAGAAAGGATGAATTCATCCTCAGCATATGAATCAATTAACAGGAAGTCAGAATCCTCGTACAAGCCATATCGCTCTAAGCCATATAGCAGGAATGACAACAAAAAAGTGAATGATGTTGAGGACGAAGATCCTGAGGAGTATCCTGAGTTATCTGAGTACTATTTTTCCGTTAATACTCCTGAACTAATATATGCCATGCTGGGTTTAGGAGATAAAGTAAGGTGGCCTAGGAAGAACCAACAAAAGGCTGATTGGAAGGATAAATCCAAGTGGTGCGCCTTCCATGAAGATTTTGGACATGTAACGGAAGATTGCATAGCCCTGAGAAAGGAGATAAGCTATTTCCTAAGCAAAGGCTACTTGAAAGATCTTATCGGCAGGAAGAAAAATAAGGGACAGGATACTGACAAGGATCCTGAACAAGCAACATCACCTCCATCAGACGCCAAGATAATCAACTTTATGTTCGGAGGATCCGACATATGTGGAACCTCATACTCAGCGGTCAAGAGACATGCCAAGGAGGCTAAGGCAGAAAGAGGAGACAAACCAACCAGGATGACAATGCTTACGAATGACAAAGTCATAACATTCGATAGTGACGACCGGGATAACATCTAGGATCCTCACCATGATGGTTTGGTAATTACTTTATATATCGTTAACCATTTTATACGCAAGATACTGGTGGACAACGTGAGCTCGGTCAACATCATCCAGTTGGAAACCCTGAAAAGGATGAATATCCCAGAAATGGAGATTACCTCGAAATCCACCGTGCTTGTAGGGTTCAGTGGAGAAGCAAAGAACATTGTTGGAGAGATAAAGCTAACTGTCTACGTTGAGGGAGTAAATTCTATGCAGCGATTTTGTGTTATAGATTCATTATCCTGCTACAATATTATATAGGCAGGCCATGGATTCATGATATGAAAGCCGTGCCTTCCACTTATCATCAATGTGTTAAGATTCCTACTCCTTGGGGGGTAGTCAAGGTGGAAAGCGACCAGAAAGAAGCCAAGGAATGCTATTCCTCCTCGATGAAGGCGTCAACAAAATCCAGGCAGGAAAGCAATTAAAGATACAAGCCTAGGATATTATGGAAACTTCTGAGCAGGATGTTAAAGGAGTTATCCTGGATTAGGATAATCCTGATATCTCGGTGCTTGTAGGGACCAATATCCCTCAGGATATTGAGAGTCAACTTACTAACTTTTTGAAATGCAAGATGTCCACGTTTGCATGGAAACATGAGGACATGACACGTATATCGAAAGGTATTATAACTAATAAACTTGGAATTGACAGGTCTTTCAAGCCAATTCAGCAAAAGAGGAGGAAATTTGCTCCTGAAAGAAATGCGATTATACAAGAGGAGGTTGAAAGATTATTGAAATCTAGGATGATTAGGGAAGTCAAGTTCCCTAAGTGGCTAGCAAATGTAGTAGTGGTTCAAAAGAAGAATGGAAAATGGAGAGTTTGTGTAGACTACACAGACCTCAATAAAGCCTGTCCTAAAGACCCATTCCCATTACCCCACATAGATTCGATCGTAGACGCGACTGCCGGCCATGAAATGCTGACCTTTATGGATGCATCTTCAGGATTTCAACAGATCCAAATGGAGCCATCTGATCAGGAAGATACAGCATTCATGACACCTACATGTATATACTGTTATACTGCGATGCCTTCTGGTTTAAAAATGCAGGGGCAACATACCAAAAGGTTAGTCAATATGATGTTCAAAGACAAACTGGGGGACACAATGGAGGTGTATATTGACGATATGGTGGTAAAATCCAAGAAAGCTGAGGATCATCTTCAGGATCTTGAATGTGATTTCAATATCCTGGACCAGTATAATATGAAGCTGAATCCTGCTAAGTGTCACTTCGGAGTGGGGGCAGGAAAATTTCTAGGATATATGGTGACCAAGAGGGGAATAGAAGCAAGTCCGGAACAGATTATAGCCGTCCTAGATCTCAAATCACCATCCAATATGAAGGATGTTCAAAGGCTAACAGGAAGAGTAGCGGCATTAAATAGGTTCATATCAAGATCCTCAGAAAAATGCAAGGAATTCTATGATATCGTGAAGAAAAACAAAAAGTTTGAATGGGTGAAAGACATGAAGCTGCCTTGCAAAAGTTGAAGCAATATCTTTCAAATGCACCCCTGTTGATGAAGCCTGAGGACGGTGAACCCTTATCCCTATATCTTGTAATATTAGGGAATGCAGTAAGTGATGTTTTGGTAAAGGATCACGAAGGTCAGCAATATCCTGTTTATTATGTTAGTACAAGCTTATTAGATGCTGAAACCAGATACTCACATTTAGAAAAATTAATATTAGCCCTTGTCATGGCATAAACTAAACTTAGACATTACTTTGAAACACATAGGATTCGTGTTAAAACCAATTACCCTATTAAAAATGTGCTTAGGAAGCCCGAAATGTCTGGTAGAATGGCTAAATAGTCTGTTAAACTAAGTGCTTATGATCTAGTATATGAACCTAGAAATTCTATAAAGTCTCAGGCCCTGGCAGACTTTGTGGCAGATTTTAGTAGTGATATGTAAAATGAAGCTGACCTAGAAGTACAACAACTAGGTGAGGATTCAGGATGTTGGATATTGTGTACTGATGGTGCATCTAATATAAGGGGTGTAGGATTAGGAATACTACTTAAATCGCCACAAGGGGACATAGTACCCCAGGCTATTAGATGCGAATTTCATGCTACTAATAATGAAGCAGAATATGAAGCCCTGATAGCAGGATTAGAATTGGCTAAGAATATGAACGTTAAGTGTTTGTAAGTGTATGTTGACTCCCTGTTGATAACTAACCATTTCAATGGATCTTATACAGTCAAAGGTGAAAAGTTAGCTGAATATCTTGAAATTGTTCAAAAATTAGCAGGATACTTTGAAAATTTTACACTTGAACAGGTACCAAGAGAGGAAAATGCTGAGGCAGACGCTTTAGCAAATCTAGGATCTACTGTCAGAATACCGGTAGGAACTCAGATACCAATATTACATATCATGTATCCTGCGACAGAACTCTTGAAGTTTCACGGGAGGAAGTCCTGAAATGTCATCAGGAAAAACTTGCGGAAAATCTTTTACTACTGTGATGTCTTCAAGTTTCTTCTCCATGGTTCCCTTTTTGACGACATGGGTTAAAAATGCGACATAATTCTTGCGGAGATATTTTCGAGCTTGAAGACAGGACATTAATCTGAGCCCTTTCGATGAGGTTTCTCCAAAGATTCGTAGAGTCTGACCGTTTGCAAGAGGAATGCGTATAAACTTTTCGCGACATACAACCTCAGCCTGATGTTGGCTGAGCCAGTCCATACCAATTATAATGTCAAAGCTTCCCAACTTCATAGGAATGAGGTCAACTGGAAAATCGTGGTCGTTTAAGGTGAGAGTACAATTGCGTATAATAGAGTTTAATGAGACCGGTTTTCCGTCAGCAACTTCTACTGTTATGGATTCCATGAGCTTATCACGAATTTGGTTTAGAATGGGTTCAAACTCTAAGGACACAAAACTTTTAGCCGCGCAAGTATCAAACAACATGGATGCATAACTACCATTGATAAGAAACGTACCGTTAACCACATTGCTGTCAGCTCTAGCCTAGTTAGCGTTGATGTTGAAAGCTCTTCCTCTTGCAGGTGGAGGAGCTTGGTTAGCTTGATTCACCGGATTTGCTTGGGCTTGAGCATGTATAATGTTCACCAAACGTGGACAAGTGTTTCTAAAGTGGCTTGGGTCTCCACAATTGTAGCAAGCCCGCATAGGTTGCACCATGGGATAGTTGGGTTGGTAGTATGATTGGGCTAAATGTTGGGTAGGTGGTAGTAGTAGGGGTTGTTGGGCTTGACCCATTATTTGATGGTGGGTTTGAGTTGAGGGCTGGTGGCGGTTCGTTCGCTGAGGTATGCGACAGGTTTGAACAGTGTGACCTGTGCGACCACAGCCGGTGCAATGTTGGCAGGGATGATCAGGAAAGTGATGGTATTGGCAACGGTTGCATTTTGGTAATGGGCCAGAGTATGGCCTTTTATATGGTGCAGGTGAGGGGGCAACTTGGGTAATGGGTGCAGCAGGGATAGGGTAATTGGTTTGTGTGAAAGCGAAGTTTCTGGTGTTACGTTTCCTCTTGTTAGCAAACTTAGAGGAGGAGGTGGAATGGTTTGAAGTTTGGCCCTCAACGGGGGCTTTCTTTTTCTCCTCTTTAAATTTACCGTTGCGAATTCGATTATCGGTCAGTTCAGTAGCTAGTTCCATAGCAGCTTCAAGTGTTGCTGGCGAAGTGCTGAGAACTGAATCTTGAATTTTCGAGGGAAGACCTCGAATATAATGCTCGACTAAGCGGTAAACTGGGGTGAACAAGTTAGGGACCATCTGGTTCAACTCTAAAAACCTCTTGTTGTAGGAAGTATGATCTCCCTCCTTTTGCTTCAATGAATGAAATTCATCCTCTAACTTCTAGGACAGAATCGTCTCGTCATGATTTCCCTTAACTCCTCCTACGTTAAGGCCATTGCATCTTCGATTCCCCTCTTACCCTTTTCAGTATTACACCAGGTAAGAGCTACCCCAAATAGTCTCCCGGTTGCGTATCGTACCTTGCGATCCTCGGGACAATCGCAGTTGAGGAAGGTGATTTTCATTTCCTCAAACCAGTGGAGGAGAGCAGTGATACCTTCGGTCCCTTCAAATTTTGGAGGATCGCAAGACTTGAAATGTTTATATGAGCACTTGTAGGTAGGAGGGTTGCCGATGTTCTGGTCTTCTTACTGGGGAGGATTGGTGGGATTTGTGGCGATAGCTTGTTGTACTTGAACCACAATGTCAGGAAGCACCGCGGCCATTTGTTTTGCGATTTGAGTGGCCAAGCGTTCGTGTGACCTTCCTGATCTTCTACCCCCTCGTTGTTGTCTAGCCGACATCTACAGGAACATACATAAGAAGATTGTGAGTTTATGGAGTCTTTTTAGGTGTCACGTGTCTTAAAGAAAATGAAAATAACATAAATATCAATAATGCAACTACATCCATAGGATGCCTTGGGTTTGCTCATGTTGGGCCTCAAATGTCCCCCATACCTTCACCTGTATAGTCATGTGGGCCCCCATGACTATTGGCTTGGTAGGATTCACATTAGTATTGGCGGTTTAACACTCGCATCACCCGAATGAAAACCATGAAATATGTTTACGAGATGTATGGTCGGAAGGTGTCCAGGTGTAGACACAATGACAACTCAAAGTGGGGTTAGCTCACACGACGTTTGGTATAGCATGCTTTGGCCTAATAGGTACTTCGTACTCTCATCGTTAGTCCCCAGGTAGGCAAACTGGTCCTTTATTTTGGATTTATACGAATGCCAGCCTAGACAGGACGTTCCGACTACCGGTATTTGTACCCTTCCAGTTACTACATGCCCGTCATGAGAACTCACTTTGATGTGATTTGAAAATACAAAAATCATTGCAAAAACAATCATGAAAATGATGTGGTGTGTGCTCGCATGGATATGATATGTTATGAGAATATGATTCATGATAGGCATTATATAATAGTATGTACTTATGAACATGCTTGCATAACATTGAATGTAACATTAAACATAAAACATAAAACATATAAACATCATGAAATTTGGCATGTAACACACAAAAATTTTAAAAATTCTAATCAACTATAGTATAGGCTCTAAGGGTCTAATAACCTATCCTATATCCCTATAGTCATGGCTCTGATACCAATCTGTCACACCCCGACCCGCAGCGGAATAAGAGTCGGGGCATAATTGGGTTATCACCAAAGCTTATGATATTTACTAATATGTTCCATATTTATTTAAGTCAAAATTACATCCTCAATATTCCAAACATGTTCATACAAATACAAAGAAAAATAATCAACTAAACAATCCAAGCTCTAAACCAGTTTATTCTTCTAAGCCAATCCTATGTGTTTCTTGCTGCAGCTGGATCACCTGTATCATGTGTAAAAATAGGGGTTTTTGGGTCAACATAAGTTGGCGAGTGAACCTTGTTAGATAAACATTTATTATTGAATTCTTGTTATCTTTATCATGGAAAAATTGTGCAATAGTCATATGTGAGCAAATGTAAATAATCATACAATAACAATAACAGCCACAAACAATAACATACAATAACATATCAACTTGCATGAATATATAACATGAATGAAACTGTATATGTTGGCAACGTCACGTTCACGCTCATAATGTAATGGGGAACGGACGGCCTATGATAAATGTCTGTGCGATCAAGGCTCAATCAAATGGAGCCGATCGTATGTTGGCAACGCCTGGTTCACGCTCATAATGTAATGGGGAACAGCTCAACGCTCATAATGTAATGGGGAGCGGTGGCCTATGATAATGTATGTATTGAAAATGATAATTTAATCTAAACAATAACCATACAAACAGTTGATACATGTTGAATACACATTTGTTCATGGATATGATGTATGCACAATGATTTAAATATAATAAATGGTAAGACACATGATACACCCAAAAACGTGATTTAAAACGGGGAATTTGTAGAGATTCACTCACATTGGGTGCGTTCGGTTGAAGATGATAAAATGCGCACGAGTTTGGAGGATTGATCGATGAGAACTAACTAACCTAAATAATAACGGAAAGTATGGAAAATGAGTGGATTTTATTATTAATTTTTAACAGGATTTTTAGATATATTTTTGTGAGTTTAAGGCTATTTTCTATCTTTAAAAACGTTATTTTTAAGTATTTTCAATTGATTTTTAAATTAAATAAATAAATAAAAATATAAAAAAATGTTGACTTTGACGTTGACCGTTGACCGTTGACCGAGACTGTTGACTGGTTGACCGGTTCGCTAAAGTGTAAGTGTGAGCCGGGTAAGGCTCGAACCCGAGACCTCCCGTACGCGTGCACGCAGCTCTACCAACTGAGCTACGTGTCTAACCCGAAATAATTCTGTTTTTAATTATATTTATATACTGTTTTAGTTTATTCAAAATTCTTTTATTTTCAAAAAGGGTTTTAATCGTTGAACCGGAGTGTGCAACAGGTCTCGAACCCGGGACCTGTGGGTTAGTGTTGCACACAGTCCACCGCTGGACTGTGTGTCTAACCTGGTTAATATACCGATTTTTATTATACTTAACAACTTCAGTGAGTTAATCCGGTTCAGTTAGAAAAAGAAAACATCTTTATTACAGAGCATACGTGTGTGTCAAGGATCGAACTCGCGGTGTGTGATGTATGTGCGCACACAGTCCACCGCTGGACTGTGTGTCTAACCCGAGATAATATCCAATTTATATTAAACTTATAAACAAACTAACTTCATCTTCTTCGTTACAATATCACAGACTACGATTACTCTACTGTTTCTTGTTTAATTCGATTGACAAATATTCAAATGACTAAAATGAAATGGCAGAGAAGATTTTGGAAGTAAACATACCGGAGAAACGATCTATCTCAGAATTCCAGTGAAGTCGTCAGCTCTGTTTTTATGGATTTCGTCTGAGCGGACAGATTAACAATTCTGATTAGCTAGATGCGGAATTGAAGCACTGAACAAGAATTACTAGAAGGTTTAAAAGGCTATACCGTTTCACAACGAGAATTGGAAACTTTCAGAAGTTTTCCGGCGAGAGTTAATTATCTGATATCGTCGTCTGAAACTGATTCTGATTGAAGGGTTTGAGTTAGCAAAAGCTTAACAACTGATAGACGATGAAAGAATTGAGAAACTTACTGATTTGATGGAAGACACGGTTTTCCGGTGAAAGTCCGGCGAGTTCAAAAAGCAATTCCGACGATCAGAAACGAGAGTAAACGTGAGAATAGAAGTTCTGGGAATGTAATTGAGTCGCGAAATGAAGCTTTTGTTGAAGTAATTTCAGAAGTGAATGTTTTCGGTTATAAAAACCGAACATCACATGAATTCAAGTCCATTCATGACTAAATTGATTAGAAATGTCGGTGTATCGGTTATTAACAGAAAATCGCGATCACTCAAACGTTTTGGACGCTTGGAAGCCGATTACGGTTACAGTTGGCGTAAACCGGTTGATTCCTGCGTGAAGTTATCATTTAATTGTTTCCTAGAACTCTCAGAAAACATCAAGTGGCGGAGTGGTTATATGTGTGCGTGTTAAGTCTTTAGACTCACCCGGCTGACCCGTGTTCGAATCCCGGCAGCCGGTTTTCTTTTTTATTTATTTTCTTTTCACTTTTTATTAATTATAGTTTTTAAATTCTAATTTGTTAATTAATTATGCATCGTTTAAAATTAAAATAAACATAAATACGCAACGAAAAATTTATAACTTGATATTCGATTACAAACGAAGCGGGTTTGGAAAACCCGTTTTTGACAAATGTTACATTATCTTAGGTGCTTATTTATTTATTTTGGTGGCCTATGCGTGTTATCACTTGTTTAATGTGTTATTAACATGTATTGGTTTAATAGCATACTAAGAATATTTTTAGTACAATATCTTTTCTTGTTTTTTATGTACAAAATTTTTTCTTGTTTTTTTTATCTATTGTATGCATGCATCTCTTTTCTATGGCTCATATATATGGATACGTCCTTGGAGTCGAGGTCTCACTGGAAGCAGTCTCTCTGTCCACTAGATGAGGGAAGGTGTGCCTACATACCAATACATGTTAATGTGTTATTAACATGTATTGGTTTAATAGCATACTAAGAATATTTTTAGTACAATATCTTTTCTTGTTTTTTATGTACAAAATTTTTTCTTGTTTTTTTTATCTACTTGTATGCATGCATCTCTTTTCTATGGCTCATATATATGGATACGTCCTTGGAGTCGAGGTCTCACTGGAAGCAGTCTCTCTGTCCCACTAGATGAGGTAAGGTGTGCCTACATCCCGTCTTCCCCAGACCCTATAATTAGCTTTGATTATGAGTGGGATTATACAGAGTATGATTGTTGTTGTTAAAACCAGACCGTAAAAACAAAACTTTAGCCACATCTATCCTTTTTGATAAATTGTCATTTTAGTCCCTAAGGTTTGGTCAGGAATGTCACTTCAGTTCAAATGTTTTTTTTTCCTCTGGGTCCCCAATGTTTCCAGTTTTTTTGCCATTTTCATCCATTCGCTAACTCCGTTAAAATACCAACATTAACTCGGAGGCATTTTCGTCACTTTATACTTATATTTTGTTTTCTTGCTATTTTTATCAATGGGAAGTTTGTGAGAAAGGGTGATACTAATGATACATTGGAGGGGTTATACGATGATTTGGTGAGTTAGAAAAAGTTTTAGGGCTTTCATTGTGAGTGATTTTGGAATGGCGATGGTGCTCTACAACATAGATTTTTATGTTTATTAATTTTGGAAAAATATTTTAATGTATCTAACCTTGATTTTATGATGATACACATTCGGTTGGATGGAGGTGGATGTGTATATACGCTATATATATATAACAAACTAATAATGATAATTATTATTATACTTTTATATAGATATAAACTAGCTTACAACCCCGTGTATCACACGGGTTGAATGACAAAAAAATATAAATTATAAACTTGTATATAATCTTTATTAATGAAATGACTTTAGATAAAATAGTAAAATAAAAAAACAGTTATATTTTCAGCTATTTAAAACAATTTACTAAGTTTTTACTTCTCTTTTAAGATACTATAATCCATCTTATTATATGACTTAAAAGAAGTAACACTAAAAAATAAAAATAACTATTATAAAATTGTAAGTATTTTTATAAATAATTATAAGTTATGAGGTTATGTAAATGAATTGTAATTAAATTCTACTATGTATATTATTGATATAATAAATACTTTAATATAAATACTATTTTTAGATATATGGATCATGAGACAAGATATGAATCTCATCATAGTATAGAAAATATTACATATTAAAATAAAGAGTTAAATGCCATTTTAGTCCATGTGGTTTAGGCCATTTTGCCAGTTTAGTCCAAAGGTTTCATTTTTCCTCTGTGGGTCCAAAAAGGTTTCATCGTTGCCATTTTATTCCACTGGGTTAACTTCATCCATTTTTTCTGTTAACCAGAATAGCAATTTGGTAATTTTATATGGCCGAATTGTCCTTTTAGTTAACAGAATTACATATAAATGACCGAATTGCTCTTCTGGTTAATAGAAAAAATGGATTAAGTTAACACAATGGACCAAAATGGCAACAGTGAAACCTTTTTAGACCCACAGGGTAAAAACGAAACCTTTGAACGAAACTGGTAAAATGGCCCAAACCACAGGGACTAAAATATCATTTAACTCTAAAATAAAATCATACTACTAATAAATTATACGTCTAAAAATATAGGACGAAAGTTTTTTAAACTATAATTTTGAGCGCCTACAACAACCTCTTTAATGAGTAGTCGACATTTACATATTCAAATTAAAACTCACATGAAAAGTCTGAGTTCTCTAAGTTCTCACAGCTCAATGGGGTAATAAAGTATAGGTTTAAAAAAATAGGATTAAAGTTTTTTAAACTATAATTTTGAGTGTCTACAAAAACCTCTTTAATTAGTAGTCAACATTTAAGTATTCAAATTAAAACTCGCATAAAAAGTTGGAGTTCACTGAGTTCTCACAACTCAAATGGGTTTTCTCTTAATCCAAATATATATGTCCAAGCATTGTGTTAAATATGAACTTTATTCAAATTTGTGCATATCAAAGATGTCATTATCAAATTTTACAACTATATCATACATAAGTAACATATTGTTATAAAATATAAAAAAAAGACCCATGTAAAATGCATTTAACCATATCCGGAAAGTTATTTGATACATTTTATATTAGTTATAGATAATTATTAATTAAATTTGAAATTATATGTTTGATCTCTAACTATATTATATTATATTATATTATATTATTTGATAATTTATATATAGTTATAGATAATTATTAATTAAATTTAAATCTAGACGTTTATCTCTAACTATTAATTAATATTATACTAATATTATATATATTATATTTTGTGTATAAAAAAATAATATGTAATATTATTATTAAAAGTGAGAAGACACCAGAGAGTGACACATGTACAAAAAGATTTTCGTTTATTAGTATAAGGAATATGCTCAAAAGAAAAAAATATATATAAAAAGGTTTTGGATGAAAATGACAAAAGGAAAATATAAATGTAAAGTAACCAAAACACTCGTGATCTAACTAAGATTTTTAGACGGAGTTAGGGTGTTGGATGGAAACGACAAAAAAATGGAAACCTCAGGAACCTAGAGGAAAAAAAAATATTTAGACTAAAGTGACATTCCTGACCAGACCTCAGATACTAAAATGGCAATTTACTCGTCTTTTTTAACAATATAAGAGTAGCTAATCAACTTTTTAAATTATGTGCTTCTTTTGATCCTAAAGGCTAAACAGTATTCGAGTTTCAACATTTCCTTCCACTTCGAATTGATTTAAAAACTTTGATCTCCACCCATCTTCTCCTCAAGCTTCACTTTTGGTTAATTTATTGTTCGAATGTCCCGCTTGATTTTTATTACCCAAACAAGGAGTAAATTAGAAGTTTTCTGTTGTAATCTAGAAGTATGTAAGATTTGTCGTTAAAAAAATAAAGAAAATAACTTATCAAGATTGAGCTACAATCACCAAAAGTTGTATCACTTGTATGCATGTCTATGCTAGCTCCAATGGGTGAGGATTGCTAGCGTTACTTGCAAGTGACGATTCGTCTCTTTTTAACCGCCGATCCTGACCCTTTTTTTATATTTCACAATTTTCAATCCATTTAGACCCCTTGCAAGTAAAACACTAAGGCCGGAATAGCCCAAACACTTTTATTTAAAGTCCAAATAAAGCAAACTTGAGTTATGGGCAAAATTTCCTAGTTGGTTAATACCTAGTTGTAGCAGAACCAATTTTTCTTTTTGTGCATAGATTATGTTTACAACAGATATGTGTTTTTTAAAAATTTTTGACACAAGGGCCTCCTAAAACCCATTAATAGATTATGTTTACAACAGATATGTGTTTTTAAAAAATTTTTGACACAAGGGCCTCCTAAAACCCATTAAGTTTCACTTTTCAGCATACAAGTTCAATAATTACACCCTTACATATATCATCCCAAGCACTTTACTGTTTTCTTTATAAATATGTCATTCACACTTATGTAATTTGAAAGCACCTCATCTTGTTACAGAATTCTTATAAACAAAAAATTTAAAGCCATGTGAATCCCAGAATTAGTAAAAAAATATACTATTTCACTACTAGTATAAATGCTCCAGTCGTTTTTGCAAAAGTGAAGCATAGAACCCTCTTGTGCGAAGAAACAAGATGAAGGAAAAAAGAACCCCGAAAACAGAAACCCCGACAAATATAAAATATGAAAGCATAAAGCAATGAAGTCCATGGCATGACCCCCCTGTTGCTTGTGCTTCCTTGTCATAGATTTTACCAATCACTTGCACAGAAAATAGATATGAACCAATAGGGTTAGCTGCACCAATAGAGTTGAAAATAGTCCCCATATGTTTCACCCCAAATATCTCCAACGTGATTGTAGGCATTAAAGACCATTGTGATCCGAAGCAAACACCCACAATCACTGAACCAATGTACAAATTCCCACTTAAAGCAATGATCAAATAGCCTACGATCATAATTAGTTGTGTAAGGCTGAAAAATAATGGCCTCCCTACGCCATATCTATGTATGACTAAATCAGACACAAATCCACCAACAACGCGACCAAGAAAGTTCCATATACTCCATAAAGAAACTAGGGTGTTGATTTCAAGTGTAGAGTAATCTATCGACTCGCCTATTTGAGTTATGTTGTTGAGTGTTGCTAACGCTGACCCTGATGTGCAAACCATGGCAAGAAACAACAACCAATAGTTGATCGTGCCCATTGCCTGTAGCAAATTCATTTCCACCTCTTGATCCTCTATAGTCGTGATCAATGGAGTCGTGGCAGGAGATGGTGGTCGTTGTTCGTCGTTTCTTTGAGCTGTCAGGGCTACTTGAAGAGGTGATAACGCCATAATAAAAAGAATTGTTGTTGTGAGAATGTGAGTCCACGATGGAAGTGTGAAGATGTTTTGAAAGATGAGTATGATCATTAGATATGCGGCAATAATGAGCGCTATCAATGAGAAGCGATTCAAATGAGGTTTGTCATTGCTTGTGTTCGATGGGTTTATGTGAATGAGAGACATGACTGCGAGAGATACGAGTGTTGGATATATAGCAAGCATGAGTAAGTAGGTGGTTGGTTTGTTGTCAAATAACGTGTAGTAGATTTGAATTAGTATTGCTCCGCTTAGCCCAAAGAAGCCCTGTAATTTCGAAAAACAAACTGATGATAGTAAAAAGACGTTGAATGCACATATTTAAAGACCCAATGATGCATGTCACAACATCTTCTCCGCATCTAATCTAAATTCTAATAAAGAATTCCGATTAGTGCGACGTGACATTTTCTCGTTTATTCTTATATCACAAATACTTATCCTTATCTTTCAATATAATTTATCATTATTAAATATGTTAAAAGAAAGAGCTTTTGACGATAACTAATATCTATTAATCCACGTGTCGAGTTTTGATTGATGTAACTTTTTTTAATTACTATAAGTTGTTTTTATATATAATGTGTCGGGTTTTTATTTTTTGCGGCACTTGATGATGATGGGAGACTAGGCGAATAAGTGGAGATCGCTAGTTCGATCATTGAACTGAGCGGGTTTTACCTCACCGCACTGTCATGCCTTTAGGCGAGTGTTCACGGGCTTCGGCCCTAGGTGAGGCTTTTCCCCGGTTTGGAGGTGAGTGTATTTCGATGTGGTGAATTTCGCCAGTAGCCCATTTGAAGGATTCGTTGGCCGTTAAAAAAACTATGTTAGTTCAGAATAATAGTTTGTTCAGTGGTTGGTGCGCTATATCTGTTCCAATTAGATTCGGGTTCGAATCCCACAAAACATTTACTTCATCAACTACTTTCACACTTTTCTTTTTCCAGTGATACCCGTTTTACTATTTTATTTTGACTTTATATGATTTCTTTTAATGTTTTTTTTCATCTGTTTCTATTCCTTTGCTATTTTTTTTAAAACCCAACCGATTTAGTAATTTCTCATTGTTATAAAGCTTGGAAGTCTTGGAGTACATGTGTACTTTGCCTCCCTATATATATAAATCTTCTTATATGAAAATCTCTTTTTGTGTTACCCTCGGGTACTTTCTCATCATCATTATTTTTTTTCTTTCTCTCCTATTAAATAATAAATTAAATTATAATATTTGTGTCTCTCTCTCATATAAAATAACAATACTAAAACATAATTTTCCCGTTTCTCTTTTATTTATTTAATATTTATTTATTCTACCATTTCGTTTATTATTTCGCTTATTAAAAACTATTTAATTTAATATTTTATTGATGGAGCTTCGTGTAATATATGTGTTTTAACCTAATAATAAATAAACAAAACAAAGTAGAATGTTATAATAAGTAAATAATACATCATAATTCTTTTTTAAAGACGACATGTTTTGATGAGTGTATGTGTTAACCGGTTAACTTACTTTTTATTTGACATGTGTAATATACAGTTTTATTCAATCCGTGTAATACATGGGTTTTTTTTAAAATATATTTTTTATTACTTAATATATAAAGTTATACGTATTCAAGCCGTGTAATACACTGGATTCTGATGTAGTGAGAAAATAAATAGACAAATTTGTCTTATGGGGTTGTGGGCTTAGTTATTTAATTAAGAAACTATAGTTTAAGAAGTATTATTATCTCGTTATATACTTCTTGTTTTAAATTAAAAATAAATAAATTCTTTTAAATTTTATTAGGTTTTATAGTAACGAGGGTTGTTGATACCCTGTGCTTTGCGACACGGAGCGTTTGTTGTGCATAAATGTTTTATAGTACGCTTTACAGTTACAAGTGTAATCTGTTACAAACTTTTATTACTTTAGAAAGGGAAAAAGTTATTTTATACAAACTTTTACTAAATTAAGATATCGATAATGTTTTGGTTTGTTAGGGTATCTTCATAGCATCGACATTTGGTACAACACCACTAAGTTACTAAAAATAAAATAAAAAATGTAAAAAGTAAGGTAAATAACAAATGTAGGTTCGAATCTCACATGCCACCAACATTTTCGTTTTGTCCAAAAAAAACACATACGGTATAGGTTTCGTTCGTTAAGAAAAATAGACGCAATGAGAATTTGATTGTTACTGGTATATCACATGCTATAACAAGCAAAAGAGAAATAAAAACATAAAATAAAGAGTATCAATTTGGTTTACTAGAAAAAACAAACCCAAAAAGTTGTCAATTTTAAAACTACTTTTTTAATTTAGTTAGTTAAATTATGCTATTGATACAAAGAATATCTAAAACAAAATATAATAAAAACATAAAAATGTGATATTGATATACTTGAAAATTCATTGATTATTTTGTGAAGTTGTAGTGTTCGGTGAGAGTTTGAAAAGTTGTGGGTTTGAATTCAAGCTCAAAATAGAAGTTGAGAGAAAAAGATAGAAGAATTAAAGAATCTGCTAACTCCAACTCTAGGAGGACCGTTTAGACAGCTCAACACGGTCCTACTACAACCCCTTTTCACTTAAGCCAGCTCTAGAAGGACATTACGATTCGTGCTCACCAAGTTTTAAAATCGAATCCTAGTAAGACATTTTTGTGCTAACGTGTGATTCTCCACCGCCTTAGTATAGGAGGACTGTTTAGGATTACCATCACGGTCCTCATGCAGCCTCATTTCTCTTAAAGCAGCTCTAGGAGGACTGTTTAGATAGTCCAACATGGTCCTCCATAGGAGATATGTTATGGGTTGTTAGGGTTTCTTGGTTTATAGGTTAGAAATTGCACGAGTGCAAATTACCTTCCCGACGTCCTTTTATCCGCTTTCCATAACATTTACCCTTATGATTAGATTCGCCCATTGATACCATTAGATCTTTTGAGATTAATGAGACTGATAGGAGATCCTAACTTTGGGCCCGTAAACATTTATTGCATGGTGAGAATGAGACCGAGAGGTGATCCATTCTTTACCCAGTGAGCTTCACACGACTTTTAGGTTTGGCTTAGTTGTCATAGTGAGACTGAGTGGAGATCTAGGATACATTTGTGATTCTTGAGTTAGTTGTATATTTAGATCCCAGAGACCTTTCAAGTATCAATTTTCTTATCATAGCTAGCTTTCTCATTAGGATTCCCGATCTAGACATATATTACCTCCTTATCTGATTTCTCTTCGTGTAGTTAGTCTGAGCCTATTTCTTTCCTTGACCATTCTGATTACTTGTTTACTACCTTTTCTTTCGTTGTTAGTTAAGTAGAAAATCATGCTTATTAACTTAGACTAGCACTCGACAAAGATTTAGCACCGAGGGATGCATATATGTGTCCAACGATTGATACTCAGTCTTATCGACTTTATTACACTACGAACATTACACTTGTCGTGTTGTGTGGTTTAGTTTGGTGATTTCATTTCTTAAAACTCGATTGTGTGAGATAATGAATTAACCATGTAGTATTAAATGAGGGACCAAAAGGGTAAAAACATGTATTGTGTGAGTCTGGAGTCGCGGATTAGGAGAAAACAAGTTGGACCACCAAAGCAACACATTATTTTGTTTAGCAAGTCTGTTTAAATTATATTTATCTTGAAATAAAATAGTTAAAAGAAAAATAAATAAATAAACTTAGTGGGTGGTTACCACTCATTAGCAAACCTTAGGTGGTGCATATTACTATAATGACACTATTAAACTTTGAGTAAAAATTAAATTAAAAAATTACTTTTAACATACAAAATACCATTAACGTGAGAAGTAAATAAGCTTATTTTTTGAATATTTTCCCATCTACTTAAGAATGATGTTTAATTGTAAAATTTAAAAAAAATCGTGATTTAATGGTAAAATTACATAATTACTCTACTTATGTAAAATCATGATTTTTGTTGGATTCTATGATTAAAATACGTGATTATAAGATGGGAAATAAAATCAAAAACATAAAAAAAATCTCTCATTCACTTCTCACATTAAGGGATTTTTGTATGTTAAAGAGCATTTGTATAATACCTTAACGGATTAAACTTTCTATCATAATATATAGACAATATTATTTAAAAATAAATGCTTGAATAACATTTTGTACCAAAACCCAAATTTCTCATATTCAACTATTCAAGATGGGAACCTAAAATTTTGATATATTAGTTGGACGATTGAACGTAAATTACACTCCAAGAAAAATATACGTATAATTTTTATATTTATTTATTATTTATTACTTATATTAAAATATATATATATAGTAAATTATTTTAGCTAGCACATGTTAAGACTAAATGCAATGATAGTCAAACAATTGTATTATTGGATTAGGTTTATTCTAATAAATGAAAGATATCTAAAAGATCTAAGATAATAATGTACTAACAGATACAGATATTTAAGTTATATAAGTTAACAAGACGTCAACTCTGGAATATATGATTTACTATAGTTATATTAACTTAACTACGATTAAAGGAAGATTACCTAACTATAAAACAGTGATCGGAATTAACAAAGATTCCGGCCGAAACAATCATAACATTAAAAGAATGAGTTACCTTCATAATGCCAACGCTAGTTCCACTATAATCTGGGAAGTTACGAACAGCAACAACAATATCCGTAGTGCTGAAGAAAGTCTGAGCATGTGCAGCCATGAACATGAAGAGGCACATGAGCAGCACGTGGGGCCGCTCAATGACTCCGGTCACAGACAACCATATAAAGAAGTAACCGGTAAAGAACTGAACCGCTCCGGCCAAGTAGACCGGCCAAAGTCCAGACCCGAAACGAGATGATGAGGTTACCGCACTGTAAAGTAGACCGGCTAAAACTCCGATGTTAGAGCCGATGTCCTTGAAGACGGATACGGTGTCTAGAGTGGATTGATCATAACCTTGACTGGATTTGAGGGTGGCGGAGTATATTCCGAAGGTGCTCGAGGCGCCGCAGCTGCACTCGATCCATATGCTCGCGACCGTCGCTAACCACTTGTTGTTTATCATTAGGCCGTCCGGTATACTATTACCGTGGGAGCACAAGGAGTGGGACTCGATGTGGTAAAGAGGGTGTCTGCGCGATGTGGTGGAAATCACTCTTGTGGGATTGTGGGAACACCAGGCCTTGTCTCAAATTATGGGTATATACCAAATTATAATTGGATCTGGAGGTTAATTGACTTAATTCTATCAATAGTTGTTTCAAATGATGGCTAACAGGCTGGGTCTTGGCCTTTATTTATTTCATCTATGATATATAGTCATTCTATTAAATAGTGATTTATTTTTATTCTGTGATGATACATAGTCAATTTAATATTATGGCATACGCTTCTATAAATTCTACATCTATAAGCATCGTATCTGTTTGGTATTAAACTGGTACTGGTATTGAAAAATGAAGAAAAGTGATACCGGTATTGAATATATCAGTTCGGTATCGGTACGGTACTAGTATTTACCGGTGTTTTTCCCGTAAATACCAATACCGGTACCGAAAAATGAATGCCAGTACCGACACCGGTATCAAATTTATCCGATACAATTCAATACCGATACTAAATACTTATTCCTATTCTGTATAATATATATATTACCTACAACTACAAAAGGCACTTGGGGAAATAGTGTTGGCATTCCCCAATTTGACCAAAAAGTTTATTTTTTTATATACTTTAAAATTACGTTTTTGCCCCTATTTTAAAATTACGGTTTTGCCCCCTCCTCAAAATAAAATTACGCTTTTGTCTCCAGCTTAAAATTACGATTTTACCCTCGATTCAAAATTACGGTTTGACACTCAGCTCAAAATTACATCTTCGCCCCAGTTCAAAAGAAAAACATGTTCTTGCCCCTAGCTTAAAATTACGATTTTGCTCTCTCTTCAAAAATAGATTTTCCCCGTTTAACAAATTATCATTTCACCTTCAATTCAAATTACATTTTTGCCCCTATTCAAAATAAAATTATGCTTTGGCTCCAACTCAAAATTACGATTTTGCCCTCGGTTCAAAATAAAATTATGGTTTTGCCTCCAGCCTAAAATTACGATTGTGCCTTTCGTTCAAATTTATATTACCGTGTTACCCCAAGTTCAAAATTACGAATTTGCACCTGCCCAGATTTACAATTTTACCCCTGATTTAAATTTACAGTATTGTCATCACTTTAGCTTTTGGCAAATTATGATTTTACCCCAGTCAAAAAATAAAACTTTCCCTTAGTTAAAAATAACAATAATTGCCATTATTTTAGTTTTTTAGCAAAACTATAAAAGTGTTTTGTTTTAATTGGTTGCCTCGATTTAATTATTTTCGTGTGAATGAGTTGCCTAACACTCGTCCATTATTCAACCATCACCCCACAACGTAGACGGGGCATCAAGTAGTATTTCTACAATTTTGAAAGGTGATCTACAATAAGTTCACTTTATATTGGTCATAGTGGAAGGCCACTCCGATTGCCTTTTCTTTTAATTTTTATTTATATTTGAAGAGAAATGATCAAATTCAAAGGACTTTTATTGTAAGAAAGGTAAAAAATAATATTAAAAGAATATTCTCTAATGTAACCACAACAAAAAATACATAAAAAACAAATATAACTTTTTTTCAATATTTTATTAAAATAATCTCTACTTTATTGTCACTAAATTTTTTTAGTGACGATAAAGTTGCGTTTTTTATTAAAATACTAAAAAAATTATTTTGCTTTTTAGATTTTTTTTATGTTTTCTGGGGGGGGGGGGGGGGTGGTGGTTTAGTTTTTAGCATTTAGCTTGGTTTGGAGGGGGGTTAGGTTTTTGGGGGTGGGGTGGGGGTTAGGTTTTTGGTTTGTTATTTTAGGGGTTTAGTTTTAGCATTTAGCTTGGGTTGGGGAGGGGTTAGGTTTTTAATATTTTTTTATGCAAAAATCGCTGGTTTTCGTCAGCAAAAAAATAATTTTTTTTTTGTGACGAACACCAGCGATTTTTGCATAAAAAATATTAATGAAAACTTTTTGTATGTTTTTTTGATTTTTTAGGTATTTTTTGTTGTGTTCATGTTGATTCTCGCAATAAAGGGTGGTTGCTAACGGATCCTTCTTATATATATATATAGGGAAGCGGTAGCGGAGGCTACCCTTCTTTAATGGTAGATCCGCCCTGTATACAAATCGGTCTGCCTTTGTATATATTTCAAAACTGAGTAACCTTTTCAAAGAGTACGTTGTTATGATTGGATTGTCTAGATTAAATATAATAAATGGTTCTATGTTCAACTAAACAATATTGGTCCCTTTGCACTGCATTTATCTCTTCTATTACTCTATCTACCCCCTTAGACTTCTTTTTTCTCGTTCCCGAATGCTAGGTTTTTGTAACACCAAGTACACTTGAAACTAACTGAGTATGTCCCCCGTGATGACGACCATTACCAACCACTACGGTCACTACATCTTCTCCAATGTCATAGTATGTACCATCTTCTTTTATCTATCTATCTTTACAATGTTGTCACAAAAACATATTGCGGTAAAAAAATTGATTAATATACATATATATATATATATATATCAATTATATAAAATGAATATATATATATATATATATATATACCAATTTGTGAAGTGTTCCTTTAATAGGTGTGGTGGAAGTTCACATGACTTTGTGAGATAATTGTATTACGCTCTACTAACAGTATATTTTTGTATATGTTCATATCCAAATGCCTTTAAGTGAGGGTGGTTTTCTACTAGTTGCTTCCATCTATCTTCCCATAAATCATCCAGTCCAACGAATCCCATTCGTCTTACTACACAGGCAGGCTCAGTATTTTTTTGCTGCACTCTTCTTTGCTTTTTGACTTGTTTTCTTCTTAAATATAAGAAAAAAAACATTGTGATGATGGTTTGGTGTAGCGTTGTGACTATTCACAAATAGCCTATAAATAAGTGACAAAAGAGAAAAATTTAACATACATGAAAAGCTCTTGAAAAGACAAAAACACTTTTACTTTCGAGACAAGAGAATAGTCACCGATTAGTCACTTGACTCAATCAGAATATGCAACTAACAAGCATATCGTCACTAAAAGTTAGGTTGGTATAAGAAAAAAGTATTTAGTAACATGCCATAATTAGTAACAAAATAATTTGATGACTAAATCAAAATCAACGACACTACGTACATATTAGTCACTGGTTGTGTCACTAAATATTGTTTAAACATAACCGGTGTTTTAATTATATGTTTAGTTGTTGATATGTCAACCGATTTAGTTGAAAATGCTCTTTCTCTAGCATAACATATTGCTAAATGATTATGTTAGGACCCGGACAAGATTCTTTAATTACTTAAAATCCTAGAAAACTTGGTAAAGTAAATAACTTATCACCACTCGTGCAATGATGACAAAGTATACTGCCCACTGCTCTGTTTGATGTTGAGAAGTGATTCCCCACAAACCCATATCACATTGTTCTATTGAAATTTGGGACGAAATTGCTTTAAGGATAGAGATCACTCATCTTAAAGCAATAAGTTGTAGTTTTGATTGTCGTTTATGGTTTTCTTTAAATATTCTAGAACCCCTTAACCAACACCAACCTACCATATAGTTCAATAATATGAAAATTTATAATATAACATTTAATAATATGAAAATTTATAATTCATTCATAATATAACATTTATCAACTTCAGTGAACAATGTTGGTTTATAATTGTCTGTGGGCTCATTTATTTAACATTTACTAACGAGTTTCATGAATTAATCATTAATTATATATATATATATAATATAACATTTATCAACTTCAGTGAACAATGTTGGTTTATAATTGTTTGTGGGCTCATTTATTTAACATTTACTAACGAGTTTCATGAATTAATCATTAATTATATATATATATATATATATATATATATATATATATATATTATATATATATATATTAAGCCCATTAAGTCTAACTACTTTTCAAATCAATATCTACCGTCCGATCAACCTGAATCTCGTCCGTTTAAACTCCCAAAAATAACCGCTCTAATGGAGGTTATTGGCAGTTTTCTGCTGATGGTTTTGCTCCAGAATCTGCTGCCCATGATCTCCACTTCCCAGCAGGTTATCTCCTCATTTTAAGGACCCATTATCTTCAAACCAACTCCTACAACTGTTCCTACTAATCTGGGTCAGTTGAGACCGCTCTAATGGAGGTTATTGGCAGTTTTCTGCTAGTGGTTTTGCTCCAGAATCTACTGCCCATGATCTCCACTTCTCAGCAGGTTATCTCCTCATTTTAAGGACCCATTATCTTCAAAGCAACTCCTACAACCGTTCCTACTAATCAGGGTCAGTTGAGATGTTCCATTGCTATATAATGCACATGCATTTAACAAATTCAATAATTACTTTCTGAACTAACTGTATCACGCAGTCAACAGAAAATTGAATCAAAGTATAGCATTCATTAAGCTTAGCAACCAAGAGTGCTCTAGCAATGAAAATCAAATTCCATCAGCAACTATATCGCGCAGTTCAACTAAGGTTAGTAAAAGTATTTCTTTACGAAAGTGCAACTGTCGCTGTCTCTATATAAAGATTTGAGTTGATTTGTTATTTCAGGATATCAAGTTAAACAGTTTGGTTGATGAGGAGCAGAATACGTTGATAAAAAAATGGATCGGATTGTTATCAGGTTGGTATTTGATACTTATAAAGTTATTAGTCAATATTTATGTGAGCAACAATTTTGAATGATTTCTTATTTCAGCAAATGCAACTTAGCAATTTGGTAGACGTGGAGCAAAAGAAAACATTGATACAAAATAGACCTGCATGTGATCAGGTTGCTACTGTTACTTTATTCTAATTATTTTTGATATCTCCATGGTTAACACTTTTGATTGAAATCTTATTTTAGGACATAATTCTTGCCAGCTTACTTGATGAGGAGCAGAAAACAATGACAAAAAAAGGACCAGCATGTGATGAGGTATTTATGTCATTCTTCTGTTCTTAAAATACGATAGTATAATTAGTAAACAGAAAGGCCCTCGCGTTTACAGTTCACCTTAGGCCTTCAAACTCATTGAGCTACCCTGACTTTATGACATGTTTTTTCTTAGGTTCGTAAGGTTGAAAGAAGCAACAAGAGGTCTAACGCACTAAGGAACTGGAAATGGGACGAGGTGGTTGAGATCGTTAGTTCTGATGATAACTGGGAAGAAGATGACATTTTACGTGTGATAAAAAGAAGCAAGTTTGCTTCTCTACACGGGTGGAAAACTAGTTGTTCTTGACTAGGAAGAGGATGATATATAGATAAAGTTATGTTTTGAAGGAAGTTGTTTCAAGAATGTTGCATGTTATGTTTTTGTTTAATGTTGAACTTATTTTCTTCTTTAATGTTGAACAATCTTTATGTTTTTGCTTTAATATCTTTTTCTTAGTTGCTTTAATGTTGAAATTATTCACTCTTATGTTTATGATTATTCTTATCGGTTAGATGTGACAAATCTTTGAATTTAGGGGCATTTTGGATTTTTTTTTGTTTCACTTGGTTAATGAGAGGGCCGACACAGTTTGTTACTTTTCATGTTAAGCTCCTTTTGTTAAAAAATACCCATAAACTAAATCTTTTTCTTTGATTTGATTTATAGTTCAAAATAAAACTCTAAGATTGTTTACTATCTCTATTGTTTTATAAATTTTTTTATCTACTTTTTTTTATTTCAAGTAAGTTTATGAAAGAATCAGTTTACTTAGATTTGCATTTTTAACTCAACACTAAGGTTATAAAAATTAAATTAATTTGATAAGAATTCTTCATTGAATAGGGACTGAAAGTGATAAAGCCAATTTAAACATTTGATTTTATATTTCATTTTATTACTGTTATGGGTAGAATTTTCTAACTCATATCCATAGGATATATCTTGACCTTATATATTGATTACAACGACCAGGATACTGAACCAGGATATTGGTAACATCCTGCGAGAGTATCCTACTCGTTACTAATGATTTTCTTTGTATGCAAGGTACCAACGTTCACAAGGCTTGGTCTTCCTGAAGACTCGGTCATGACGGTTGAAAGAAAGATGTTGGAGGCCGGAAGAAAGGGTCTACAATGGTCAAGAGGGAATATTCGAATGATCCCTAAAATGTAGGATAGTTAGTTAGTCTTGTTTACTATTTAAAGGGTACTTGGATCAGCAGTAAGACAGACATCATCTCGCACTCTTTCACTTTCTGATTACAGCAACACTCACTACACTCACATTGTTCGAACTTTGTAACACTTAGAGCTGATTCAAGCAGTATCCCGAAGTTGTATCCTGCTGTTTGATCAGTAAGAAGAACAAGGCAGCTGGCGATTGTCAGCTCCCGAGGTTTTATGCCGGTGATCTAGGTTGATCAAGGGCTTTTCTCATATATCACGTGTCAACCTTTGCTTTATTGCATAGTTTTTACGAATTGATATAGTTCTGTATCCTGGAACTATATCCTGAAGCTGCTTATACTTCTAATTAAGTTAACACATTTCTATCTAATCTACATAGCACACTACCTCACCAAACTAAATTGATCACTAAATTGCTTCGGTAATTTTTATCAAAACAATTTGGCGCCCACCGTGGTGGCAAGTGGTGCTATTTCTAATCAAAAGTTTTATAAAATCATTAATCGGTTTTTTATTCTCTAATCTTTTCATGAGGTTATCTCTGATGGCTTCTCAGTCAGGTTTGAGTTCTTCTTCAGTGCCTGCGTTAACCTCTGCTGTACCTGGTTCATTGCCTCTTCCACCTCCACCAGCCAAGACTTCCCAAAGGAGGAATGAAAGCCAAGCAGCTCGACATGCAACTATTGCTCAAAATATCTCCAGATCCGGAGTTTCAGGGAAAACTCCTGTTTTTGCTTCTAACGACGAAATTTTGTCTTTGTTTAGTAGTATACAAGGTCAAATGAAGCAACAGCAGGAACCTAACCAGATGCTGATAAGAGAAATACAACTTTTAAAATCCAACCCCAGGAAACCTGCTGAAGATATTGTCACTCCCTTGCAACCCAGGATGCTGAACTTAAGTTCGGCAGTATACACTGAGGATAATCAGGG
Source organism: Scalesia atractyloides (assembly GCA_947069175.1). Taxonomy (NCBI): domain Eukaryota; kingdom Viridiplantae; phylum Streptophyta; class Magnoliopsida; order Asterales; family Asteraceae; genus Scalesia; species Scalesia atractyloides. The sequence continues at coordinate 5,812,577 of CAMTDV010000005.1, forward strand.
CAACATTATACCGAGTCGCTCCCGGAGCAATATCCCAGAGATCCCCTCATCAGTCATGATGTCAAATGTCAGGGATCCAGGATATGTTCCAGGATATGGCCAGAATCAACAGGCTGGTAACTTATCTAACAATGTTAATACTTTTGCTACTAACAATGTTAGATCTTCGCAGGATACAAGTGTAACCTCTGCACTCTCTAGAGAGCTTCAGAAATTGAAGGATATGATATCAAGTGTACCTAGGGTAGTGCAGCCCATACCGGAAGTGTCCCAGGATAGTCACAACATATCTGATGTGTGAAAATTATACACATTATTTATATCAATTATCCTCGACTTAATACAATTTTTATAACAAATCCAATCGGTTTGATACTTAATTATTCTTAACATGGATTTGTAGGTTCGAACGATGAATTGGTCCAAACAAACGAAAAATAACAACGAAACGGGCACAATTCAGAATTCAAAATTGAAACAAATCTGGGAATGAAGCACCAGGTCCGACAAGGGAATGAAGCAACAAGGTCCGAAAAAGAAATGTTGAGCAAACAAAAGAAAAATGAAGAAGAAAAGATTGCGGGTCAAAAGCCAAGACAAGACAAGAAAATAAAAAGAATTAAAAGATCCTGACAAACCTTACGGGTCATAAACAATAGTTACAACCCATAAAGACAGCCAGACAAAGTCATTAATGAACTGACACAAGAGTCAGAGTAGGCCTGACACCTATGGAGCCTAGACTAGACCCTTACGGGTCATAAAGAATACTTACGACCCATAAAGGTTTGTCGGTGGCCAAAAAGTCTTCGTCGGTGCCAACAACTTCCGAAAATCCCGGAGTCAAGATCACGAAATCTGAAAAAGTAACCTTTACGGGGGCGTAACTAATACTTACGACCCATAAAGGTTGTCGGTGGCAGACAAATCTCCATAAAATCCGGACTAAAAGACAAAATCTCTGAAAAAGTAACCTTTATGGGTCATAAAAAATATTTACGACCCGTAAAGGACCCCAGATGTTTGCCTATAAATACCAGCCTCCGGATTTAGCAAAACACACCAAAAATTTCATTTCTTAGTTTTCTGCCCCTTTTCACTTAATAAGTCATTAGGGATGTCTTAAGAGTCTTGAGGATGTTCTAATACTCCTCGGGAGTCCCGAAACACTTCCCGAACGACGTACGAGTCTTATGACTGAGTTTGTAAGTTTACTTTCATTATGTTTGTTATGTTAATTAGTATGTTAGGCAAACTTAAACATTAGTTTCAACGCTTAGGCTCTGTTTTGTACTTTTGATTCGAAATATTGTGAAATAATTATGTGATTTTATTATTGAACGGTTTCGTTTGTATAATTTCTCGAGCTTTAAATCTGAGACTTTGTCAAAGGTTCAAATTAGTTTGTTAATAAACTTGATCATTTTGTTAATATGCTAATGACGTTCTTCAAGATAAAATGTGTCTATAATTTTAATCTTGATACCAGAGGAACAATTAACGGTTTTGTGTTTGTCTATGAATTCAACTTTGTTAAAGAAATTATACAATGTGTTTTAGTATTTCGAACGACGTGAATATTAAATCATAATTAATACTTTCATCACATGCAACTCGCACATTAAGATCCGAACGGCGTGAGCTTAAAGTAGCGAGTTGGCTCTAACCAACGAACTGCGATTGGTTAGACATAGATGGAGGGAACGTCTGAACGACGTGACGTTTAGTATTGATACAAACCTTTTAATAAAAAGAATCATTGCACCATAATTATTAATGATCATAAATCGAATCAAAATAAGAAACATCCTATGTGTTCAAACTACTTTACTAGATCTTAATTCTCACATTTATTGCTTTATTTCTTAACCAGTCGCCAATCATTTATATTATTCACTTATTTATATTACTATTGATTAGTTTATGCTTACATAATTTTTAGTTAATTAATCGGAAACCCCCCTCCTGTTACGAATACTCGTTCTTAATCATCCTTGGCTATAAAACTATTAATCCGCATTCCCTGTGGACACGAACCTTACTTCCACCCATACTATCCATATTAGTGTGTAACGTAGTAAGTTCACAATTATAAATTTCTTTGCTGGATTCGACACCCATCAATACCCCGCTTCGTTTGCCACATTTGTGATGCTGAAATTCCAAAGAGATTCCAAACTCACAACATGAAGCTTTATGATGGGACGAAGGATCTGGAAGAGCATATTGCCCAGTATAGGGAGAGGATGGAAGTGAATCCTATTCCACCGGATCTTAAAGAAGCATGTCTCTGCAAGGGCTTCGGCTCTACTCTGACAGGATCAGCCTTGAAGTGGCTCTTAAGCGTTCCACCTCATTCAATTACATCGTTTGCTCATTTGGTTAATTTGTTTAACAGTCAATTTTCTTGTAGCAGAAGCTTTGAAAAACTAACAAGTGACCTCTACAGGATAACACAGGGACCTCAAGAATCCCTTAGGGATTACGTGAACAAATTTAGTAGGGAATCCCTGGATATCCCAAATCTTGATGTTTCTACGGCAGTACAAGCATTCAAGATGGGATTACAGAAGGATTCCCAATTTTATCAGGATCTTGTGATGAATCCTTGCAGGAATCTGGATGAAGCTCGAAACAGGGCCTTGAGATATATCAGGCTCGAAGATGATAAGAAAATGAAAGAAAGGATGAATTCATCCTCAGCATATGAATCAACTAACAGGAAGTCAGAATCCTCGTACAAGCCATATCGCTCTAAGCCATATAGCAGGAATGACAACAAAAAAGTGAATGCTGTTGAGGACGAAGATCCTGAGGAGTATCCTGAGTTATCTGAGTACTGTTTTTCCGTTAATACTCCTGAACTAATATATGCCATGCAGGGTTTAGGAGATAAAGTAAGTGGCCTAGGAAGAACCAACAAAAGGCTGATTGGAAGGATAAATCCAAGTGGTGCGCCTTCCATGAAGATTTTGGACATGTAACGGAAGATTGCATAGCCCTGAGAAAGGAGATCAGCTATCTCCTAATCAAAGGCTACTTGAAAGATCTTATCGGCAGGAAGAAAAATAAGGGACAGGATACTGACAAGGATCCTGAACGAGCAGCATCACCTCTATCAGACGCCAAGATATCAACTTTATATCCGGAGGATCCGACATATGTGGAACCTCATACTCAGTGGTCAAGAGACATGCTAAGGAGGCTAAGGCAGAAAGAGGAGACAAACCAACCAGGATGACAATGCTTACGAATGACAAAGTCATAACATTCGATAGTGACGACCGGGATAACATCCAGGATCCTCACCATGATGGTTTGGTAATTACTTTATATATCGTTAACCATTTTATACGCAAGATACTGGTGGACAACGTGAGCTCGGTCAACATCATCCAGTTGGAAACCCTGAAAAGGATGAATATCCCAGAAATGGAGATTACCTCGAAATCCACCGTGCTTGTAGGGTTCAGTGGAGAAGCAAAGAACATCGTTAACCATTTTATACGCAAGATAGGGGTGCACCTATTAAAGGTGTTAAAGTGGCGTGTCGATTAATCAGGATCTCGACATTGTTTTCGGGCTCTAAATGTATTATTAGCATGTAAAACTGATAACATGAAATTATTTATCCCAAGTTATTTGTAAAACAAAGTACCATTATGTACACTAAATGTTTTCGAAACGTTTTCAAAATGAGTCGGTTAAATGTATTTACCAGTGAAAACTGACGTATTTTCAAAAGACTAAGCGCAGGTGATAAGTATACGTAAATAGGCTAGAAGTACTCGGCGAAGCTTAAGAGGAATTGCAACCCTTTGCTTAGAAGGCCTTAGTCTGTCAAGTTTCATTTTGTATTCACATTTCGATCCACCTGTGGATCTAGTTACAAGCGTTGTATTTATTATTTTTGAACTTTGAACATTCAAACGTTTGTAATAGTAACTATCCAGACTTCCGCTGTGTATTATTGTATTGTTTGGTAATGACAATATCAACTTACGTCACGATATTCCCCAACCGGGCCCACCGGGTTACACGTGGAAATTAGGGTGTGACACTTTGTAACACTTAGAGTTGATTCAAACAGTATCTCGAAGTTGTATCTTGCTGTTTGATCAATAAGAAGAACAAGGCAGCTGACGATTGTCAGCTCCCGAGGTTTTATGCCGGCGATCTAGGTTGATCAAGGGCTTTCCTCGTATATCACGTGTCAACCTTTACTTTATTGCATAGTTTTTACGAATTGATATAGTTCTGCATCCTGGAACTATATCCTGAAGCTGCTTATACTTTTAATCAAGTTAACACATTTCTATCTAATCTACACAGCACACTACCTCACCAAACTAATTTGATCACTAAATTGTTTCGGTAATTTTTGACCAAAACAATTACAATCATGTTTTTAGAAAACAGTAATCAACTACCTATCGTATTTAGTCACAAATTTAGAAAGTGGGCAAGTGGGGTAAAAAAGGTAACTTCTTTATATGTCAGACCAAAAGATTTCAAAAAAGATAAATAATTACAAAACCACTTTTTCATATCACCCATGATCCTCTTTTATTATGGACGAAATAAACAACAAATAACCAATCTGTTTGTAAAAATATTCCCTAAAATAAAAGGAATATATATATTCTATAACATATATAGAAAGAAAGATAACTTTCAGAAAATATAAACTAACTTTTGTTTATAAAAACAAAGAGGGATGTGTCATGAAAAAGATATATAGTATGAATCATGATTTTAACAAAATACTATTATTTACATAAGTTATCCACGTTCTGGATTAAAAAAATAATTGCTACAACAAATTTACCAATTATTTAGGCCATGGATGTAGTGGGTTGAGTTAACCATTTAGTATAATTAACTCCTCAGGTTAATGCTTTAAATGATAGTGCTTATGTATCGTATTTCAACTTTCCATTCACACTCTCACTTCTCAAGTCATCATACACGGTTAGTGAAGCTTCTCTTTTTATTATTTATGTGTTTTAACAACATTATCATTTCCAATGTTGACCGTTATAATTACAGGTATATAAAGATTTCCACTTTTTCTTTAACTATGGGTAACACTTCTCTTTTTATCATTATGTGTTTTACATGCCTAGATATTATTTTTATATGTTTAGTTACATAGATATTTTATTTCTTGCTTAGGTTCTTTTATGTTAATATAATCTTAATGTTTATTTTGAAAGTGTTTAAGGAACCTCTGTATTATACTAATCCTCCTTATATAAACTTTTTACATTGTATAAAATTTGTTTGAATATACTTATAAACGTTAGGATTTGTATAAAATCTGCTCAAATATACTTAAAAAGGTTCAGGGTGTTAAGAAATAATTACAAATGTGTGTCTTAAAGGTTAATGTTCCACTTATAGCATTTGTATGTTAAAAAATTATTAATAAAGTTAAGTTTTTTCATTAGAATCCTACTAATCTTTATGCTACTAGACTAAGTTCTCCTTCTTGGGGATCAAGTGTGTCGTTTTCTAATGAAGTTTGATTTTCAAAAAAAAAAATTATTCCAACAATACTAAAAAATGCACACCTTTTTTAACAGATTCGTAAATATAGAAAGTATAACTACCAACTAAAAAGTTCAAAGAAATGCTTACATTAACATGGACGAGGCCTTCCTTTGATTAAAGAACAGCTTCCACCACTAGAGCGTGCCATATCCATGCTGAATCTACCATAAAATTTCTGTAATTACACACAACTCTTGAAAAAAAACTATTTAAATAAAATAGCAAAATCACTCAAGTTATAATAGAAACCAAATTATAGATGATAAATACCTTGATAATTTTATAACTCTTTAAGAAAGTCAACCTGTTCAAAATAGTCATTTTTCTCCTTAAATACGCCGTTTAGTTCCTCATGTATCGCTACATCTGCCTCGACTGGCTGGAGGTAGATCTATGGGATTGGAGTATGGCGACGATAGCTATAGGATAAGAAGATGAGGATTTGATTTCAGATGAGGTGTTTAGGGTTCTGATTAGGTGGAGGCTGTGAGGTTTTGGTGACTTAGGGTAAAATATATGAGATTCCAAATAAGAAGAGGGACACATAAGTTCTTAGGCTTCTATGTCACACCTAACTTACCAAGCCCACTATAGCAGCCTAACTCATTTGTGTATATATATGAATTATGAGCCCACCTGACCAGAAATAAATAAAGGTTAATATATAAAGGTGTAAATCACACTTTACTGAAACACAAATACTAGAACTATTAACAAATTTACATTATATATATATATATTAAACCCATTAAGTCTAACCACCTTTCAAATCTATCTCCACCGTCGGATCATGCTGAAATTTCAGCCCTTTACACTCACAAAAAAACTGCTCTCATGACGGTTCAGAGCGGTTTCAATCGGTTTCTAAAGTTTGGTGGTTACCTCCTCCATTTTCTGCCCATGATTTCCACAACTCCTACAATCCTGGGTAGTGCTCCTACAAACATATTATAGTTTTTCAAAAATAATAATCTACCCATACAAACAGAACAGTTTCTCAACACAAGTTCAGGTTTCCTATTTTTGTGGAATGCAGTTTCTGTTGGTTTTCGCCCACGAATCCACGATCCCCATTACCAACCTCCTCTTTATCTTTCCCACGTCGCTGCTGGTATCCCTATATATCACATGCCCAATCTCTTTAGTCCATTATGTTTTCCTAATTTTATTTCTAATCGATTTGGGTTCTAAATTATGTTCTCGTGAAGGAACTTCTCAGTTCTTGCTGTATTCAAGCTTTTCAGGTGCCAACTCGATTCTTTTCGTGATATTAGAAGTTTCTAATCATGTTTTACTCATTCTGCTCTGATTTTTTTCAGCCCTAATTCTGTTAATTTAGTCGATTTCCAGTTCCAATCCGAGTGTCACGGGAATCATGGTAAGTTTTCTATATACCCATTCAACACACACATACTAACTGCTCATGCTCATCTTATATTTTCTCTATCATGAAGTTAAATTATTTCAAGACTCCATTAACTATGTTGCATGCTTATGGGTTTTGTATTGGTATCCCTCATTTGGAGTTTTTAGTTTTCTTTACCTTACCCACCAGGTATTTGATAAATTCCCTCGGTGAGAGATGTCTACCTTTCAAGTAATGGCAGCAGTTTCATGTTGTAAGATGAAGAAGTATTACAAGTTGAAGAAGTATAATGGGAGTAGTTTTTAATATGTGTGTTATTTTGGTAATTGGATTAACGGGTACTGGTCATGGTGAGTGTTGAAAATAAAAGATTACGGGATCAGTCAAGCATCATCTCCCAAATTACCGGGTCAAAGACAGCTCATAAACAGCTACAAATCCAGCCGTAAACAGAGCACATCTACCATATTTAGATTATCTTTTTGTTATAAATTGTAGACTTTCCTCTGTAATGTATATACAGAAAAACACAACAATATACAACAGTTCAGTTTTTCCGATCAACCTTTGTAACATGGTATCAGAGCAGTGTCGTTCTTGACCTGTTCATCATTTACCTTGCTCATCACTTACCCAAACCAATCATCCTCTCAACCAAGCTGCCATGGCCGAAGCCGGTAACTTGGGAGAAGATCTATCAATCCAAATCGCCAATCTGCTCAAGAATGGCCTCAACCCACAAAACCGAAACCCAAAACTGTCCGATAACCTTCAAATAAACCTCAAGCTCAACAGCCAGAATTATGCTCTATGGACCCGGATGATGAGGGTAGCCATAGGCGGTAAATCAAAAGCCTTTCTAAACCATTTATCAACCAATCCACCAAACCAAACCAGCGAAGAATATGAACAATGGGAACAAGACGACCTAGTCGTCTTCTCATGGCTCATACAAAACATCGAACCAACCCTTGCCAGCAATCTAACCGAATTTCCGACAGCAAAATCGCTGTGGGATGCCCTGGCTATAACATATAGCAGTGGGCGTGACAAGCTCCAAACCTTCAACCTACATGTCAAGGCGAATGAAATCAAACAGAACAATCTCTCCCTTGAAGAATTGTGGATTATACTCCAAGGAGTATGGGGAGAAATTGATCGGATTGACCCAAACCCGATGACCTGCCCAACCGATATCCAAGCATATCACAAAATCAGGACGGAACAGAAACTGTTTCAGTTTCTAAACGCTCTCAACCGGAAATATGACCCTATAAAGAGGGAAATACTCCGGTTAGAACCCCTTCCAACCGTAGAAACTGCATACGCCACTGTCCGCAAGGAGGCCGCTCACCAGAACATTCTGGGAACACCTCTCAATGACACACAGGGTATCACAGTGGGTCTAATGGCCTCTGAAATTGACGGATTAGGGCTTGCATCAAAGGGCTACCGACGGGTCGATGGAAAAAGAATCGGAACAAGTAACAAAGACGACAAAACTCACCTCAAGTGTGATCATTGCGGCATGACGAAGCATACCCGGGAACAATGTTTCAAACTCGTTGGGTATCCCGAATGGTGGTCTGATGGTCAGAAGAGAGGCACAAAGACTACAGAAAAAGGGAAGTCATCTAGCACCGGCAACCGAGATGTCACCAGAGATGAAAGCCGGAGCAGAACTGGTTTCGGCGGAATGGCCAAAGCAGATGAAGAAGAAGATACTGCAACAGGTAAAGGGTTTGGGGCGCAGTCCTCAAACCCTCGGTCATATACGCGTAATAAAGAAACAAATGTTTCACATTTAGTCCCTGGAAATAGGGGAAGTGTCAATATGGCCCACGAACATCATAAAAAACAAAAACTATGGATTTTTGATTGTGGCGCGACCGATACGATGACTTATGAGCTATCGGATATTATTTCAACAACCAAACCAGAAAAAAACACATATTCAAACGGCAAACGGAGGAATAATGGATGTAAAATCGGGAGGGACTATCGAGATTTCACCCACAATAAAAATCTCTAATTGTCTTTATGTTCCCTCGTTATCACATAAGCTGCTTTCCATCAGCCATGTCACAAAAGAACTCAACTGTATTGTCCTAATGTATCCTACGTTTTGTATTTTACAGGATATCAGGACGGGAGTGATCATTGGGCGTGGCACTGAAAATCAAGGGTTGTATTATGTGGATGAGGTGACTCAAAGTGGTGCTGTGATGTTGACTCATGGGACATCGGAACGAGAAGCTTGGCTATGGCACCGAAGATTAGGTCACCCTTCTACAAGTTATTTGCATATTTTATTTCCAAAACTATTTCCAGTTAATTCTATGTCACATTGTGAAACATGCGTTTTAGCAAAGAGCCACAGAAAAACTTTTAAACCCAATAATACTAAGGCTGCTTTGCCATTTTCATTAATCCATTCTGACGTATGGGGTCCTGCCCCAGTTCTTGGGGGGCAAAACCTTCGTTACTTTGTGATGTTCGTTGATGATTGTACCCGAATGACCTGGGTTTATTTTTTGAAAAACAAATCCGAAGTCTTTGAAAAGTTCACTATGTTTTACGCCATGATCCAAACCCAATTTCAAACAAACATCCAAATATTCCGATCCGATAATGGCGGTGAGTTTGTTAATACCTCGTTTAAATCATTTTTCCAAGACAAGGGAATAATCCACCAAACTACATGCCCAAACACCCCAGAACAAAACGGTGTCGCCGAAAGGAAAAATCGCATTTTGCTGGAAATGACACGAGCCCTCCTAATTGAATCCCAGGTCCTGAAATATTTTTGGCCTGAAGCCCTTGCTACTGCTACCTATCTTCTCAACCGACTCCCAACAAATATCCTAAAACTTAACACTCCGTTACACACCCTTTCAAAATTCTTCAAACTACCCTCAGTTCTTACACTTCAACCACGAATCTTTGGATGTACTGCCTTTGTTCACATACCTAAATCAGATCGAACCAAACTTGACCCTTGTGCTGAAAAATGTGTCTTTGTTGGGTATGGAATGAATCAAAAAGGATACAGATGTTATAATCCAAAAACACGTCATATGTTCACCACAATAAACTGTGACTTTCTTGAAACCGAGTATTACTACAATTCCTAACTCAGTGGTCAGGGGGAGAAGGAATGTTTAGACACACTAAGTTGGTTGAAATATGTTCCCTATGTACCAACTACAGAGTCACAGAGTCCAATTTCAGTGCCACTGACGGTCCTAATGTTCCTCCTAACCTGGTGTCCGAGGTAAGTAATACTCATCCTATTCAGTCTGGTGGTATTTTTGAAGTTTCTAATGACTCCGAGGATACCAATACTTCTAATCATGAAACTGCCACAGAACAAACTGAAAATTTACAGGCAGATGAATCCAGACAAGAAGAACCACCATCAAGATATGTGTTACCCCCTAGAACAAACAGAGGGGTTCCTCCGAAACGGTATTCTCCTGAAAAAGAACCAAGAAGATCTAGTTATCCTATAGCTAGTGTGGCTAATGGAAATTTCACTAAGGAAGCCAAAGCATTTATCTCATCCGTTTATTCCGAAGAAACTCCTACAAATGTGGATCAAGCCTTAAAATCTAAACATTGGAAGGAAGCAATGAAAACAGAAATGGAAGCCCTAATCAAGAACAATACTTGGGAAAAGTGTACTCTCCCGTTGGGAAAGAAATCCGTGGGGTGTCGTTGGGTCTATACGGTTAAGCATAAACCAGATGGTACAATTAAAAGATATAAAGCCCGACTGGTAGCAAAAGGGTATACCCAGACACATGGGATTGACTATGCTGAAACATTCTCCCCGGTTGCAAAAATGAACACAATTAGGGTTCTTTTTTCGATAGCTGCAAATGAAGGGTGGCCACTTCAACAGTTTGATGTAAAAAAATGCTTTTTTACACGGGGACCTAGATGAAGAGGTATTTATGGAGGCTCCTCCAGGATTCACAAAAGATTTCAAAATTGGAGAAGTTTGCCGTCTGAAGAAGTCCCTTTATGGTTTGAAGCAATCTCCCCGGGCTTGGTTTGGCAGATTTACGGTAGCTATGAAAAAGTTTGGATATAAACAGAGTAATGACGATCATACTTTGTTTCTCAAAAAAAGGGGAAAATTCGTAACCTGCCTAATTATCTATGTAGATGATATGATCATTACAGGGAACGATAAAGAAGAAATGGTAAAACTCAAAGAAAACTTGTTTGCTGAATTTGAAATGAAAGATTTGGGCAGACTTAAGTATTTCCTCGGAATTGAAGTACTAAGGTCAAAACAAGGAATTTTCATTAGTCAGAAGAAGTATGTCTTAGACTTGTTGGCAGAGATTGGAATGATCGATTGCAAACCAGCAGACACTCCTATGAGTGTAATGTCACACCCCGACCCGCAGCGGAAAAGGTGACCGGGGCATGATTGGGTTATCATCAAAGCTCATGACATTTATTATACGTTTCATATTCATTAATACAATTTAATGGAAAATTACAATAAATGATACAACATGTTCTAACTATCAGTCTAAGCTTCTTGGTTCTCTTCTAAGGCATATCCTATGTTTTCTTTGCTTCAACCTGTTCACCTGTATCATGTGTAAAAAGGTTTTTGGATCAAAATAATGTTGGCGAGTGAATCCTATGGAAAAACATTTGAACAAGTTTATCCAATTGATTATAAATAATGTGCATACCACATATGAGTAAATGTAGATGTAAATTTATTCACACAACACATAATATTGAATATTGAACACACATACACCAAATGATTGTTTTGAGGCACGCGTTGTTCGACTCGTCTCCCACGAGGAACTGATGGGCCTAATGAATGAGTTTTGAGGCACGCGTTGTTCCACGAACTGATGGGCCTAATGAATGAGTTTTGAGGCACGCGTTGTTCTTACGAACTGATGGGCCTAATGTATGAGTTTTGAGGCACGCGTTGTTCTTACGAACTGATGGGCCTAATGAATGAGTTTTGAGGCACGCGTTGTTCTACGAACTGATGGGCCTAATGAATGAGTTTTAAGGCACGCGTTGTTCAACTCGTCTCCCACGAGGAACTGATGGCCTAAATAATTTGCATACAACTTTGACAATATGTAATACATCACAACCAACAATAGTTACATTCTAGTTTAGTTCATATAATGGTATAGCACGAATTTGCATAAGAGAATTAGTTTAAGCGACACATGATACACCCAAAACATAAATAAAAAGGGGAGTTTGTAAGAATTCACTCACATTGGGTGCGTTCGGTTGATGATGTTGAATTCACGCGAAATGGTTTTAACCACGAGTGAAATTAACCTAGATAAATAGCATTTTGGTTCGGTAAGTAAACGGATTTTATTAATCTATTTTAGTAGGATTGTTGGGTGTATTTTTGTGAGTTTGAGGCTATTTTCTAACCTTAAAAATGTTATTTTTAAGTATTTTTAATTGATTTTTAATTAAAATAATTAAATAAAAATAATAAAAAAATATTTGATTTTTGCTACAGTTGACTTTGACTGACTGTTGACCGGTTCGAAGGCATGTTGATGTGCGCTGGGTGAGGCTCAAACCCGAGACCTCCCGTACGCGTGCACGCAGCTCTACCAACTGAGCTACGTGTCTAACCCGTTATATATCTGATTTTAATTATATATTATATATTAATTAGAATTAAGCAGAAAGCCGTTATTTTAAAAATGAATTAAATCCAGAGAACCGGTGCGCTCCACAGGTCTCGAACCCGGGACCTGTGGGTTAGCGGACACACAGTCCACCGCTGGACTGTGTGTCTCACTTGGTTATAAACTCGGTTATCAATATACTTAACATATACCTAAATCAATCCGGTTCAGTTTGCGGAAAAAGGAACTTTTATTGAGGCAGCGTGTGAGGAACAATACTCGAACTCGAGACCTTAGCGTTCAATGTGCACACAGTCCACCGCTGGACTGTGTGTCTAACCCGGTAAATAACTGGATTTTAATTATACTTAACTATTACCGAAACTTCGTCTTCTTCACTGGTTTTAACCGGAAGTGACGACTGACTGGTTCGAAATGTTGATTCAGGTTTCTTTAGCGTTTTATGATCAATTACAGACGAGATAAAAGTAAAAAGAAAAGGAATTAGGCGTGAAAAGTACCGACTGGTTTTCCTCTGTTTTCCGGCAGAACTCCAGCGACAGCAAGCTCTTCCGGCGACGAGTGTCTTGCAGCAGAGAATCTTCAGAAAGCTTACAAAGGGTGTGGGTGACTTTGGTATAAGTTTAGGGGGTTCAGTAAAGCTCAGAGATTAAAAACTCGATTTTCCGGCGACGTATAAAATATTTTCGGCGAGTGAGTTTTCGCCGAGAAAGGGTGCGATTTGAGTGTGAAAGGTTTCTGGCGAGTTGTGGGTGAATTTATAGGGTAGTATCAAGATGTATGGGGTCTGAATTTGGTCTCAATTCGAAGTCAGCCGTTCTCCGGCGGTTATGGCTGATGTCGCGGGTTCAAACGTCGGTTATAACCGTTGTGGGAGTTAAGTCTTCGGTTAATTTGAGCGGGAAAACGTATATTAACGGCGAAGTCGTCGGGATTTCCGACGACTGCTATTTGGGCGGAAATTGATTGAATTTTGACTTCCGAACATTATAATTTGAATTAATTGATTCCTTTTAATAACAGAAAATCGAAGTGGCGGAGCGGTTGATTGGCTGGGTGATAAGTCATTGTTGAGTCGGTACAGACCCGGGTTCGAAACCCGGCAGAAGCAAATCATTTTAATTTTGCGATTTTTATCAGTTTTTCAAAAACTAAATATATATCCCCGCATAATAATTGATTACGTATCGTTTAAAATTATTTTGGGCATTTAATTCGCAAAGAAAATTTTAACTGACTGTTCGGTTGATAAACGGAGCGGGTTTGGTAAATCCGTTTTTGACGGATGTTACATGTAAACCAAAAGCTTTATATGGAGGAAGGAGCAAAGTTAGCAAATAAAGAAAGATACCAACGGCTGGTGGGAAAGCTAATATATCTCTCACATACTCGTCCAGACATTGCCTATGCTGTAGGGGTAGTAAGTCAGTTCATGCACCAACCTCAACAGTCACATATGGAAGCAGTTTGGAGAATTATTAGATATCTCAAAGGAACAATGGGTCATGGAGTCCTGTTTCAATCACATGGACACCTAAATGTTCAAATCTATACCGATGCAGACTGGGCAGGAGATAAGGGAAGTCGGAGATCAACAACAGGCTACTTCACTTTAGTTGGAGGGAATCTTGTTACTTGGAGAAGTAAAAAACAAAGGTGGTTGCTCTTTCAAGTGCAGAAGCTGAATTTAGAGGTATAGCTCGAGGTTTAACAGAAGCCATGTGGATGCGAAGACTCTTAGCTGAGATTGGTTTTCCGTCAAAAGAAACAAGTAAGATTATGTGTGATAATAAAGCTGCAATTCAGATTTCAGAAAACCCAGTACAACATGATCGAACAAAACACGTGGAAGTTGATAGGAACTTCATCAAAGAAAAATTGGAAGATGGTACGATTGAACTACGTTTGTTCGATCAAAGGATCAGCTCGCTGACATTCTAACAAAGGCGGTTAACGGGAAAATTTTCAGCGATTGTTTGGGCAAGTTGAATTTTGGAAATCCAACTATTCAACTTGAGGGGGAGTGTTGAAATAAAGGTTACGGTATCAGTCAAGCATCATCTCCCAAATTACCGGGTCAAAGACAGCTCATAAACAGCTACAAATCCAGCCGTAAACAGAGCACATCTACCATATTTAGATTATCTTTTTGTTATAAATTGTAGACTTTCCTCTGTAATGTATATACAGAAAAACACAACAATATACAACAGTTCAGTTTTTCCGATCAACCTTTGTAACAGTGAGTCGTTTTAAAAAAATGAGCATTTTAGTTTGTGTCAAAAGGGGTTTCTTAAAATGGATAGGGACGGAATGGGTTTTGCGTAGACTTAAAAATATGATGGAAAGTTGCACTTTGCTTGTAGGCATCTGAATGAATAGTTTGTGGGACATTGGATGCTCATGGAGACACGGGTAACGACACATGGTAAGAAATCACAACCCAAAATTACTCTCAAAGGCTGATTTGTAATAGAAAGGAGTCATAATCTTATATGTGATGGGTTTTTGCAGCTGATCAGGGTGGTTCTTCATGTAAAAGAAGGTATAGCGTCATCTTAAAGCTATAACAAGACGAAATTATGTAAGAATCGTCAACTGGTAAGCGAAATTTACTCTTAAAACACAATGTTTATCTTATCTTTAAGCAGTTTAGTTCTTATTGAGAGTGTTTATGAATAATCTTAGTTGAAAAGGAGAAGCAGTTTTCAAAAAGTCTTCTGTTTGGTAAGTCCATAGCCTTAAATTTTTGTTTAAGTAGATATGTATAAGATATAGCATACATGAATGAGTATTGTGCAGACCGGGTCGAAGAAGTTCTGGAGTTTGTTAAATCCAAAATTGGGTCGAGCACTTGGGGATGTGGTTGGAGTTGTGGTGTTCACAACATTTTGGAGATTGTGGAAATGTAGAAATGGAAAACTGTTTAACGACAAAAACATAACAATATTCCAACCCCTAAAATCGTTGAGTTGATTAAGGAAGATGCTTTCTTTTGGATAAAGAATAGATCTAGGCTTGCTTCTTCAAGTTGGGAGATATGGATTGATTTTAATGTACGTAATCTATTATAAATTTTAACTTTTGCCCAGCTGCTCTGGTGTTGGGTTCTATGTTTAATTAATCATGGATGTTCAAGAAAATCATACTTCATAAGAATTAAAGAAATTGGTAATGTGATTGCGTCCTATCTTCACCTTTTTACCATTGCATTAGTGACAAATAGACGAAACAGTTACATCACAATGTTTGCTGCAAGGTACAAAGTTATTGGCAAGATTATACTTATTGCATTTTCCATGCATCAAAATTGGTAAGTGATACCATATGAGGTATGTAGATCAAGTTATAAAACTTTCATTAAATGGCACATCTTATAAACTAAAAAAATGGATATGATATGATTGCAAGGCAATGCCATTTTTTGTTTAACGGGCCAATTAGTGAACGGATCAGCTTTACCATTTTTAGTAAACGGGGTATATTAAATTTACCATTTTATAAACTGGTCAAGACCGCCATTTTTAGTAACCTGATCATTCTTAGTAACGGGGTGATGAGATTACATATTTGTACACAGGTTAACATTATTCTTTGTAACCGGGGTGATGAGATTGTTGGAATTTGGGTGTGAATGTAGTCTTAAATGTGGACTTGTCCCACATTGGTGGGATGAGAAAGTATGGAGGGATATATAAGTTAAAATCCTTAATGCTCCATTGAATATTTTAAGACTTACACGTGCGCAGGGGGGGTGCAATCTAACCGGAAAATTTGGCATGGCTCGTGCATGCCCGCGCGTCCTGCGGACACGAATGCGGCTTCGGAAAAACAGAGCCCGCGTGAGGCGGTTTGTTTTAATCGGTTGATTTCGGTTATTGTTCTAGTGCTTATTATAGCTAGTCAGTGAGACTACCAGTTCCAACACACCAGAGCCAGTTTCGTTCTCTATCTCTCTCTCTTCTCCGTTGCGAATTCAGGCGAGTGTCAAGTCCGGCAGTGCGTTGTTACTGTCTCGAACCGGCATACCCTAGGAACAGATGATGAATCTGTTTAAGGGAATTGAGTAAAACTCAAGCCTGATTCTTGTTCCTGTATTGATTTCATGGAATCCCAGGCCATGACCACTGCTCCTGTTGTTTCTGCTATCGTGACTGCTGCTGTTGCTGTCACAACCAGTTGGTAGCTCAATCAGTAAGTGCGGTTCATGCTTGGAATCACTCGGATTTCTTGTGCCGCAACTATATCTTGAATGGTATGGTGGATACACTCTATAACGTGTATAGCAAAGCCAAGACTGCCAAAGAATTATGGGGTCCTTGGATCGCAAGTACAAAACCGAAGATGCGGGCACTAAGAAATATGTGGTGGCTAAGTTCTTGGACTACAAAATGATAGACTCTAAAACTGTCATTAGCCAAGTCTAAGAATTGCAAGTCATTTTTCATGATATTCAAGCGGAAGGAATGGTTCTTAGCGAGACATTCCAAGTTGCGGCTATGATTGAGAAGCTACCACCAAGTTGTGTGAACTTCAAGAACTATCTCAAGCACAAGCGAAAGGAAATGACCATTGAGGATCTCGTGGTCTGCCATCGCATTGAAGAAAATAACAAAATGTCTTTGAAAAAGGTTGATGGTCCGGAAACGGCAAAGGCTAATGTTGTTGAACATGGGAAATCGTCAAAAGGAAACAAAAACAGTGGAAAAATCGGGAAGAAGGGCCATGGGAAACGTCCCAACCTTGGTCCTAAAAGAGAACTTGGAAAGAAGAAGTTCCAAGGAAGTTGTTACAATTGTGGGAAGCAAGGTCATAGGGCCAACGAATGCAAGCTTCCAAAGAAAGAAAATGCTCAACAAGTGAACGTCGTTCAAGAGGTTGAAAAGCTTATCAGCATGGTCACGGACCTCTCGATTTTGGTCACCGAAATTAATTTGGTTGGCCAAAATAACGAGGACTGGTGGATTGATACGGGAGCTACCCGTCATGTGTGCTTTTGCAAAAGTCTCTTTAGCACCTTCAAGGAGGTGACTAATGGAGAAAAGGTCTTCATGGGAAACTCCGCCACGATCGAAGTCAAAGGTGAGGGGAATGTGGTCTTGAAGATGACTTCGGGAAAGGAACTCACTTTGTCAAATGTGTTGTATGTTCCAGAAATTCGTAAGAACCTAGTGTCGGGTTGGCAGTTCAACAAGTTTGGGTTCAAAATGGTTATTAGTCGGACAAGGTCGTGTTGACCAAAAATGGTGTGTACATTGGTAAGGGCTATGCCCTCAACGGTATGTTTAAGTTGAATGTAACCATTGTCAATGGAATGAATGAAATAACTACTAGTTCTGCTTACTTGCTTGAGTCTTCTAATGTTTGGCATAGTAGACTAGGTCATGTTAATTTTAATTCCATTCGTCGTATGATTAAACTTAATTATATACCAACATTCGATATTGACTCAAATAATAAATGTGAAACTTGCGTAGAAGCAAAACAAACGAGAGCTTCATTTAAAAAGGTTGAACGAATTACCGAACCCCTCGAAATGATCCACACCGATGTGTGTGATCTAAAAGCAATTCCTACTCGTGGTGGGTCAAGTACTTGATAGTTCATTGATGATAGTACAAGATATTGCTATGTGTGCTTACTTAAGAGTAAGGACGAGGCTATTGATAAGTTTATCTTATTTAAGGCCGAAGTTGAGAATCAACTAAATTGGAAAATCAAAATAGTAAGGAGTGACCGAGGAGGTGAATATGTTTCACCTTTCAATGATGTGTGTGCAAAAGATGGAATCATCCATGAACTCACACCTCCTTACTCCCCCCAATCAAATGGCATTGCGGAACGAAAAAATCGCACATTGAAAGAAATGATGAATGCCATGATTATAAGCCCGGGGACAAGCCAAAACTTGTGGGGGGGAGCAAGCGTATCGGCGAAATATGTTTTGAATATGATACCCAATAAGAAGAAAAGTGTGACGCCATACGAATTATGGACGGGAATCAAACCTTCATATAAATACTTGCGAGTGTGGGGGTGCCTAGAAAAGGTGGTGGTGACACCACCAAAACGCCTACTAATAGGACCCAAAACAGTGGATTGTGTATTTATAGGTTACACCCGTCCTAGTGGTCCATATCGTTTTCTTGTGCATGATTCTAAAAACCCGGGAATATGCAATGGCACCATAATAGAATCCAAAGATGCATTACGGTTTGACATGTGTTTCCATGCTTGGGGAAAGGTAAACCAAGTCACACTAGACCGGTTGAGGAAAGTGTTAGAGAGGATGAGGTTGCAAATAATGAACCTCAAGAACAATCTAATAATGAGGAAGTTGAAATCAGAAAAAGTAAACAGCAAAGGACTGAAAAATCTTTCGGCCCTGATTTTCTTACCTATATGGTAGAGGAGGAACCTTAAACGTACCAACAAGCGGTAAATTCCTTGGAAGGACCTCAGTGGAAGGAGGACATCAAAGGT
This sequence comes from Scalesia atractyloides, assembly GCA_947069175.1. Classification (NCBI taxonomy): domain Eukaryota; kingdom Viridiplantae; phylum Streptophyta; class Magnoliopsida; order Asterales; family Asteraceae; genus Scalesia; species Scalesia atractyloides. The sequence goes on from CAMTDV010000005.1 coordinate 5,831,645, forward strand.
GAGATAGATTCTATCTTACAAAACCATACTTGGGAACTAGTGGATCTTCCTCAAGAATGTAAACCACTAGGATATCGATGGATCTTCAAGAGGAAGATGAAACCAGATGGGACCATCGATAAGTACACGGGAAGGTTGGTAGTCAAAGGATATAAACAATGAGAAGGTTTAGATTACTTTGATACATATTCGCCAGTTACGCGAATAACCTCCATCAGGTTGGTGCTTGCCATTTCCGCCATAAGAAATTTGGAAGTTCATCAAATGGATGTGAAAACAGCTTTCTTAAATGGAAATCTGGAGGAAGAGATTTACATGGAGTAACCTGAAGGCTTCATAGCCATTGGGGAAGAAAAGAAAGTGTGTAAACTTTTAAAATCCTTGTATGGATTAAAACAAGCTCCAAAACAATTGCACCAAAAGTTTGATCATGTCATGCTTGATGTTGGGTTTAAAATCAATGAATGTGACAAATGTGTATACGTGAAGGACACATCAGATGGATATGTCATTTTGTGTCTATATGTGGATGATATGCTCACCGCTAGAAGTGATGACCAAATCATAACTGTCACACCCCGACCCGCAGCGGAAAAAGGTGATCGGGACATGATTGGGTTTTCATCAAAGCTCATGACATTTATTATAACGTTTCATATTTATTATTACAATTTAAAGGGAATCATACAATCATAATTACAACATGTTCTACACATCTTTCTAGACTTCATTATTTTCTTCTAAGGCATTTCCTATGTTTTCCTTGCTTCATCCTGTTCACATGTATCATGTGTAAAAATGGTTTTTGGATCAACAAAAAGTTGGCGAGTGAATCCTATGAAAAACATTTAAACAAGTTTATTGAATTGATTATAAAATAAAGTGCATAACCACATATGAGTAAATATAGATGTAAACTTATTCACAAATCACTTAATATTAAATAATGCACAAACATACAATAATAGATTGTTTTGAGGCACGCGTTGCTCAACTCGTCTCCCACGAGGAACTGATGGGCCTAATGAATGAGTTTTGAGGCACGCGTTGTTCTACGAACTGATGGGCCTAATGAATGAGTTTTAAGGCACGCGTTGTTCAACTCGTCTCCCACGAGGAACTGATGGGCCTAACAAATAATTTGCATACAACTTGACAATATGTAATACATAACTAAAAACAATATTTACATTCTAAGTTTAAATCATAATATGGTATGGCAGGAGTTTGAATAAACGAATTAGTTTTAGTGACACATGATACACCCCAAAACGTATAATAAAAAGGGGAGTTGTAAGATTCACTCACATGGGGTGCGTTCGGTTGATAATGTTGAATGCGCACAAGTTTAGAGGATTAATCGACGAGGAAAAACTAATCTAATTAATAACGAAAAAGTAAGGTAAATAAATGGATTTTATTAACAATTTTAATAGGATTTTTGGATATATTTTTGTGAGTTTAAGGCTATGTTCTAACTTTAAAAATGTTATTTTTAAGTATTTTTAATTGATTTTTAATTTAAATAAATAAATAAAAATAATAAAAAAATGTTGATTTTTGACCATTGACTTGTTGACCGTTGACCGTTGACCGGTTCGGTCGGTTATATGTGTGCGCTGGGTGAGACTCAACCCCGTGACCTCCCGTACGTGTGCACGCAGCTCTACCAACTGAGCTACGTGTCTAACCCGAAATATTTCTGTTTTTAATTATATTTATACACTAATTAAATTAATCCGAAAATCATTTATTTTTTAAAAAGGTTTTAATGTATCGACTCGGTGCTCTCCACAGGTCTCGAAACCGGGACCTGTGGTTTAGTTTGGCACACAGTCCACCGCTGGACTGTGTGTCTAACTGGGTAAATATTCTGGTTTTTATTATACTTAACATCTTACTGTTGTGGATCCGGTTCAGTTAAAAAAAAGGACATTTTATTACTGCGAAGGTGCGTGTGTCAAGGATCGAACTCGGGACGTATGCGTATTGTTTGCACACAGTCCACCGCTGGACAGTGTGTCTAACCCGTTTATAATACCGATTTTAATTAATCTTATAACTTAAGCGACTTCGTCTTCTTCGTTCAAAACACAGACAACGGTTAACTAACAGTTATTTGTTAAATTAATCTAACGAATTTATAAACAATTGCAATGTATTGAACAGAAAAGGGTTTGGGGAATGATTGTACCGAACTGATCGTCTTTCTTCAGAAGTCCGGCAAAGATCGTCGGCTCTGTTTTGGGAACTCCTTCTGTTCGGATTCAATAATCAGTTTGGATGAATTAGATGTGAAATTGAACTACTGAGTAACGATTATCAGTAGGTTTGAATGATCATACCGGTTAACAGCAAGTTTCTGGAAATTTCAGAAATTTTCCGGCGAAAACAGAAAATCCGGCAACGTCTGGAATAGATTCTGGGTGAGGGATTGATATTAGAATTTGTCCAATAATGGAATGAAACAGAAAGGTCGAGGTAATTACCGTGAAGATGAAAGTCTTGGTTTTCCGGCGACTTGCAGAGAATTCCGGCGAGTGAAATTTTTTTCGACAGAGATTCTTCAGAGGTTTAAGGTGAGTGTGGGTGATGTCAGTATGAGCTCTAAGATCTTATTTTAGGGTAAGAAGAAAGGATGGAATGAATTCGGTTTTCCGGCGGTAATTTCCGGTTAATTTGCAGAGAATTCCGGCGACTGCGGCGAGGTTTTTCTGAGCGAAAAGAAGAGTGTAATCTTGATAAACTCGCGAGCTCACTGATGAATAAAGTATAACTCAGGTTTAAGTGTATTTCCGGTTTCGAATTCAACACTTTTCGGTTACGGTCCGATGATTTGAATGAGTGCCATTAAGGTCTTTCAGTTATAACCAGCGTGGGTGTAAACGTATCCGTTATGACAAAAGAAAACGTTAAAGATTGACGATTTCGTCGGGATTTCCGGCATCAGTGACTTGAGTGACCGAATTCGACTTCAGTTTTTATTATATGTATTAATTGAATCAATATGTAAACAAAAATCATAAGTGGCGGAGCGGTTGGAGGGATGTGAGTTAAGACTTTGAATGATGCTCGGCTGACCCGGGTTCGAAACCCGGCTTCAGCATTTTATTTTTAAATCACTATTTTTAGTACATTTCAAATATAAATTTTATATTCTAATATACTTATTAATTATGTATCGTTTAAAATTAATTTGAGCATTAAATACGCAACGAAATTTTTAACTGGTTGTTCGGTTAATAAACGAAGCGGGTTTGGTAAATCCGGTTTTTTACGGATGTTACAATAACGTCTACGAAAAACATGCTAAAGGCAAGATTTGACAAGAAAGACATGGGTCTTGCGGATGTGATTCTGGGAGTTAAAATCACGCGAACTGAAAGTGGACTTGTTTTAAGTCAATCTCACTATGTGGACAAAATTCTTGAGAAGTTTAATGGAGAGGATTCTAATGTGGCTAGAAGTCCCATTGACACAAGTCGACATCTAGCCAAGAATAGAGGTGAGCCTGTTAACCAGTTGGAATACTAAAGAATTATAGGCATCCTGATGTATCTTATGAGTTGTACTAGACCAGACTTAGCATATGCGGTGAGCAAGCTAAGTAGATACACAAGCAACCCAAGTTCAGATCATTGGATTAGTATCGTTCGGTTGCTTCATTACCTAAGATACACTCGGGATTATGGGTTGCAGTATACCAGATATCCAGCAGTTGTAGAAGGACACTGTGATGCAAATTTGATATCTGACACGAAGGATTCCAAGCAACAAGTGGGTATGTATTCACACTTGGTGGTGCAGCCATATCGTGGAAATCGTCGAAACAAACTGTTATTGCTAGATCCACGATGGAAGCCGAATTCATCGCTTTGGATACAGCGGGTGAAGAGGCAGAATGGCTACGTCAATTTGTTGAGGATATACCAAGATGGCCTAAGCCGGCAACGGCCATTTGTATACATTGTGATAGCCAATCGGCAATTGGCAGAGCTCGTAACACAATGTATAATGGTAAGAACAGACATATCAGACGTAGACATAATACGATACGGAAAACTAATCTCTACAGGAATTATCATTGTTGACTACGTGAGGTCAAATGATAATATCGCGGATCCGCTAACAAAAGGCCTAAGTAGAGAGTTAGTACAGAAGTCGTCCGTGGGAATGGGAATGAAGCCCTTGAAAAATCAAGTTCATATGAAGGAAACCTAACTCAATAGACTGGAGATCCTAAGAATTGAGTTCAATAGGAAAACCTAATTGTATGAATCAGTGAGGTCACTGTGGGGGATAACCCTACGTATTTTCAAAGGGAGTTTTATTACAACGCGTAGTAAACTTCCTAGCCCATTCCTAAAAGTGAAAAGTATGAGGCTAAGCCGATGGCTTTTAATGATTCGACTGAGGTAACCATACATAGTGAATCACCTATGTGAGAGAGAAGTGGGGTCGCTTCGAAGGGTATTGTTGGGGCACAATACTTAATGGTTCTCACAGAACCAGGCTCATGTTCATGACCATAACGAACATAACTATGAGGACTTGATTTTGTCAGGGAGAGTCTTGTGTGAAGTGTATTGTCATCTACACAAGCGGCAGACGAGTTCAAAGACATCGATGTCTACTCAGAGCCAGTGGGCTAAGTGCATTTCATGAGCGAAGGTTCAAAGGGTAACACCTACCTATCGTATGCAAAACTCAACTGTTGAATTCTAATCGGATTAAGATGTTTCTGAGATCGACCTCCATTCATATGGGGGATTGTTGGAATTTGAGTGTGAATGTAGTCTTAAATGTGGACTTGTCCCACATTGGTGGGATAAGAAAGTATGGAGGGATTTATAAGTTAAAATCCTTAATGCTCCATTGAATATTTTAAGACTTGTTTTACCACAAGCCCTACCCACGTGCGCAGGGGGGTGCAATCGAACTGGAAAATTTGGCATGGCTCGTGCATGCCCGCGCGTCCTGCAGACACGAATGTGGCTTCGAAAAAACCGGGCCCGCGTGAGGCGGTTTTTTATTCATTAAAATTATAAACTGTTTTTGAATTTTGAATCATCATTCATTAACAGTTATGATTATTTTGAATAGTTAATGGTTATAATCTTTTGAATATCTGCACTTAATGATTTTCGGTTTCTAACTGACACAACACTAATGACCATTATCCTGTCATTAGTTGCTACAATAATTCGCATCATTAGAAGCAGATTTCGGTTATGTTCTGTGCCTATAAAAGCTAGTCAAGACTACCAGTTCCAACACACCAGAGCCAGTTTCGTTCTCTCTCTCTCTCTTCTCCGTTGCGAATTCAGGCGAGTGTCAAGTCCGGCAGTGCGCTGTTACTGTCTCGAACCGGCGTACCCTGGGAACAGACGACGAATCTGTTTAAGGGAATTGTGTCAAACACAAGCCCGGTTCACAATAAACGTTTTTCCGTTTCTGTTTTTCTTTCAGGTTTCTAACAGAGATTACATATTTGTACATGGGTTAAGATTATCATTTTTAGTAAGCGGGTCAATATTACCACTTTTAGTAAATAATCCAAAGGTCAAGGTTACCCTTTTCATTCTTACTGTTAATAGTGGTTTGTGGGTGGTTGGCTCGAAAATATTTTTGTAAGTAATCACATGCAGAGATTAAAAAAAATCAGTTATTGATGGTATACTTTGCAATTCAGCTTCACCATTCCTTTGTACCAGGCCCATAGCACTCACATTAACAACCCTCGCCTTGTGAATATCCTTTTCAGTCACACAAATATCTTTCCATGTCCCAGGCACACTGTTACAAAAAGGGACCCCAAATTTGGACAATTATTTCTTATGCACATGATCCGTGTAATCAACATTCATTTTAATGCTATAGTTGGCTGGAAAATTGAACTGCTACCACCATTTGAAGTTCAAATAAAGTTAGTTTTGCCATTTTTTGGTTCATATAAATATTGCATATAGATAATAGTTAATTAATATTATCCAACCGATGCGTATGGAGTTTTGTATGTTTTAAATGGAAGTTGGTCGTTTTACCCAAACCTACTCCTACTTCTCCTCCCAGTTAAATAAGATGTGCGTAGTGTGTGCATGTTTCATGAATCATTCCACACTTTTTTGCTTTTCTTTACCGTACATTATTACTTGGTGACTATTTGTGTTATTAATGGATACAACCATAATATTAGCATTTTAATCTATATAGATGGAGATTGCCCCTTTTTTTGTTATGATATGAACAATTTAATTCAGTGCTTCAAATCATCAGATTGTGACAATCATTTTATATATTAGATACAGATCTATATTTCGAACCAGTTTACTTGATTCACGAGTTATAGTATCAACTGATTCGGAACTAAGTTAAATGGTATTTCAACAAGAAGGCCGATCCTTTGGAAGTTGGTACCCACAGAACTATAAAAGGTATCTCAAAAACATGGTGATAACTGTAAGCAGTCTCCAAAGCCTTAAGAATATATTTTTTAAAGTTCGAAATTGGAAATAGTGAAATTGAAAAGTGTGGTTGCAGATATAAGTATTGGAATTGAAAAGTGTAGTTGCAGGTTTATTTTGTTTTCAATTCATGGCAGGTTATTAACTCATATTTATGATATTATATTGGTGTTTAATAGATCATATTTGTCCGCACTTAATAAAAGTTAGCTTTTTTTACGTTGTTGAACGTAACCCGTCCAACAGACGGGTATTAAACTAGTTTAAAAAGTAAATTGCACAAAACATCCTTTATGTTTTCTCAAACTTGCAGGTTCCAGCCTTAATGTTTAAAAGTTGCTAAAAACAACCTTTAAGTTTATTTTTGTTGCGGGTTCAATCCTTTACAGCTAACCACGTTATTTTCTTCAGTTAAGTTCCCTCACATGATCAACCAAAATGACGAATATACCCTCACATGTTATGCATGTGAGGGAACTTAACTGAAGAAAATAATGTGGTTAGCTGTAAAGGATTGAACCCGCAACAAAAATAAACTTAAAGGTTGTTTTTAGCAACTTTTAAACATTAAGGCTGGAACCTGCAAGTTTGAGGAAACATAAAGGATGTTTTGTGCAATTTACTCCTAGTATAAATGGCTGCTAGCATATTTGGAATATTGAAGATTTTCCTCTCTTCTCAAAGTATTGGTTTTAATATTTCTTTCATATTTTGCATGATTATACATGATCTTGGTTTTTTACTTAGGTTTTTTGTTTGTATCATGTTAGTTCTGTAAACGCGATTATGTTCGTGATTCCGTATACGGTAATAATCAAACAACTAGAATATTTTAAGCATTCGCAAACTAAAATGGATTTTCCAACATAAAACCAATGTAATAGAATATGGGAAAAAAATCAACTTTATTAGCACAACAAATAATAATTTAAATGGTAATGTAACATTTTATCAGGACGAAACTCAAAAGATTATAATATGATATTGTAGGAGTCGTTCTTGCAAACTAAAATAAAACAATTTTTATTACGATTACAATATGAAATAAAACAAAAGCAGTAAATTACAAGTACTGATTACAACTGAAATAAATAAAAAATACAAGAACTTGACGAAGAAAATAAACGCCGGAGAACGCCGGTGGCTGAGGGTCGTGTTTAACACGGGCCCCTTAAAACAAATTCCGAGCCTCCCGGGAGAACTCGTTTTGTTTCCCAGGGTACAACAGCCGGAGCAGTATGTACTGCCAGAGATGGCTCGAGGACCCGAAGAATACCTTGAAAGAAGAAGAGCGACGATCAGAGATAGAAGAACAAAACGCATGAAGTTGCTGTGTGTTCTGGTGTATCTTCTTAGCATCTCAAGTCCTCTATTTATAGTGGAGCTTGGTTGAAACAGCAAAACTGAATTAAATGAGAGAATTAAACGTCTTTAATGCACTTTAATTCGTCATTTAACTCCCAGTCAAAGCTCTTAATGCGTCTGTTTCAGCTGCATATTTGAAACTGCTGAAGTCTGGAAGTTGCTGCAAAGCCATGCGCACGTGCGCAAGCAGTGGTGCTCTAGTTGCTGAAGTCTGGAAGCTGCTGCAAAGCCATGCGCGCGCGCGCAAGCACTGGTGCTCCAGTATCTGGCTTCCTTGGTTGCGTGGTGCGTGCCCTCATAGCGGGACACACGCGCGGGGCTATCTGTGAGCCTATACCTGCGCGCCACACAGTCGCGCATCATTAGCTCACTTCAGTGCCCTGCGCGCACCATTTAGGTGCACACTGGGAGTCCGCGCATCCTGGACTTGCACCCTTGCGCCCTCGCGCATGCCTCATCAACCACTGGTCCTTGCAACCTCTGTCCATGGCAAAGTGCGCCATCAAAGCGCCACATTGCGCCTCAACGCCCACGCCACGCGCGCGCGCGTGTGCGAGTGCGAGTTAGGGTGCATCCTTCGCGAGGACACTAGTGTGTGCTTCCATGAAATAATAAGGAAGGAGTGTCTCCACTTAAATACCAAGTTAAGTTTCATCACTCCTCCTATGTGGGACAAGATGCTACTTTCCCATTCCACTTCATTATTTCAGCATTCAATGCTTCAAACACCCAACTTTGAGCTTCGATATCTCATTCATCTTAGCTCCATTTTGGACGTGGTTTGGCTCGTTGCGAAGGCCTTCCAACATAGATTACAAACCCACAAATAAATATATAAAATAACCTCAGTTTCTATTATATATTTATCGTCCAAAATCTAGAAAAATGCATTTCCTATAATTGTGAAAATTACTATTTTCACAAATTTTCCAACAGATATCATTTTTAAAAAGTATAAGTAGTATCAGATAATTTTTATATTTAGTGTAGATTTTAGCCTAATAACAAATAATCCAGGAGATCCTAACAATTCTAAATTTCATCCTTTCATGTAATATATGTATATTTTAAATGTCTAAATTTTATGGGTGGTTTTCGACAGAAGTAAAATATGTTTCAGTGATGTACCAAACTAAAACGATACCGACTGAAACCTGCTGCTAGTTGAATCCTATGCAAGACCTCATTTTAACTATCCCTATAACTGCTTCAGGTGTCTTTGCAAAATCAAATCATATAACCCTTTTGTTTGAGAAAATAACATGATGGCAAAAAAAACCACCAAAACCACTATGATTTACGAAGTGATTGTAGGCATTAAAGACCACTAGGATCCATTGCACATACCCACAATCATTGATACAATATACAAATTCCCACTTAAGGCTGTGGGATATGATGGGCAGGTGTTTGGGGCGTTGGTTGACACATGGAAAAGGAGGGGCATCGCCCATGAAGCAGCCCGGCGGTGGGTATGGTGGGGCGGCGGTTTGGGGCGTTGGCTAGGCCACGTGGATTTTTTTTTAAATACACAATATTAATTAAAAAAACCTAAAAATATTATTAAACATTCCTAAAACATTACAAAAAAAAACATACTTATTAAACATATAAAAAAACCATAAAGCGTTAAGTAGATCTCGAAGAGGGCGAGCTTGTCGAACACCCTCCTCTCCTTGGACCGGTACTCGATGTTGGCCACCTCGACCCGGTCCTCGTGGCTTATGTCCCCTTCCGGGACGCTTTGGTAGTAGGCCTTGAACCGCTCGAGTTTCGGTCGTAGGTCGCGCCACTTGTGTTGGCAAGCGTTTAGGTTGTGCCGATCGTTCCCGACGTTATGTCGAAAACTTGCAAAAGCCTCCTGCCAGAAACGGGTTTCGCCGGCTTGGCAAGCCTTCATCGCGTCGACGACGCACGAGACAAGTGCAAGCTCTTCTTCGTTTATCCACGAGGCTATGATCAACGTTTGGAAAGTGTCGGTTTCGGGTGGCGGTAGTGGGTAGCGAAGGTGAACAGTGGTGGTGGGTTGTTTGAAACAGCAAAACTGAATTAAATGAGAGAATTAAACTGCATTAAACGTCTTTAATGCACTTTAATTCGTCATTTAACTCTCAGTTAAAGCTCTTAATGCGTTTGTTTCAGCTGCAGATTTGAAACTGCGGAAGTCTGGAAGCTGTTGCGAAGCCATGCGTGCGCGCGCGCAAGAACTGGTGCTACAGTGTCTGGCTTCCTTGGTTGCGCGGTGCGTGCCCTCATAGCGGAACACATGCGCAGGGCCATCTGTGAGCCTATACCTGCGCGCCACACAGTCACGCATCATTAGCTCACTTCAGTGCCCTGCGCGCGCACCATTCAGGTGCACACTGGGAGTCCAAGCATCCTGGACTTGCACCCTTGCGCATGCCTCATCAACCACTGGACCTTGCAACCTCTGTCCATGGCCACGCTGCGCGCGGTCAAAACTAAAGGCGGCTCGCGGCGATGCGAGTGTAAAGTGCACCATCATCAAAGCGCCACATTGCGCCTCAACGCCCACGCCACGCGCGCGCGCATGTGCGAGTTAGGGTGCTCCGCACCCTTCGCGAGGACACTAGTGTGTGCTTCCATGAAACAATAAGGAAGGAGTGTCTCCACTTAAATACCCATTTAAGTTTCATCACTCCTCCTATGTGGGACAAGATGCTACTTTCCCATTCCACTTCATTATTTTAGCATTCAATGCTTCAAACACCCAACTTTGAGCTTCAATATCTCATTCATCTTAGCTCCATTTTGGACACGGTTTGCTCGTTGCGAAGGCCTTCCAACATAGATTACAAACCCACAAATAAATATATAAAATAACCTTAGTTTCTATTATATATTTATAGTCCAAAATCTAGGAAAATGCATTTCCTATAATTGTGAAAATTACTATTTTCACAAATTTTCCAACAATCCCCCACATGAATGGAAATCGATCTTCTCTTACAAGTTTCAACGATATAATTCAACAGTTGAGTATTGCAAGATATGTAGGTTTTGCCTTTGAACCTTTTTTTGTGTCTCATACTTAGCTCACTAGTGATATGTAGACGCGATGTCTTTGAACATACCCCTGTTTGTGTAAACGACAATATGCTTCACACAATACTCTCCCTAGTCTGGCCAACCCCTCATTGTCGTGTCCTATATGGTCCTTGAACACTTGCCTGGTTCTGAGAGAGCTCTAGGATTGCGCACCCCACAATGCCATTCGAAGCGACCCTACTTCTCTCTCACATAGGTGATTCCATGAATCATTAAAAGCATCATAGTTTATTTGATTTCCACGAATCATTAAACCTAAATATGCTTAACCTCGCAACAATGTCACTGATTGGAATGGGCTAGGAAGTTTAAACCTCCCTTTTATTTGGATTTGGGGTACTCCCCCACAGTGACTCCTCTTAGGTAATATGATTAAGTTCGCCTATTGAACTTAGATCTTGGAATCTCCAGTCAACTAAGTTAGGTTTCCCTCATATTTTCGTTATTTTCACGGGCTTTAGTCGCATTCCTATTGACGACTTATTAACTAACTCTCTGCTTAAGCCTTTCATAAACGGGTCCGTGATGTTATCCTCTGATCTCACATAATCAATTGTGATAACACCAGTTGAGAGTAGTTGTCGTACCGTGTTAAATCTACGTCGAATGTGCCTTGACCTTCCATTGTACATTGAGCTTTGAGCTCTACCAATCGCTGATTGGCTGTCACAATGTATGCAAATCGCTGGCAATGGTTTTGGCCATCTTGGAATGTTTTCCACAAATTGACGTAGCCATTCCGCCTCCTCTCCTGACTTATCCAAGGCGATAAATTCAGATTCCATGGTGGATCTTGCTATAACAGTTTGCTTCGAAGACTTCCACGCTATAGCTGCTCCCCCGAGTTTAAACACGTAACCACTTGTTGATTTGGAATCTTTACTATCCGATATCCAGTTCGCATCAGTGTATCCTTCGATCACTGCTGGTTGTCGGTTATAGTGCAGTCCATAGTCTCTTGTGTATCTTATGTATCTTAGCACCCTTGTTATACTTTTCCTATGGTTATGACTTGGATTACTAGTATATCTACTTAGCCTACTTACCGCGTATGCTAAGTCGGGTCTAGTACATGTCATTAGATACCTTAGACTGCCGATAATTCTTGAATACTCTAACTGAGCAACTCCCTCTCCTCTATTTTTACTTAGATGTAAGGAAGTATCAACCGGAGTTCGAGCTACACTCGTATCTCCTGAATTGAATTTTTCAAGAATTTTATCCACATAATGAGATTGACTTAATATAAGACCATTTTGGGTTTTAATGATTTTTACTCCAAGAATCACATTCGCCAAACCCATGTCTTTCATGTCAAATCTCGCTTTCAACATGTCTTTTGTAGCTTTGATCATTTTATCATTACTCCCAACGATAAGCATATCATCTACATAAAGGCATAAGATCACATAACCTTCATTTGTGTTTTAGAAGTAAACACATTTATCACACTCATTTATTTTGAAACCGTTGTTAATCATTACATGATCAAACTTTTGGTGCCATTGTTTTGGAGCTTGCTTCAAGCCATACAAAGACTTGATGATTTACATACTTTACCCTCTTGACCTGGGGCGGAGAAACCTCTCTGTTGCTCCATGTAAATCTCTTCTTCTAAATCACCATTTAGAATGCTGTTTTAACATACATTTGATGAATTTCCAAATTTCTTAAAGCCGCTATAGCAATTACCAATCTGATGGAAGTTATACGTGTCACAGGCGAGTAGGTGTCAAAGTAATCTAGACCTTCTTTTCGTCTAAATCCTTTTATCACCAACCTAGCCTTGTATTTATCAATACTTCCATCAGTTTTCATCTTCCTTTTGAATATCCAACGATCTACTAGCTCCCAAGTGTGATTTTGCAATATTGAGTCTATTTCATTCTTTATTGCCTCTTTCCATTTAGGTCCTTTCGATGAAGAAACCGCTTCGCGATAGGTATTGGACTTGCCCTCAACCATATAACTCACGAAGTCCGGACCAAATGATTTATCAACCCTTGGCCTTTTGCTTCGTCTAAGGTTTCCCTCGTCAACCTCAGGACGTACATGTGTGTCATCATTGATCACATCATCAACTTGTGTAGATGAACTTTCACCTGCTTCAAAATTTGGTGTTGATGAGGTTGCATGTGTTTGTCCTAGCATAGGAAACACATTTTCAAAGTATGGCACAATGTTTGGATTTGCCTCCATGAAAGTGTTGTTTTGTACATTTGGATTCTTGGAATCATACACAAGAAATCTATGCGCGGTACTTTGGTGCGCATACCCAATAAATATGCAATCAACCGTTTTGGGTCCTATCCTAAGAACCTTAGGAGGTGGTACCATCACCTTTGCTAGGCACCCCACATTTTCAGGTATTTGTATGAAGGCTCCTTTCCTTTCCATATCTCATAAGGAGTTACGTCCCTTTTCTTGAGTGGTATCTTGTTTAAAAGATAATTAGCCGAGAGAATTGCATCCCCCCACATTTCGTGGCTCACTCCCGAGCTAATCAACATGGCGTTCATCATTTCTTTTAATGTACGGTTCTTTCGTTCCGCCATGCCATTTGATTGTGGAGAGTAAGGAGGTGTACACTCATGTACAATGCCACTTTTTGCGCATAAATCCGCAAAAGGTGCAACATATTCACCTCCTCGATCGCTTCGTACGGCTTTTATCTTTGTTTTAAGTTGATTCTCAACTTCATTTTTATACAAGATAAACTTACTTGTTGCTTCGTTTTACTTTTAAGTAAAAGCACATAGCAATATTTAGTACAATCATCAATAAATGTGATAAAGTACTTGTTTCCTTCAAGTGTGGGAACTACTTTTAAATCACACACGTCGGTATGAATTAAATCAAGGGGTTTGGTTATTCGTTCAACCGATTTTGATGATGATCTTGTAAGTTTGGATTCTACACAAGTTTCGCATTTTGAATGTGTGTCGATAAGGAATGTTGGTATTCTATTTAAATTCATTAAACGGCGAATTGAATTAAAATTTACGTGACCTAATCTACCATGCCATTTCTTAGAATCGGAAAACTCAAGCATATAAGTAGTAGTAATCTTATTCATGTCTTTCTTGATAGCCATTACCTTTAATTTAAACATGCCATTTAGGGTAGCCCTTACCAACATACATACCCCTTTTAGTGAGGACAAACTTGTCACTTTCAAACACTAAACGAAAACAAAACTTATTAAGCAACCATCCCGAAACTAGGCTCTTGCGCAAGTCCGGAACATACAACACGTTGCTTAGCGTGAGCTCCTTCCCCGAAGTCCACTTCAAGATCACATTTCCTTCACCCTTGATGTCCGCGGTAGCCGCATTTCCCATGTAGAGCTTCTCATCACCCGCAAGCTCTTTGAAGGTACTGAACATGGTCTTATCCGGGCAAACATGACGGGTCGTGCCCGTATCAACCCACCATCCTTTTGGAGTGTTAGTCACAATGTTGACCTCTTCCATCATTGCGGTTAGGTCCGAAATCATTGCCACCAAAGGCATTCCATCTTCATCAACCATGTGCGCGCGCTCGCGCTTTGGCTTCTTACATTGGTTTGCACGATGACCCGGTTCGTCATAGTTGTAACAATTTCCTTGGAACGATGATTGAGGCTTCTTTTTCACAACCCCTTTTTCGGTCCAATCTTGTTCACCTTTGCTTTCTGTTTCCTTTTGTCCTTACCCTTCCCTTTGGCCTTAGAGGATCGCCCATGTTCAACTATGTTTGCACTAGCCGAGGCCTTTGCAATAGTTCCCTTTTGAGCAATTCTATTGTCCTCTTCAACCCGAAGACGAACAATAAGGTCCTCTATAGTCATCTCCTTTCGTTTGTGTTTAAGATAATTCTTAAAGTCCAACCAACTAGGAGGTAACTTTTCAATCAACGCCGCCACTTGAAATGTCTCGCTAAGTGTCATGCCTTCCGCAAAGATGTCGTGTAGTATAATTTGTAATTCTTGGACTTGATTCATGACGGTTTTCCCGTCTTCCATTTTATACTCCAAGAAACGGGCTACAACAAATTTCTTTGTTCCAGCATCCTCCGTTTTGTACTTTTTTTCTAAGGCATCCCACAAATCTTTGGCCATCTTGACGTTATAGTACACATTATACAATGCATCCGAAAGGCCGTTCAACACGTAGCCTCGACAAATGAAATCCGAATGCTTCCACGCATCTACCGCGCACTGTGCTTGTGCGTCGGTCTCCCCTTCCGCAGGTTGGGGAGCGGTTTCACTTAGGAACCTCGCAAGGTTCATGGTGGTCAAGTAAAAGAATATATTTTGTTGCCACCTTTTAAAGTGTAAACCCGAGAACTTCTCGGGTTTTTCGGCGTGATTGGCCACGGTGGACGCTTCCACCGTGTTGGCCGTCAAGGGTGTTCCGGTCACGACATTCGAGGTAACATTTTCGGTCGACATTCTGAAATTCAAAAAAACACCCATGTTAATATTTAATATCAAGATTACTCTTTACGCTCAAACAGAATATTAACTTATTTTATTTTAATGTCAAGTCGATTTAGTCTGGTTTTAAAGACCAAACTGTTAGGCTTCTAAGTCCAACTTTGAAGACCAAATAGAAGGTTGTAAAAAATTAGGACCGAAACGAACTCGCTATTAGGCTTCTAAGTCCAACTTTGAAGTCCTACAGAAAGTTCTAACGATTTTTAGGACAAGATTAGATGAATCAGCCAATCTATTTTCAACCAAATTCGCTCCTTTGAAGAAGAAAACAGAAGGAGAAGAAAAAAACTCTTTTTAAAACACAAACCGAGTGTTAACAAAACTTGTTTGAGATCACTAAAACGCAATGGTTTTGAATATTACACGAACGGTGTTTTAAAATTTGTTTTAAGATTGTAGGAGCCGTTTGTGCAAATTAAAATAAAACAATTTTTATTACGATTACAATAGGAAATAAAACGAAAGCAGTAAATTACAAGTACTGATTATAACTGAAATAAATAAAAAATACAAGAACTTGACAAAGAAAATAAACGCCGGAGAACGCCGGTGGCTGAGGGTCATGTTTAACACGGGCCCCTTAAAACAAATCCCGAGCCTCCTGAGAGAACTCATTTTGTTTCCCATGGTACAACAGCCGGAGCAGTATGTACTGCCGGAGATGGCTCGAGGACCCGAAGAATACCTTGAAAGAAGAAGAGCGACGATCAGAGATAGAAGAACAAAACGCATGAAGTTGTTGTGTGTTCTGGTGTATCTTCTTCAGCATCTCAAGTCCTCTATTTATAGTGGAGCTTGGTTGAAACAGCAAAACTGAATTAAATGAGAGAATTAAACGTCTTTAATGCACTTTAATTCGTCATTTAACTCCCAGTCAAAGCTCTTAATGCGTCTGTTTCAGCTGCATATTTGAAACTGCTGAAGTCTGGAAGTTGCTGCAAAGCCATGCGCGCTGTGCGCAAGCAGTGGTGCTCCAGTTGCTGAAGTCTGGAAGCTGCTGCAAAGCCATGCGCGCGCGCGCAAGCACTGGTGCTCCAGTATCTGGCTTCCTTGGTTGCGTGGTGCGTGCCCTCATAGCGGGACACACGCGCGGGGCTATCTGTGAGCCTATACCTGCGCGCCACACAGTCGCGCATCATTAGCTCACTTCAGTGCCCTGCGCGCACCATTTAGGTGCACACTGGGAGTCCGCGCATCCTGGACTTGCACCCTTGCGCCCTCGCGCATGCCTCATCAACCACTGGTCCTTGCAACCTCTGTCCATGGCAAAGTGCGCCATCAAAGCGCCACATTGCGCCTCAACGCCCACGCCACGCGCGCGCGCGTGTGCGAGTGCGAGTTAGGGTGCATCCTTCGCGAGGACACTAGTGTGTGCTTCCATGAAATAATAAGGAAGGAGTGTCTCCACTTAAATACCAAGTTAAGTTTCATCACTCCTCCTATGTGGGACAAGATGCTACTTTCCCATTCCACTTCATTATTTCAGCATTCAATGCTTCAAACACCCAACTTTGAGCTTCGATATCTCATTCATCTTAGCTCCATTTTGGACGTGGTTTGGCTCGTTGCGAAGGCCTTCCAACATAGATTACAAACCCACAAATAAATATATAAAATAACCTCAGTTTCTATTATATATTTATCGTCCAAAATCTAGAAAAATGCATTTCCTATAATTGTGAAAATTACTATTTTCACAAATTTTCCAACAGATATCATTTTTAAAAAGTATAAGTAGTATCAGATAATTTTTATATTTAGTGTAGATTTTAGCCTAATAACAAATAATCCAGGAGATCCTAACAATTCTAAATTTCATCCTTTCATGTAATATATGTATATTTTAAATGTCTAAATTTTATGGGTGGTTTTCGACAGAAGTAAAATATGTTTCAGTGATGTACCAAACTAAAACGATACCGACTGAAACCTGCTGCTAGTTGAATCCTATGCAAGACCTCATTTTAACTATCCCTATAACTGCTTCAGGTGTCTTTGCAAAATCAAATCATATAACCCTTTTGTTTGAGAAAATAACATGATGGCAAAAAAAACCACCAAAACCACTATGATTTACGAAGTGATTGTAGGCATTAAAGACCACTAGGATCCATTGCACATACCCACAATCATTGATACAATATACAAATTCCCACTTAAGGCTGTGGGATATGATGGGCAGGTGTTTGGGGCGTTGGTTGACACATGGAAAAGGAGGGGCATCGCCCATGAAGCAGCCCGGCGGTGGGTATGGTGGGGCGGCGGTTTGGGGCGTTGGCTAGGCCACGTGGATTTTTTTTTAAATACACAATATTAATTAAAAAAACCTAAAAATATTATTAAACATTCCTAAAACATTACAAAAAAAAAACATACTTATTAAACATATAAAAAAACCATAAAGCGTTAAGTAGATCTCGAAGAGGGCGAGCTTGTCGAACACCCTCCTCTCCTTGGACCGGTACTCGATGTTGGCCACCTCGACCCGGTCCTCGTGGCTTATGTCCCCTCCCGGGACGCTTTGGTAGTAGGCCTTGAACCGCTCGAGTTTCGGTCGTAGGTCGCGCCACTTGTGTTGGCAAGCGTTTAGGTTGTGCCGATCGTTCCCGACGTTATGCCGAAAACTTGCGAAAGCCTCCTGCCAGAAACGGGTTTCGCCGGCTTGGCAAGCCTTCATCGCGTCGACGACGCACGAGACAAGTGCAAGCTCTTCTTCGTTTATCCACGAGGCTATGATCAACGTTTGGAAAGTGTCGGTTTCGGGTGGCGGTAGTGGGTAGCGAAGGTGAACAGTGGTGGTGGGTTGTTTGGGTTAGCGGGGGGGTTATTTATAACCGCTCGGGTTAGCCGTTTGGTCAAACCAAACGGTTTGTTATTAAATTTTAAAATGGCTAGGTTGACCCGCCAATCACCATCTGCCACCTCACCCACCTAGCCCCGCCAAACGCCGGGTGCCAGGGTACCGCCCAACGGGCCACGCCAAAAACATTACACTAAAAATAAAAAAAATACATTAAAGAAAAAAATAAAAACATTTATTCCTCGCTTTCGACGTCGTTCTCACCTTCTTCCTCTTCATTTTCTCCATCATCAAATCCCCCGTCTGCATGGTACCCGTCTTCGAATTCCTCATCTTCTTCTTCTTCTTCTTCTTCGGCGCCACTAGTGCCTCCAGTTGGACGAATCGCCCAATCATGCTCAACTAAATCCGCTTTTAATGCGTTATGTAGTTCCCTAGATCGCAATAGTTGAGCATTCACCAACCTCTCTTCCATTGTTGCTTGGGTTGCTACAACTTCATCTTCTGGAAAGTAGTTTTTGCATATTGCTTTCCCGTCATCCTCTATGATCATATTATGCAAAATGATGCAAGCGTATATGACTGTTTGAATTCTATAGCTTTATGCCACATACGACATGGATTTCTAATAAAATGCCATCGTTGTTGAAGAACCCCAAAACAACTCTCGATGTCCTTTCGCGCAGACTCTTGCAGCTTTTTAAAGTATTGTCTTTTTTCATCGAGCGTCTCAGAAAAAGTATTAACGATATTAGAATATTCCGGGTAGATACCATCGCCCAGATAGTAACCGCGTGTATGTTGACCTTTCCATGTGGTTGGACAATTATACCAACGCCAATGACGACAATCTAAGCTTCCGATCATGCCAGGAATTCCATGCTTTTCTAAATGCACCTCGTATATTTCTTGAAGGTCGTTCCATGATGGATCTCTTAAATAACGTTTTCCATATAATTGGCATATACCTAAAAATAATTAAAAATATAAAATTTAATAAATAGTGACGAATCGTTAAAATAAAATAGGTATAAATAATTACCTAAGCAGAATTGCTCCAAGGTATCACGTGTTGTTTTCTCCCCCATCTTCAAGTACTCGTCATTTATGTCGTAGGTGTCCCGTAGGCTAGTATACATAAAGCGGAAGTTACCTTTTGAATTGAGGTGAACCCTAGATATCCTCTAGCATCCATTCTTTGCTTAAAGTAATCATATTTTGCTTGCAAATCTTCGTTAATGCGCAAAAATAAACTTTGGCTCATCCTAAACCGGCGTCTAAAAACGTCTGGTCCGTGAACCGGTGTGGGGTCAAAGTAGTCTTTCATCAAACGCTCGTTTGCCGCTTCCCGGTCTCTCAATATATAGGTGCGCCTCAATATGGGTCGTGGAGGAGTAGGTACAACGTGTCCCATGGCTTGTATCAACGCACCGCATGCACTCGTAACTGCTTCTTCCTCCTCAGCGGTTTCTTCAGCCGAAAAGAATCTCCGATAAATATTGGTGAACGAATCATCCGATGGAGAACCCATTACTTTTTTAGAATGGTATATGTATTTGGTTGAGATTGGTGTGTGAATAAAATGTAAGATGATATATTTATATATATATATATATATATATATATATATATAAAGTAAAATGATTTTTTTAAGAATAGATCCGTTATTCAACGGATATAATTTTGAATTTGAGTTTGAAACCGCCGTTTTACATACAACGGGGATCCAATTTAATCACCCCAAAGCGCCCCACTAATGGTGTGGGGGGCGCTTTGGGCGGCGTTTCGGGCCTCAAACCGCCCCACTACGGACGGGCTTATACATATAAATATATGTATATATATGTGTGTGAGTGGAGAGTGCTGCAAAACGCCGGCTTGAGTGTGGCGCCCATCAAATTTTTTTACCCCAAAACGCCCCCCGTAGTGGTGTTAGAGACGCTTTGAAGTGTTTTCGGCACCAAAAATTCACTCAAGACGCCCACTACGGGTGGCCTAATGGACAGAAGGACAATGTGAAAGCCTGAACAAGCCTGGATCGAAAATAATATCCGAAGATTTGGGGCATCGTGGAAAAAAGAGATACTTATATTATTTAATTTGGATTATTAAAAGGGATTTTGAGACACTAAGCTGATTAAAAAGTATAGACCATTTAATCACATGATGTTTTTTAAATACACAAAGGAAAACGTGTGAATTAGAAAAGTTCATTGTTTAAATACAAAATGATAATACAACTGAGAAGATGACAACTAAACAAGGAAAATATTTTATAAGGGGTATATTAAGTTCTTTAAGAAACTATAACATTCAGTCCACTTGTAACAATCTTTTTTAATAATAAAAAACGATCAAGTCCATGTTTTCCTGTTTAAGTCGATATTCAAAAGGAATAGTAAATCATCACTTAAACATTTACGACTTGACCCGTTAACAGGTGACCAATAAAACCTTAACCCAATTAAAGGTATGACCCGAATTCGAAGACAATAGATAAAGATACTCTGAATTCTGGTGCACCCGAATAACCCGATCCAGAATTGCATATGTAAATATAATTTACTCTTAAGGTTAAAAATTTTTGCTTATTGTTGATGTTGCAAATTATATAACTTTTGGTTTGCTGTTAAAACATTTGTTACTGTTGATGTTGTATGATTTGCTGTGTAATTCAAGTTTGTTGTCTTGGATGTTAAAGAACCAACATGATTAATTATTTAACTTGGTACACCATGATTTTGTATAACATATCCAAAAAAATTTTTATAGATAATGCATGGTTTTGATCAAGATTTAGCCAACACATGTTCACATATTGCACTAAAGCATTAGCCAAACATGCATGTGTTGAAAATAGTGTGACAATAATGTCACATTTTATTCATTCAATAGTTCTAATATAATGTTCAACGTATTATATGTCATTATTTGTATCTTATGGACTTGTGAAGTGCAATTGTTATTTATCAGGGGGGTTAAGTGAAATGTTTGAGGGACTGCGATTTTCATGAGACTTAGTTGAAGGGCCTTGGTGTAACTTGAGATGGCTGATGTATAAAAGGTCTCATCTCTTTTTAGAGAGTCATTCACACTTCACATTTTCCCCTTTTTTTCTCTCTAGTTGTAGTTAGGGTTTGTTATAGTTTATTTGATTCGTTGTAACAATCTGTCATCTGTTGTTAGAGAGATTGATCTTCTGAGTTAGATGATCATCAAGTTTGTTGTTGTATCTTATATCATTTTGGAGATCCTACCACTTGTAAGATCTCAGAATCGGGGGGGGGGGGGGGGTAAATATTTGGGTTGGTTTAATAAGAGTTTTTTCATGTTTTTGTCGCTATATCCATGTTGTTGTTTTCTTTTCTGTTTGTACCATTGTTCTATACATGGTATCAAAGCTTATTGTGCTCTTGAGTCCTGGTTTGAGTTTCTACTGCAAGATCTAGGGTTGGATCTGAGTTGCTAGAGGTCGATTGGAGGTTTTCTGTTGTTCTTTCCCTAGAAGAACATATCAGACGGGTGTATTGGAGGGTGTGATGTGCAAGATCTGGACGTGGTTGAAACCATATATGGGGTTTGGTGATTCTTGTAGAAGAAATTTGTTTGCATCCAGAGGAGTTATATCCTATGTTGGTCTCTGGAACCCTAGAAGGTTTCAGGGCAAACTAACCAGGTGTCTGTTGATCTTCTTCTTCGATCTGTATTTTGTAATCCTAGAAGGTTATAAATCAGATCTGCTTTGAGGGAGTTAAAGCTGTTGTGAGATCTTTCTGCTCTTTATCTTCTTTTTTTTGTATTCACTACATTTGTTGTGTCATAGGCATTCTTGTTACCGAGGTAGTCGGACCAACACTTGATTGAGTCTTGTATTTGTTGCTGCATTAGTCTGGGATTCTCTTTTAATTTGTTTTTTTTTTTGGTGTTGGTTTTGCTAGTTCTATTGCAACTGTGTTAAGCTTGTCCAGGCACCTATAGAGTGACGATCCTGGAATCTGGCCTCTGACACAGTCTTGCGTTTCTTGGTTGATTGTTTGTTATTGTGTTGATATATTTGGTGTTTAGTTAAAATGGGTGTTGTTGCTAGTTCTTCTGTGACTCTTATTAGTAAATTGGATATTGGTGACCCATTGTAGTTACATCCTAGTGACTCTAGTGCATTAACAATTGTTAATATAAAACTATTAGGAACTGAGAATTATGCTATGTGCAATCGCGGACCCAAAAAAAATTTCATGGGGTAAATCTTTGGGTTGGTTTAATAAGAGTTTTGTCATGTTTTTGTCGATATATCTATGTTGTTGTTTCTTTTCTGTTTGTACCATTGTTCTATACATGATATCAAAGCTTATTGTGCTCTTGAGTCCTGGTTTGAGTTTCTACTGCAAGATCTAGGGTTAGATCTGAGTTGCTAGAGGTCGATTGGAGGTTTTCTGTTGTTCTTTCCCTAGAAGAACATATCAGACGGGTGTATTGGAGGGTGTGATGTGCAGGATCTGGACGTGGTTGAAACCATATATGGGGTTTGGTGATTCTTGTAGAAGAAATTTGTTTGCATCCAGAGGAGTTATATCCTATGTTGGTCTCTAGGCAAACTAACCAGGTGTCTGTTGATCTTCTTCTTCGATCTGTATTTTGTAATCCTAGAAGGTTATAAATCAGATCTGCTTTGAGGGAGTTAAAGCTGTTGTGAGATCTTTCTGCTCTTTATCTTCTTTTTTTTGTATTCACTACATTTGTTGTGTCATAGGCATTCTTGTTACCGGGGTAGTCGGACCAACACTTGATCGAGTCTTGTATTTGTTGCTGCATTAGTCTGGGATTCTCTTTTAATTTTGTTTTTTTTTTTGGTGTTGGTTTTGCTAGTTCTATTGCAGCTGTGTTAAGCTTGTCCAGGCACCTATAGAGTGACGATCCTGGAATCTGGCCTCTGACACGGTCTTGCGTTTCTTGGTTGATTGTTTGTTATTGTGTTGATATATTTGGTGTTTAGTTAAAATGGGTGTTGTTGCTAGTTCTTCTGTGACTCTTATTAGTAAATTGGATATTGGTGACCCATTGTAGTTACATCCTAGTGACTCTAGTGCATTAACAATTGTTAATATAAAACTATTAGGAACTGAGAATTATGCTATGTGCAGTCGCGGACCCAAAAAAAATTTCATGGGGTAATTCTTTGGGTTGGTTTAATAAGAGTTTTGTCATGTTTTTTGTCGATATATCTATGTTGTTGTTTCTTTTCTGTTTGTACCATTGTTCTATACATGATATCAAAGCTTATTGTGCTCTTGAGTCCTGGTTTGAGTTTCTACTGCAAGATCTAGGGTTAGATCTGAGTTGCTAGAGGTCGATTGGAGGTTTTCTGTTGTTCTTTCCCTAGAAGAACATATCAGACGGGTGTATTGGAGGGTGTGATGTGCAAGATCTGGACGTGGTTGAAACCACATATGGGGTTTGGTGATTCTTGTAGAAGAAATTTGTTTGCATCCAGAGGAGTTATATCCTATGTTGGTCTCTGGAACCCTAGAAGGTTTCCGGGCAAACTAACCAGGTGTCTGTTGATCTTCTTCTTCGATCTGTATTTTGTAATCCTAGAAGGTTATAAATCAGATCTGCTTTGAGGGAGTTAAAGCTGTTGTGAGATCTTTCTGCTCTTTATCTTCTTTTTTTTGTATTCACTACATTTGTTGTGTCATAGCCTTCTTGTTACCGGGGTAGTCGGACCAACACTTGATCGAGTCTTGTATTTGTTGCTGCATTAGTCTGGGATTCTCTTTTAATTTGTTTTTTTTTTTTTTGGTGTTGGTTTTGCTAGTTCTATTGCAACTGTGTTAAGCTTGTCCAGGCACTTATAGAGTGACGATCCTGGAATCTGGCCTCTGACACAGTCTTGCGTTTCTTGGTTGATTGTTTGTTATTGTGTTGATATATTTGGTGTTTAGTTAAAATGGGTGTTGTTGCTAGTTCTTCTGTGACTCTTATTTGTAAATTGGATATTGGTGACCCATTGTATTTACATCCTAGTGACTCTAGTGCATTAACAATTGTTAATATAAAACTATTAGGAACTGAGAATTATGCTATGTGCAGTCGCGGACCCAAAAAAAAAATTTCATGGGGTAAACTTTGGGTTGGTTTAATAAGAGTTTTGTCATGTTTTTGTCAATATATCTATGTTGTTGTTTCTTTTCTGTTTGTACCATTGTTCTATACATGGTATCAAAGCTTATTGTGCTCTTGAGTCCTGGTTTGAGTTTCTACTGCAAGATCTAGGGTTAGATCTGAGTTGCTAGAGGTTGATTGGAGGTTTTCTGTTGTTCTTTCCCTAGAAGAACATATCATACGGGTGTATTGGAGGGTGTGATGTGCAAGATCTGGACGTGGTTGAAACCATATATGGGGTTTGGTGATTCTTGTAGAAGAAATTTGTTTGCATCCAGAGGAGTTATATCCTATATTGGTCTCTGGAACCCTAGAAGGTTTCAGGGCAAACTAACCAGGTGTCTGTTGATCTTCTTCTTCGATCTGTATTTTGTAACCCTAGAAGGTTATAAATCAGATATGCTTTGAGGGAGTTAAAGCTGTTGTGAGATCTTTCTGCTCTTTGTCTTCTTTTTTTTGTATTCACTACATTTGTTGTGTCATAGGCATTCTTGTTACCGGGGTAATCGGACCAACACTTGATCGAGTCTTGTATTAGTTGCTGCATTAGTCTGTGATTCTCTTTTAATTTTTTTTTTGGCGTTGGTTTTGCTAGTTCTATTGCAACTGTGTTAAGCTTGTCCAGGCACCTATAGAGTGACGATCCTGGAATCTTGCCTCTGACACAGTCTTGCGTTTCTTGGTTGATTGTTTGTTATTGTGTTGATATCTTTGGTGTTTAGTTAAAATGGGTGTTGTTGCTAGTTCTTCTGTGACTCTTATTAGTAAATTGGATATTGGTGAACCATTGTATTTACATCCTAGTGACTCTAGTGCATTAATAATTGTTAATATAAAACTATTAGGAATTGAGAATTATGCTATGTGCAGTCGCGGACCACAAAAAATTTTCATGGGGTAAATCTTTGGGTTGGTTTAATAAGAGTTTTGTCATGTTTTTGTCGATATATCTATGTTGTTGTTTCTTTTCTATTTGTACCATTGTTCTATACATGGTATCGAAGCTTATTGTGCTCTTGAGTCCTGCTTTGAGTTTTTACTACAAGATCTATGGTTAGATCTGAGTTGCTAGAGGTTGATTGGAGGTTTTCTGTTGTTCTTTCCCTAGAAGAACATATCAGACGGGTGTATTGGAGGGTGTGATGTGCAAGATCTGGACGTGGTTGCAACCATATATGGGGTTTGGTGATTCTTGTAGAAGAAATTTGTTTGCATCCAAAGGAGTTATATCCTATGTTGGTCTCTGGAACCCTAGAAGGTTTCAGGGCAAACTAACCAGGTGTCTGTTGATCTTCTTCTTCGATCCGTATTTTGTAAACCTAGAAGGTTATAAATCAGATCTGCTTTGAGGGAGTTAAAGCTGTTGTGAGATCTTTCTGCTCTTTATCTTCTTTTTTTTGTATTCACTACATTTGTTGTGTCATAGGCATTCTTGTTACCGGGGTAGTCGGACCAACACTTGATCGAGTCTTGTATTTGTTGCTGCATTAGTCTGGGATTCTCTTTTAATTTGTTTTTTTTTTTTTGGTGTTGGTTTTGCTAGTTCTATTGCAACTGTGTTAAGCTTGTCCAGGCACTTATAGAGTGACGATCCTGGAATCTGGCCTCTGACACGGTCTTGCGTTTCTTGGTTGATTGTTTGTTATTGTGTTGATATATTTGGTGTTTAGTTAAAATGGGTGTTGTTGCTAGTTCTTCTGTGACTCTTATTTGTAAATTGGATATTGGTGACCCATTGTATTTACATCCTAGTGACTCTAGTGCATTAACAATTGTTAATATAAAACTATTAGGAACTGAGAATTATGCTATGTGCAGTCGCGGACCCAAAAAAAATTTCATGGGGTAAACTTTGGGTTGGTTTAATAAGAGTTTTGTCATGTTTTTGTCAATATATCTATGTTGTTGTTTCTTTTCTGTTTGTACCATTGTTCTATACATGGTATCAAAGCTTATTGTGCTCTTGAGTCCTGGTTTGAGTTTCTACTGCAAGATCTAGGGTTAGATCTGAGTTGCTAGAGGTTGATTGGAGGTTTTCTGTTGTTCTTTCCCTAGAAGAACATATCATACGGGTGTATTGGAGGGTGTGATGTGCAAGATCTGGACGTGGTTGAAACCATATGGGGTTTGGTGATTCTTGTAGAAGAAATTTGTTTGCATCCAGAGGAGTTATATCCTATATTGGTCTCTGGAACCCTAGAAGGTTTCAGGGCAAACTAACCAGGTGTCTGTTGATCTTCTTCTTCGATCTGTATTTTGTAACCCTAGAAGGTTATAAATCAGATATGCTTTGAGGGAGTTAAAGCTGTTGTGAGATCTTTCTGCTCTTTGTCTTCTTTTTTTTGTATTCACTACATTTGTTGTGTCATAGGCATTCTTGTTACCGGGGTAATCGGACCAACACTTGATCGAGTCTTGTATTAGTTGCTGCATTAGTCTGTGATTCTCTTTTAATTTTTTTTTTGGCGTTGGTTTTGCTAGTTCTATTGCAACTGTGTTAAGCTTGTCCAGGCACCTATAGAGTGACGATCCTGGAATCTTGCCTCTGACACAGTCTTGCGTTTCTTGGTTGATTGTTTGTTATTGTGTTGATATCTTTGGTGTTTAGTTAAAATGGGTGTTGTTGCTAGTTCTTCTGTGACTCTTATTAGTAAATTGGATATTGGTGGCCCATTGTATTTACATCCTAGTGACTCTAGTGCATTAATAATTGTTAATATAAAACTATTAGGAATTGAGAATTATGCTATGTGCAGTCGCGGACCCAAAAAATTTTCATGGGGTAAATCTTTGGGTTGGTTTAATAAGAGTTTTGTCATGTTTTTGTCGATATATCTATGTTGTTGTTTCTTTTCTATTTGTACCATTGTTCTATACATGGTATCGAAGCTTATTGTGCTCTTGAGTCCTGCTTTGAGTTTTTACTACAAGATCTATGGTTAGATCTGAGTTGCTAGAGGTTGATTGGAGGTTTTCTGTTGTTCTTTCCCTAGAAGAACATATCAGACGGGTGTATTGGAGGGTGTGATGTGCAAGATCTGGACGTGGTTGCAACCATATATGGGGTTTGGTGATTCTTGTAGAAGAAATTTGTTTGCATCCAAAGGAGTTATATCCTATGTTGGTCTCTGGAACCCTAGAAGGTTTCAGGGCAAACTAACCAGGTGTCTGTTGATCTTCTTCTTCGATCCGTATTTTGTAAACCTAGAAGGTTATAAATCAGATCTGCTTTGAGGGAGTTAAAGCTGTTGTGAGATCTTTTTGCTCTTTATCTTTTTTTTTTTGTATTCACTACATTTGTTGTCATAGGCATTCTTGTTATCGGGGTAGTCGGACCAAAACTTGATAGAGTCTTGTATTTGTTGCTGCATTAGTCTGTGATTCTATTTTAATTTGTTTTTTCTTGTGTTGGTTTTGGTAGTTCTATTGCAACTGTGTTAAGCTTGTCCAGGCACCTATAGAGTGACGATCCTGGAATCTGGCATCTGACACAGTCTTGCGTTTCTTGGTTGATTGTTTGTTATTGTGTTGATATCTTTGGTGTTTAGTTAAAATGGGTGTTGTTGCTAGTTCTTCTGTGACTCTTATTAGTAAATTGGATATTGGTGACCCATTGTATTTACATCCTAGTGACTCTAGTGCATTAACAATTGTTAATATAAAACTATTAGGAACTGGGAATTATTCTATGTGCAGTGGCGGACCCAAAATAATTTTCGTGGGTTGCGAAAGTTTTTAAGGGTTGGTTGTCTATGCTAAACATTAAAGAAAACTTCAGTCTAATTAGGGACGGGTCGGATCATATAACAAAAGTTTATAACTATACGGACATTGTTACATCATATGTTAAACTAAACTATAACCTAATAAAATTTAAGTATAAAAAAGTGACAATTTGAGTATAATAATATTTTTGTTGTTATTAAATATTCCAAGTTAACTAGATAGAAAAAAAAAAATCTATTATACAAAAGTTTCTATTTTAACATCTATTAAGTTAGATAATAAAAAAACTGTTCGGTTAGATATATAAATAGCATCAATTAAAAAAACAAAATTATAAATATGTATCATTGTTTTTAAAAATTATTAGATTAGATAAATACATAGCACCAATTAAAGAAACAAAATTAATAAATATGTATCATTGTTTTTAGTTCTGTTAAATAAATAATTAGCAACAATTAGAGCATTCACATTTGAGTCTCTATTCTATATAATATAGAGAAAAGAATAAAGGAAACAACAAAAACATAACCACATTGGAATCTCTACAATAAAAAAAAACATAAAGAAAGTAAAATACACCGCTATATTTAGAGGTTCATATTCAACCCTCTATAATTTTTTTGTGAGTGTGTAGCAAAGAGAAAAAATAATAAAATAAGTGTTTGTGAGTAAGAAATAAATAGAGATGAAGAGTTGGATATGAGATGTTTTTGAAATATTAACAAAATTTAGAGAAATGTGTCTTTTTATATAGATGAAGATAGAGGCTCAAATGTGAATGCTCTTCAACAAAAAAAAATAATGAATGTATTTAAAGAAAACAAAGATAAAAATTGAAAACGTGATGCTTAAATGGAAATTCAAACTTAATTTTGAGTTGTAAAGAGAGTGGTGCACGTGCCAGTTGCTTTAAAATAAAACTTTTTAGTGAGCCCATTAAATTACAAGAATACCCCTATTTAAATGAATATTAAAAGGTCAACTTCTCAAAATATTTACTAGAACTCGCATCCATTCAAAACTTGGAAAACTTTTTCGGCGAACATCAGTTTCACCGCTTTTTTCTTTTATTTCAATTACAATTGCTTCAACTATTCTTTTATTAGCAATTTCACGGGACGGTATCAAAATTTCATGGGGTGCACTTAAGATTTTCACGTACGTTTAACACTAAAACTAAAAAATTTGAGAGGGGCGGCCGCCCACCCTCTTTAAGCAGTAGGTCTGCCCCTAGCTATGTGGTCGAGTACTATGAAACTGGCATTAGAAGCTAAGAATAAGTATGGTTTTATGGATGGAAAGTGTGTTAAGCCTGAGGGTAATGATGTCTTAGCCAGTCAGTGGGATAGGTGAAATTCGGAGGTCCTTACATGGTTATTGAATTCTGTATCATAGGAACTGTTTTTTGGGACAAGTTTTTTTTTTCAAAAATTGCCTCTGAGGTCTGGGTTGATTTAAAAGAGACCTATATGTTGTATATGATTTGTATAAAAGGATAAACAATATTTCTCAAAATGGTAGTAGAGTTGCTGAGTAATAAATAGATTAACTATAATGTGGACACAAATTTGATGCTATGTTACATCTTCCTACTTGTTCTTGTAAAGCAGCAAAAGATATAATGATTTTACTACTTTGATAAAACTAATGCAATTTCTAATGGGTCTTGATGATGTATATCAGCTTGGTAGAACAAATTTGTTAATCAGGAAACCACTTCCTTCTGTCAAGGTTGCTTTTTCAATCATTTCTAGAGAAGAGTCTTATAGGTTGTCTAGTAGTTGATCAAAAGGTCAACATGTTTCTTTTGTGCCAAAAACAAATCAGCCATTTGATCCTAAGAGAAGAGTGTTTAGGGGTCCTAATTCTAGTTTGAAGTGTACTCAGCTTGGTAGAACAAATTTGTTAATCAGGAAACCACTTCCTTCTGTCAAGGTTGCTTTTTCAATCATTTCTAGAGAAGAGTCTTATAGGTTGTCTAGTAGTTGATCAAAAGGTCAACATGTTTCTTTTGTGCCAAAAACAAATCAGCCATTTGATCCTAAGAGAAGAGTGTTTAGGGGTCCTAATTCTAGTTTGAAGTGTACTCATTTTAACATGCTTGGTCATACAGTTGATAGATGTTTTGAAATAATTGGTTATCCACACGGTTTTAAAAGAAGGGTTGGAAATCAAGGGAATAAGGGTAATACTGGTAATAGTAGTTTTAATAATGGAAAGTCTGATGCATCTTCTAGTACTACTATTATACCTTTTATTGTTGGACAGATTTCCAAACTTCTTAGTTTGGTGATTGAGAAAGAGAAAATTGCATCTGAATCTTCTATGTCTAACATGGGAGGTAAGTCATTGAGTGTTGAAATAATTTTATGTTTAATAATGTGTGCAGTAGTTATGTGAATTGTTCTAGTGCTGTTAATCATGAGTTTAGTTACATTTGGGTTATTTATTCTGGTGCTAATCAGCACATGGTTACGACAGATTATGATATGTATGATTGTATTGATGTGTCTGAGTATGATCTTAAAGTTTCACGTCCAAATGGAACTAGTCCCAAAGTAACTAAAATAGGAAATATAAAACTGTCTACTTGTGTCATTTTGTTTGATGTTTTCTTTGTTCGTAGTTATAATGTTAATCTTGTGTCAATACATAAACTTGCAAGAGGTAATAAGTTGACTGTTTTGTTTGATGAAAATAATTGTTGTATTCAGGATTTGAGTTCAAAGAAAGTCTTGGTGATTGGTAAGCAGCATAATGGCCTGTTCTTTATCAATAGGAATGGTAATTGTGCTAATATATGTTTTAGTAGCATAAGTAGTGTTACTTTGTGGCATAGTAGATTAGATCATCCTTCTAAACAGGTCCTAGCCATTTTAAAAAATAGTCTTGAAATTGGTTTAGTTGAAGATGTTACTTGTGAAATTTGTCATAGGGATAAACAAGTGAGAGTCTCGTTTCTTTTAAGTGAACATAAAACAAAAAATGTTGGTGAATAAATCCATTTAGATGTTTGGGGACCATATAAAGTGGTGAGTAGAGAAGGGTTTAAATATATTTTAACAGTGGTTGATGATTATTCTAGAACAGTTTGATGTTACATGTTAAAAAATAAAGGTGGGGTCTTTGAAAATATCACTGGTTTTTATGAGCTGTTACAAACTCAGTTTAAAAAGAATATAAAGTGTTATAGGAGTGACAATGGAACTGAGATTGTTAATTCACAAATGAGTGGTTTTTGTAAACTAAAAGGTATTCTTCATCAAACGACCTGTACCTACACACCACAACAAAATGGTGTGGTGGAAAGGAAACATCGACATCTGTTAAAAATGGCTAGGTCATTGTTATTTCAAGGAGGATTGACTTAAAAATTCTGGTCAGATTGTATTTTAACAACTGTTTATTTAATAAACAGGATCCCGTCTTCTGTGCTTCTAGGCCATATGAATTAGTGCATGGTTTTAAACCCTCTCTTAGTCACTTGAGGAATTTTGGGTGTTTGTGTTTCTTGAATGATTCGGATAAATTTTCTTATAGAGCAAATAAGTGTGTTTTAATTGGATATTCAAATTTAAGAAAGGGTATAAGTTGTGGAACTTAGATGAAAAAATTGAATTCTATTCAAGGGATGTGAAATTTTATGAAAAAATATACCCTTTCAAGTCAAAGGTTGTTAGTGAAAAGGAAGTTTTCAATAATACTGAGTTGAATCATTTGAATTTCTTTGACTGTTATGAATCTTTAACACCCAATGATTCTAAAATGATAAAGTTATTGTTCCCGATGATGAAGAGAAGGAATTTAGGTTCTCATGAAGTGCTTAGCGATGATCAGCAGCCTGATCATTCATCAACAACTGCCACTTCTAGGGAGGGTCAGACTTTAGAACCTAGGTTAGTGAGTAGCAGTGATGAAGGTCATGGCAGGGTTAAGGACACTAGCACTTTAAATGTTGAGACCAACTCGTCTGAGGGAAACTTACCTAGTGTTAGGAGGTACACTAGAATTACTGATGTTCCTAAAAGGCTTCAAGATTTTGTGCTAAATGCTAATGTGAAATATCGAATAAAAAAATTGGTTAATTTACCTAGGTTAGTGAGTAGCAGTGATGAAGGTCATGGCAGGGTTAAGGACACTAGCACTTTAAATGTTGAGACCAACTCGTCTAAGGGAAACTTACCTAATGTTAGGAGGTACACTAGAAATACTTATGTTCCTAAAAGGCTTCAAGATTTTGTGCTAAATGCTAATGTGAAATATGGAATAAAAAAAGTGGTTAATTATACGTGTTTGTCTGCTGAAAATATGTGTTTTGTTAGTAGTATGAATAAAACTTTTGAGCCAAGTACTTATAGTGAGGCTTCTCAAGATCCGAAATGGATTGAGGCTATGAACTTGGAAATGGAAGCTTTACATAGAAATAAGACTTGGGAGTTGGTTGATTTACCTGTTGGTAGGAAGCCTATAGGCTGTAAGTGGATTTATAAAGTGAAGTATAGAGCCAACGGAGAGATTAAAAGGTATAAGGCTCATTTGGTTGCAAAGGGGTATAACCAAAGAGAGGTGTTAGATTTTGGTGAAACTTGTTCACTAGTGGTGAAAATGGTTACTATTCGGCGTGTATTGAGTCTTGTTGTTTATAATGGTTGGTCGTTGTTTCAATTGGATGTTAATAACGCCTTTTTATATGGGTCAATAACTGAAGATGTTTACATGACACTTCCGGAGGGCTATTATTCAAAAAAATGAGACTAAAGTGTGTAAACTTGTTAAGTCTTTGCGTGGGTTAAAACAAGCCCCTAGGAAGTGGAATGAAAAGTTGACTAAAGTGTTACTTGTTGGTTTTGTTCAAAGTGTCTGTGATCATTCCTTGTTCATTTTATCTAAACATTATGTGTTAATTGTGTTACTGGTGTATTTTGATGACATTACTAGGAATGATGAGTTAGAAATAGGGAAGATCAAAAGTTTGCTTAGTAACACTTTTCAAATAAAAGATTTAGGTATACTTCAATATTTTCTTGGATTAGAAGTGTTGTACGGAAAAAATGGATTTTTTTAACCAAAGGAAATATTGTTTAGAATTGCTAAGTGAGTTTGGTTACCTGCCTGTAAACCTATTAATGCGTCCATTGAACCGAGTCATGTGGTAAATTCTAAAAATAAAGTAACTGATGAGAAGTTAATAGATGTAACGAGTTATCAGAAATTAATTGGGAAGTTAATTTACTTGTCAATGACTCGCCCAGATATTAGCTATGTTGTTCAATACTTGAGTCAGTTTATGCACAGCCCGTTAAGTTCACATCTTAAAATTTCATTAAGGTTAAGTATTTAAAGTTAAGTCCAGGGCGAGGTCTAATGTTTAAGAAATGTATTAACTGTGAGTTAACTTGCTTTGCTGATTCAGACCAGGCTAAGTGTTTGGTCACTAGAAAATCTGTTACAGGATATTGTGTTCTCTTAGGTGAAAACTTGGTTTCTTGGAAAAACAAGAAACAAAGTACTGTAGCAAGGTCTACAGGAGAGGTTGGATACAGATCAATTTGCTCAGCCTCTTGTGAGTTGGTTTGGATTGTGAATGTGTTAAATGAATTAAAAGTAAAATGTGAATTGACAATCAAACTTTTTTGTGATAGTAGTGCTGCTATTTCTATAGCAGCCAATCCTGTTTTTCACGAAAGAACAAAACATTTTGAAATTGATCTGTATTTTTTGAGAGAAAAAGTGTCAATTGGTTTTATACGCACTGAAAAAGTTGATTAAGAGAATCAACTTGCATATATGTTTACTAAAGGACTAAGTGTTGGTCAACATGAGAATTTTTGTAAGAGGTTGAGCTTGGTTGATTTATTTAGAACCATTGAATGAAGGGGGATGTTAAAAACAGTGTGATAATAATGTCACATTTTATTCATTCAATAGTTCTAATATAATGTTCAACGTATTATATGTCATTATTGGTATCTTATGGACTTATGAAGTGCAGTTGTTATTTATCAGGGGGTTAAGTAAAATGTTTGAGGGATTGCGATCTTCACGAGGCTTAGTTGAAGGGCCTTGGTGTAACTTGAGATGGCTGGAGTATAAAAGGTCTCCTCTCTGTTCAGAGAGTCATTCACACTTCACATTTTTCCATTTTTTTCTCTCTGGTTGTAATTAGGGTTTGTTATAGTTTGTTTCATTCGCTATAATAATCTCTTATATGTTGTTAGAGAGAATGATCTTCTGAGTTAGATGATCATCAAGTTTGTTGATTTATCTTGTATCATTTTCGAGATCTTACCATTTATAAGATCTCAAGTTCTGAGGGATAAATCTTTAGGTTGGTTTAATAAGAGTTTTGTCACGTTTTTATAGCTATATATGTGTTGTTGTTTCTTTTTTTTTGTGCATTGTTCTTTACAGTATGCATATCATATCATAAAGTAAATCGAGCATATTTTTAATTGTATCTAATACTATAACCTTGATCAACATCTCGCCACAACGCGTGTGTTAGCGTCAACTCGTTAACGTACAAAGTAAAGTAGAATGACAATATTAACTTTATAAAATAAGATCGCATAGAACATGATATAAATAGTTTGACAATTTTGAATATGACGGATATGGTAACCTAACTTGAGATACTTAATGTACAAAATGATCATGCTAGCATTTGTCCTTTTCTATTGATGTATACGGATTTTACTAAAAAGAAAAAGAATAAAGAACACAATCTTCTCTATCAAACTCGGCTCTCTTTTGTATATCGGTAGCCATCAACATTACTATCATAATAGAAATAACATATGCTACCTTGAGATACAAATACATTGTATTACTATTCATATACATGCATGTATATCTACGTTATTGCCTTGTTGCATAAAACATTCTATTACGACCTTAAATACATGTTGCGGGATTTTTATGTCAGTTTCACTATTCACTTTTTCAATAACTAGGATAGAATCTCGTGTATTGCAATTGCAGGTGAATACAAAATTATTAAATACTTAGTAATTAATTTATCTCGTTATCATTATGGAAAAATTGTTTAATGAAGCTTTAGGTGTATTTATAGCGATGTTTATAAATAATAAATTTTCTATATATTTTTTAACAACAATTCTTGGATTTTTAGAATGAATACATGATTTGAATTTCAAACTTTTTGGATATGAGGCATACACCTTAACTATCAAATGTTTTGTTCACTTTATATATATATATCGTCGTAATTTATATATTTTTGGTATTTATTGTCCCGATATACTAGGTATTTAATTATTTGTATATTTTGTTTTTTTTTATTTATTTTTCCTAGTTATTAGAAATTTAGTTTGCTATTTAGTTTATATAAATAATCCTTAATCATATTCCATCAAAATTCTTGATAGCTAAGAGGGACATGTGACAATGCAAAATCCTTATTTATAGAATGATAAATAAATGAAAAAGGAAGAAGTCTGATATAGAAAAGAAAAAAAAAAGCATATAAAAGGATAAAGTACCCAAGCAAATGCTACACGGTAACACGGCTTCAGATTCTCAACAGATATAAACTGATTTATAGGAGTGTATTTATGTATAATTAAAGGATGTTAATAAAGTCACAAATTAAAATCTTGATTTTACACCTTTTATATGAGTGATATAGGGTTATACGATCTGTATAGAATGATCTGACATGACAAATATTGGGTTGTATAACACTCTAAGGCTCGTATAATGTTATATGACTCGTATAGATGGAGAAAATATTATGTCCTATAACAATTTATACGGGTCGTATAACATTAAACGGGCCGTAGACATTATATGATGTTTGAGTCGTATAACATTATATGGGTCATATAACATTGTATATGGATAGTATAATGTTATACGGTTCATATACATGGAGACAATATTTCTTTGGACATTTTTTTGTACAAGATATTGATTCTCCTATACGGTTCGTATAAGGGGGTGTGAAAATAAGATTTTAAGAGTGTGTGAGTAATGAGGATCATAATTAAATCCATAAAATTAAACTAGAAAGTACTTTAATAGCTAATTTTTATTTTGCTAATATTTTTGAATAATTAACATCTTAATTTCAGTTAGATTTTTATTGATAAAGATTAATTGGAATAGTCAAGCCTTTTAATTTATAATCCGAACCAGAATTGATGACTCCAACCGGCTCGGGATCCAAACCGGTTCCACCAAGAACCGATCCCAAACCGTTTGAAACTATCGGTTCCCCACCGAATCACCCATCTGATAAAACTGGTTTTGACTATTGCAATCTTGTGGAACTTTTCTAACGTTCATTTGACTGTTTGGGGTTGTTTTCTAGAATATAAAAAAAATGCAAAAGTTTTTGCGATGCCTCACTCATGATCATCCATTGGTGATGTTGGTGCATCCTATACTGATTTGGAAATTATTAAATTCTAAAAACAATGCGAAACTTGAAATTTAGGGCGAAGATGGTAGTTTCAACTTATGTTTAATGTCGAACGGGTCTCAAAAGGGTTGTTGCCGAAGTTGGGAACAAATATTCCAAACTCAAACTCGAATTTGAGAAACCATATGTCGAAATATTGCAAGGCTCCTCGGGCAAAGAATAAACGCTTAGTAGTTTGTAAAAAATGCATTATTATTATTGTTGTTGTAATTTTTTTTTAATCTTTTTTATTGATTTTCTGATATTTTGTTTTGAAAATCGAAAATTTAATAAACCAGAGTTTATGTAATTTTTTTGTCAACTGCTAAATGTGCGAAAAAACATGAACCGATTTGGAGCCAAAATCAAACCAAAATCAAAACTGAGTCAAAAAACTGACTCTCAAACCGGTTCGAAACTGAACCGAAACTGCCCCCAAACCAATAGCCCGCCAAATGGGTTAAAAACTGAACCAAAACCAAAAATAAAATTGATTCAACTAGAGGTGCACAAACCAGGTATTTCAATAACCAATTTCGGTAAGGGTTGGAACTTGTTATTGTCACACCCCGACCCGCAGCGGATATGGCACAGGATATGATATGATTGTTTCATAGCTTTTAACATTTATTTAAAGCTTGAACATTTGTTATCATCAATATTAATTTTTCTCGAATAATCAAATAATTGTTCCAAATAAACCATACAATATTCAAAATACAAAAGATAACATAAGTGTTGATTTAATTATTCTAAGGCACAATCCTATGTGTCTTCTCAAGTACCTATCGACCTTGTGTACCTGTTTCATGTGTAAAAGAAATTTTGGTCAACAATGGTTGGTGAATAGATCTTTATTTGTTTTTATTTAACTTTAAAAGTTTAGTTGATTTTATTTAATAAAAATCATTTAACATGCAATATTAAGTGTAATAAGTGACGTAAATCCAATCCATAAATAAATAATGTAACATGGCATAACGAAACATAAAAAATGAAACAATGATGCGATTCAAGCCTCGTAAGCGAAAAGCGATACTATGAAACAACTATGCGATTCAAGCCTTGTAAGGCGAAAAGCGATGCTATGAAACAATGATGCGACGAAACTATGTAATCCATGACACAAAGCGGTAAACACGTATGATGAAACAAGTAATGCAACATACGAAATAAACAAGAGCACATATGACACTTAACTTGGCATGTTATTGAAAAAGTATACGGATCATATGAAACATGACACATGAAACACCCCAAATAGTTAAAGTGGCAAAAAGGAGAAGAGTAAGATCTACTCACAGTGTTTGCGTTCCGTACGACTCCTTGAAATAAGCGTACGAATGAAAAAGGAGCACTTCGAATGATGTGAATTATCCTAGAGTAATAAAATACAAATACCAAACTTAATGAATACGAAACCACGGTGAATAGTAAGGTTTAATTATTTCGAATATCTATGAATCGCAAGGTATGTTTTATGTCACCATGGTATCCTAGGTCCTAGATCCGAAGGATCCGGGTGAGATTAAGATATATCGCCTCGTAGAAGATTAGAAACTTTCCCGAATATATACTGTTGCGAAAAGTTTGTGAAACAATTATTGTGCGGGGTTGTTATCAATTAAACAAGATTTATTTGATAACTATTGGATTGTAAGACTAAGTTATTTAACTATTTTTTTTACCTTTTTCATTATATATGAACTTATTATATATATATACACACACATTGAAAACGAGGAAATGTAAAAATAATAATAAATAAATAATAGTGTATGTTATATAAAAGAGTTAAAATTGGGGTTCCCATGCATTCGATGACAGCCCAACTTACTAAAAGAAAATATATGTAAATTTACATATATTTTGAACTCCTTCACAACCACTGTAATCACCATGGCTTAGTCAAGAGACAAGATGTTCTAATCATTTAATTTGAGCAATCTGTACGTAGTAGTTAATGAAATTATAAAACTTCATTATAAAGTTATAATATCCAAAGTCATGGATTAATAGATGAGGAAATACATAGTCTAAAACTATTAATAAATATATAAATCTGGTATCATTAAGTTTTAATGAAAAGAGCATGTCTCCATTTTACTACGCATTGAAAAATATGAAACTAATATATTTCGTCTCTTTGGCATGAAGATCGACAGTGACCGGAAACCAGTTATGATCCAAAAACCTTGTGTTCTAGCGTGAGTAGGCGTGTCTACAAAAGCAATGTTTACGAGGAATGAAATATAATGGAGTTCCCAACAACGGCATGGGTGTTGAATTAATCCCTATAGGACGGTTCGAAAAGATCACGGATAATAAAAAAAATTGTATCAGAGACAACCCGTTATTTCTTTCGGTGTTCGGAAAAATGGTCCAGAAAAGGTGTTTAGTTTGTGATGTTCTTACGAAGACAAAAAGTTATAAGAAAAAATTTGCATTGTCTACCATCATTCACATACGATGTTCAAAGAATAGCGAGTTAGTGTCGATACCTTATGCCGAAAAAAGAGACGACGGTGCGGGTAAGCAGGTGCATGAAGATCAGCGAAGATGACTAAGGTGCTGTTTGTTTTTCTGTAGGAAAAGGTCTGCAGTCTGCGGACCACATCTGCAGGTATCTGCACGAGAAAAGGTGGATCAAAGGTCTGCAGTCTGTAAGGAGAAGAGTGTTTGTTTTTTTACTTCTGCAAAACCCTTCTCTTCTCACAACACACACAACACAACCATCCGCCACCAACTTCACCTCTCTCTCTGCCTTCATCTACCACCACCACAACCATCCGCCACCACCTTCACCTCTCTCTCTCCGACCGTCAAGCACCACCGCCCCCACTCCAAGAACCACCAAAAACCCTAGCCCCCACCCCAAGAAGCACCGCAAACCCTAGCCCCCACTCCAAGAACCCACCTCTGCCTTCAAAATCAGGCCACCGGAGACGTCAGAGAGAGAGATCGACAGAGAGAGAGAGAGAGGTCAGAGAGAGAGAGAGACGCAGGAGAGAGACGTCGGTGGAGGTCGATGGTTCAGGTCAGTTCAGAGTGGGGGTAGAGGTGGAGGAGATGGGTGTCGGAGGAGGTGGGCGGCGGAGGAGATGGGTGTCGGAGGAGGTGGTGTGTCGGAGCAGATGGTGTCGGAGGTGGATGTGGTGGCGGAGGAGATGGTGTCGGAGGTGGAGGTGGTGGCAAAGGAGGTGGTGTCGGCTGGAGGGAGAAGAGGGAGAAGAGGTTTGAAGACTTGGGTGTATATGGAAGAAGTAAAAGGTGAGAAGCTCTTCAAGAAAACAAACAACCTGTAGGACCTAAAGGGCTGTGCGACGCAGACATAAAGAGCTTCTGGGCAAAAAACAAACAGCACCTAAAAGAACCCAGCAATGGCGGCACTTGGTCAATCAGTTGTGGTGGTGCGGTCCGATTTGTGTGCGCCCGGCGACCAAACAATAGCCCTTTGCAGTGTTGCGGTGGTGAGTTTATGTAACCTCAAATCTCATTGTGCTTTATTAGGTTGCTCAGTGGTGATTAATGTGATTGAACACACAAGTTTGGAAATGATAACAAATGATTTTGGTGATTTGAATATCAAAAGGAAATGCCGCGTTAGTTTGAATCGAGATTAGGAAAAGCGATAAAGACGATATCGATGAAACATGGCATTCCATATTAATTCAACCATTTTATTTTTGGTGAACATTTACAAGAATAAATTTTAATCGTAATTTTATGTAATACTGAAATATTAGTTATTTCACAAACATATATTGTATTCTTTATATGTAGACATATATTCATGTGTTAGCATAGATGATTACATAAATATATAAATATATATATGTATACTTATGAAATATAAACAATCATAACAAAGTCTCATTGATTATTTAAAAAGTTGAATACATTGCGGAAATATAAAAATGGTTGTTTTTTTTTGAGGATCGGGTTTTCAGGGATCCAATTTTGACGGATGTTATAGTTATTGCTATAATTGATTCGGTTCCGGTTATTTGACAAAAAAACCATACCCTATGTGCCCGGTTCCGGGTGGGGTTCGGTTCCGGTTCTTAAGAAACCGGGTATTAAAATACCCTATTTTCGATTTTTATACCATATTTCCGAATTTTTTAGTTCTACATTTTCATATTTTTTAATACTCTATTGCGTTTCTATTAACTTATTTTCTTGTATTTTTTGTTTATTATTATTAAATATGCATTGTATAATGTTGGAAAATTAAAATAAATGCACTAACATAAATTTAAAAGAAAGATATTAGAATCATGTATCGGATATAATTGATTCCGGTTTCGGTTCTTGTTCGATTTCGGGTATTAATCAGGTATGATCGGTTCCGGTTTTAGGTATTAAGATCAAAATGTATACACTATCTATACCCTACGGGTAGGGTCGGTTCCAGTTTCGGGTATAGAATACCCGGGTATTAAGAAAACGATTTCGGATTTTTTTATCGGGTACGGGTTTTTTTGCACCTCTAGATTCAACCATTCTACAATGTGTTCTATTTAAACCCTTTTAAGCTTTTTTACTAGTTTGGGCTTAATAGGTCGAAAGCTCATTGTCAGTTTCAAGTGGCTCCTATTAGTTTCCGACTTTCTGTTCCATCTGAGCCTAACGCAAGAGTGTTGTAACTTATCTATACATTATAATAAAGAAAAACAAACTTTGGTTACTTGACAACCACTTAAACTATTAATTGTCACATGGCATTGTTATATT
The DNA here is from genome assembly GCA_947069175.1 of Scalesia atractyloides. NCBI lineage: Eukaryota > Viridiplantae > Streptophyta > Magnoliopsida > Asterales > Asteraceae > Scalesia > Scalesia atractyloides. Next base: position 5,872,870 of record CAMTDV010000005.1, read on the forward strand.
TCTTATTGTTTTGCTTTAGGAGGAAAAACACAAGGTCTTTGTTTCAGTTCTTTTTTTCACAAATTTTAAAGAAATTAGACTTTTCTTTTTTTGTGGAAATCAAAAACCCTAATCTTTCTTCCGTATCCTCACCACAATTGCATTTGCATATTCACTTTCTAATAATCCTACATCTGAATCAATAGAAATCAACCAGCAACATGTATGTTAAATCCCGATTTTGTTTGTTTGAAACCTAAATTCCCTTTTTTTGACTAGGTGTTCAAGACATTCATTTGAACTTCAAATGTTGAAATCATATATCTGTAGTTATGTATAGGTAAATTTTTACTAGGTTATTGCTTTACATGAATGTTCATTGATAATGATCATTTTTTCGTGAGTGTTAATCATCTTAATTAGCTTCATTATTGTGTTTTTTTTTCTTTCATTATGTTTCTACAGACTAACCAAATTGTACTTTATGCAAAACTCACATGCTTGCCCTTTCTATTGTGGTTTCCATGACAATGACCATAAGAATCAATCTTGAAATTTTAGTTTTCAAGCATGTTAAGGGTTTGTAATATTATTTTCTTCATTAATGTGTAGAAAATTACTTACAAGAGATATTATAGACGTGTCTTCTTTTTAAGGTATATGCACTTTCATTTGTTATCTTTTGTAACAGTGTATTATTCATTTAAACATTATTAGCAGAATCTTGCATATGATTAGTTAATTTACACAGATTTTTAACTAGGTATTTGTTGATCCATTAAATTTTTTAATATTTAATTATTTTAACATTTCTAGTAAAAATTTCGATGCTATTTTAAAGGTTTAGTTATATCATTTAATTTATTGACATTTCATAATATTCTTACAGTTCACCGTATAATTGTCAATAATTTAATTAGGATTATATAAATTTAGTTTCTTTTACCAAACTTTCTTTGATAAATCTTAATCAATTAATACGTACTTTTTTAAATGTTAAATAATTAACAATGCTTTTGATTATTTTGATGTATCATTGCAATTTTAGTTACATTCTTTTTTAAGATTAATCAAATCATTTTTTATATTTATGATATTTATACTTTAATTTCGAGATTGTATTCTCCTTTAGATAAAGTTTTTTATGTAACTAACTTGTACATGTAATTTTGATATAATTGTCTTAATTTTTAAATAAATCAATATAATAATTTCAAGAATGGTAATAGTTTAAATTACTTTCTTTTTTGTTTAAATAAATCAATATAATAATTATTAGCCTTTTTGTATTGTTATTATTATTTTCTAATATAATCTTGAATGATAACTGAAAATCATTTACATATTTAAAATGTTAGCATAAGTTATAAATAAACAACAAGTTGGTGTTTAGCAAATGATTATTAATAAAAGTCAAAAACAATCATTACATAAGTTGGTTTGTAATTAAAAAGAATTGAATTTTGTTCATGCGCACTTGTATATGACCTTATCAAGAATTAAAATAAAACAAAGAAGACAAAAAGTCAAGTTAGTAATATTAACTAAATATGAAAATTGTTACAAATAAGATGACAAATGTGGAGTATAAAGAAATATTTAGATATTTATAGATTGTTTATATGGTTATTACTTATATATTGTAATTACCAATGAGGTTGATGGTCCATTGGTAAAGATAAAAATCTTTAGGTACACTTAGATTTTAAGGTCTTAGGTTCAAGCTTCAAATCTCATGTACAACATAAATAAAAAACAAAAAAAAAACTTGTAAATTGCAATTTAACCTTTTTTCATATTTAATGTGTCATTTCTTGTTATTATAAAATGAATTGTATTATATACTATATAAAGTAAAATATATTATATGAAACGACCTGTGATTTTTTTCGTATTTATTTATTAATGAGAAATCACTTCGTATTAAGGGGTATGGGGTACTAATATATGTTAATAATCGTAACACACGAACCAATTGTGAGTATAGTATAATCTACATCTATGTATAATTTATTAAATTAATAGATTTATAGGAAGTATTTTCTTTATACCACTTGTGTGACACACGGGATCTTAGACTACTAATTTATACAGTTGTAAAAGAATGAATATTTGTATTTATACCTTCTATAACTATTTTAATATAGTTTCTTTTCTTTTAGGTTAGGAGTGGCTAGACAAAACTTTAATCAAGATCTGTCACATGAACAACATGTTTTCTCGATAGACACCATATAAGTAAATATTGTTGTAACTAATTATAGTTGGACTCTCTTTTTTGGACCTTCTTATTTGAACAATCACATATTCATAATTTCACATTGGCTTATTGTATTGAGGTTATTTTGTATGAGCACTTCTACTCAAACAACCTAAAGAGCTCACTCGCGTAGACTCAAAAATCTATCCGAGTCAATTTGGGTTGAGTCGAATTTAATCTTTTTTAGAGCAAGTTACTTAACCTTCCTTATCCCATCAAGTTACAACTAAAATTGATCATGAAAAATCATTAAACGGATTGAGTTCCTTTCAACTTCCATGAACTTTAAAATTTCAAATTCCATTTTATGCATTGATAGAACTCATAAATAATGAGATAAATCCAAATATATCATATGCTACAAAACTAGTAAAAAAATATTATTTCAAACAAACCTCATCTTCTTTCTTTGATGGTGCATGATTCCATTACAAAATAATCCTTATCAACTTAGCATATAGATATATAACATGCAAATTGAATCCAATGCAAGAGCTTTTTCTAACTTACCCCTGCAACTGCTTCAACCTTCTTTGCAAAATTGAAGCATATAACCCCCTTGTTCGAAGAAACAACACCAAGGAAACAATAATACCGAAACCACAAACCGCAGCAAATATAGAATACGAAAGCCTAAAGCAATGAAGCCCGTGGCACGACCCCCCACTTGCTTGTGCCTTCCTGTCATAAATGTTTCCAATCACTTGCACAGAAAATATATACGAACCCATAGGGTTGGCCGCGGCAATAGTGTTGAAAATAGTCCCATATGTTTCACCCCAAATATTTCCGAAGTGATTGTGGGCATTAAAGACCATTGTGATCCATAGCAAACACCCACAATCACCGATCCAATGTACAAGTTCCCACTAAAGCCAATGGTCAAATAACCCACGACCATCACTAATTGTGTAAGGGAGATAAACAAAGGCCTCCCTCCGCCGTATTTGTGTAGGAACAAATCCGACACAAATCCAGCACCAAACCGACCAAGAAAATTCCATATACTCACTAGAGAAACCATTGTGTTGATCTCAACCGTTGAGTAGTCAAGTGACTCGCCTATTTGAGTTATGTTGTTGATTGTCGCTAACGCTGACCCCATTATACAAACCATGGCTAGAAACAACAGCCAAAAGTTGATTGTGCTCATTGCCTGTAATAGATTCATTTCAACTTCATTTTGATCCTCTAAAGTTGTGATCAATGGAGCCGTGATAGGGGATGGTGATCGTTGTTCGCTTCTTTGAGCTGTGATGGCTACTTGAAGAGGTGACAATGCCATAATCACAAGAATAGTTGTTGTGAGAATGTGAGCCCATGATGGGAATGTGAAGATGTTTTGAAGGATGATTATGATCATTAGATATGTGGCGATTATAAGTGCGATCAACGAGAAGCGATTAAAGGAGATTTGTCATTGCTCGTGTTTGAAGGGTTTACATGAACAAGAGACATGGTAGCAAGACACATTAGTGCTGGAAACACAGCAAGCATTAGTAAGTATGTGGTTGGTTTGTCATCAATCAGTGTGTGGTAGATTTGAATTAGTACTGCTCCGCTCAGCCCCACAAAACCCTAAAATTTTAAGAAAAAAATTTAACAATATGGTTGTGTTCATAGCCGAAAATAACCGTACCGAATTGAATCGATATATCATTAAAAAAAATTTATAACTCGTGTTTTTACGTTAAATATACATTCATTAAACTAAGCCTTCAAAACAATTAACAAACACTTGATATTATTTATTTAGTTTATTTCTAAAATCAAGTGAAAAAGAACAGATATATCATTTCTTTCAATCAAGTATTTATTCAAGTTTGTAAGCATATTAATGAACTTTAATTTAGTTTAAATCAACCAGTGTAGTTATTTCACGACTGAGAAATGATTATTCCGCAGATATATAAAGAACTTAATCTTAGATTTGTATATTTGAAAACCAATATTTATGGTCCACACAATTTCGCTTTATAAAAAAATTAGTTAATTACAGACATAAAAACTGATCGACTGAAACCGATAAGTTAAGAAACTCTAATAACCAAATATGTCGGTTTCGGTTTTGATGAAAGCTCATAACCGAACCGAACTGAATCTTGTTCACCAGGGCCGCCTTAAGCTTGTTGGGGACCCAAAACGAAAAATAGGTGATGGGGCCTTTTCGTCACAATTTTTTTTCAATCTTATAACTCATGTATCAATTTTAAGTATACGTATAAACTTTTTTCTAAAATTAAATCACCCTTTGGTGCTCACCCCTAATTAACTTTGTTTGAAACCAATAATGCATACAACATCCTTTACTTAAAAATTGAATGAGTGTTTTCTTTCGGCGGGACCATCTTATTACATGCATATGGCCCTAAGTATATTTACGTGGCCCAACATTTAACTAAAAAAAGAAAAATAAAAAAAAATCCTATTATTGGATTACTAATTTGTCGTCTCAATTTAATACTTTCATACTAAACGATTTAACTAAAAAAAGAAAAATAAACAAAACCTACTATTGGATTACTAATTTGTCGTCTCATTTAAAATTTTAAAACTAAACGAATTTTGTTTAAATTTTATTATGTTTTGATGTAGTGTTATGCAATATACTTTACCATAATTACAATTTATTTACAAACTATCATAATAACTAGTTACAACTTATTATTCATTAAAAAATTATAATATTGTATTAGAGTTTATTAAATTAATTTGTTTAATTTTTAATTTATTAATTTGTATTATATAAAAAAAGTATTATGATAATCTTTTATATTTATTATAATTACACTGAAATATACGTATACGTATAATACAATAAAATAGTTATCATATATATATACATCAACGTAGAGGGGGATTTAATTTGTTTATGATTGGATTTAGGGATGTTGAGAATTCGTTTCGAATTCGAAAAATTCAAAATTCGATACGATTATCAATAATTTATTTCGATTATAAGAATTCGAATTCGATTCGAGTCAAATAAATCGAATACGAACTCATAATTTCAAATTCGATTTGATTTCGGAATTCGAATAAAAATTATACATTTTTATTTATTATTTTTATATATAATACATTTATAACTTTTATTGGGCTATGCTATAAATTATTTTCAAAATTTATTCCAAGTCTTAAATTACCCATTACGAAACCCACTACATGACAAATAACTAAAACCTAACTGACAAATTTATTAATAGAATTCTAGCCCTAAAAATAGTAACTTGTAATGTGGAGTGGTTATTCCCGACGTCTTGTTTTGAATTTTAGACTTAGGATATTTTATTTGGAACTATTTAATATGATATCGTACTTTATTACTGCTTTAAAATTTATGTTTCATTTTAATAATTTTTTACATGTTTTAAAAGAATCTGAATCAAATCGAATTTATTCGAATTCTATTCGAATTTTTAATCGAATACGAATTAGGTTTTTTATTCGAACACGAATTTGATTCGAATTTGATATGTTTTAATCAAATACGAATCGAAATCGAATTCAAGGGTAAATAAAAATTACTCGAATAATTCGAATATTCGATATTCGATTCGATTAACACCCCTAATAGAATTTATTCTTACAAACAAAAGAAATTTTGGAAGTTACTTAACATTTACCAGTTGTAATGATCTAATAGCTATCAAACTTATTCTTAGGTTTTGGCTAATGAAGTTCACTTTAAAAAAAAATATGTAAGATAATGACTGGAACAATTGCAGGGAAACAAATGGCGTTGGGTTGGTTGGTTTACACCATGGTTATTGAAGGCGTTAGGGGCATTCAAGGCGTATAGGTCTCGGGTGGAGCTTAGGCGTAAGCCGCAAGAAAAAGCAAGGGTCTGAGAAAATAAAAACGCACAATGAATAAAAAATATTATGTGTTTGAAATATAACAATATCTACAAATAAAATAAACAAAACACATTATATTATACTCTAATACATTTATCAAACTTTTGTCCCCATGAAATTAATATTCACGTCAGTAAAAAACAAATTGGTCGAACTTGCGTCGGTTAAAAAACAGTTATGTCCCCGTGAGGTTAATATCCTCAACCGGTGTTAAATACGCACAACTAAACGAACCGTCGAGTAAGCATTACTCTGAAGCGTCTCCAACCATCACCATTGTTTCCCCACAATTAATTAGCCACCGTTTCACAACCTTTATAATCCTCAAATCGACCACCACCACCACCACCACCACACTCAAACTACACAATCATTCACCACATAATCTCTCAAATTCTTAATAACTGGCGCAAAGGAAGAACAAGATCAACATAGAATGTTAACCCTCTACCACTACAAACAAGCGTACGCAGATTGATATTCTTAACCACACCAATGGAGTCCCTTTTACAAGCCGCTTTACTTAATGCCCACCGATTCACATGCCCCACCCACATAATCCGCCACGAAACACCACCATCGGCACCCATCTTCCCTGTCACCGGTTCAACCGGAAGAAATGACGACAGATGATGGTTTCATCTCTACGTTGATACCGCAACAAAACTTCATCATCAACTACCATGTAAATAAATACATATCTTTGTTTAATTTCTCTCCGACGAAATGTAAATGAATGAATATCAGTATATTATAGCTTTAGAAGACCCACCCCACCCAAGAATGAAATTAAAACATAATTTTATATTAGTATTTCTTTTTACACCGGAAAGTATTATGAGCCTACACATGTACAAGGCCTTCTGGCTTTTCTGCCAAGTGCAACTATTTACAAACAAACAAGACTATGTTTTATTTTTCTTTCGGTTTATATTATTATTTACTTAAATTTTAGATATGTAAAATGTATCGTCATTATTTCATAAAATGCTGAAATAACACATTCATTATTTCATAAAATGCTGAAATAACACATTCATTATTTCATTAAAAACATGTTACTTGACCAATATTTAGTCCTGAATCGTTACGTGTTTTCATCTTTGTTCATTTGAACGTACGTAGAAATTCGTCTCTTTTGATTTGGTGAGATGAAGAGAACAGATCCGAACCCATAAACGGGTGCTGCAAGAAATTCAAATTGTTTTCTTAAAGAACGCCTATAAACATAAAAGGCAAATATTCAGTCGCTTAAATTGTGCGCTATTGCCATTTTAATGAGAAATTGAATACGGCACTTTTGAATTCTACCCGGTATTTGTTTGTTTCATCACCGTCTTGGTTGAATCTGTTACGAAACCGCTGAAACTGGGGATATTGTTTATTTATTTGAATATTTGAATTGGAAAATATATTCCCAGAATTAGTTACATGGTTATTCTACGTGGTATGTTCGTATTAGGACTTTGATGCATGTTTTTTGGAAACTAAATCATTGATTTTAAAGTTGCGTATACTGTAACAATATGGTTGGTCAAAGTAATACTAATATTAAACATGGTCGGTCCAAAATTTTACATTTAGCGTTATATGTTAGTATTGCTTTATTGTTTTTATTTAATTCCAGATCTTTGAGTTTTTGAAAATGCTTTAGTGTGCTTTTGTAGGATATGGATAAAAAAATTGCGTAAAATTAAGAATTTTAACATATTATATAGTTATATACCGATACAACATTCATAATTAGCATCCCGCCGCAACGCGCGGGTCGACGTCAACTTGTTATATAACATTTAATATCATCTATTTAGTACCAAAAGTTCTAAAATATTAGTGTATTGGTGTAGAAAAAATAGTTTTCCTTAGATAAAAGTAGAAATTTGGCTAGAATCTTCCGGAATTTAGAGAATTTGGTCGGAAACTCTTAAGAAATCTAGGAATCGCATCGGAATCTACACGTGAATCATCACTTGGAGAAGGAAAGCGCAATTACCTTGGCTCAAGGCTCAACTGTCTCGCTTCGCCTGGAAAATGGGCCTAGGCGCAAGAAATTATGACTTTTAACAACTATGGTTTATACAACCCGAACACAACTTATACATTTATTCGTATCGTATCATTCTGGATTATGAGCAACCTAATGACTTGTAACAATTTATAATCAATTAGCTTATTCCTAGTAATTAGAAAACTTGGTTTTATATGATTAAAGATAACTAATACAAATAATTGAAGAATGAAAAAGTTGTTTGGAAGTTAAAAGGTGACAAAGATATCAAGATTTAAAATTTCCACTTTTAAGAAAGTATAAATTGAGTTCTATTAGCCAAAAACCTAAAAAAAAACCCAATAATTTTCATGTCCTGTTGGTGTTGTGTTGCCACACTACAAACAAACATGCAGACCGTAACATTAAAAGAATTAGTTACCTTCATAAGGCCAACGCTAGTTCCACTATAATCTGGGAAATTACGAACACCAACAACAATGTTTGCAGTGTTAAAAAAAAGTCTGAGCGTGTGCACCCATGAACATGAAGAGGCACATGAGCAGCACGTGTGGCCGGTCAATGACTCCGGTCACAGACAACCACATTAAAAAGTAACCCGCAAAGAACTGAACCGCTCCAGCCCAGTAGACCAGCCAAAGTCCAGACCCGAAACGAGATGATGAGGTTACCGCACTGTAGAGTAGACCGGCTAAAACCCGATATTGGCACCGATGTCCTTGAAGACGGATACGGTGTTTAGAGTGGATTGATCATAACCTTGGCTGGATTTGAGGGTGGCGGAGTATATTCCGAAGGTATACGTGGCGCCGGAGGTGACCTGAATCCATAAGCTAGCCACCGTAGATAGCCACTTGCTGTTTCCATTGTGGAATGGAGTGTTTTGGTTTGGAGGCTAAGTTTATCAATACGTGTTTCAGAGGATTGCCAATAGGCATGCAGTTGGTAGTGTATTTATTTCATATACGAGAGTTGTATTCATATATTAATGTAATAATAGGATTGAAACTTGAAGAGTGGTATTCATATATTACACATGTTGTAATAGAGATCAACTAGGTGTTAGGATCCTGTGCATAGGCTGAAGGAAAAAATTTAATACTTTATAATAAAGATTTTAAAATGTAAAAATAATTTAAACTTATTCATCACGTATAGATTACACAAATACAAACCACATTTTTCATATAAACTGTAACAACTATTTAAAAAGTGTCATGTGGCATCTAACCAATTATTTAAAAATAATAAAAAATAATCTAAATAATATCAGTTATATTGAATTCCCTATAATTATCCTAACAAGCAATTAATTCTTTATTTGGATCTTATTTTTGTTTTCAATGTGCTGATTAAGAAAAGTGCTAATATCATTCACATATGTGCTAAAATCAATTATCTTAATTAATTTTCATATGCTAATATAATTCAAACGTGCTTCTTTAATGTATATATTGTTTTGGTATGTGCTAGTTTAACTTTTTTTTAAGTGTAAGGATCTGTTTTTAAGTTTGTAGGATAAATATGGTTTGTACCGGAACCAACCCCTACATAGCAAACCTATTAAATAGTAATTTATTTTTGTTTAAGATGATACGCAGATACATTATAGATGATGATGATGATGATGATTATGGCGCATCTAGAAAAAACGTAAGGGGTAACATTTCAAAAAAAAAATTGTAGGGGCAACGAAATCGAAAAAAATGTCATTTTTTTCAAAATTTATATAGCCGCTTGAGCGTCAAGGGGTAGTAGGGTGCTACCCCTACTCTCAAGCTACATCTGCCCCTGTATATAATTTGGAAATCAATCAGAAAATCCAAAAAAAGCTAGGTGCTCAAATACATTTGCATGTATATCATGTATCTTCTCCACGACCCTCCCCCCCTCCGCTTCCGAAACAATCATCAACGTTGACTTCCAATGACGAACTCAATAACATAAAGTTTTCGTATTTTTTCGATAAAATTTACACGACGAAGCAAAAAAAACGGGGGGCTCTTGTCCCACACTAAGCTCCGCCTATATCGACTTCCATCCCCCTCACTATCTTTATCCACCTCCATCTATCGACTTCTTTACTCAAAATCCTATATTTCGCTTACGGACACCTCCATCCCTCAATCATCTGACCACCATTCTTATCATAAACACCTTAATATAGGTTTGCATAGGTCGGTTTTAAGTTGTAACCGAACCACAATCGATAACTTCGGTTATAGGGTTTAAGAAACCATTTAGTTTTTGTTAGATGGAGGTTTGATTATTTGATTTGAGACGAGAGTTGGTTCGGGTTTCAGTCTAATAACCGATAACTTAAGCTAAAAATAACTTATGGGGTGTTTAGTTCGCGTAATATTTTGGAATTGGAATTTGTATTTGAATTAGAATTTGAGGGAATTGAATTTGGAATTTAAACATTCCAATTGGAATTAGAAATTGTTGGAATTGGAAATTGTTTGAATTGGAATCTCAATTCCATTTTTGTTGTGTTTGGTTGTTAAATGAATTGGAATCCATCACCCCGTCACCCAAAACTCCCGGTTCGGGTCGAAACACTACGGTCGAAACGGTTTGGGTCGAAATGGTACGGGTCAAAACGGTTCACTTCGAAACCGTTCATGACAAAACGGTACGGGGCGAAACGGTACGGGTCAGAACGGTTCATGTCAAAACGGTCGAATATTCCAATGAATTTACTTTAATTCCTTCACATATAAGAAGGATTTTGAATTCCTTTAGTTAAAGGAATTTAAAGAATTCATGTCTAATTCCAATTCTAATTTAATTCCATTGTCAACCAAACACATGAAGATTGGAATTTAGATTCCATTCCATCAAATTATGTGAACCAAACATATTAAGAGATGGAATTCAAGATTCTAATCCCTTAAATTTCATTAAATTCATGCGAATCAAACGCCTCCATAGACTAGAATAGGACATTTCAAGGATGGACCCGACTACGATCCCCTTCCCCATTGAAGAATCACCTACATTCAAGCATCATATGTCTCATCCATGTTTGAGCCCAAATTCTTGTCTTTTATCATTGTTTTTAATTACGATGACGAGTCAACCAAAAAAAATAGCTACGTATAATGTATATGTCACTTGTATGATGTCAAAAAAAAATTATGTTTATATTAGCCGGACATTATACTTCATGTATCATTTTCGTATTCAAATGAGTACATGTAACATTTGCCATCTTAAAAAAAACAAATAAAAAAACATTTTGTCATTCATTAAGTGAAGTTAATAGGTTGGATGATTCTTGGTATATTTCTAAGTTGGAGGTTTTTAACTACTTAGGGTTTTTGTTAAAAAGGAATTGTGGAGTTAAGGGTTTAAATTACTTGCACCAACTTTAAAACCTACCTTAAAACAAAGTGTATTGATTTTGATGAAAACCCTAACAAAATTCTAAGACTATGGGGTATGGGGCGGGATTGAGGCGTGGGTTGGGTATAAACGCACAAGTCATCACCCCGGGTGGGTTTGGGTTTCGCTGGCCCGTTGGGCGGGGAATCAGCCAGGGCGTTGGGCGGGCCTAGCGGTCCTCTGTGGTCGGGTCTCATTGGCTGGCTTGGCTAGGTGGTTGACTAGGTTTTGAATTTTAAAATCTAACCGTTTGGCCAAGCCAAACGGGGCTACCCCAATTAGTTTAAAACCCCTACTCCTGCCCACATCCTAATCCATACCGCATGTCCTGTTCGCTATCCACACCCAACACTTGAAATCATGGCCATATGGACGAACGAGGAAGAGATTGCACTAGTAACGAGCGTCGTGGACGCGATGAAGGCCCACCAACCTGGTGACACACGTTACTGGCCGGAAGCTTTCGCAAGCTACCGGCACAATGTGGGGAACGACCGGCACAATCTAAACACGTGCCAACACAAGTGGTGCGAACTACGACCAAAGCTCGACCGGTTTAAAGCGTACTACAGCAGCGTCCCAGGCGGTGAGATAAGTCACGACGACCGGGTGGCGTTGGCCAACATCGAGTACTGGGGCAAGGAGCGGAAGCCGTTTGACAAGTTGGCCCTCTTCGAAATCTACCTAACCTTTAAGGTTTTTTTATGCTTAATTATGTTTTTTTTTTAGATTTGTAATCCTTTTTTAGTAGGATTTTCTAATTTTTAGGAAATTTTAATAATATTTTTAGGTTTGTTTTATTTTTGTGTTTTTATTTAAAAAAACTGAAAAAAAATAAGCCACTCGGGCTAGCCACGCCCCACCATACCCACTGAAAATACAACTTACCAGGATGCCCCTTCAAATCCATGTGTCAGGCCATACCCCAAAGTCTCGCCCCACCATAGCCCACGGTCTAAGATCGTTGTCAAGTTTTATTTAATGTTATATCTTTCAACAATAACTATGTTACTTTATGTAACATCACTATGGTTTCCTTACCAAACACACCTTAAGGCTTATACTCCTACCAACCCAATGGAATACTGGAACCTAACTTATTAATGGACCCCTGAAGAAATAAATATGAAAGGACAATGTGAATGTTTTAAAACGTGACAACAAGCTTAAAAAAACTTGGCTAGTATAAACTAAAATTGTATAAAAACATAAAAAATAATTAATGTTGGTAGGTACGAGGGTCGACCAAAGGCAAAAACCGAACCAAATATCCGAAGAGTGATGGAAAAGGAGATACGTATAAGAGTAAACCTCGGTTTTAGCTTATGTGGTTTGGTCAAAATAATGATTTTAATCCAATAAGTTTAAGTTCACCTTTTTAATCTGTGTTGTCTCAAACAACTACAATCATAACCCCATCCATTTATTTTGTTTGACATGAGGAGATTTAGGTGCTATTTATTTACCTCTTAACGAGGCTCTTAATGGTTCAGACATCTTACTGATTCAACATTTAATGGTTCAGAGTGATTGTTTCGCGAGCGAATGTCTGAATGGTCCAGACATTTGCCTCTGAATGTTTAAGCATTACACAGAGTCTGAATGGTTAAGACCTCTAATCTGAATTGGTCAGACATTTGCCCCTGAATGGTTAAACATTATATTGGCTCTTAATGGTTGAGCACTTAATGATTCAGAACTCTTACTGGTTCAGCATTTAACCATTCAGAAGTTACCAAACAGCCCTTAGTCATATTGTAACGTAAAAAAAATAACATCCTTTCAGATGAATGAGCATGAAAAAAAAACTGAAAAAGTAATTATCTACGTTATGATGTTATAAGTGTAACATTTGTCAAAAACGGGTTTCCAAAACCCGCTCCGTTTTGTAATCGAATATCAAGTTATAAATGACACGTTGTGTATTTATGGTTATTTTGATTTTTAATGATACATAATTAATAAACAAACTAAACTATAAAAATTATTTTTGATAAAAAGTGAAAACAAAAAAAATAAAAATGAAATGTTGCTGCCGGGACTCGAACCCGGGTCAGCCGGTTTATAACTTCAAAGTCTTAACACACACCGGCATAACCACTCCGCCACTTGTTTGTTTTCTGTCAACATTAAGAAACAAATAAGTCTTATACACAAATATAGTTAAACCGGTTGCGCCAACTGAGAAACCGAAATCGGCAATTCAACCGTCTAATCGTTTGATTAATCGCACATTCAGGTTTATAACCGATGCACCGACGATTTTAATCAATTTGGATTTGAATGAACTTCAATTCTTATCATCATCGGTTTTTATAACCGAAAATAATCAAAGTCCAAATTACTTCAATCAAGACCCCTCTCGCGACTCAGAAACATCCTACAAACTTTCCTTTTCACTTTCGTCAAACATTCAGTCCGTCAGAAAGCTTAAATCAACTCGCCGGAAATTTCTGCATGATTCGCCGGAAAACCGTATTCATCATCAAAACGGTAATTCTTTCAGTACCGTTGTAGTCTAACAATTGTTAAGCTATTTCTAACTTAAACCTTTCAATTGAAATCGAATTCAGACACCGTTATCAGATAATTCCAGTTCGCCGGAAAATTTCTGGAAATCTTTATTTCCGTCTGTGAAACGGTAAGGACCTTCACTCACATTGTTAACGTTTGTTTATCACTTCAATTCAACGATTGGCTAATCAAAATGGTTAATTGTTTGGTTCAGTTGAGGTGCACAAAAACAGAGCCGACGCATTGCCGGAAACTCTGTGATAAATCATTCCTACGGTATGTTTACTTCAAACACCGTCTCTGCTATTTCATTTTAGTCTTATGAATGTTTGATAATAGTAAACGCAAGAAACGGATTAGTAATTCAGTCGACTGTAATTTGAATGAAGAAGAGGAAGTTAGTTAAGTTATAAGTTTATTTAAAATCAGTAATATGAACGGGTTAGACACACAGTCCAGCGGTGGACTGTGTGCAAAACATACGCGCATGTCGCGAGTTCGATCCCTGATACACGCACTCCCTATGTAATAAAATGCCTTTTTGTTTAAAACTAAACCGGGTTAACTCCGTTAGTTGTTAAGTATAATAAAAATTGGTATATTAAACAAGTTAGACACACAGTCCAGCGGTGGACTGTGTGTGATGTTAAAGCACAAGTCCCGGGTTCGAAACCTGTTACTGGTAGCGGGTTGTTGAATTAAAAGGTTTTTGAAATTAAAAGAATTTTGGTTAAATCGAATTAGTATATAAATATAATTAAAAACAAGATTATTTCGGGTTAGACACGTAGCTCAGTTGGTAGAGCTGCGTGCACGCGTACGGGAGGTCTCGGGTTCGAGTCTCGCCCAGCGCATTCATGCACTTTGACCGGACCGGTCAACAAGTCAACGGTCAACGGTCAACGCAAAATAAACAATTTTTTTTATATTTTTATTTATTTAATTTAATTTAAAAATCAATTAAAAATACTTAAAAATAACATTTTCAAAGATAGAAAATAGCCTTAAACTCACAAAAATATATCTAAAAATTCCATTAAAATCCTTAATAAAATCCACTCATTTACTATATTTTTCAGTTATTATTTAGGTTAGTAATTCTCGTTGTTCATTTCTCCCGACTCGTGCGCATCACATCATCTCCAATCAAACGCACCCAATGTGAGTGAATCTTCACAAATTCCTCGTTTTAATCACGTTTTGGGGTGTATCATGTGTCTTGCTATATATTATATTTAAATCATTGTGCATACATCATATCATAAACATGTGTATTCAGTTTGTTTCAACTGTTGTGTAGTTATTGTTAGATGCAATTTATTATTTTCAGTACATGCAATTTCATAGGCCGCCGCTCCCCATTACATTATGAGCGTTGAGCATGTTCCCCATTTGGCGCGCCCACATACGATCGGCTCCGTTTGATTGAGCCTTGATCGCACAGACATTTTTCATTTTCAGTACATGCAATACGATCGGCTCCGTTTGATTGAGCCTTGATCGCACAGTTCATTCATGTTATTTATCTTATGATGTTGGTATATTAAAGTATGCTATCATATGTTATTGTATGTTATAGTTGTGATTGCTATTGCTATTGCTTGATTATTTACATTTGCTCATTTATGATTATGCACAATTTTTCATTGATAAACTAACAAGTAAATCAATAATAAATTATTATCTAACAAGGTTCACTCGCCAACTTATGTTGACCCAAAAACCCCCATTTTTACACATGATACAGGTGAACCAGCTGCAGCCAGAAACACATAGGATTGGACTAGAAGAATAAAATGATTTAGAGCTTGGAACTATTTTGTTTGGTTATTTCTTTGTATTGTATGGACATGTTTGGATTATTTGGAATGTAACTTTGACTTTAATAAATATGAAACATATTAGTAAATGTCATGAGCTTTGGTGATAACCCAATTATGCCCCAACTCTTATTCCGCTGCGGGTCGGGGTGTGACAGATTGGTATCAGAGCCATGACTATAGGGATATAGGATAGGTTATTAGACCCTTAGAGCCTATACTATAGTTGATTAGAAATTTTTAAGATTTTTGTGTGTTACATGCCAAATTTCATGATGTTTATATGTTTTATGTTAAATGTTACATTCAATGTTATGCAAGCATGTTCATAAGTATATATTATCATATAATGCCTATCATGAATCATATTCTCATAACATATCACATCCATGAAAGCACACACCACATCATGATTGCTTTTACAAGGATTTTTGTGTTTTCAAAT
Organism: Scalesia atractyloides; assembly: GCA_947069175.1. NCBI lineage: Eukaryota > Viridiplantae > Streptophyta > Magnoliopsida > Asterales > Asteraceae > Scalesia > Scalesia atractyloides. The sequence goes on from CAMTDV010000005.1 coordinate 5,889,143, forward strand.
CTCATCAAAGTGAGTTCTTATGACGGGCATGTAGTAACTGGAAGGGTATCAGTACCGGTAGTCGGAACGTCCTGTCTAGGCTGGCATTCGTATAAATCCAAAATAAAGGACCAGTTTGCCTACCTGGGGACTAACGATGAGAGTACGAAGTACCTATTAGGCCAAAGCATGCTATACCAAACGTCGTGTGAGCTAGCCCCACTTTGAGTTGTCATTGTGTCTACACCTGGACACATTCCGACCATACATCTCGTAAACATATTTTGTGGTTTGCGTTCGGGTGATGCAAGTGTTAAATCGCCAATACTAATGTGAATCCTACCAAGCCAATAGCCATGGGGGCCCACATGACTATATAGGTGAAGGTATGGGGGACATTTGAGGCCCAACATGAGCAAACCCAAGACATCCAATGGATGTACTTGCATTATTGATATTTATGTTATTTTCACTTTTCTTAAAGACACATGACACCTAAAAAGACTCCATAAACTCACAATCTTCTTATGTATGTTCCTGTAGATGTCGTCCAGACAACAACGAAGGGTAAAAGATCAGGAAGGTCTCAGGAATGCTTGGCCACACAAATCGCGAAACAAATGGCCACGATACTGCCTGACATTGTGGTCCAAGTACAACAAGCCCTCGCTACAAATCCTACTAATCCTCCCCAACAACATGACCAGAACATCGACAACCCTCCTACCAGCAAGTGCTCTTATAAACATTTCAAGTCTTGTGATCCTCCTAAATTTGAAGGGACCGAAGGCGTCACTGCTCTCCTCCACTGGTTTAAGGAGATGGAAAACACTTTTCTCAACTGCGATTGTCCTGAGGATCGCAAGGTTCGATACGCCACCGGAAGACTATTTGGGGTAGCTCTTACCTGGTGGAATACTGAAAAAGGGAAGAGGGGAATTGATGATGCAATGGCCTTAACTTGGGAGGAATTAAGGGAAATCATGACTAGGGGTTTCTGTCCTAGGAGTGAAATTAAAAAGTTGGAGGACGAATTTCATTCTTTAAAGCAGAAGGAGGGAGACCACACCACCTATAACAAGAAGTTCTTGGAGTTGAACCAAATGGTTCCAAATTTGTTTACCCCAACTTATCGCTTGATCGAGCATTATATTCGAGGACTTCCCTCGAAAATTCAAGATTCAGTCCTCAGCACTTCACGGTAACACTTGAAGCTGCTATGGAGCTAGCAACTGAACTGACTGAGAATCGAATTCGCAACGGGAAGTTTAAAGAAGAGAAAAAGAAAGCCCCTGTTGAGGGTCAAACTTCAAACCATCCCATCTCTTCCTCTAAGTTTGCTAACAAGAGGAAGCGCAACACCAGAAATTTCGCTGTTACTCAAACCAACTCCCCTATTCCTGCTGCACCCATTACCCAGGTTGCCCCTTCACCCGCACCATACAGAAGACCTTACACTGGCCCGTTACCAAAATGCAACCGTTGCCAATATCACCATTCTCCTGATCATCCTTGCCAATATTGCACCGGCTGTGGTCGCGCAGGTCATACTGTTCAAACCTGCCGCATGCCTCAGCGAACGAACCGCCACCAACCTTCAACCCAAACCCACCAACAAATAATGGGTCAAGCCCAACAACCTCTACTATTACCACCCACCCAACATTTAGCCCAAACATATTACCAACCCAATTATCCTATGGGTCAACCAATGCGGGCTTGCTACAATTGCGGAGACCCAAGCCATTTCAGAAACACTTGTCCAAGGTTGGTAAACATTATTCATGCTCAGGCCCAAGCCAACCCGGTGAATCAAGCGAACCAAGCTCCTCCACCTTTAAGAGGAAGAGCTTTCAATATCAACGCTAATCAGGCTAGGGCTGACGGCAATGTGGTTAACGGTACGTTCCTTATAAATGGTAGATATGCATCTATGTTATTTGATATTGGTGCGGATATAAGTTTTGTGTCCTTAGAATTTGAACCTATCTTAAACCAAAATCCGGATAAGCTCATGGAATCCATAACGGTAGAAGTTGCTGACGGGAAACCAGTTTCATTAAACTCTATATTACGCAACTGTACACTCACCTTAAACGACCACGATTTCTCAGTCGACCTTATTCCTATGAAACTGGGAAGTTTCGATATCATAATTGGTATGGACTGGCTCAGTCAACATCAGGCAGAAATTGTATGTCGCGAAAAGTTTATACGTATTCCTCTTTCAAACGGTCAGACTCTTCGAATCTTTGGAGAAACCTCGTCGAAAGGGCTCAGCTTATTGTCTTGTCTTCAAGCTCAAAAATATCTTCGCAAAAATTATGTCGCGTTTTTAGCTCATATTATCAAAAAGGGAACCATGGAGAAGAAACTTGAAGACATCCCTGTAGTAAAAGATTTCCCGCAAGTTTTTCCTGACGACATTTCAGGACTTCCTCCAGTTAGAGAAGTCGAATTCCGTATGATCTTATACCTGGTGCTACACCAGTTGCAAAGTCTCCTTATAGGTTAGCCCCCTCTGAAATGCAAGAGCTAGCCAGTCAATTACAAGAGTTGACTGACAAGGGATTCATACGTCCCAGCTCATCGCCTTGGGGTGCACATGTCCTTTTTGTAAAGAAGAAAGATGGATCGTTTCGTATGTGCATCGACTACAGAGAGCTCAACAAATTAACAATCAAGAATCGCTATCCTTTACCTCGCATTGATGATCTTCTTGACCAACTTCAAGGTGCCAGCTACTTTTCCAAAATCGACCTTCGATCTGGTTATCATCAACTTAGGGTGCATGAAGAAGACGTCCCAAAGACCGCATTTCGAACTCGTTATGGCCATTATGAATTCATGGTCATGCCATTTGGTTTAGCCAACGCTCCAGCTGTCTTCATGGACCTAATGAACAGAGTCTGCAAACCTTATCTTGACCGATTTGTTATAATCTTCATCGACGACATTCTTATTTATTCAAAATCTAAATCTGATCATGAGGGTCATCTTCGACTCATCCTTACACTTTTAGAGAAGGAAAAGCTTTACGCCAAATTCTCCAAATGCGAATTCTGGTTAAAAGAGGTGCAATTCCTCGGACATGTAGTCAATGACAAGGGAATACATGTCGACCCTTCAAAGATCAAAGCGGTACAAGAATGGCAAGCTCCACGTACACCAACTGAAGTAAGATCTTTTCTTGGTCTAGCTGGCTATTATCGTCGTTTCATTTCAAACTTCTCTCGCATTGCTGTACCACTCACGGCTTTAACTCATAAGGGAAAACCTTTCATATGGGGACCCAAGCAAGAAGAAGCCTTCCAAACCCTTAAACAAAAACTTTGTGATGCACCAATCCTCACTCTTCCTGAAGGTTGTGATGATTTCGTGGTCTATTGCGACGCGTCAGGGCAAGGATTAGGCTGCGTTCTAATGCAAAGAGGAAAAGTTATAGCTTATGCTTCGAGACAACTCAAGACGCATGAGAAGAACTACACCACCCATGACCTAGAACTTGGAGCCGTTGTGTTCGCTCTTAAGATATGGAGACATTATCTCTATGGTACTAAGTGTGAAATATACACTGACCACAAGAGTCTTCAACATATCTTCAACCAAAAGGAGTTAAACATGAGACAACGAAGATGGGTCGAACTTCTAAATGACTATGACTGTGAAATTCGGTATCACCCTGGCAAAGCAAATGTGGTGGCTGATGCACTCAGTCTAAAGGGTTATGTGAACTCCATTCGTCTTCTATGTTCGCAAATCATATCTGACATTAAAGACCAAATTCGAGAAGCTCAACATGTTTCAGTAACGGAAGATGATGTACGAATGGAGATGTCCTGTGGAGCTGAACTTAAAATTGAAACTAAATCTGACGGTATTCTGTACTACCTAGATCGTATCTGGATTCCTGACCACAACAATCTTCGTGAAACTCTTATGAACGAAGCTCACAAAACGCGATACTCTATACACCCAGGAGCCGATAAGATGTATCAAGACCTACGATATACCTATTGGTGGCCTGGAATGAAGAAGGATATTGCTGTTTTTGTTTCTAAGTGCCTTACATGTTCCAAGGTGAAAGCTGAACACCAAAGACCCTCAGGACTTCTGGTCCAACCTGAAATACCTGTATGGAAGTGGGAAAATATAACCATGGACTTCATTACCGGGTTACCTCGCACTTCTGGTGGGTATGACACTATATGGGTAATAATTGACCGACTTACAAAATCAGCTCACTTTATTCCTATCCGCGAAGATTTCAAGAACGAAAAGCTAGCTCGTATTTATATCAGCGAAATCGTAAGCCGACATGGGGTATCGTTAAGCATTATTTCTGATCGTGATGGTTGTTTCACTTCACGAACATGGCAAGCAGTGCAATCCGCTATGGGTACGCGGTTAGATCTCAGTACCGCCTATCATCCTCAAACTGATGGACAATCTGAGCGCACCATTCAGACTCTCGAAGATATGCTTCGAGCATGTGTCATAGACTTCAAGGGAAATTGGGACGTCCATCTACCATTAGTTGAATTTTCGTACAACAACAGCTATCATTCAAGCATCGGCATGGCACCTTTTGAAGCCTTATATGGTCGTAAGTGCCGATCTCCTGTATGTTGGCACGAAATTGGGGAAGCTCAAATCACTGGTCCAGAATTGATCGAAGAAACCACAGACAAGATCCATCAAATCCGAAACAATCTTCTAGCGGCCCAAAGTCATCAAAAGAGTTATGCAGATAAACGACGGAAGCCTTTAGAGTTTAACATTGGTGATCATGTACTTCTAAAAGTATCACCGTGGAAGGGAGTAGTTCGTTTTGGTCAAAAGGGCAAGCTAGCACCACGCTACGTAGGACCTTTCCAGATACTCGAAAGAGTAGGACCTGTAGCATACAAGCTTGATCTACCAGAAGAACTCAACAGGATTCATCCCACATTCCACGTATCAAACTTGAAGAAGTGCCTCGTGGATGAGAACCTCCACATTCCTCTGGAAGATATTCAGATTGATGAATCTATGCATTTTATTGAAAGACCAGTTGAAATCATGGACTTCGGAGAGAAACGTCTACGACGGAGTCGCATTCCAATTGTTAGGGTACGCTGGGAGTCGAAACGGGGACCTGAGTTTACTTGGGAACGTGAAGACTCAATGCGCGAAAAATACCCACATCTTTTTCCTACTACTTAAATTTCGGGACGAAATTCCTAAAAGTAGGGGATACTGTAACATTTGTCAAAAACGGGGTTCCAAAACCCGCTCCGTTTTGTAATCGAATATCAAGTTATAAATGACACGTTGTGTATTTATGGTTATTTTGATTTTTAATGATACATATTTAATAAACAAACTAAACTATAAAAATTATTTTTGATAAAAAGTGAAAACAAAATAAATAAAAATGAAATGTTGCTGCCGGGACTCGAACCCGGGTCAGCCGGTTTATAACTTCAAAGTCTTAACACACACCCGCATAACCACTCCGCCACTTGTTTGTTTTCTGTCAACATTAAGAAACAAATAAGTCTTATACACAAATATAGTTAAACCGGTTGCGCCAACTGAGAAACCGAAATCGGCAATTCAACCGTCTAATCGTTTGATTAATCGCACATTCAGGTTTATAACCGATGCACCGACGATTTTAATCAATTTGGATTTGAATGAACTTCAATTCTTATCATCATCGGTTTTTATAACCGAAAATAATCAAAGTCCAAATTACTTCAATCAAGACCCCTCTCGCGACTCAGAAACATCCTACAAACTTTCCTTTTCACTTTCGTCAAACATTCAGTCCGTCAGAAAGCTTAAATCAACTCGCCGGAAATTTCTGCATGATTCGCCGGAAAACCGTATTCATCATCAAAACGGTAATTCTTTCAGTACCGTTGTAGTCTAACAATTGTTAAGCTATTTCTAACTTAAACCTTTCAATTGAAATCGAATTCAGACACCGTTATCAGATAATTCCAGTTCGCCGGAAAATTTCTGGAAATCTTTATTTCCGTCTGTGAAACGGTAAGGACCTTCACTCACACTGTTAACGTTTGTTTATCACTTCAATTCAACGATTGGCTAATCAAAATGGTTAATTGTTTGGTTCAGTTGAGGTGCACAAAAACAGAGCCGACGCATTGCCGGAAACTCTGTGATAAATCATTCCTACGGTATGTTTACTTCAAACACCGTCTCTGCTATTTCATTTTAGTCTTATGAATGTTTGATAATAGTAAACGCAAGAAACGGATTAGTAATTCAGTCGACTGTAATTTGAATGAAGAAGAGGAAGTTAGTTAAGTTATAAGTTTATTTAAAATCAGTAATATGAACGGGTTAGACACACAGTCCAGCGGTGGACTGTGTGCAAAACATACGCGCATGTCGCGAGTTCGATCCCTGATACACGCACTCCCTATGTAATAAAATGCCTTTTTGTTTAAAACTAAACCGGGTTAACTCCGTTAGTTGTTAAGTATAATAAAAATTGGTATATTAAACAAGTTAGACACACAGTCCAGCGGTGGACTGTGTGTGATGTTAAAGCACAAGTCCCGGGTTCGAAACCTGTTACTGGCACTGGGTTGTTGAATTAAAAGGTTTTTGAAATTAAAAGAATTTTGGTTAAATCGAATTAGTATATAAATATAATTAAAAACAAAATTATTTCGGGTTAGACACGTAGCTCAGTTGGTAGAGCTGCGTGCACGCGTACGGGAGGTCTCGGGTTCGAGTCTCGCCCGGCGCATTCATGCACTTTGACCGAACCGGTCAACAGGTCAACAAGTCAACGGTCAACGGTCAACGCAAAATAAACAATTTTTTTATATTTTTATTTATTTAATTTAATTTAAAAATCAATTAAAAATACTTAAAAATAACATTTTCAAAGATAGAAAATAGCCTTAAACTCACAAAAATATATCTAAAAATTCCATTAAAATCCTTAATAAAATCCACTCATTTACTATATTTTTCAGTTATTATTTAGGTTAGTAATTCTCGTTGTTCATTTCTCCCGACTCGTGCGCATCACATCATCTCCAATCAAACGCACCCAATGTGAGTGAATCTTCACAAATTCCTCGTTTTAATCACGTTTTGGGGTGTATCATGTGTCTTGCTATATATTATATTTAAATCATTGTGCATACATCATATCATAAACATGTGTATTCAGTTTGTTTCAACTGTTGTGTAGTTATTGTTAGATGCGATTTATTATTTTCAGTACATGCAATTTCATAGGCCGCCGCTCCCCATTACATTATGAGCGTTGAGCATGTTCCCATTTCATTATGAGCGTGAACCTGGCGTGCCCACATACGATCGGCTCCGTTTGATTGAGCCTTGATCGCACAGACATTTTTCATTTTCAGTACATGCAATACGATCGGCTCCGTTTGATTGAGCCTTGATCGCACAGTTCATTCATGTTATTTATCTTATGATGTTGGTATGTTAAAGTATGCTATCATATGTTATTGTATGTTATAGTTGTGATTGCTATTGCTATTGCTTGATTATTTACATTTGCTCATTTATGATTATGCACAATTTTTCATTGATAAACTAACAAGTAAATCAATAATAAATGATTATCTAACAAGGTTCACTCGCCAACTTATGTTGACCCAAAAACCCCCATTTTTACACATGATACAGGTGAACCAGCTGCAGCTAGAAACACATATTTCTTTGTATTGTATGGACATGTTTAGATTATTTTGAATGTAACTTTGACTTTAATAAATATGAAACATATAGTAAATGTCATGAGCTTTGGTGATAACCCAATTATGCCCGACTCTTATTCCGCTGCGGGTCGGGGTGTGACAATAAGATTTAGTAAAATATCACAATTCTCCAAAATTTAGGAAATGATAGCAATTTTAGAATCAGAATGTAACACATTTGATCTTTAGCAAGTACTTCCAATAACAGATTTCCAAGATAACAAAAAATTATTGTTATGCATTCCAAAATTTACTAAAGAAAATAGAGAGTGAAGAAAAAAGAAAAAAAAAACATTATTGGTTCTCTTATTATCCACATAACCTTATGCTTGACTTTAAAAGTCAACACCACAAAAAGAAACTATCAATTATTTGGGTTCGGGTCAAGACGGGCATTTTAAAAACTGGTCATTATGATTCGTGTTAAAACGAGTTTTGACAAATATAGATATAGATGTAGGTTAAAGTTGTATTTTGTCGTTGCTTTTTTGGTCCAATCCGACCCCATATTATTCCTTATTGTCGAATTTGCCCAACTAGACCTTACGAAACAACACTTGACCCAAAGATAACTCAAAAGCAATATATTAGGGTCAAATGAACCAACTCAAGTTTTTGGGCAAGATTGCCAGGCCCAGTATTTTGTAATGCATATAAAATTTACTTGAAACTAATAGAAAGAAAATAGAGAGTGATGAAAAAAGAAAAAAAAACATTATTGGTTCTCTTATTATGCACCTACCTTATGTTGACTTTAAAAGTCTAACACCACAAAAAGAAGCTATCAGTTATTTGGGTTCGGGTCAAGACGGGTTATTTTAAAAACTGGTCATTCTGATTCGTGTTAAAACGGTTTTGACAAATATAGATATAGATGTAGGTTAAAGTGGGTCATTTTGACTCGTTGCTTTTTTTGGTCCAATCCGACCCCATTATTTCAATTTCTTATTGTCAATTTGCCCATCTAGACCCCTTACGAAACAACACTTGACCCAAAGATAACTCAAAGCAATTATATTTAGGGTCAAAAGAACCAAACTCAAGTTTTTGGGCCAAGATTGCCAGGCCCAGTATTATTGTTATGCATTTTAAAATTTACTTGAAACTAATAGAAAGAAAATAGAGAGTGATGAAAAAAAAAAAAAACATTATTGGTTCTCTTATTATGCACCTACCCTTATGTTTGACTTTAAAAGTCTTAACACCACAAAAAGAAGCTATCGTTATTTGGGTTCGGGTCAAGACGGGTTATTTTAAAAAACTGGTCATTCTGATTCGTGTTAAAACGGGTTTTGACAAATATAGATATAGATGTAGGTTAAAGTGGTCATTTTGACTCGTTGCTTTTTTTATGGCCCAATCCAAACACATTATTTCAATTTCTTATTGTCAATTTGCCCATCTACACCCCTTACGAAAAAACACTTGACCCAAAAATAACTCAAAACAGTTATATTTAGGTCAAAAGAACCAAACTCAAGTTTTTGGGCCAAGATTGCCAAGCCCAGTATTATTATGCATTTCAAAATTTACTTGAAACTAATAGAAAGATAATAGAGAGTGATGAAAAAAGAAAAAAAGCATTATTGGTTCTCTTATTATGTACCTACCCTTATGTTTAACTATAAAAGTCTTAACACCGCAAAAAGAAGCTATCGTTATTTGGGTTCAGGTCAAGACGGGTTATTTTAAAAACTGGTCATTCTGATTCGTGTTAGAACGGGTTTCGACAAATATAGATATAGATGTAGGTCAAGGTGGGCCAATTTTACTCGTTGCTTTTTTATGGCCCAATCAGACCCCATTATTTCAATTTCTTATTGTCAATTTGCCCTTCTAGACTAGGTGGTGCACAAAAAACCCGAACCCGGACCCGGTCCGAAAAAAACTCGGAACCGTGTAATATAAAACCCGGGTTTTTTATACCCGAACCCGACCCTACCCGTAGGGTAGGGATCGGGTATGCATTTCTATTATAAAACCCGAACCCGGAACCGGGTTTTTTTATACCCGTTTCAACCCGGGTTTTATGAGTACCCGGTTTCAACCCGAACCCGGAACCGGGTTTTTTCAATACCCGGTCCGGGTTTTTTTTCGTTTTTTTTTTGTGTTTTTTCAAGTCTTGCACTTTGGTAACGGCTATATAGCCGTTAGAAAGTATATTTTGACCAGTTTTTGGTTTACATTTAATCTCTATACTTTATACCCGAACCCAACCCGATCCATACCGAACCCGAAAATAGGGTATTATAATACCCGGGTATTAGAAAACCCGACCCGACCCGACCCTACCGAACCCGGGTATATAGGGTATACAATTTTTGTATAAAATCCGAACCCGGACCCGACCCAGGTATTCTCAAAACCCGATTTTATAGAACCCGGTCATACCCGAACCCGGTTCTATACCCGGAACCAGGTATTCAAAAAACCAGATTTGTGCATTTCTATTATAAAACCCGAACCCGGAACCGGGTTTTTTATACCCGTTTCAACCCGGGTTTTACGAGTACCCGGTTTCAACCCGAACCGAACGGGTTTTTTCAATACCCGGTCCGGGTTTTTCAATACCATGTTCGGGTTTTTTCGTTTTTTTGTATTTTTTCAGGTTTTCCACTTTGGTAACGGCTATATAGCCGTTAGAAAGTATATTTTGACCATTTTTTGTTTACATTTAATCTCTATACTTTATACCCGATTCCATACCCAAACCCAACCCGATCCATACCCGAACCCGGAAATAGGGTATTACAATCCCGGGTATTAGAAAACACCGACCCTACCCGAACCCGGGTATATAGGGTATACATTTTTTGTATAAAACCCGAACCCGGACCCGACCCGGGTATTCTCAAAACCCGATTTTATAGAACCCGGTTCCATATCCCGAAACCGGGTATTTAAAAAACCCGATTTGTGCACCACTAATCTAGACCCCTTACGAAACAACACTTGACCCAAAAATAACTCAAAACAGTTATATTTAGGGTCAAAAGAACCAAACTCAAGTTTTTGGGCCAAGATTGCCAGGACCAGTATTATTATTATGTTTTTGTTTTTTTAGATGGACACTGTATACGTTAACTTTCTTATAACCAAATTATAGTTGGCTCTCTTATTCTATATGAACATCTCAGATTCACATTGGCTTATTGTCTTGAGGTTATTTTGTATGAGCTCGTCTACTCAAACATCCAAAGAACACGCTCGTGCCGACTTGAAAATCTTCGAAGCCAATTTGGGTTGAGCTGAATTTAATCGAGTTTATCGAGCAAGTCACTTAACCTCCCTAATTGCATTATGTTGCAACTAAAATTGATCATGAAAAATCATTAAAAAGATTAAGTTCCTCCTTTCAACTTCCATGAACTTTACATTTTCAAATTCCATTTTATGGATTGACAGTACTCAAATAAAGATTATGATATTGATAAATCCAAATATATCATATATATGTTACAAAAAAAAAAATAATAATAATAAAATAAAATATTTTCTTCCAACAATGGATCTTTCTTTGATGGAACATGATTCCATTACAAAACAATGGTTATCAAATTACCATATAAATGAATAACATACAAATTGAATCCAATGCGAAACCTCTTTCTAACTACCCTGCAAATGCTTCAACCGTCTTTGCAAAATCGAAGCATAAAACCCCCTTGTTCGAAGAAACAACACTAAGGAAACAATAACACCGAAACCACAAACTGCAGCAAATATAAAATACGAAAGCATAAAGCAATGAAGCCCGTGGCAAGACCCACCTCTCGCTTGTGCTTCTTGGTCATATATGTTGCCAATCACTTGCACGGAAAGTATATACGAACCAATAGGGTTGGCTGCGGCAATGGTGTTGAAAATAGTCCCCATATGTTTCACCCCAAATATTTCCGAAGTGATTGTAGGCATTAAAGACCATTGTGATCCGTAGCAAACACCCACAATCACTGATCCAATGTACAAATTCCCACTTAAACCAATGATCAAATAGCCCACGACCATCGCTAATTGCGTTAGGCAGATAAATAAAGGCCTCCCTCCGCGTATCTATGTAGGAACCAATCAGACACAAATCCACCACCAAACCGACCAAGAAAGTTCCAAATACTCCATAAAGAAACCATCGTGTTGATCTCAACCTGTCGAGTAGTCAAGCGACTCGCCTATTTGAGTTATGTTGTTGATTGTGGCTAACCCTGATCCCAATGCACAAACCATAGCTAGAACAACAACCAGAAGTTGACCGTCCCCATTGCCTGTACCAAATTCATTTCAACCTCATCTTGACCATCAGAAGTCGTGATCAACGGAGCCATGTCAGTGCTTTGCGGTCCTTGTTCGCTTTGTAATTCGCTTGTTCGAGCTGTGTGGGCTATTTGAAGAGGCGATAACACCATAACCAAAAGAATGATCGTTGTAACAATATGAGCCCATAACCGGAATGAGAAAACATTTTGCAATATGATCATGATAGTTAAATACGCTGCGATAATAAGTGCGATCAACGAAAAGCGATTCAAATGTGGCTTGTCATTACTCGTGTTAGAAGGGTTTACATGTACCAACAACATGAGTGCTAGTGACACGAGTGTCGGAAACACAGCAAGCATAAGTAAAAAGGTAGTTGGTTTGCCGTTAAATAACGTCTGGTAGATTTGAATTAATATCGCTCCACTTAACCCCAAAAAACCCTTCAATTTTAACAAAAAAATATATATAAATTAAATTCAGTAACAAACTATTAAACGGACTTAACAAACTATTGTCAGTTAGGTGTAACAAACCTTTAAAAAAGTACGATAATACCCCTACAGATGGAAACAATTACCTTCATAATCCCAACGCTGGTTCCGCTATAATCCGGGAAGTTACGAACGGAAACGACGACGTTTGCGGTGTTGAAAAACGTCTGAGCGTGAGCTGCAATGAACATGAAGAGGCACATGAGAAGCACGTGCGGCTTGTTAATAACTCCGGTGACGGATAACCACATTAAGAAATAACCGGTAAAGCATTGAACCGCTCCGGCCACGTAGACTAACGGGAGTCCTGACCGGCGGTTGTTAACGGTAACGGCGTCGAAGAGTAGACCTGATAAAATTCCGATATTGGCGCCGATGTCTTTGAAGACGGAGACGGTGTCTAGAGTGGTTTGATCGTAATTTTGAGAGGATTTGAGGGTGGAAGAGTATATTCCGAAGGTGTAGGAGGCGCCGGAGCTGCACTGGATCCATATGCTTGCCACCGTTGCTAACCATTTATTAGTGTTTTCCATTTATAACAGAGGCGTGGTATGCATGCGCCGCCGTGGAGGGAGGAGATGTGGGGGCACTTGTTCGATTTTTGTAGTGGAAAATGGAATTGTGGAATAACTTTGTTTTTGGGCTTTACAAAAAGGTGATATAGAAGAGTGTTCAATTTTGTACTTAAATAAGATAAAACTATCTCCAGCTACGGACATAAGACTATCTCCAGCTACGGACGTCCTTAGACGCCACGTCATCTGCCACATCATATTCTTAAAAATCCTTACAAACCCTTATTTCATCTCCAACCCTACAAATATCCTTACAATTCTTAATTTCCACCTCATCACCAACCCACTACACACAATATTTATATAAATCATTTTTTCTTTTACTTTGGGCCACCACATTTGCAAAAACCAATAAAAAAAAGGCCTTGGGGAAGGGCTTACATGCTAAGGGCCACCTAAGGATGCAATCTTACAATGGTAAGGGCTTGCAAGGGCTTCTAAAGGTATCCCTCTAATAGAAGCATTGGAGTTAGTCTAATGACAATAAGATGAAATGTTCTCATTAACTCGTTTGACATGTACTCATTAAGTCGTTTTGATATTATGTAAAAGTTTATTTAATCTAACTTATAATAAAAGACTACAAATAATGCAACAATGATATTCTTTCTTTCAATCTTATAAATTTTATCTGAATATGTTTAATATATTTATATAACTAATATATAGATATCACCTATCTTTACTCTTATCTTTGTCTAAGATTAATAAATAACTTCAATTAATGCCACATGGATAATAAATAAGTATCTAATCATTAACTAGAGTTTACTCTATTTAATATGATATATAATAGTTTATTCAAGCTTTATAAAGTTTGTAATTTATGGTGTTGTACTTCATGTATATGGTTTTTTTTATAGTTTATTCAAGCTTTATAAAGTTTGTAATTTATGGTATTGTATCTTATGTATATGGTTTTTTTTCTTTTTTTTATTTCGAACCCATAACTTTTCTTTTTTGAAATTCAGACCTTTTGTTTTTTTTTAACCTAAAGTTTCGTCTTTTGCAATTTAATCTCAACTTTTTTTTTATTTTCAATTTTGGTCTACCATACAAACTTTCTTTAGTTTTTCGTTTCGTTTTAAATTTTGTGAGTTAACGCACCACGACGTGCGAGTGAGCTTCAACAATTTTCGTATATATTTTCTCGTTTGCCTGGCCGGTCGCAACACATATATTTTTCTCCATTTGACAAGTTTGTCTCAACGTATGGGTCCCGGATTGACTTAGTTATTTTTTCTATGTTTTACGTCTCGGTTTAATTCCTCTACAACGGGCGTGCATGATTCAAATATTTTATGTCTGCTTTCGCTCTGCGTTATTTTTTTCTGTTTTTATTTATCTTGTTTTACGATTTTTTCCGGTGTTGGTGGTCGCTGACAGTGATACATCATTGGTACTACTTGACACGGTTTTACGACAACCGCTACAACTCATGGGCTAAATACTAGTATATTATGTAAAAGTTATGCACAATGTTTTGAAACTGGTTCGGCCGGCTGTACCGATTGAACCATCCGGTAGAACCGGTTAAACCACTCGGTACACCTGGTTAACCCGTTTCTGGGCCAAATCTGGTACAATATAAAAACCGGATTTTAAAACATTGGTTACGCAAGAGAGTGTTCAGTGGTTGTCAAGTGGCATTCGGCGGTATGATTTTCCAGGGGAAAGCTAAAGCCAAACTATGAAGCTAGCGTGAGACCGCTTAAGACAATATAGTCTGGTCAAAGTGAAGTAACGGAGTTCTCTAATTTAAAACATGCGATAGCTTAACACAACAAAGTCATCGTTCTAGAAAGAAGTGGAAGAAGTGTTTGGTAGTTTGAGGATCAGTTTTGGCAGGGTTTCCACGAAAACACCGACGCAACCTCAGTTATTATTCTCGTATTGGTGAAGTGGTGGAGTGAAAATGATCATTGCTAAAGTGATGTTTTTAATTTATTATATTTTATATTATCTTGTATACTAAAAACAAAAGTCACGACGAATACATTTGGTTCTTCCTTCTTTTTTTTTTGCTTTGGTAGATTTGTTACTTCTAGATAATAGCACATATCTATCAGATGCAAACAATTAAAGCATGTATTCTATAAGATGCAAACAATTAAAGCATGTATTGAAAGTACACATTATACCTCTTTAAAAATTGGCTCATCCACTTTCCCATATATTTTTTCTTTTAATTTAAATTTAAATTGCAAGGGTCGAAAGGACTCAAGTGAAGGGTGCCCATGTAATTCATCTGTAATTCAAGATGAAAGTGGTTAGATTAAAGTGTAACCTTGTGATTAGTTGGGCTTACGAGTTGAAGGGGTTCAAGTGATGGGAGTCTCTTCCACCCGTATATTTAGAATATAAAATTACAATTTTATTATACGGCTAGTCTGTATACCAGTGGCGGAACATGAACATTAACTCAGGTTGTCCCAAAAAAAAAATTTCACCGTGCAATCATACAATATTAAAAAAACGACAATAAGTAAATAAAGTAAAACAAATACCTAATAGATTTGTCCTCTTCTTTTCTTCATAGCTTGAAATCGTTCCATCACATCGTCGTCTTTTACTTTTTGTAAACAATCCTTCTCGACCGCACAAACCATAGCATTGTTCAAAAATTTGGGCCCATTCGATTGCGTAAATCCGTCTTGATAAGCTTCAATTTCGAAAAACATCTTTCAACGGTTGCGGTTGCAACCGGTAAAAGCAAAGCTAGCTTCACGGCCGATAAACAAAAGGATAAGAGCTATGTGTTCCCGTTTCAACCATAACACGCGCAAGATCACTTATGCCTTTCAAGTTTGCAAAATTATCATCATCGCTTATAGTATGACGAAATGATTCAATATCACCCAAAAGAGTCCCTATTTCTTGTGTAGCAAAATCATCGGGGTACATCTCAGCAAACGCCACTATATTCGATGGGCCAAACTTAGAAAACCCTTACAAGATTTAAACCGACATATTCTTTATCAAAGTAGTTGTTACCTCACTAAATCGATTTCCGAATTCTTGAATTTGCATGTCCAAAAACCTCATTAAATATGTCAACTTCAAAATGATGTCGATTTGTAATGACATTCTTTCGGTTTCTTGATTACCATAGCTTTCCGTCATGTCCAACATTGTAATATTGTATTTTTTACAAAAAAGAGACACTTTTTCCAACATCGGCTCAAATCCATCTTGTCTTAAAGCATTTAATGTTCATTTTGTTCCATTTATCAAGTTCGCCGCTTCTAATAAATCTTTACCTTTTTGTTGAAGGTGTTTTGAAAGGCGTTTGTGTAACTTAATATATCTCCCATCAAATGCAAATAAAAAACAAACTCGAGTTTTTTAAAATACGATAAAATACCTTTTACATTTGTTCGTTGTTGACTGTAATCTCCATCTTCTTTCACATATTGAAGTACGGTAACAACTTCGGGAAATAACCTAAGCAAACTGATAATGGTTCTATGATGCGAACCCCATCAGGGTAAACCTCTTGATTTAGTCCTTTACCCGTTTTAATTTCACCTTCAAGTATTTCTTTTTCCACTCTCGCCTTTTTTTCCTCCCTTAACATATCTTTTCGCTTGCAAGAAGCTGAAACCGTAGTGACAACCATGGAAAGAAATTCATAGAAAGTTTTGACACCGGTGTGTTTTTTTTTGCAACAGCGACAATAACCAACTAAGTTGATGAGCGAAACAATGGATGTAATGTCCGACGGGTTATCTTTCAAAATCAACGCCTTTAATCCATTAAATTCCCCCCGCATGTTGCTTGCACCATCATAACCTTGGTCTCTCACCTAAAACAAAAATAAGTTAAAAAATTAAAAATAATGATTATTAATAAATTATAAAATTATAAATAAACTATGAATTTTATTACTAACTTGCTTTATACTCAACTGGTTGCTTGCTAATAACTCATTTAATGGCTTCTTTAAGAGTTGAAGAGGCCGTGTCTCTCATGAACAATTCCGATAAAACTCTCTCTAACAGCCCCAAGTTTATCAACAAATCTAACTACTACAGCCATTTGTTCCTTTAAGGATACATCACTAGATTCATCCACCAACAACCCAAACACATCATCTACAATTTCTGCACAAATGCTTTTTTGTCACTTCCTTTGAAAAGCACTCAATAATATCCTTTTGTATCTTTGGTGATGTCAACTTGTTGTTCTTTTTTGCATTCCCTAACGTATACTTACCAATTTCTGGGTGGTTAGTACTAATTAAGTTCAACACGAAAGAAAAATACCTTGAGAATTAGATTCTTCCGATTCATCATGGCCACGGAATGATAAAGATTTTCTAAACAGAATCTAGACTCATAACAGAACCAAGTAATCGATAATAATTTGCAGTCACTTCTTCTTTAGTCAACTTCTTTGCATTCTCGTCCATATGTTGCTTTTGGTTCATGAGATTGTGACATTTTTGTGCCGCCTTTGAATGATGACTATCAACATTGCCCACATGTTCCTTTAATGAACCATTTTTACTCCAATCACAAAAGCCTTTAGAACTAGAGGACCATGTATCTCTTCCGCCTTGATTACCAACTTCTTTAAACAAGTAACAATACAAACAATATACTTTGTCTGCTTTGATGCTATACTCTAACCAACTACAGTCAGTAAACCAACTAACAACAAAACGTCTTTTTTTCCGTAAAAGTCTCTATACGGAAACTTATGACTACGCGGTTGACAAGCCCCTTTAACAAGATACGCCCTTCTTATGTCATCTATTTGATTTGGGTGATAACTAGCAATAGGTGGCCCATCATATGGATCCGAAGGAAGATCATTCAAATCAATAATACCCCGTGTTGTTGGAATTGAAGTTCTTGGATTATCGTTATCAACATTCGGACTTGCATCAACGGAATCATTTGCTTGGATATTATCATTATCAACGTTCGGAGGAGGTGTTTCATTCGGAATTGTATCATCATCACCAACCCGATAATCACTAATTTCTTCGTGTTTTCTTTTGAAAAGTTCCCAATTAACGATTGTTTTTTAGATTGTGGTTTCGTCATCACTTCAAATAATCCAAGATTTAACAATAATCCTAGTTTAACAACGAACATTAGAGAAATAAAAACATACAAAATTTCCAATAACAAGAAACCCTAGTTTAACAACGAATATTATACAACTAATCAAGACTACAACTAATTAAACAATTCAAGTATGATTCATTGTACGAAGAAAAGAACGAATACTCACAACACCCAATCAGAACAGTTCGCAGGCAATTCGATGACTGATTGTTATATGTTGTTCTGATCAGCGACTTCTGAGTTCGGTTCAGCCTATTCGATGACTGATTGTTATCGGTTCAGCACTTCAGCCAGTTCAGCAGGCAACGCAGCAGCAGACAGCAGGCAACGCAGCAGACAGCAACGCAACAGCAGGCAACGCAGCAGCGACAATATTGGAACTGATAATGGTCGACGTTTGGTATTCAATAAACTGCCGCCCATTCTAATTTTCACAGGTTTGAGATTTTGGGTTGTTATTTAATTTGTAATTGGGCTCCTTATTTTGTTTGTATATTTTGTGTATAAAGAATTTGATTTGGGCTTTTTTGGTTTGTAAACAATTTTTAGGGGTGT
Source organism: Scalesia atractyloides (assembly GCA_947069175.1). Classification (NCBI taxonomy): domain Eukaryota; kingdom Viridiplantae; phylum Streptophyta; class Magnoliopsida; order Asterales; family Asteraceae; genus Scalesia; species Scalesia atractyloides. The sequence continues at coordinate 5,907,826 of CAMTDV010000005.1, forward strand.
CCTCACAAGGGTTTAGGGGTGTCCTTTCTATAAAAACCGAACAATTATTTTTCACACTACCGGTGAAAAGTTGAGTCGTAGCCCGTGCTACGGCTCGTTATTCTACAAGTCCGCCACTGCTGTATACACAAAATTACAATTTTATTATACGGCTAGTCTGTATAGACAAAATTACAATGCATTATATTTAATATATGTATTGGAAACCTTTTATAAATGGTATTTTTTTTTACTTTTTCTATAGTTTCTTTATTTTAGTGGATTTTTTTGTCCTTTATAGTTTATTACTTTAGTGGTTTTTGTTTGTGTTTGTTATTGATATCATTAAAACCAGTATTAATATTTCTTTTTATAGTTTTTAATTAGTAGAGCATATAAGGGCCAAAGTCACGTTGTGTAGCACATGGGAAAATGATCAAACTCCCGCCGCATGGTGTGGTGGGGAAAACCTCTTCTTGAATTGGTATTATTGAAACTGATAATATTGATATTTGCTTTTATTGTTTTCCCATAAGTAGAGCCGATAATGACCAAATCACGCTGCGTACCACGGGGAAAAACGATTAAACTCTCCCGCGTAGCGCAGCTCTCACTACTGTGTTAAATATATAATGTGTTAGTTGAACAACGGTAACAAAAGCACGTGTCAGTGTTTCTCCGAAATCGATTTCATACACCAAAGGGGTTGAAGATTCAAATCTTGTAGTGCGATATATATGTTATATGTAGCTTTATGCGAGTAGAAGTTAAAGGAACTCTTTAAAGAAAACTATCATTCAACAAAATAATCATGGTGTACCAAAGGCAAATTCTAATCGACACAATCATCGTCGTGGGCAGAAGACAAAGATTAACCAAAGAGTTGGGACAAGAGAAAGGAGATACGTATCAAATAAAATTTAATTTATCATTGAAAGGCATTTAAGTTCATATAAATTGCTTATCATTTCCTCTTAAGGCATTTAAGTTGGTATAAATTGCTTATCACTTGCCTCTATACATCAACGACAAATAAAATATTATTTTTAAATACAAGTTGCGAGACAAATATACTTATAATATTCCACATATAAATTGATTGGTTATGCCAGCAAACTGGCGCCAGTCATTGATCTTATCTGTCCACGAGAAAGCTTTTGGATAACTCAATTGTAAGTTGAAGTGATGACAATTCATGCATTTTTGGGTTATCCTTTTCGTGTTAGTTAACAAAATTGAATAAATTGTCATTTTTGTTATTGAGGTTTGGGCATATTTGTTATTTTCGTCTAAAATAATAATTTGGTACCATTTTGCTCCCTACGTTTATAACTTTTTGCCATTTTTGTCCAACTGTCTAGCCTAGATACTTTATAACGTTAGATGGGTTATTTTTGAAAGAGTAAATTGCCATTTTCGTCTCTGAGGGTTGGGCACACTTGCCATTTTCATCCAAAATGACACTTGTAACACCGGCACCGTCTCCGGCACAACCTGTAACTCCGGCACCGTCTCCAGCACAACCTACAACTCCGGCACCGTCTCCGGCACAACCTACTACTTCGGCACCACCTACAACTCCGGCACAAACCTGCAAGTCTGGCACCTTTTCCGGCACAACCTGCAACTCCGGCACAACCTGCAAGTCCAACACCGTCTCCGGCACAACCTGCAACTCCGGCACAAACCTGCAACTGCCGGAGTTGCAGGTGGCGCCGGTTGTGCAGGTTGTGCCGGAGACGGTGCCGGACTTGCAGGTTTGTGCCGGAGTTGCAAGTTGTGCCGGAGTTGCAGGTTGTGTCGGAGACGTGTGCCGGACTTGCAGGTTGGTGCCAGAGTTGCACGTTGTGCTGGAGTTGTAGGTGGTGCTGGAGTTGCAGGTTGTGCCAGATACGGTGCCGGAGTTGCAGGTTGTGCCGGAGACGGTGCCGGAGTTACAAGTGTCATTTTGGATGAAAATGGCAGGGACAAAAATGGCAATTTACTCTTTAAAAAATATCAATCTAAAGTTATAAAGTAACTAGGTTAGGCATTTGGACGAAAATGACAAAAAGTTACAAACGTGGGGGGCAAAATGGTACCAAAGTGTTATTTTGGACGAAAATAGCAAATGTGCCCAAACCTCATGGACGAAAATAGCAATTTACTCTAACAAATTTCACAATAAGGTTAATGGGTGTGGTCATATCCTTATGACCATCGGACCCTTCACATAAACGTCATATCATTCAATTTTAATTAACCATAGAAAACTACTACCCTAAAGGTGTGATCAAGACCCAAACCTCAGGGATAAAAATGGCAATTTACTCTTTAAAAAATATCCATCTAAAGTTATAAAGTAACTAGGTTAGGCATTTGGACGAAAATGACAAAAGTTACAAACGTTGGGGGCAAAATGGTACCAAAGTGTTATTTTGGACGAAAATAGCAAATGTGCCCAAACCTCATGGACGAAAATAGCAATTTACTCTAACAAAATTTCACAATAAGGTTAATGGGTGTGGTCATATCCTTATGACCATCGGACCCTTCACATAAACGTCATATCATTCAATTTTAATTAACCATAGAAAACTACTACCCTAAAGGTGTGATCAAGACCCAAACCTCAGGGATAAAAATGGCAATTTACTCTTTAAAAAATATCCATCTAAAGTTATAAAGTAACTAGGTTAGACATTTGGACGAAAATGACAAAAAGTTACAAACGTTGGGGCAAAATGGTACCAAAGTGTTATTTTGGACGAAAATAGCAAATGTGCCCAAACCTCATGGACGAAAATAGCAATTTACTCTAACAAATTTCACAATAAGGTTAATGGGTGTGGTCATATCCTTATGACCATCGGACCCTTCACATAAACGTCATATCATTCAATTTTAATTAACCATAGAAAACTACTACCCTAAAGGTGTGATCAAGACCCAAACCATTATCCCTTTATATTAGTTAATAATTTGATTCTGCTAGCTAGGTAATTGGATGGTCAAAAGAAATTAGGTGGAAGCAAGAAAAATTTTATAAAGAGATAAGTAGAAATTCATAATTTTCATTCACATCTATACTCTTAAAACAAATAGCCTTTATAGGCCTATAAGTTACAACTGCAACACGAAATTTACGAACTAAAAATATTGGAACATAACACTACTACTCTAATGAACTTTGACTCTAAATGAAAGATAAATAATGCAAAGCCAATAACAAACAAATGCAGCACTAAAAACCATCTACGTTGAGCATGAATAGATTGGGGAATAGATTGGGCGACATGAGTATGGAACCATGAGTGTCATGTATCATTACTCACCGCTTCAAAACATTCTTGTCCTCAAGAATGGAACGGGTTTGCCACGGTGGTCACCACTCGGTTCGCCTTGCAATATTCAGAGCAATCATAATCAAACGCTATGGTGGGTGCCATTCCCGTTTTACAGTTGGTGGTGATGCCTTTTCAAGATCACTGTTTTGAGCAGTGTTGCAAAAGTCGTTAGGTGGTCCCTAGTTGGCCGACTGAGGAGTTGGGAGTAATCGGAGTCCTCGGACATGGTAAATATAAAGAAAATTAGTTATTGAATATTTTATATATGTAAAAATAAGCATAATTAATGTCAAAATGAGTATAATTTAAATGAAACATGTTTGAAGTTTAAACCTCACCGAGTACAAGGCCGAGTAGGCCGATGTTGACCGATTTTGACCGCCGCCGACTAGTCAAGTCCGACTAGAGTAAAATCGCCTCGGAGATGGTCCGAGGATCGAGTACTCGCCGGGTACAAGGCCGAGTAGGCCGACTCTTACAACACTGATTTTGAGAGCTCTCGTCACCTGTGGTAGGCATGCACAAATGAACATTGTTTTTCTTTCAGTTTCTCGTACATGAGATAATGACAATTTACAATTTTTAAAAATCTTGCAATTCCACCATAGTAAGCTTTGGTGGACTAAACACGTTCATTGTTAGTACTTGATGGTCTAAAAGACAACATATTTTTATATCGTTTAAACCCGCAGTTTGATAGTTGTTTGCTGTAAATATTGTTTAGAATTGATTAACTATTTGTTCCTAAGTGTTTTATAGGTTCCTAAGTAAAATGGAGGATTTACGGGCCAGAAGTGGAGATTACTGAAGTTGCGCAGAAGGCAGGCCCAATCCACATGTTTATAGGCCATGAACAAGAGTGCGGATTACAAATCGTGGGCTACAAGTTAGTGCACCGACCTAAAGATTGGAAACCCTAGAGCGAGATGATGACACGTGGCAAGTTTACATGTCGTGACCCGCGTTTTGTTTACGGGTTGTAACCCACCAAAACTACACATGGACCGTATTTAAGGAATGAGATGTCGTTGAAACCCTAAAAAGTGACGAACGCGGAAGAGAATAGCGAAAAAAGTGTTGTGAAGAACAAGGATTCAAGATCGGATCATTTGGAGGAAGATTCAAGGAAGAATAGTGTACAGGAAGTCGAGAGATCGATCCTTATTGAGTTAGACCCTTCGTATTATCGTTTTTCTTTTGATTTCAATCATATATTCAATGAATTCAATAGTTGTGTTTGTTACTACGAGTAGCTGATCGCGCCATAGCCGGTTAGGGTAGGATGATTTTTAATACTTTGCATTGAATTGGTTAATTTTGTTATGAAAATGTGTTTTTAGTAAGGTTTGCTTATGATCTTCTGATATCGTAATCTATATTTGAGTATTGATGTTCAAATTAGTTTGTATGCATGAATTAGATCTTTCTGTGAGGTTATGCTATGCTTTATTTATCTTTAGGCTATATATCGATCGATGGTCTATGGCTAGAAGCTTAGTAGACAAAGGACAAACTTGTTTAAGTGTTGGTACTTCGTATGCGTCACCTACGGGAAGAATCTGATTAAAAAATTTAGAAACTAGTAAAGGGTTTGCTTTAAATTGAGTAGCCTAGATAGTCATTCGCTTGGTTCATTAAATTATGGCTGCTAGAACAATATAGGAGACTCTTAGATCACAAGGGATTAGTAAATAACTTAGTTACTTAGAACTAGAGAGTTGTGTGTGTCTGTAGCCTGGTTATTTTCATGCCCATTACAATAGTTTCACTTAATAATGATCTAATTTTGCCATTGGCAACCCCATGACCGTCCAATGTGGACGTCATGATTTCAAGTCTCGCATAGAGAAAAAATGCTTTGGGTTGAGCTAGGTGTTTTACTACAGCGGGTTTCCTCTGGAATGGCGTCGGGCATGGCCATCGTCGGCGTCTGCGTTCACAAACATGGGTGGCCTTTTACATTAAGTTACACAGTTGATTGGACTTTTGTTAGTCGTTAAAAAATCATGCTCTGATTTATGTTTTACAGTTCTAGCAGGTTACTAAAATAGTAAAAGTTTTACAGTTCTAGCAGGTTACTAAAGTTAGTAAAATATTATACGGTCTCTTCGTAGTTAAAAAATGTATAGTAATACAAGAAGATATATATTTTTAACGTTAGTTAACTAATACAAGAAGATATATAATATAATGAAAGTTGAAATGACTAATAGTGATTACGATGTACGAGTCTAGTTGGACAATCCTAATACATAGACCGACTATTAGTTTTTACACAATTACACAAAAGGTAATAAAAAAATTAACTAACCAGCTTAAAAAAAACTAATCAAATTTCATGTGTTATCATGCTATACATGTTAATTATTATTTATTTAACTAACTTTATATGATATAATTTATCTACTTTGATAACAAGTTATCACAAATTACAAGTCATACAAAGTCTTGTGATTAAAGTAGACGATTAGTTTTTTTATTTCGGCTGTCATTTTCATTGCCTATTTTGTATTATTTTCAATTAAAAAAAGTTTAATACGGAAAAAAGAGCTACAAAAATAAGCAAAAGTTATTACTGGACGTGGACCGCAACCAACTTTTATAATTCAAAAAACAATTTGCGTTAAAATTGCCACCTTACTAACTGTCAAAATGGCGTTTAGAAAAAAAAAACATCAAATGAAATGATTTTAAGATAAATAATTTTAAGTTGACAACCATTTTAACTATTCAAATATGTTTTTCTACAAAACTTACTCACATGTTTAATCGTACTTCATTCTAATCTATGTAATTGTTAACAACGATAATTACACCCTTTGAAAAGAAACACTATGATATACATACCTATTGATAAAATCCTGCCTTTCAAAAAAAAAAAAAAAAAAGAAGAAAAGAAAAAGAAAAGGCCTTTTGGTATTCAAATTTAATATGCGAGATGTAACTTGTACTTGTTTGTTGTATCCTGGGTTTTAGTTACTTGCTGACACGGTTTCTATATTTAATATATAGATTGGTCATTCAAAAAAAAGTTAAGAGTTAACATACACATATATTATTTTTGAACGACCAACAAAAACCTCAATTTTTTATCACACAACTAGCTAGACGCTAGCTACAACACATATATAACACAACTATTTAGTTATGTACTACAGTTATAGGTCGTTGTCCTGACAAGTTGGTCTAGTGGTTAGTCACTTGATTTCTCTCCTTGAAGTCTCAATTTCAACTCCCACTAGCATCACTTTGAAGGACATTGGTGGTAGCAATTAAGTTTGGAACTAGGCCTCTCTAGAGGTCGTCAGGTCAAAACGAGCCAAACCGGGGTTTATCGCAGTGGGCCTTCGGGCGGGCGTGTTTCCCCTGGAACTGGTGGCTTGGGTATGCATCCAACTCTGACCGTTATGGAGGAGGGGATGCATTCGCTCGATTGAGTGCATCTCAGGGTACTTATCCGGTGATTTAGTTCGCCTTTAAAAAACATTTATAGGTCGTTAAATATGTTTCTCTTATCATTTTACAAAGTTAGCAGAAAACATTAAAATGGTGGGTGTGGTCTTGGAAATGATCATCTCTCTCATCATTCCATTGACTCAACTTTTTAAGATTGAAAAATAAAAATAGATAAAAACTAGCTGAAGGTGGAGTGGTAAGGAAGAGGCATAGTGTTTCAAGTGACCTAAGTTCGATTTCTGCCTCCCCCATTAGTTTCAGTTGCACCCAATGATGATGGGAGATTTGTTGGACATTCAAAAAATCGATAAAAACTAACAAAAACATATATTAGAAACTATTTTCATTAATTAAAAAAACTGCAAGACTAAAAATAGTACAAATCATTAATTAAAAAGTAAGCACTATTTTAAGTCCAGCCGTAATGATATAAATCGGGCTAATTAGTGTTTGGAATGATTAAATTGTGGGAAGTCTAGTGAACTCCATTCCTTGCCCAACCCTTGGTTTTTTCCACTTACGCTTGTTGGATGATGGATTTATTTGGGGGTTGATTAAGCATGGAATTATTGTTTGAAGAAGGAAGATTGTTAATAACTTGGTGTGAGATTTGACTAAGTTTATGAGGTATTTATAGAGGTTTTTTTTTTTAATTTAAAGCAAAACTAGCCCATTTGAAGGGGAAAGAGCAAATGCCACCTCATGTTTGTTTAAAGGGTCAAAAGCCCATGATGAACATCGTCAAGTGGCTTCATTTTGTTTCCATTCCCAAGCCCAACCTTGGAGTATATTTATATTTAAATATTTAAATTGAACAAAATGAATTTGCACAGCTAAAAGGAAATACTGTGTTTATTTGTATTTATACTTTTTATAACTACTTTAATCAGGTTTCCTTTATATTTTTTAAACATAAAATATGACTGATGTTTTAAGATAATGATGACTAGTGAAAATGTCCGCGTGTTGCCGCAGGTGCTTATGTTTTTTTGCCGCAAGTTTTACGACGGGTTTCATGTAATTTATTTTTAAAAACAATTTGCTAATACGACTAATAATATATCAATTCACTAAGAGTAATAGAGAATAAACAAAAGAATTGATATAAGAAACAACAATTACCAGGGCTCTTCTAGAATGTCTAAAGAGTTGCCTAAGGCAACCAAAGAAATTTGATAAAGCTAATTAACTTGATACCAAGGTCCAAGATTAATCATACATTACACCAAAACCAAACTAGCCGGTGAAGTTGCGTCTCAAAAGCTCACATTCTTTGATCTTCAAGCCACCAAGAGCTGCATTGCTTTGTCTCCCCTAACAGTAACATAGCATGCAATCTTTCGTTACGCCTGATGACAAAAGATATTACCGTGTACCTGCTGTCAATGTCAATGTCAATGTCAATACCAAATATGTTAAAACCAAACAATGTGCAAGTATCTTTCAGCTCTTGAGGCCCGCCATCTGCATTTGAGCTTTGAGTGTTGCCGTTAGAAACAAAATTCACATCTAAAACGACGGTGATAACTCGAGCCTAAGCTTGTTTGAGAAATTGTGATGAAAAACATTCCCGAAATCGGATTTGGAGGGGTTGTGCTCATCTACAAGACCATCTTCCGGGGAAACCTTAAATCAGGGCAATCTTCGCTTCTTGTTATTAGTTGAAAGATCCATGGTTTCGAGGTTCTGAGCAAGTTGTTCGACAAATGCAGGATTTTGAGCTGCTTTCTTTAAAAAACTCATCAGGTTGTCCTGTTTTTGTTCCATGTCGTTAACCCGTTGAGAGAGGTCTTCTGTCACACCCCAACCGATGGCGGAAACATCGGGATGAGACAAACAAATTGCTCAAAACTTCATAACGCTATGTGACAATATAGATTAAATTCAAATTTCATTCAAGACTAAATTGTCATACAAAAATTCCAAGTAGTAGTCAACAATTGTTTCAAAACGACATAACATCAAAATAGATAAATTAGTCTAGGCGTGTATCTAAGCAATCCTACTAGATTTTTTGCATCATTAGCTTTCCTGCAACATGTATTAAAAGCGTAGATCAATACAAAAGTATTGGCGACATACAAGTTTGAAAATAAAATCTAAGTGTAAGAGTTTATTTCAATCATGACGGGAGTATAATAAACTGAATCGCATATATATGTAGACGACTCTCACATAATAATCGCATATAATTGAATTCCTTAACTAGCATGCATAGTAACATAATCATAACAATGTCGTGAGAATACAAATTAAAACTAATAAGCATAAACAACTCAAACGTAACAAGTAGCATGTATGAACGAGTTTAATCTAACACATATAATTCACATAAGCGTAATTGATAACCCGTTTGGTATTGGAACACATTTAATCTTGTTAAAATAAATTTTGTAATTTATACATGTTGCACCCCAAAATGCGTTAAAGTGTAAAAATGGGTCGAGTATGCTCACCTTTTAGCAAATCTTCCCTTGGAACGTCCGCGAGAAATGGAAGAGTTGACGGCGGATGCCGGGGTCATCATACATGAGTACACGTAAGCAATGAAATGTGTTTTAGAATAATTATACTTATATATTTATATATATATATATATATATATATATATATATATATATAATAATATATAATATGTAAATATATATATTATTAAAAGTTCATCGGACCCGATAGACTCGCTTTATTATTTAGCGCGTTTTATTTTGAGGATTCTAACAAAAAATGGGCAGAGTTTCCTCGTCGATTATTTATTCCCCAAACTCAACAACAATATGCGAAACAATATATATTCATCTATACGAGTTATGAAGACAGATTAGTGTATGGTTCAGGTAATTAATGTCTTATGAACCAAAACAGTAATTATATAAACAATAATAACAAAACGTGTCGATATAACTTATATATGTATATTTTGTTACATGATACTAAAGTCGATTTGCGATTAAAATAACATTAACAAAGGTAATATGATAAGCTTCAAGGCGTTAGAATTTACCGAACATCGAATCTGACTGGTTTGACCACAGTTGACCAGATTTGACTCGAACCGAAACCGAACCAAGTCTGCTATTGACTGACGTTGACATGACACGAGACTGCCCAGTTGACTTGGGTTAACTCGAACCGCATTGAGCCAAACTCTAACCGAACCAGATCTGAACCGAGAACAACTACCCAAACGAACCGCGTGAACTGCAACTCAAACCAAACTGGCCGAACCGAACCGAAACTGAGATTCGAGCCCAAAATAAAACTGAGCCGAATGAACTTGAACCTGAATCGAGCTTGAAACTAAACTGAAATCGAAACATGACCTGAGTCAAACCCAACCTGGAACCAGACAAACCTGAACCCAACTGGAAGCCCAAACCCGAGACCCGACCAGGAACCACCTCCACTGCAGCTGCCGTCGCTGGAGGACCCGCTGCAGCAGGTTAAGGCGGCTCCGCCGCTGACTGATGTGATGCGCCGCCACCCTCAAGGTGGCCGGCTGTTCATCTACGGCGAGAAGGGTGTGCGTGAGAGAGAGTGAGAGGTTGTGTCGTGGTGGGTTAAGGAGAAAGGAATAGGCCGGTGATGGTGTGGAATGCTGGCATGCCAGAAGAGTGCCGCCGGAGCCCGACTTCGGTCACCAGCTCTGAACGAGAGGGACAGTGGGGTGTGTGAGTGTCTGCGTGAGATTGTGGTGTGTGTGTATATTAGGTTTAATAGGATTAGGTTTTAGGTTGGTTTGTGTTGGGCTTAAAGCCCGTTAGCTAGTTTCTAGGATCACGAACGGCCCAGTCAAGTTAAGAGTCCCGTGTTCGAACGCGAGTTTCGTATAAATGACGTATTATTTCATTAGTTATTATTATTATTATTGTTATCTTTACTGTTATTATTATTATTATTTATAAAAGAATGAGTAAATAAATAATAATAACAATGATAAAATTAGACAAATAAATAATTTAGCGGTACGACACGCATTTTCTAAAATAAAATTTTACGGAAACGCGAGGCGTTACATCTTCGAGTTGAAGTTTTGTAGTAGGCTAATGTTTAAATTGAGACTTTTTTTCCTAGAGAACTTTTGCACATGTGAGTGTATCAATTTCTTCCTCAAAACATTCCCGAATCAGCATATCATAAGATTTTACATTAATGAATGGACCCGATACAGACATTCATGTGTAACCTGCACCAGATCCTGTGTAGAATAACAAGCAAGATATTCATCAAAAGCAAATACATTTAACATGTAATCTGTAAACGCGTAGTTCGATATTTGCATAATAATGGACTAAAACCTACACATAATCTATGGAAACAAAGGCATAGAGGAGAAGCAATAAATTGAAGAAAATAGATCGATTTCTAACCCTATGACCCTTTACAAAAGGTGCCCTTTTATACGGATTTTCAAATTTGGAAGGTTTGCCAAATTTACTAAATTATTAATTAACTAATAGCTCGTAATATTAAACCATAAATGGACGCCTAAATTATGCTAATCAATTAAACTACAAAGGATCTTACCATCTACCTTGTTGTCAATGTCAATACCAAATATGTTATGCACTCAGCTCGTCTACCTTAAAAGAGCTTAAGCAAAACATTTGTCAAGCAAGGCGCAGCCAAAGGCCAGTGCCTACAGACAGAGTTTTTGGCTGCTGAACAGAAAAGGTAAAATTTTTAATCTGGCTTTAATTGTACCAAACCAAACATGTTAAAGTTTTTATGTTGTGACATATATCGAGTGTAATGTTCCGTATTTTTCTTCCCTTTTCTATTTTATTTTAATTCGTATTCTATCTTCAGTATTTTGTAATTCAAGACTTGATCATAATAGGAATCGTATTTTATACTAACCTTGTTTAAATCACACTTGCACGATACGTAATCAGTCATGAAATACACGTTTATTATAAAAACCGATCCATGCATTAAGTTTATATTATTTCGGAATGTTAATTACACATGTTATCATCATTCATACTCTTGCATACACTTAAATACCCAAAAAACATGTTTAATTATGAATTTCTAGCTTATAATAATTGAATTACCAAACTTTAGGGATCAAACTGCAAATTCTAGAAAGTTTGGTAAATTCTGTAGGTGGCGCACGGCCATGCAACTGATGTGCACGACCATGACCGCGCACCTGACGCGCACCACCTTGCCTTCCGTGATCCACATGACCGTGCACCTGATCTGCTCGACTACCTGATCTGCACGACCGTGCAAAAGCACCAGGTCTGGCAGAATGCTACCCTCGAATTTTGACTCTTTTTTACCTCCTTTCAACCCCCAACCACATTATTTAACACCTAAACACTAATCCCAACTATAAATACAACCTCTTAGCACCTCCTAAACACTTTCCACACTCCAAACACTTTCTCTAACACTCTCAAATCTATACATTTCTTAACTTTGGGTAGATTCATCCAAGTCAAAACAATGAGTTTAGTTGTTTTAATTTGTTGGATTATATTATTTTTATTTTTAAGGAAAATTTAGTTGTTTTAATTTTTTGAATTTGTTTTTTATTAAAAAAAGTTCTAGGGTATTTGAAGGGAGTGTTGCTAGTGTTTTGGTGATTTTAGAATAGTTTAGAGTACAAGTGACGTGACAGTACAAGATTGGAGGGGGTTATGATACATAAATTTGGTGCACATAGTGGTGGACCCATAAAATTTTTATGAGGGTGCGAATGAGGAGTTAAATCAAACTTTCGAAAAATACGATCGCAATTGTAACATATAAAATACACTAAAAAATATTTTCAAGGGTGTGTTCGCCGACCCAACCTTGTCACTTACACACCCTCCACCGTTATGCCTTCATCTCACAAACATGACAATAATGGCTTATGCCTTCATCTCGCAAACATGACAATAATGGCATTCTATATTTGAGTACCCATTGGCCCAAAGTCCTTACCTTAAAAGTTAAATCGACCTTTTTTATAAATTATATAATTTTAATTTTTAAGAGGCCTTAATCAAACTGTACATTTTGCTTCTTAATCAAACACCTTTTTGGAACCTCGTTTTAATTCTTTATGTATTTGTAGACTTTTTTCTATTTTTTTTAATTATAGTATTCGTTATAAATGACTTTGTGCATACTTTTTGGATTAGTATTTAATAGCCACATCTATTATTATTCTTGACATTTTCAGTCTTTACAGATATTCCTAAAAGGCTAAAACACGGATTTTAAGGATAATTAGTTGGTTCATCAAATTTTGTTTCTATATGAGTGAAATTTTAATTTATACATAGCTAAAATTAAATTTTTAATCTTTTTATTGTTACGTTGTTTTTCGTTTTCTTTTTTATTTATAATATGCATATGAACTCTTTTGCGAAATTTTCGAGACAACAGAACTTTTTTAATTTAGATTATTTGTTTTTAAAGTAATGTTTGCATTTACATCTAATTTAGCATCATTGTAGATGCTATTTGTTTTCACTATACATGCTATGTGTTGTTTAATATGTTTTGACATCCAGAAATGAATTTTCAGGACTTACATCTTGCTTCTTAAGATTCTCCCTAAGTAGTTGTTAATGCTTCTTATACTTTTGACACACAGAAGCAATTTATCATGAATTATATATATATCTGGATTCCATTAAGTCTAACCACCATCTAAACACCATCTAAATCGATATTCACCGTTGGATCATGCTGAGATGAAATCTCAGCCGTTTAAACTCACAAAAATAACCGCTCTAATGGCGGTTCAGGGCGGGTATTTACAGTGTTCTTAGCTGGTGATTACTTCCACCTTTTCCTGCCCATGATCTCCACAACTCAACCTAATCCTTCTACAAACTTGGGTAGTGGTAACAATTCAGTTGAGATGTACACGCCACATACAAAAATTCCTATTTTCAATTGAATCATTCTTGAAGAATAAAATAAATCTCTGCTTGCTCGCTATTCCCTGTTTTATTTCGTAAACTTTACATTTTATCTGGTCCTGTGGAACCAGGAGATCAATTAGTCTGTTGGGATTGAACCCTATGAAAGGAACAGATGATATAAAGCCAAACAACACTATCCGAGCTTTGGTTCAACTATCCGAGGTTACATCCTCTGATGTACTTACACTGCTTTCCATAAAGACTGCTCATCCTATTATCTGCCTTCACAAAGCTTCAAGGTCTGCCAGAGTTAACAAGGACAGAGGATATGAATCAGAGTTTAGTCATTAGCTTGGTTAATTAATGTAACAGTGCCAAGCACTGATAGTTAGTATAAGCAGTGTTTAGAGTTAGTTACATATTGTTTCCTGTCACTATCAACCCTGACGTCATCAAAGATGCTCAGAGGTTAGATAGTTAGTATAAATAGGCAACTCTTGTAACCATTAAACTTATCTCTTAAAAGATCAACTTTCACATATCATCTTCTCTGCATTTTCTCATTACCAAACTGTAATTGCAAAGGCTGAGTGGGAGTTTGTGAATAACATGCAAGTTAATTAACTTGAAAGCATGATGATAATGAAAACAAACGGCCATTGCTTGTAGTAAAAGTTTTCTATCTTATTCCGCTGCAAATCTCTTTTAATTCAATCATTTTCCATTTTTGAAACAAAAACTACAAGTAATTCAAACTCAGATCCTAACAATTGGTATCAGAGCTTGATTCATCAAATTCGATCTAACAATCGATTTGGTTCAAACAGATCAGCTCTCTTGCTAATCAGTTTGGTTGTTTTTAGCTTGATATTCATAGTTTTATTACGTTCAAAGTTTTTAAAACAAAATCTATGAAAAAATCAACTGAAAATGTCTCAAAACACACAGGATGCCAATTCTGGTTCCTTGTTCAAACCGCAGATGCTCAAAAGAAATGAATATTTCATTTGGCAACGACGGATGGGTCACATCCTTGCTCAGCAAAACACCGGTTGCTGGAGATCTGTTGCTTATGGACCTCACGTTCCAATGGTTCCAAGCACAGAGGATCCAACCAAGCAAGTGCCAAAAAATCCTGAAAACTTTTCGGAGCAGGATTTCCAGAAAATTGAATTGGATGCTAAGGCATTTAGCATAGTTGCTTCGGCCTTACCCAATGAAATTTATGCTGGTCTACTCCATTGCAATAGTGCAAAGGAGTTATGGGATGCACTTAAGGAGCAATTTGGTGGGACTGAGGAAGTGATAGAAAGTAATAGAGAAGTTCTAAATCAGCAGTATGAAACGTTTTGTCACTGAGTCTCTAACACAACAATTTGAACGTTACAGCTGTCTCATCAGTGAACTTAACTGGTTAACGTGGTTTTTCCTAATTCGACTGTCAATTGTCGTTTCCTTATATCGTTACCAGATAAGTGGGAGACGGTAGCTTATGTAACGCGAAAATCTGTTAGGTTTAAAGAAATGTCGTTGACACAACTTCATGGGATACATGAGAGAGAGTTAAACTAGAAAAAGAAGTTGCAAGATTCTGGCAAAATGACTGATGATTACTCATTGGGTAATATAGCTCTTTTTGGCCAAGAAGAGGGTTCTGGCAGCAGTAAGCACCAAAGTTATGATCACTATATAGATATCACATCTGGTGGGAACTTTGGATCTGAAACATATGCACTCAACAATGCTTTTACTGCTAGTGGGGAAAGCCAAACCTCTGACAATCTATCCTTTGAGCTTAATGATTTACAACACATTGAACCTTCTGATCTTGAGGAAATGGATATTTTGCACCAATTGGCCATATTGAGTGTTAGGGCTAGTAAATTTTATAAGAGAACTGGTAGAAAATTCCCAGGTTTGCATTGGGGGTTGAAGGTTGGGCTGGATAAATCAAAAGTCAAGTGTTATAAGTGTAATAGGCTATAGGACACTTTGCCAGAGAATGCAGGTCTCAAAGTTCTGGACCAATAGTGACTCATCCCTGGCCCTAGACCTCAGCACACACAAAACACTGCTCATTATTCACAATATGCCCCTGCTCAACATGTTCAAAACACTGCCCACTTTGCACATCCTGCTACAACTGTTCCAGTGCATTATGTTCAATCCACTGCTCCACAAATTCAATATGTTCAGGCATCATCATATCCTCAAGTGCTTGTTCAACAAGCACCCATTGTTACACAACCTGCTCAAACGACTGCTAGTCAAGCAGAGGTTGGTCAACAAAGCTTTTTCACACAAAGTTATGTTGACTGGAGCAGTTTGCCTGAGGATTTGACTGATGAAAACTTTGCTTTAATGGCCAAAAATGATGTTGAACAAGAATTTTGTTTAATGGCCTTAGAGACAATTGCTGAAGGTGTTGAATCTGTGGAGATAGTGTCAAAATCTGATGAAGTTTAAGTTTGTGATGAAACAGTGGTTTCAAGTGAAGAAAGAGAAAATGATGCTGATAAGGAAAAGAACTCTCCTACTGACCCATGGAACATTGATGTGTGTGAAGATGAGTGTGATTGTGCTCTTATGGCTGCTACAAAGGTATCACCTAAGATTCTTAAAGATCTATGTTCTGACAAATGTATCATTGCTTTTGCAAACATCAAAAAGGTGAATGAAAACCTGAGAAACAAAATTTTAGAAGATGAACTTAATTTGAAAAACTGAATAAAGAGTTAAAATCAAAGTTAAGTGAAAAAAATTCTGAAATGAGTAGTCTAAGACATGAATCAAGCATAACCAAGGACCAACTCCAAACTATGGTAGAAAAATACCAAGTTTGTAAAAAGGAGTTAGAAGAAACCCAAATCACTTGTGAAAAATGGGTTGAGTCCTGCAAAGGTTATAAAATTATGCTTGATGCTCAGATCAAGAGCAACATCAAGTTTGGTGTAGGTTTTAGAGCCTATGACCAAAATGAGAAAAATGTTGCTTAAATTGTTTTCTGAGTTGGTTGAAGTTGTCCCTACAAATTTGGCTGGTGAAGAGATAAAAATCACAGATAAAGCTGGAAACAAAATTGTTTGGAAAAACCAAGGTTTCAACAAAAGATAAAGAAATTGAAAAATATCAGTTTTAAACCAACCTGGTCAGATGAATGTGATATCTTAGAGAACTTTAAGCCAATGGACTTCACAACCACTGATGGTATTAAAGCACTGGTGATCGCTATCAAAGATGTGCCAGCAGAGGTTACAACCACTATTGAGAAAAAGTCTAATAGGAAAAGAAGAGTAAAGATTAAAAACTTGTTTTGTGAATTTTGTGAAAAAAGAAATCATGTGGCTGCAGATTGTTTTCTTTTAAAAGCCTATGGCATTAACAAAACTTGTGTTATCAAAAACTCTTCAAAATGCACCATCTGCAGCAAAACAAATCACTCAACTCAACAGTGTGCCTATCTCAAAAACTATGAACAAAAGGTAAAAGAGATCAAGGCAAAAGCACTTGAAAGAGAAAGTTAAAGTTCTGTTGGAAATAAATCCAAGCAGAGTTTTGAACCAACTGAAACATCTGTTACAAAAGCCTTAACAAAAACCTGTGTTCAAAAAGAGATGCAAGTGACAGATGCCCCACCTTCAAACTCATTTCCAAGAAGGTATGGCCAACCTACTTATAAAAAGGTTCCTCATGCTTATGAAGGCTACAAAAAGTGCCTCGCTGATGAGAACCTCCATATTCCTCTGGAAGATATTCAGATTGATGAATCTATGCATTTTATTGAAAGACCAATAGAGATCATGGTTCGGAGAAAAACGGCTACGACGAAGTCGCATTCCAATTGTTAGGGTACGCTGGGAGTCGAAACGGGGACCTGAGTTTACTTGGGAACGTGAAGACTCAATGCGCGAAAAATACCCGCATCTTTTTCCTACTACTACTACTTAAATTTCGGGACGAAATTTCTAAAAGTAGGGGATACTGTAACATTTGTCAAAAACGGGTTTTCTAAAGCCGCTTCGTTTGTAATCGAATATCAAGTTTTTCGTTGCATATTTTTGTTTATTTTAATTTTAAACATTGCATAAACAAATTAGAATTTAAAAGCTATAATTAATAAAAAGTGAAAATAAAATAAATAAAAAAGAAAACCGGCTGCCGGGATTGGAACCCGGGTGAGTCTAACGACTTAACACGGACACTTATAACCACTCCGCCACTTGATGTTTTCTGTTAGTTCTAGGAATCAATTAAATCTTATGTTCAACCATGAATCAACCGGTTTACGCCAACTGTAACCGTAATCGGTTTCCAAACGTCCAAAAACGTTTGAGTGTTCGCGGTTTTCTGACAATAACCGATACACCGACACCTTCAATCAATTTAGTCTTGAATGGACTTGAATTCATGTGGTGATCGGTTTTAATAACCGAAAATCTGCACTTCCTGAATTACTCCAACCATAGCCCCCTCTCGCGACTCAAACTCATTCGCAGAACCTTCAATTTCACTTTCGCTCTACTTTCAGTTCGTCGGAAAAGCTTTTTGAACTCGCCGGACTTTCGCCGGAAAACCGTGTCTTCCATCATATCAGTAAGTCTCTCAATTCTTTCATCGTCTATCAGTTGTTAAGCTTTTGCTAACTCAAACCCTTCAATCAGAATCAGTTTCAGACGACGATATCGGATAATTAACTCTCGCCGGAAAACTTCTGAAAGTTCCCAATTCTCGCTGTGAAACGGTATAGCCTTTTAAACCTTCTGGTAATTCTTGTTCAGTGCTTCAATTCCGCATCTAGCTAATCAAAATTGTTAATCTGTCCGCTCAGACGAAATCCGTAAAAACAGAGCCGACGACTTCGCCGGAATTCTGAGATAGATCGTTTTCTCCGGTATGTGTACTTCCGAAATCTTCTCTGCCATTTCATTTTAGTCATTTGAATGTTTGTCAATCGAATTAAACAAGAAACAGTAGAATAATCGTAGACTGTGATATTGTAACGAAGAAGATGAAGTTAGGTAGTTTATAAGTTTAATATAATTTGGATATTATCTCGGGTTAGACACACAGTCCAGCGGTGGACTGTGTGCGCACATATATCACACGCCGCGAGTTTGATCCTTGACACACACGTATGCTCTGTAATAAAGATGTTTTATTTTTCTAACTGAACCGGATTAACTCACGGAAGATGTTAAGTATAATAAAAATCGGTATATTAACCAGGTTAGACACACAGTCCAGCGGTGGACTGTGTGCAATACTAAACCACAGGTCCCGGGTTCGAGACCTGTTACATACGCCGGTTCGATGATTAAAATCCTTTTTGAAAATAAAAGAATTTTGAATAAATTAAAAACAGTATATAAATATAATTAAAAACAGAATTATTTCGGGTTAGACACGTAGCTCAGTTGGTAGAGCTGCGTGCACGCGTACGGGAGGTCTCGGGTTCGACCTCACCCAGCACGTACATACACACGGTTGAACCGGTCGAACAGTCAACAGTCAAACAGTCACAGTCAAACGGTCAATGTCAACGCAAAAGTCAACATTTTTTTTATATTTTTATTTGTTTATTTAGTTTAAAAATCAATTAAAAATACTTAAAAATAATGTTTTTAAAGATAGATAATAGCCTTAAACTCACAAAAAATATATATATAAAAATCTTATTAAAATTATTAATAAAATCCACTCATTTACCATACTTCCCGTTATTATTTAGGTTAGTTAAGTCTCGTCGATCAATCCTCCAAACTCGTGCGCATTTCATCATCTTCAACCGAACGCACCCAATGTGAGTGAATCTCTACAAATTCCCCGTTTTAATCACGTTTTTGGGGTGTATCATGTGTCTTACCATTTATTATATTTAAATCATTGTGCATACATCATATCCATGAACAAATGTGTATTCAACTTGTATCAACTGTTTGTGTGATTATTGTTTAGATTTAATTTATCATTTTCAGTACATACATTATCATAGGCCGCCGCTCCCCATTACATTATGAGCGTTGAGCTGTTCCCCATTACATTATGAGCGTGAACCGGGCGTTGCCAACATACGATCGGCTCCGTTTGATTGAGCCTTGATCGCACAGACATTCATCATAGGCCGTCCGTTCCCCACTACATTATGAGCGTGAACGTGACGTTGCCAACATATACAGTTTCATTCATGTTATATATTCATGCAAGTTGATATGTTATTGTATGTTATTGTTTGTGGTTGTTATTGTTATTGTTTGATTATTTACTTTTGGCTCACATATGACTATTGCACAATTTTTCCATGATAAAGATAACAAGAAATCAATAATAAATGTTTATCTAACAAGGTTCACTCGCCAACTTATGTTGACCCAAAAACCCCCATTTTTACACATGATACAGGTGATCCAGCTGCAGCAAGAAACACATAGGATTGGCTTAGAAGAATAAACTGGTTTAGAGCTTGGATTGTTTAGTTGATTATTTTTCTTTGTATTTGTATGAACATGTTTGGATTATTGAGGATGTAATTTTGACTTAAATAAATATGAAACATATTAGTAAATATCATGAGCTTTGGAGATAACCCAATTATGCCCCGACTCTTATTCCGCTGCGGGTCGGGGTGTGACATGATGGTTCAAAGAAGATAGATTTAACTGAAGAACTAGTGGCCAAGGCAAGGGCTAGTCACAAGAAGAATGTGATTGAGGAGAACTGAGTGTTGGTTGAGAAAAAGATTGATCAGCAAAAAGAAAAAGGAGAGGTTGGTACTTCATCAAAAAGAGCTCCTGCTAGAAAAGCCAGGCAACCAACATCCACACCTCCTAAAACTAAGCCTGAAACCAATCCAACCATGAAAACCTCTGCCTCTCAAAAACCTATCACATCTTCAAAACCACAACCCACATCCACACAAGCAGATGTTACAGCAACTGTTGTGTCAATATCTGTTGATACAGCATAGGTTGCAACAGATGCAACTTCATCCACTGCCATGATCACATTTCCCACATCAACTCAACCATTATCCACACAACCAAAAATCCCACAACCACCATCACCTACTTTAAGGTTTAAAAGGAGGAAAATCATAAAAGTGATAAATGATGATGAGATCTCTGCACCTTTTCCACTATCATCATCACCAGTGATCCCCACATCAGTGCTTACAACTTCTTCAACTCTTAAAGTCTTTCCTGCATCAAAGTTGTATCCTCTTGATTTACCAGCAGTCAGGGAAGAGATCCTAAGTTTCTTTTCAGAAGATGACCCTGACAAAAGAACAATTCTATCCCTTGATGGCTATCCAAGACCAGCAAATGTTGATGCCTATCTAGAATTGAAAAGAAGCATGCAGAGGATATTGCCAAAAGAGAATCAGCTGGTAAAAATGATAGAGAGATACAGATTATCATGTCCTTTCAACTGAGTAAAGTCACCATTGCTCAAGGGTGAACTCATTGAGTATATCATGGAAAAGAAGATGTATAAGGCAACAAGGCCACATTCAGGGATTGGAGCATAGATGAACTGAGGGAGGAAATCAACAGAATGCAAGAAATGTTGAAAAACCCTCTTAAAAAGCCAACTCCTCCCAACTGGGATTTATACAAGAAAGATATCACTGAAAATGATTTGAAGTTGAAGAGAATGAAGCAAGAACTGATTCAAAATCATTATGGTTCCAAAAACCAAGTGATGAGATGGGGTGAGGTGAGGGTGTTAGACACTTACAAAAGTTTGGAAGAAAGAAGGGAAAAAGATCCATCCATGCCTCCCAAGCCTGACTACTCAAAGGAAGATGCTATCATCAGAGCTCAACTCTCTAAAAGGTCCAGCTCAACATCTGCCCACTCCATACTTGCCCTGTAACACAGGAAAAAGCAAGGGGAGATGAATGAAAAGACTGACAAAGAGTTTGAGGATACATTTATCAAAGAAGGGATTCAGAATATGATTGATTATCACACAGATGATACAAGTGCCAAGCTGGCCAAAGATTTGTCAAAGATGGCTCATTTACAAACCTCTGCAATAAAGGCTCCTTCAAGAAAACCATCAGACCCAAAAATTCTAAAATGGAAGGTCAATAAAGACACCCATGAATTGACATTGCTCAAGTCTGATGGTGCAGCCACTAAACTATCCATGGAAGATGCTTATGAGCTTACAATAGAAGACTTCCAAGAACTACTATGTTTAGAGCTGGTGAAGGATGCTGATGACATGGAATCTCTTAACTTTGAACTTCAATTCAAAGGTCAAATAAGAGAATTCCTTCTGAGGAATAAAAACCAAGAATAAAGTGTTTTTGGCATCATCTGTTCCAGGGGGAGATTGTTGGGATTGAACCCTATGAAAGGAACAGATGATATAAAGCCAAACAACACTATCCGAGCTTTGGTTCAACTATCAGAGGTTACATCCTCTGATGTACTTACACTGCTTTCCATAAAGACTGTTCATCCTATCATCTGCCTTCACAAAGCTTCAAGGTCTGCCAGAGTTAACAAGGACAGAGGATAGGAATCAGATTTAGTCATTAGCTTATTAATCAATGTAACAGTGCCAAGCACTGATAGTTAGTATATGCAGTGTTTAGAGTTAGTTACATATTGTTTCCTGTCACTATCAACCCTGACATCATCAAAGATGCTCAGAGGTTAGATAGTTAGTATAAATAGGCAACTCTTGTAACCTTTAAACTTATCTCTTAAAAGATCAACTTTTGCATATCATCTTCTCTGCATTTTCTCATTACCAAACTATAATTGCAAAGGCTGAGGGGGAGTTTGTGAATCACATGCAAGTTAATTAACTTGAAAGCATGATGACGATGAAAACAAACGACCATTGCTTGTAGTAAAAGTTTTCCATCTTATTCCGCTGCAATCTCTTATTTTCCATTTTTGAAACAAAAACTACAAGTAATTCAAACTCAGATCCTAACATAGTCAATTCTGTATAAGAATTTGCTAACATCCACGGAGTCCAAAATGTTGGTGGCAATCAGTTGACTGCAGGTCAGTATGTTACATTTATTTTTCACAACAGAAAGCTTTTCCTTTGGAGTTAAATGTATCATGAATCACTTTATATTTTAAAAAATTTGCAGTTATCATAAGTACAGTCAGTGCATTCTTACTTAAATCCTCAAGATTTTGGTCCACTGTGGGGGCAGGAGGAGACTTATGGAGCCGTATTAATTATCGGTCCAAGAACAATTCGAAACTTGACAACGGTATTTTTCAGATTTTTATTCTAATTAACATTGAATTTTTTTTTTCTACTTTTGGTCATTACATTTATTTTTTATTTTTTATGTAGTCCAACAACTGCAGTAGTTGGCATCTCCAATACCTTTGTTCTAAAGAATTTAGTTTGGAATATAATCAAATGAACTCCTTTCATACCACAACAAATGAAGATGATGGCTACAAGTAAAACCATTGATTGTAGACAACTAAAAGTTAATTGTGGCAATTCAACAGGCGCATCTGGTGTGCGGGTCAAAATCATCAGAAATGATAATGATCTGATATTATCAATATTTTAAATTCTTGTGGATAGTTTTTTTACCCGTTTGTTAGAACGTAATTATTTTCTTAGTTAAAGATTTGGATTGGTAGGTGAATGCTTAAACTTATTGTGGATAAATTACAGTGATAAGTTAACATGCTTGCTTTCTTATGGCTAGGAAGTTTTGGCTCTAAAGAATGCTTTATTATTCGCATCACCCTATCTTCAAGAAGCATGCATGCAACTCTAGTGGTAACAGACCTATGGGAATGGTGCCTCATGGATATGGTATACTTTTTATTTAACATTTGAATTTTAAAGCTACGATGACCATCTAATGATTATCTGTATTATATTATATTAGGTGGTGATCACTCCAACACGAATGGGCATGGAAGAGGAAGTTGTATTTAGATTATTGTGTCATGTTGACAAAGTCGGAAGTTCAATTGGTAAAGGTGGGTCTATCAGAAGAGAACTACAGACAGAGACTGGCGTATCTATAAAATTAGCTAATCGGTAACCTGATTCAGATGAACAAGTGGTTATATCTGCACGTCAACCACGTAACCCACTCATCATGTCACCTCTATTTTCAGTTGTTACCAATCGGCTTCTGTCAACCCTCTCTTCATAGGATGGTAATAGATATTATGCTCGAAAAGGCGCTCATCTTACTTTTAAGCGAGCAACTGCACATTGGTGAATAAACTTCTAGTAAATTGCACATTTACTCTTGATCTAAAAACATTACAATGGTGTAAAATGAGCCCCTAAGTATTTGTTTTTTTTTTTCCAAAACTGAAGGCAAGAATAGTTATAGTTATTAGTTACGTATATAAATATTTTCATGCATCATTTTGGATCAGGAATGGTGGAAGCTTTAGCTGTGATAATAGTGGCATAGGATAATGAAAGGGGTGTTGAATTTACATGACAAAGGTAATAACTTGCTTCAAGCCAATTTATGATAAATTGGATGGGTTGAGTAACAGGTCAAAACACATGCACTGTTTGTAAGGGTAGAAAAGGGTTGGTTTAGGAAGACCCAAAATAGTGTGTTATAACTTCTAAATTGTTAAGCTTTTAGAAAAAATGAAACAACTAGTGTGTCTATATGATTGCCAAGGTTATATTTGTCACTGTATCAAACTTTTTCAACAAGAAAATATAGAAATTGACTTAAACACAAGTCAACGGGTCAAAATTACACCCTCTTTTGTTCAGGTACGAAACTGAATGTTTTTAAATTCTAATATGTCACGTTCAGGTTTGGCTTCTTTCAGTGCTTGAGGAATACAAAATCTTAAGACAAAAAAAGGAGGAAAGAAAGAGATAAGAGGGTATATAAAAGGGGGAAGATTGTCAATGGACAGTTGATGGATGAATAGGAAGCACTTTTTGGACAAAGTGCTAAAAAGGGGAAGACTGTCAAAAATGACACTATTCATGTTTCCGTATTCAGTTTACTTTCTATCATTTTGTGGTTATAAACTATCGACTTCGTTCCTTATAAGTTAAAGAAATGGTGCTTTTGTTTGTCACGTTGTTTAATTTTGTGTAAGCTTAATATAGGTTAGCTTCATTTCTCACATTCATATAAATTTGTGTAATCCGACTCTATTTTATTTCTTTGTGTTCATAGGTTCATTCATGTTGTAATATATATTACGTTAAAGTAACCCGTCCACCGGACGGGTATTAAACTAGTTCTTTGTGGTTTCATCAATGTATTTACTTACATTTGCTATTTATAGGTTCAAGTTAGATTAGGAAAAGATACCAATTCAAGAATCTGAAGTTGGGTATCCATAACAAGTATTTAGATACTCATAATTTTATTTTTTTTGACATTACTCAAAGAAATTTTTACAGATTTGTAAATTATATTAAGAATGTTGTTAGATTTCACGACGTATTATTTATTCTACCCCGTGAAGTTCACGGGGTTTTAGCACTATTTGGTTATAAATAACTTGGGCGTGTTGATGATAAATTGAGAGTTCCATAATAATTTCTTTTCGTTATGATCCTCATACACGTATAATATTCTTTGTCAATACCTGTAACAACTCTCCAAAACACCCCAAACCGAGCCGAAACGACAAACCGGACACGCGAATCAAGACGCGGGATGCAAAACGAGACAGGCTCACCTGGACAGCCAGGCGCCACGCGCCAGAGACTAGTGTCTCTGTCCCGACGCGCAGGAGACGTTCAGGTGACGTGTCACCATCTCCTGCCATGTGGCAAGCCTATACCCGTTACGAGGCTGACCTAACCCTAGTTAGGCACCTCAGGCGCCACGCGAGAGCAGACTCAGATCCCCGCGCGACGCGCGGGAGAGGTCAAATTGGCCTATATAAGGCCAGGCTTGGGATCGTTTTCGTTGCTCATTTGCGATCGAAAATTTTCGTTCGTATGCCCCTCTATCTCTGTTTCTGTCAAAACCCCTCCCCTAAACCCCTAAACCTGCGCGCTGCCCGCTGTAAGTATCTTAACCACCGATCACTAATTCGTTATCCTACCAAGTTAGAACCCGCCAACGCATGTCAAGGCCCTGTCCGACTGAGTACGTTGTGGTTCTATCTTGTGCTGTATGGTTATCCTACCCGATTGATTGAGGACCCACCGACGCATGTCAAGACCCTGCCTGACTACGCACGCCGGGGTTCTGTCTCGGTTGTATGGCTAAAAGTGACCTGGGTTAATTTACTAACGCATGTGCATTGTATGTTTTAAATAGAATTTCCAGGAAGTAATCAAGAATTTTCACCAGGAACTCCGTAGGAATACCTAAGTTTTCAAAGTGAGTACATTCTCGTTTTTAAACCTTTTTGTGGGTCAAAATATTTTAATTACGCTTAACAGTGATTGAGTACATGTATTCTACAATTACTGCAGGTATGTTGGGGTTTTGTATACGAAATTTGAATCCGTTAACATTGGACAAATGGATTTTTGCCAATGGGTAACATGACCCACAAGTCAGGAGTGACAGTACTGATTGGGTAATGCTTAGATATAAACATTGTAAATGCAGATGCTCTAATAACTGTAAAGCTATAAAACATGTTTTGATTATATTGGGATGTATTCACCAGTATTTATTGCTGATAAAATCTATTTAAAACGCGTTTCATGTAACTTAATGTGAAGCTAATAGAAGCCAGCTAGGAGAGCACTGAAGGCTTAGAAAAGTGGCTATAAAAGTTACCTAAATAAATGGAGTTTATGTTTTCCATAAGTCAGGGTTTATCCCTACAAATGTATTGTAATTGAAACTTGGGTTTTATCCCATTTTGTGTAATATAAAAGTTTGGTGTTTTGAAACTCTGATAAATTATTTCCTAACTACGATTATGTGTGTAATTCCGCTGCAAAATTAATAAACACCGGTACCACCAGCTCTGTGTCTCGCAGCTCCCGCTCCCGGGGTAGGGGTCGGGGGTTGCGACAATACCTCTACATATTATTTAGTCAAACCCACAAAGTTCGCGGATATTAGCATAGTATTATATATATGAATAGAAATAGAGGATGAATAATGATCATATTTATTTTAGTTTTGATATATTTTTTACTCCAAACACTCATCATATTCTTTTTACTCTATATCATAATTTTTACTCAAAATAGTGAACGTAATTCTTTTATTTTTTACTCTAAATCATATATTTTATTACAAACTAAAATAGAAAACAAAATGCTATAATTGAGCCAATTTGTATATAAAGGTCTAGGAACAATAAAAAGAGTAAGAGAGTGTTCAAACTTCTTGAAAATAAAGTTGTTTTCAAAGTAAAGTTTTTTTACTTAATATCGTAAACTATATTGAGTGTAGTTATTGGCGACATGACGAACCGAATTGATTCCAACCAAACAATATTGATACCAATGCCGACATTGTCGGAATCGTTACCGGTATTTTTACTTGGTTTTTTTCTATTGATGTAAACACGTATCTTTATTCTTTTGAGCATATCACGACTCTTTTTTTTTGGTTTTCTCTTTCGATTGCTATACCGTATGTCAATACCATACTGATACTTTAGCGAACCAAATTGATACACACTGAATTCTCGCCGCAACACGCAAGGGAATTCAACTAGTTTATATATTGTTAACGAGGGATGATTAATAATAACTTTATTTTTAAAATAATATATAGCTTTTTATTATTTTTTACTTATTATCTTATAATAGTTTATTACTATATTTAATTTTAGTAACAGATTTTTTATTTATTTTTTTATGAAATCATATATTTCCTTTACCATTTTCTTAATAATTCTTTTTTTTTCCTTTTTAATAACATATATTAATTTATCTTCCTTTTCTAAAACCATATATTTCCTTTACCATTTTCTTAATAATTCTTTTTTCTTTCTTGTTTAGAACATATATTAATTTATCGATTAATTTAATACTTCTTTAATAATTTAAGTTTATAACATTTTTCTAAAAACCTAAGTACGTACTGTGCCTGATTCTTTTCCCTGATATTTCGTTTAAGTTTTGTTAAAAACGAAGTTGTACTCAAAATAAAGTATTTATTTGGTATATATATATCATAAAACGATATGATGATAACTAAACCGTTCTAAAGGTTTGGCTTTCTAAACAACATGCTTCCAATGGCGAAGCTTGACCCGAATGATGGGGGGGGGGGTCGAAAACGTATATACCCAAAAATTTCTATAGAACCGGGGGTCGAAAAGGTATATACCCAAAAATATCTATACGAAAACTACATATATAACATTACTGAACGAAAAGTTCGGGGGTCGGGGGCCCCCCGGCCCCTATTATCCTTCCCCTCTGCATGCTTTTTTTCAAATTGCGTTTGTTTTACATTATCATTTACTGGGTTTCGCCGCAACACGCGACGTAAAAAAGAAGCAGTTAGAGATTAAAGAGTTAAAAGTATGAAAATTATACTAGAATGTTGGGTATTTAAGTGATACATTAGTTTGTTTAAATGGGGCCGAGGCCCTTATTATATTATACAGCAGCTTGGGTTTTCATTGCTACAGACGAGAGAGACAGAGATCTCAAGGAGCATTCGTTGACTCCTTGCTGCCAGTCCGTGCTTGCTGTCATTGCTGGCAAAGATCGGGTGTTCAAGCTATATGCTATATCACAAAGGACATTACATCATTTACTTATGACTCCTTAGTATAGTAATCATACAAATTAATATATTATATTATTAATATTATATTATATATATATATATATATATTAAGCCATTAAGTCTAACCACCTTTCAAATCTATCTCCATCGTTAGATCTTGTTGAGATGAAATCTGGGCCATTTAAACTCATAAAAATAACCGCTATGATGGCGGTTCAGGGCGGTTATTTACGGTTTTCTAAGTAGGTGGTTTGCTCATATATATATATATATATATATATATATATTAAGTCCATTAAGTCTAACCACCTTTCAAATCTATCTCATCGTTAGATCTTGCTGAGATAAAATCTGAGCCATTTAAACTCACAAAAATAACCGCTATATGACGGTCAGGACGGTTATTTATTTATGGTTTTCTAAGGAGGTAGTTTGCTCCACTTTTTTCTGCCCATGATCTCCAATAATCATGTTTCGTACAATACAGGATGGTGGGAAGTTCTCAATAACTACCATCCATTTTCTACAAATAAGAATCGTGGGTACAATGCGGTTGCTGATAGAGTTAATACTCTCTCCTGTTTCGTGGCTATAACCGCATACCACCTGCTGTGCTTCACCCTTCCATTACACCGAAACTTATGACCTTCTGTCTGATTCCTTTCGTTCCAAATTTGAAACTGGTCATCATCAAATCCTCTGGGTCATGATTTTGATTTAGTCTACACATTTGAACCCTAACATCACTCCGGTCACACTTCTTTTTCCGCTCTCTCTCCGTTGATTATTCCGAGAACACTCACCCGTTGTTTGTCTGAGGGTTTTTTTCAAACCTTATATGGTCAATTCAAATTCATCCAGTAGTATCGTGTCTATGTGCATCAATCAAGTGTACAAGTCCATCCATTCTGGCTGAATGTTTAGGGTTTGCTCTTTCCAAGGTACGTAACTTTTCTTTCCAGGCTTTTTAAGGTCATTAACCAAGAAAATTAGGTCTTTTGTTTATAACTTCTTAATTGTTTATTTTTTCTTTTGCAGACACGAAAAGCTCATCCAAAGGCCTGGTGGAGGAGAGGACATCAACGATCTGGATTGGTGACCTTTTACCATTGGAGGGATACAGATTTATTTCCTAAACTGTTTTGCTTCCACCAGCAAGTTCAATAAGTTAATTTTTTTTTTGTCATTTGGATGTATTGTGTTTGTTGTTCACTAATTTGAACCACTGATTTCTTCTTATTTTGTGCTTGAACCATTATCCGAACATGCAGCTACATAAAATAAACAGATGATCATGAGGTTTTCAAGGTTTTTTATATGATTTTAAAGTAGAAATAATATCCATTAGAAGAGTTAAGGACTTAAGGGTCTAGCATTTACAGGTTTTATAATTGCAAAAGAAAAAGAACATTGAGTTGTTTTTTTTTTCTCTTTTGTTGTTGCAGATCTGATGCTTTCTCCATTGCCACAAACCTTTTTGGATTTGTGTAAGAAAAATTAATTAATCATCATTTTATGCATTTTTTGTTTTTTTATGAAGTTTGTGACAGGTTTTGTTTATTCTTGCAGATTATGATTGTCACACAACCTTTAGCATTTGAAAACAGCGACCTGAATAGGGATGAGTGTTTGGTATCGGGTACCAGTACCGTACCAGGTATATACGGTACCGGTACCCACTTTCCCTGTTTTTCGGTACCGGTATATTTGATACCGGTACCCACTTTTTCCGTTTCTTTGGTACGGGTACCGTGCTCATCCCTAGACTTGGATGTGTAATGCTAAACAATTGTACCCTCCTATACTTAATGATTATAATTGTATACACTATGATGTTATTACGACGTAAATGATATAAAGTTTTGTAGCTTAGGTGGGAATTTGACCCATTTACTTATGATGGGTTTGTTCACCATGTGTTATCTCTAATGAGTCAAACAAAACAATAACTTAAAAGGAAATGGGTTGAAAGGCACCAAAAGTGTACTTTAATGCTTATAACATCTCAAATCATTTTGGTAAATTATTTTTATTATTGTTAAATTGATATAACTTTTGTGATTGTATAGTCTAATGACATCAGTGAGGGTAACCGCTGTCAAGACATGGTCAACTGTTTTTTTTTTTTTTTTGGGGGGGGGGGGGGGGGGGGTGCTTATTCTTGCAGTAGATTAAGTAAAGATAAAATCCTAGCCATTTAAATAGGTGGTTTTGGGATTTTCTTTGACAATATTTATGAAGCTGCAGATTGTTTGTGGACAGGCTAGGATGTGGACGGACCTTTTAGGCCATTGCATGTTACGAATCCGACAAGGCTAACATGATATTATCTGTTATTAATAAGAAGCTTGTATTTTGGGTAATGCCCAGTTCCGTTAAGACTTGAAATATGTTGCTAATGGGAATGAGGACTATGGCAAGAAATATTATCACGGTATGCCAGCCTCTTTTGATTTGTTATTTCTTTGATATTATTATTAGCCAAGATTACAAGTGAAAATTTCAATGTTTTAACTAATAAGACCATGCGTAGTGAGCGTTGTTTTTTCAAAATTTGCCACCAAACATGCCCAATCACGCCCTCTCCCCACCCCCTGGGCATTATTGGGCGTTATTGATCAATTTTTCCCCCCAGGCGTTTTTTAAATAACGCTTTGTCCACATTTGAAGCACCAATCACATGTAGGTTTAATGGCTTTGTCCAATAAAATATTTTTGATGTTTTTTTATTTAATTTTATTTACACCCCTTTTTAAGAAAAACGCCCCACAATATGCCACATCCCTACTACACCCATTTTGTAAAAAAACGTCCAGTAAAGCTCCTTGCTGACTGGGCTGCCACATGACACAAAACGCCCAAGGGTGGGGCTTTATTCACTACAACGACTACACATGGTCTAAGTGGAATGAATTGGGATGTGTTTTAGCCAAAAATAAATGTCCACGTGTATGTTTTAGTTTGTCCTAAAAGAATGTCCACTAGTTCCAAGTAATTTATCAAGTTTCGATTCTACCCCTAATATATCACTAAAGTGTGTTAATTGCATATTCCTAGAAGTGTGCATTTTATAGGGTAACAATTGATATTTAAATGTTAAAATGCATTAATTGCATATTACTATAGTGTTACTCTTATAAGAACGAGAGTTTATTTCTTTTTTATTTGTAGATGTTGGTTATCAAGGAGGTACTTTAACCCGAGGTATACATTCATATTCAAGGCACTATGGTCTATCATTTACATAATAGTATTCATATTAACTACCGGCACTAATCCGAGTCGTCAACGTGGGGTTTTTTTAATTGGTGATGATTTTATTTTTAAAGTCATATATGTAAACTTTGGGGATTTGATTATCTTTTAGCCACTTGCTCGAAGCAGGTTTATATTAACGAGATCTTATGCAGATAAAAAAAAACTCGACTGCACTCAAATGTGGTTACTCATGTGTTGATCTTCAGGGAAACAGGTTGTAGAAGTTATATAAAAATGGGAATTGAAGAAAATTGTAAGCATGTTCATATGCTGCATAGTTTGTTATTTCATGAAACATAAGTATGTGTAAACTGCTCATTTATTTCACAATGAAATATGTTGCTTATTATTTTGTGAACCTAAATCATATAGTAAAAAGGTGAACATATCTCAGTAGAGTTTTCTCATGTTATTTTAACATAGGTATGCTCTGTTCAGGTGTGATAAGACAGCTCTTCAAGAATCTTTTTGTCAGCGTGTGATGGTAACTCGTGGCGTGAGCATTAAAAAGTCTCTCGATCCAAGTTCTACTTCTATCAGTAGAGATGTTATGGCCTAAATTGTTTATTTAAGATTGTTTGACTGGTAAGTTTGGTTTTAATTTCGACCCATCTACTAACCTACTAATGGAATGGATTTACTTGGTTTGTGTTTTATCTAAACGGTCAAATAAAAATAGAAAACTATAAAGGGAACAAGTCAAATGGTTGAATGGGTCAAATGAGCTAAAAATCCTTCAAACGTCTATACTTGACGTATACAACCTCCTTAACGGCTATTCAAATAAGGTTATTTGTAGAGAGAGTTTAAAATACAAGTTTTTTTGGCCAAGTAACTTTATGTATGCATGCATGCTTTAGTGTATGTGCGTATCTTCATCCTATGCTATATGTATCTATGTTGTTTGTATGTATGCTTTAGTGTATGTATGCATGTATACAAAATGTGTTTACTAGTGTAGTATATGTATATATCTTTATCTAATGGTTGATATCATGATGTCAATCTTGTAAATAGTACAATAATTAAAATAATTAATTTTCTAGATTAATGGTAATAAAGGTAAATTTAACATTTTTAAGTTAAGAAACTAACATTAATGCACATGCAACTCCCCCCCTCTCCCCCAGTTTTTTTAAGCGTTAATAACCTTTTATACGTAACTTTTTTTAAAAAAGTTACACAATAAGAACGAGCGTTTTTTTTATCTTTAATACGAGTACCATACTGCTATACTTATAGAGAGAAAAAAAATGTTTCCGTTAGATGTTTAGTCCATGATGTTTTATCTATGTTCATACAGTGGTGTTTTTATGGTATTGTAATTCAAAGCGTGTGTTTTAAACACATACTGGAATGCAGGTGTAAAACACTATACGATGAACATGCGAAGAACATCTGCTGGAATGTAGGTTTAAAACACCATGGTGTTTTAACATATGGAATCTGGAACATCTACGAGCATGCAGACGTAAAACACTATGCATGCATGTTTAAAACACCATGTACAATAACCATACTATGAACATTATACTAAGAACACATTCTGGAAATGGAGGTCTAAAACACTATGTGAAAATGCAGGTTTAAAACACGATACTAAGAATACATTCTGTATAACACTATGTAACACTATACATCCATCATAGACATGTTACAACTAATGAGAAAACACCATTCAAAACTAACGATGTGCAAAAACAGACACTGCAACATAATATCTACAACATAACACCATACGCAACTAATCAAACTGTAGAAAAGAAACAACTGGTATAAAAAACACCCTTCAACTTCAATAGTATACATCAAAACACCATGTACATATAAAACACCATGGAAGGATTACACATGGTGTCGCTAAAATCATATAAAATTCAAAATTCGAATTCCCTAAAATAACTACCTAAATTCAGTTACATTAATTTTATCCCTAAAACAACTACCTAAATTGGGTTACATTAATTTTATCCTTAATTAGAATTATTAGTGCAATTACCATTATATCATTGATCTAATAAAATAGATAGGGAAAGATCTAATGGCTGAGCTTCTTTCTTACCCTTCTCACACTTTTGGTTTTTTTTACAGGAACCTCAATCTCTCTCTCTCTCTATATATATAATATGAATGTACATATAAAATTTTGAATGCACGTATTTTTAGTAGCACAGTAATTGGTCTTGTAATTTAGCAGACATAGTTTTTTTAGCAGCCCATTTCATAACCAAATACCCGAATAACCCGGCATGTATAACCCAAATACCAAATTACCGAATATCGATTAAATTGAACTTAATTAAGCCGGTATACAGTTGAAGTTTCGAACTCCAAAAGCCCGACTAATCCGACCATGATAACCCGAAACCTGCTTAACACCCCTTACATTATGTATTGAACTTTATATATTTTTGGAAGCTCTATAACTAATCATGATTTTTAACTACTCATACCAACCCAATTTTGATGGTTTACGGAATTGTGGGTGGTGTTCATATAATCCAACTTGATCACAACCCTAATATTGGTAACTTGTACATGACTTTTGTAACCCTTTTATCTAAAGAGGTTTAATGAGTTGGTTGGTGACCCATTTTAGAAGAAAAAAATTGAATAAAAATGAGTTCATGATCCGAACCCGCTTAGCCCTAACTTTAACCTTTGTTTCTGTGTTGGGTTGGGCATTGCCACCCATACTCTAGATTGATATTATCACACAGCACATGCATTATACACGACGATATTATGGATAATTTTGTTGGAAAATGGCAGTTATGCAGTTACATATACTTTTGTAATAAACTATGAATATATAATTTAACATTCTTTTCAATTCATGTCAAATTTCAAGTCCGTTTAATAGGTTTGGTGTGCAAGCATAAGTACATGACCCATTTAACACTCGACAGCATACGAGTACACGACCTATTTAATACCTTACACTCACACTTGTATAACAACTTTAGGTGGTTGTTAATGTGAAACATGAGGTCGACACTGACATTTCTAAATGTCCCCAAGTAAATGATGCTAGATGTACACCAAATTCATCAGATGGGCACAATGCAGCAAGTCAGCAGGAATCGGTAATTGGTTTTACATGTAAAGAAACTTTATATCCTTACTCTCATACTTGTATAACAACTTTCAGGTGGTTGTTGATGTGAAACATGAGGTTGTCTCAGTAGACGATGCCAAAAATACACCAAGTTTGACAAATGGGCACCATGCATCAAGTCAACAAGTCGAAAAAAGGCCACCTTTGAGGTTAAAGAGGACAATCCAAAAGTCGAAAAAAATGAGGCAGTAAACCATATCGTTTACTTTTGCATTAAAATGACACCATTTCATGTTTTACCACTCTATCACTTTTATTTTATATTTTTTTGTGGTTGTACATTGTTTACGTTTGTTTTCCTTTTATAAATTAAAAATGGTGCTTTTGTTTATAATGTTATTTAGATTTGTGTCCACTTAATGTGGGTGTTTGGGATTGCTTATTTTGAGCTCCTTTTAACCTTTTCACTTCTTAAGAGTTAATAAGTCATTTTGTAGTGTTTGGATATTGTGTTGAAAATGAGTTTGTGTGGTTTGAAAAGAAGAAAAGGAAAAGTTAGATTGTAACGCCTCGTATTTTAGTATCCTTATTTTTTTATATCTTAATTCGGGGCGTTAATCATAATATATATATATATATATATATATGCATATATCTCTTATTACATATTCATTAATCACACGACCGATCATTTAAATACGTATTTATACGCAAACCGATGCAATTATACGTATAAATACTTATACGCACATCCTCAATACTTGAATTATACTTTTATACTTTTTTATATATACTCAATTACATAATATATACTCAAGAAATACCAAGAAATATACCAATCATCTTTCAACCTCATCAATCCTCTTTCACCTTCTTTAACCAATCTTATTTCACCATTTTCCACCTCCTTTCTCCACCAATCATCTTTTCAATCCTCTTCCACATTTTTTTAACTAATCATATTTCACCCTTTTCCACCTCCTTTCTCCACCAATCATCTTTTCAATCCTCTTCCACCTTTTTAAACCAGTCATATTTCACCATTTTCACTTTCTCTACCTATAAATACCAACCTCCTTCTACCATTTTATTCACACCATTCTTCTCTCCATCTCTCTAATTCTCTCAATATCTCTAAATCAAGAATTCTAAGAATTCTAAAAGGATACTAAGTGTTCCAACCATTCTTCTCTCAACCTCTCTACTTCTCTCAAATCTTCCAAGCAAGGAAGAGAACTCTAAGAGTTCTAAAATAAAACACTAAGTGTTTTAAAGGAAGCTTTGAAGCTCCAACCTCCAACTCTTCACGGAATCACCAAAGGAAACTTTGCAAAACTGTGAGCATACTCGACCCCCCTTTTACACTTTAATGCATTTTTGGGTGCAACATGTATAAATTACAAAATTTATTTTAAACAAAATTAAATATGTTCACAATACCAAATGTGCCATCAGTTACGCTTATGTGAGTTATATGTGTTAGTTTAAACTCGTTTATACATGCTACTTGTTATGCTTGAGTTTGTTTATGCTTATTAGTTTTGACTTGTATTCTCATGATATCGTTATGCTTAGAATACTATTAATGCTAGTTAAGGAATTCGATTATATGCTATTGTTATGCAAAAGTGGTCTACATATTCATGCGATTCGACTTGAATATATACTTGTCACAATCAAAACAAACTTTTATACTTATAATTAATTTCAAACTTGTATGCTCGCCAATACTTTTGTATTGATCTATGCTTTTAATACATGTTGCAGGAATTTTGATGACACATAGAATCTAGTAGGATTGCCTAGAAACGCATTTAAACTTTAAATACTTATTGTATTGTATTTGTTTCAAACATGTATTTCGTTTCAATATCTTGTATTAAATCGTTATCAATGAAATGAAGTTATATCTGTTACGTGTCGGGATTTTGTATTATTTGATTTAAACTATGAAAAAAGGTAATTATTAAACACTTGACACAATTAGCGTTATGAAGCCTCTTGCAATCTAGTTTTCGTCTCATCCCGATGTTTCCGCCATCGGTTGGGGTGTGACAGATTGGTATCAGAGCCATAACTATAGGGAATTAGGTAGAATTTCCATGTTTGACCTAGTCTATAGTTTAAGTACCATACTCTTGACCTTTGTGATACTTGTCTAAAATGTTATTCTTTCTATCATGCTTCTCCCCCTTTTGATCTTAAAACTTACAGTATGTCTTTCCTAAGACATGAAACACAACACACGCTTTTGAGTATATTCTTGTTCCACAATCGAAATAACTCATCAATACAGGGGTGATTCCCGCCATTAGTGACGAGTTTCAATCCGTTTTACATGTTATTTCGCACGAAATTCACCATCAAGTCAGGAGTGATATCCATATCTTGATGGGAGTTTCATTTCATAATCTAGTGGATTCTTTATTGACGATTCAAGATTATATCTTGATACGTTCAATAAACCACAATTTGGGGACGAAATTGTCAAGCCAGGATTGACATCCACACCTTGATGACTGGTCCCGCTCCTCAATTTTCAATCTCGCCAAAGTTTCATATTTTTCGATCAAATTAGGGACATGTACTAACTGGAAGGGTAAAGTACCGTTAATCGCTTGGCGACGAGAGCATTATACCTATTAGGCCAAATCATGTCTCCCTAATTCGAAAGGACTTACGAGTCACTTTGGAATAGTCGAAGGTTCTAAAACTGAAACACTCCAACATTTTAACAAGCCTTTCTTTTATGCTATCTTACATTTTATGCTATATAATTCTTATTCCTTCATTTTTTTTTTCAATGTCACACTATACTAAAATCGAATTTATGCACGACAAACTTCGCATTTACACTAAATCTATCACACAACGACTCTATAGGTGCATACTAAACATCATACTTGATTTGGGATTACTGGAACATTATATATGATAAACTCGTTATAAAACCACACCTTAACATGTATAGCACTATGCGTAGTGCTATAGGAGTAGCGCACCGCCCTTGAGACTTGGGGTCATGTTAAGTAAACTATTTCATACTAAGTAAACTATTTTACACTATGTTTCGCCAATATTGACTAGTCAACATTGCGTACACGATGGTTTGACTTGTTTATTCACATGTTTATGTGGTAGACTCGTCATTAACTTTGATCAAGCCACACCTTAGTGCTATAGGAGTGACGCCCGCCCGTATTCTTGAGGTCATGTTAAGTAAACTATTTTACACCCTCTTCGTTTTAACGATGATGGGTAGTCTACATTGCGGTACACGATGGTTTGACCTGTTTATTCACATGCCAGTAATCCGTTAATCTTGGTTAACTAAAATATATCATTTGTATTGTACACGAATGCGCATATACGTACACTTACACTTATACTCATACTTATACGCTATACCCTCTCTCATACTTAAATGCAATTATACTTATATACTTGAGACTCTATATACGCTATCATCTCACTCGTAATATGCTAATAAACCCTGATCGTGACACGGAATGTAACATGGCATCGATTAGCGAAACGAACGTAATATGGTATGAACATGGTGGATACGCCGCTGGTACTTCCTATATATAAGTGTTCCTACCATATTACCGAACTTTCGTAAAAACGTGCCATGAGAAATTTGGTGGTTCTCTACTATTGAATACAAACTTTGATCGCTCAAGACCTAATACTCGTCTACTACCCACACATACTACGAAATACCATCTTCTTTTTTTCTAAAGACTTCCTCTTGAATAAATTTCGGGACGAAATTTCCTAAATTAGGGGAGACTGTAACGCCTCGTATTTTAGTATCCTTATTTTTTTATATCGTAATTCGAGGCGTTAATCATAATATATATATATATATATATATATATGCATATATCTCTTATTACATATTCATTAATCACACGGCCGATCATTTAAATACGTATTTATACGCAAACCGATGCAATTATACGTATAAATACTTATACGCACATCCTCAATACTTGAATTATACTTTTATACTTTTTTATATATACTCAATTACATAATATATACTCAAGAAATACCAAGAAATATACCAATCATCTTTCAACCTCATCAATCCTCTTTCACCTTCTTTAACCAATCTTATTTCACCCTTTTCCACCTCCTTTCTCCACAAATCATCTTTTCAATCCTCTTCCACCTTTTTTAACTTATTATATTTCACCCTTTTCCACCTCCTTTCTCCACCAATAATCTTTTCAATCCTCTTCCACCTTTTTTAACCAAACATATTTCACCCTTTTTCACTTTCTCTACCTATAAATACCAACCTCCTTCTACCATTTTATTCACACCATTCTTCTCTCCATCTCTCTAATTCTCTCAATATCTCTACATCAAGAATTCTAATAATTCTAAAAGGATACTAAGTGTTCCAACCATTCTTCTCTCAACCTCTCTACTTCTCTCAAATCTTCCAAGCAAGGAAGAGAACTCTAAGAGTTCTAAAATAAAACACTAAGTGTTTTAAAGGAAGCTTTAAAGCTCCAACCTCCAACTCTTCACGGTATCACCAAAGGAAACTTTGCAAAACTGTGAGCATACTCGACCCCCCTTTTAACACTTTAATGCATTTTTGGGTGCAACATTTATAAATTACAAAATTTATTTTAAACAAAATTAATTGTGTTCACAATACCAAATGTGCCATCAGTTACGCTTATGTGAGTTATATGTGTTAGTTTAAACTCGTTTATACATGCTACTTGTTATGCTTGAGTTTGTTTATGCTTATTAGTTTTGACTTGTATTCTCATGATATCGTTATGCTTAGAATACTATGCATGCTAGTTAAGGAATTCGATTATATGCTATTGTTATGCGAAAGTGGTCTACATATTCATGCGATTCGACTTGAATATATACTTGTTACAATCAAAACAAACTTTTATACTTATAATTAATTTCAAACTTGTATGCTCGCCAATACTTTTGTATTGATCTATGCTTTTAATACATGTTGCAGGAATTTTGATGACACATAGAATCTAGTAGGATTGCCTAGAAACGCATTTAAACTTTAAATACTTATTGTATTGTATTTGTTTCAAACATGTATTTCGTTTCAATATCTTGTATTAAATCGTTATCAATGAAATGAAGTTATATCTGTTACGTGTCGGGATTTTGTATTATTTGATTTAAACTATGAAAAAAGGTAATTATTAAACACTTGACACAATTAGCGTTATGAAGCCTCTTGCAATCTAGTTTTCGTCTCATCCCGATGTTTCCGCCATCGGTTGGGGTGTGACATAGATGGTTCTAACTTTTTCAAAAAGGAGATGAAAAAGGATAAAAGGAGAAGCAATCCCAAACACCCTCAATATAGATTGTCTTTGTTTCTTACATTGTTAGCGTAACCCGTCCACCGGACGGGTATTAAACTAGTTACAAATATAAGATACAAAAGAAATGTTAAATTTAATAAACCGTGAATACAAACAAGAAACTTCTTTTTTCGCGTAGGCTAAAAATTTTCACTTCGTTTGTGAATCATACTTAATAAACCGAATTTTGAACTTAATGAAATTCGAGTTACAAATCCAAACTCGTTTTTTGAATGTTCGAATTGGTTTAGCATCCGCATCAATTTAGTTTTCAAAATTGTGATTTTCGAACCAAGATGACCTATATATTCGAATTCAAAGTGTGTATACATAATAAAAATTACATATATCTTTCTTTTTTCTGGGGAAATTCCATCAACACATCTGAAACTCATCTAAAATTTCCACTAAATCCTTTTAAAATCCCAGATTTCAAACATATAAACTCCTTTCAAAATCCCATGTTTTGACCTTGCAAACCAACTGTTTATGTTAATGCCCAAGTGAAAAGTTTTGTTTTTTATTTTATTTATTTAAGAATCTTGAAGATTGCTACCCCTACGCTCCTCCTACCGGTCACCGCTCATTTCAATTTTCAAAATCAAACCCTTCTTAACCTTCTTTTCATTATATTTTGGTTTTGTCATGGGGTGACGCATTTGTGCGGGGGGCTTTTTAGGGGGTGGGGAACTTGGGGTTGCTACCCTCCCCCGTCTTCTTGTAAAGGGTCTTTTCTTTTGCTTCATGTGTTTGTTTTTTACCCCTAACTCCCCTCGAGTTAGTGGTTTATTGTGTCGTTTTACTGTTTACGTTGGACTATGCGCATGGCCCCCGCGCGTAAGGGTAGAAACGTCAAGTCTGTTGGGCTAGCGTCAGCTTGCGATAGTGGGTTAAGGGCTTGCCCGCTTAAGCATTTCCACGAATGCAAGGATGGTAAGCCGGGGTCTAGTGGGTTTTTTCGCCTTCTTGAACACATGCAAAGCACCCACCTTAAGACTGGAAACCGGAAGACTTATGTGAAGGAGGCTATTGCTAAGGATTTGAACCTTTTCCTGGATGTGGGGGAAGTCCTAAGGGCAGGAGGCAAATGGTTATGTGGGGAGTGCATGGTTATGCATGCCCTTAGTAGGGGGTGCAAGCATGGTGATGAGATAGTGTCGTTCGCTTCAATCACGGGGGATATGGACGATTTCATTGTTGGGATTAGGAAGCCATGTCAGGTGGTAGCTGACACTTTTACACTCTCCCCAGAAGGGGTAGTAACCGATGTTGCCCTTCTCGAGCGTGTTTTTCCCTCCATATTCAAACCGTTAAATGCATCCCCCTAGTTCTCGAACAGCGTTCGCTCAGGTCTTAACGAGTACCCTACGTAAGGTGGTGGCGTCTCCAGGCTCGGTTGACAACTGGGTGCAGTTACTCTTGTTGCCAGCTTGTACTCTGAGGGTCGTCAGACCTTCTTCCAGGCAAGAGCGGAGATCGGGAAATAGAAAATCCCTACAGTGTAACAACATCTTGCAAGCGCTTGCGTTGTGGAAAGATGGGTCTGGTTTCGCAGATTTGGTCTCTTCTCTCTTGAATAGTGGGGGGGGGGGCGTTAGGGTTCCTAGGAAGGGTTCCGGAAGGGGCGAAGACAATAAAAAGGACCCTAATATCAAGCAATGCCTGAGGAAGGTCAGGGATGGGCACTTTACGGCGGCGGTCAAAGTTTTATGTTCCAGTGGGGTAGCTCCCTTTGGAGAATCGACCATGAGAGATCTTATTGATAAACACCCTGTGGTGCCACCCCCATCACTGCCTTCCAACCCTGTTTCCCAACCCACTATTATCGCAATAGGGGATTGTGTGCTTAAATGTATTTGATCCTCCCTAAAGGGACATCTTGTGGCAGAGATGGGATGCGGGCCCAACACCTGTTGGACGCTATGGGTTGTGAGGGTTCGGTAAGTTCCTCGGGTCTACTAACAGCTATTACTGGGATCGTCAACCTATGGCTTGAGGGGCTTTGCCCTAAGGTTTTGGTCGAGTTTGTGGCCTCAGCCCCCCTCGCCCCCTTATTGAAACCTGATAATGGTATCAGGCCCATTGTTGTGGGGGGCATATGGCATAGGTTGGTCTCTAAGGTGGCAATGAAGAAGGTTAGGAAGGACATAACCCAATATTTGGGGCATTTTCAATTCGGGGTTGGTACACCAAATCGGGCAGAGGCGGTGCTTCATAGCGCGAACAGGTTCCTGAACTCTTTTCATGAAGATGGGTCTCTGGCCTTGCTTATGGTGGACTTCTCCAATGCTTTCAACATGGTTGACCGCTCGGCGTTCCTCCAACAGGTCCACCAACGTTGCCCATCTATCTATCGGTGGGTCCAGTTCCTGTACGCTCAACCCGCTAGGTTGTATGTTGGTAACGAGTGTATTGGGGCCACCACTAGAGTGCAACAAGGAGACCCCTTGGGGCCCCTTCTCTTTGCCATAGCCTTACACCCCCATATCCTCCGTGTCCCGGAACACTGTAACCTCCCTTTTCATGCTTGGTATTTGGATGATGGGACGATTATAGGTAATGCAGTTGAAGTTGCTAAAGCCTTGGAAATCATCAACACGGAGGGACCATCCATGGGGCTCCATCTCAATATTAAAAAAAAACAGAAGTTTACTGGCCATCGTGCGACGGTCTAAAGGTTCAGGATGACCTTTTCCGAGAAGGATAGGTAGACCTGAGAGGGGGGTTAAGCTCCTTGGGGGGGCAGTTAGTCGAGATTCTGGTTTTATCGGGGATTTAGCAGGGCGTCGGGCATCGACAGCGGTTGAACTTATGAAACTCTTGCCCTGCCTCCAGGATCTCCAGTGCGAGCTTCTTCTTTTAAGGTCATGCATGGGGGTAGCTAAGGTACTGTTTGGGTTGCGCATGTAACAACTCGAAATTCGATTGTTATCCTTCCATTTTGTTTTCCTGTTTATCTACCTTGTAATCCCGAGATTCGGTTAATAATAAAGTTTATGTTAATTACTAATGGTGTTGTACGCTGTTATCGCATCTAATCGCTTATTAAATCGCATCGCTAATCTGATCGCATCGCGAATCACACTTAATTACGTGGTATTATATTAATTATGTGTTATGTGTGTTATTGGTTATGATTACAATCACAATCGCATCGCTCTCGCACACTCGAATCGCTAAATCGCACTATTATATCAACTATAACGCCTAACGCTTTAATTTAACGCTTAATATAACTAACTAATACGAACCGAATCACCAACAAACACTTAACGCGAAACAAACAAAGAAAACCCAACTTTTGGGTCAAGTTCGCTCGAACTTGGTGTTACCAAGTTCGGCCGAAATTGACTGGCCCAATTAACCTCTCTCAAACTTCAAGTTCGCTCGAACTTAACTTCAGGGAGGTCATGTTCGGCCGAACTTGGCTATTCTTCCCTCAGATTCTTACAAGTTCGCGCGAACTTGCATGAAATTCATGCAAGTTCGGCCAAACTTGGCTCCACCAGCTCACCTTTTTGCTCTCTCCTATAAACACCAAGCTTTGTTCTCTCATTTGAATTTGATGCAAGTTCGCCCAGAGCTCCCGAAACCCGAAACCCTATGTTTTATAAGTAAGAACCAAACCGATTTCAACTACAATGATGTTCAACAACGTTTTACAAACGTTTACAACGATTTTGGCACAAGGCATAGCCTTCGTTTTCATCAAAACTCATTCTTTTACGAAAATCTTCATCTTTTTCTTCCAAAACTTCTGTTTTAAACTTAGATCTACACAATACGA
The DNA here is from genome assembly GCA_947069175.1 of Scalesia atractyloides. NCBI lineage: Eukaryota > Viridiplantae > Streptophyta > Magnoliopsida > Asterales > Asteraceae > Scalesia > Scalesia atractyloides. Next base: position 5,951,578 of record CAMTDV010000005.1, read on the forward strand.
GTTCGTTTGGTGTTAGCAGAGGCTTCCCAAACATGAGATCTGCAAGATCTCGGCTTATAAGTTATAGATATGAGAAAAACCTTTGATAAACATTGATTCTTACACAAGATACGGACTTTTGATGATGTTTTGTTCATCTTCTAATATGAAACGGAGCATCTATCATTCAAGATCCCAGATCTGGAAGCACAAGGACGTTTATGTCGGTTTACACAAGCCGGACTAACCCGAAAGAACCCCGAGTTCGCCCGGATTAGCCCACGCTTTTGTAAAACTGCGAAAACTGCTCTAAAAGACCTCTCTGACCCAAGTTTGCTCAGTAGCACAGGGTTGGAGGAATGAACACTCGATTTTCCTCAGCAAACGACGCGAAAAACGCAAGATTTTGGACCCGAAAACATCAAGTTCGCTCAAGAATCCCCAGCTCACTGGTCAAGTTCGACCGAACTTGCACCCATATGGGTTAAGTTCGACCGAATTTAGGTCAATTTCTCCAAGTTTCTTACAAGTTCGCTCGGACTTGTCTAGTTTCTTAGGAAACTAAACAAGTTCGCCCGAACTTGTCATCCTAGTAAGGAATTCTTACAAGTTCGCCCGAACTTGACAAGTTTCTCAAAGAAGCCCATCAAGTTCGACCGAACTTGACTCTAAACCCACCAAATTCATACAAGTTCGCTCGAACTTGCGTGTTTACACACAAGTTCGCCCGAACTTGGCTACTGCCCAACCAAGACTTAACCGTTTCAGCTTTCCGGAGACTGATGCACTTCCGTTCGTGTATGCAGGCTGATCCGACCCTCTTCTCTACTCCTCGGAGATCCCGAACTCTCACCTAAACGCAACCACCGTGAGTATACTTGACTCATTTTCGCTTTAACGCACTTTTTGGGTGTTACATACGTTCCTATATCAAAATCACTTCACAAATAAAACTGCTTATCACACGCGAATAATCTGATTATATATGCTCAATACGTGATGCTAGAAACATGTGACTAGGACTTATTTTCGTTAACTTGTCTCCTTAGCTAGTATGGTACTATAGTGTGGCTTACACCCGGGTCTAGATAGGATGGACGCGCAAGCCTTCTCACGGTAGTTAGCATGAGAAATAAGCCTATGTTAATCTGTGTGAAAATGTTTCGGTGTATCATGATATGTAGTTAGATTATCTCGCGAACGGTTTCTCTATTATGCTAGTATTACAAAAACTCGTATGCTCACCTTTACTTAATTGTATTGACTTATATTTTAACGTATGTAACAGGTTGAGGAGTTTAGATTTGGATGCATGGGATTATGCTTAGTTTAGTTATTTTGTTTTATTTTGTTTTAGTTCCAAGTGTAATAAATCTAGGGGATATCGAAGCCGGTTGAATTTTATGAGAAATCTCCGTTTTGTAATAATTGTTTAAATGTTACGTTTAATAGTATGGGATGTTAAGCAGATTGTGATATGTTAAATGATTGTTACGGAACATCTCGTGAAATCAATCTGGTCATCTAGTGCCACTACCCCGATGATTCCGCCATCGGTTGGGGTGTGACAGATTGGTATCAGAGCGCCATAATTTTAGGATAATAGGTAGAATTGCCATGATTCGACCTAGTAGTATGTTTAAGTACCCGATCGACCTATCTTTGACTTAAACGTTAAACTACTTGCCATAAATGCTTAAATGTGCCTTTCCTAAGGCTAATACAATAATACACGCTTGGAAACGCTCACATTACACAAAACGAGTGATCAAGTCGAGAATAGGTGTGAAAACCGAGAACTCTCGATGAGATCATTCAATCCGCGCATACTCTATCACACGAGATACCTTCGTTGAGTTAGGAGTGACATCCAAACCTCGACGAAAATCTCCATTTCTACCTAGGAATGAAGTTGCTAAGTTAGGGGTGAAACCCGCATCTTAGTAACTAATTCCGCAATTCGATTTTCAATCTCACCAAAGTCTCGGTTATACCGATGATTTGGAACACGTTAACTGGAAGGGTAAACGCCGTTAGCCGCTCGCGGTGAGAGCATTTATCTACTAGGCCAAAGCGTGGGTCCGAATGCAAAGGGTAGTCGAACCACTTTGGGTAGTCGACGTCTCAAAACCCCGGACACTCCCAATTGATTTAAGCCTATATCGTCGATTTACGCATCATCGAGTTTATTACTATTTACGTGTTTAAAATTTTGAGAATTTTCGCTTTATTCGATTTCTCGCTTTGATGATTTATCATATCATCGATTTCTCGATTTATCGCATTTACGCTCCATCGAATGTATGCACAACTCGCACAGCTCTCGAAATCTAAAACGCTAAATTAATAAACCAACCAAACTAATCGCTTAACTCGCTTACGCCTATGAGGGCATGTGTACCTCATGCGCGGTATTATCTCGCTTATATATATCGCTTATATCTCGCTATTATATCGCATCTCGAACGCGCTACTTATAAGAAGGTGAATATGTGCAAAGTGTATGCTTATGTGCTTATGTGCTTACGTGCCTATGTGCTTATGTGGATACGTGCTTATGTGTTTTTATGCCTTGTAATAATAATAATAATAAATATTTAAACATAACTCTATTATAATCGAATCTCATCTAATCTAAATCCTTTGTGTAGATTTCTTCAATGGGATCGCACACCCGTAGGAATCTCCAGCGCAGCAACGCTGACAAGCGTATTGCTACCATGGTAGCCAAGGAAATGGCTAAGGTCATCCCGTAAATCGCCTCAGAATCCATGCTGTGAGCAGTAACTCATCAGTTGACTCGAAAGCTGAGAACCCCAAGTCACGGTTCAACTTCAAAAATTTCAAGGCTTGTGCACCTCTCGCCTTCACGGGCAACGGTGGACCGACAGCTATGTTCCATTGGTTTGACGCCATCGAGGTCACCTTTAGGCAAAGTGGATGCCCCGATGACCTCCGCACAGTGAACACTACCGGAGTCTTCCAGTCCCGTGCTCTCGACTAGAGGACCGCCGAAAGGAATAGACACGGTAATGATGAAGCCTACAGTCTATCTATCTTGGCAGGAACTCAAGGAAGTGATGTTGAAGGAGTTTTGTCCTCCGCACGAAATGCAAAAGCTCGAGAATGAGTTTTGGGGAATCAAACAGGATGGTCCCGACAATGCTGGATTCACTGCTCGGTTTAAGATTTTGAGCATCATCTGTCCCAGCCAGGTTGATACGACTAAGAAAGCTATCAACAAGTACATTCGTGGTTTACCCGAGTGTGTTGCAAATTTTGTGAAAGTTGCTCGTACTACAACCATCGAGGAAGCCTTCATGCTCGCCGCTGAGATCAATGATCAGCGAGTCCAAGATGGGTATTTCAAGAATCATGCGAAAGTTGCCAATCAAGCTATCGTCGAACCAACTTCTGCTACCGAACCACCAAGTGACCCGAAGGGAAAGCGTCAAGGACGCAAGAGAGGAAACCCGAGTAAGAACTATGCTCTCGCCGCTCTAGCAAACCCGCAACCGCTTCAGTCAGCCGCCCCGAACGCACCTCCAGCTAAGCGTGCGTACACCGGTCCTCACCCACTGTGCCCTAAGTGCACTTATCATCATGTGGTGGTGGAAACTGCCGTTTCTGCACAAACTGCAACATCTATGGCCACTTTACTGTGAGTTGTCGTACCGGCCCGCGTCAGCCAGCTCCTCAGGCTCCAGCAGCTCCAGCTTTACCCGCTCCTTCTCAAGCCAATCAGCAGCAAGCTCCAAAAGCACGTGTGTGGTATGTGTGTGGTGATCCGAATCATTTCGCCAATGTCTGCCCGAATCGTCCTGTCAAGCAAGAGCAGCCAGCACCGCAGCCTCAACAGCAGCCTTAGCCGCCGCAGCAGCACCAGCAACCACAAGCTGCACGTGGCAGAGCCTTCAATCTCAACCACCGCCAGGCCCAGAATGACAACAATGTTGTCAATGGTTCGTTTCTCGTTAATGGTATTTATGCTTCATGTTTATTTGATAATGGTGCCGATAATTGTTTTGTATCGTTAGAATTCGAAAAGGTTTTAAAATGTAAGCGCGCTAAACTCCCAAAGACTTTCGATGTGGAAGTCGCCACCGGAAGAACTGTTACCGTTAACTCCGTTTTGCGTGGTTGTAATCTCGATCTCAACAACCATGTCTTCTCGATCAATCTCATACCTATGCAGTTAGGTAGCTTCGATATCATACTAGGTACGGATTTTCTTCGTGAAAACCATGCTAAAGGTGCATGCTTCGATAAAATGATTCTTTCCCTCTCTCAAATGTTGATCAACTTCATGTATACGATGAAACTCTCTCAAAGAAGTTGATGGTTTTGTCATGTACTCGAGCACACAAAGCTTTCAAAAGCGATGTGTTGCTTTCCTCGCCCACATTGTGAACCCGGAGAAAGAAAAAAAGACTTATAAAGATGTTCCCGTTGTTTGTGAATTTCCTAAAGTCTTTCCGATGATTTACCCGGTTTACCCCCTACTCAAGATGTTGAATTCCGTATCAATTTAGTTCCCGGAGCTACTCCTGTTGCTAAAGCTCCTTATCGTCTCGCACCATCCGAAATGCGCGAGCTATCAAGCCAACTTCAAGAGCTTCTTGATAAAGGCTTCATACGCCCGAGCACTTCGCCATGGGGCGCTCCTGTCCTTTTCATGAAAAAGAAGGACGGATCATTCCGTATGTGTATCGATTATCATGAACTTAACAAACTCACAATAAAGAACCACTACCCTCTTCCTCGTATCGACGACTTATTTGATTAGCTTCAAGGTGCTACTTGTTTTTCCAAGATCGATCTTCGTTCCGATTATCATCAGTTACGTGTATTGGAAGAAGATATTCCGAAAACTGCCTTTCGTACCCGTTATGGCCATTTCGAATTCGTGGTCATGCCTTTTGGTTTTACCAATGCACCCGTGGTTTTCATGGATTTGATGAACCGTGTGTGTAAAGTTTTGTTAGATCGTTTTGTCATTGTTTTCATCGATGATAGCCTTATCTATTCGAAGTCGAGAGACGAACACGTGCGTCATCTCCGTTTAGTCCTCGAACTTCGTCAAGGTAATCGCCTTTATGCTAAGTTCTCTAAATGTGAATTCTGGCTCGAAGAAGTCCAATTTCTCGGCCACATCGTTAATAGTCAAGGAATTCACGTCGACCCTGCAAAGATTGAAGCCGTCAAGAGTTGGATTACACTGAAGAATGCTTCCGAAATCCGTTCATTCCTTGGATTGGCGGGTTACTACCGTCGATTCATCGCCGACTTCTCGAAAATCGTCGTACCGCTTTAACTCATAAAGACAAACCTTTTGTTTGGGATTCCAATAAAGAGGAAGCGTTTCAAACTCTCAAGCGTATGCTATGCAACGCTTCCATTCTCGCTTTACCCGATGGAAACGACGATTTTGTGGTTTAATGCGATGCCTCTAATCTTGGTCTTGGTTGTGTCCTCATGCAACGAGACAAGGTTATCACGTATGCATCTCGACAACTCAAGATCCACGAGAAGAAATACACAACCCATGATCTCGAACTCGGTGCAGTTGTTTTAGCATTAAAGATATGGCGACACTACCTTTAAGGTACTAAGTGTACGGTCTTCACCGACCATAAGAGCTTACAACATATCTTTAATAAAAAATAACTAAACATGCGACAACGTCGATGGTTGAACTTCTCAACGATTACGATTGTGAGATACGCTACCATCCCGGCAAAGCAAACGTCGTCGCGATGCTCTCAGTCGACGAAGCTATGTATATAGTGTTCGTGACTCTCAAGCTTTGAATGATCTCGAAATCAAGATTCGTGCGCTCAATTTGGTTGTTTTAACGAGAATACTTTGGAAAGATGAAATAAAATGTGGTGCCGAAACTCAGCTCGTATCTAAGCCTAATGGTATTTATTATTATCTCGATCGTATTTGGATTTCCAGTCTTGATAATCTCCATGAATTGCTAATGACCGAAGCTCATAATCTCGATATTCCATTCATCCCGGTGCCGACAGATGTACCAGGACCTTCGTCCTAAGTACTGGTGGCCGGGCATGAAAAAGGATATCGCCTTGTACGTCTCAAAATGCTTAACTTGCTCGAATGTTAAGGCCGAACATCAAAGGCCCTCTGGCTTACTCGAACAACCCGAAATCCCGATGTGGAAGTGGGAGAGTATAGCTATGGACTTTATTACCAAACTTCCCCGCCTTCATCCGGTCACGATAGCATTTGGGTTATCGTTGATCGTTACTAAATCCGCGCACTTTATTGCTATACGAGAAGACTTTAAGGTCGAACGGTTAGCCCGAATCTATACCGACGAAGTCATTTATCGACACGGGACGCCTCGTGACATCATTTCTGACCGCGATGGTCATTTTACCTCCAGTCTCTAGGAGACCTTTCAATACGCTCTCGGTAATACGCTTAATCTAAGTACCGCTTTTCACCCTCAAACGACGGTCAGACTGAGCGCACGATTCGCACCCTCGAAGACATGCTTCGTGCGTGCATCATAGATTTGGTGGTAACTGGGATACGCATTTACCTTTAGTTGAATTCTCGTACAATAATAGTTATCATACCAGCATTCAAATGGCTCCTTTTTAGGCACTGCGTGGAAGAAAATGTCGATCGCCTATTGCATGGCACGAGATCGGAGAAGCACAAATCACCGGTCCCGAGCTAATTCAAGAAACAACGGACAAGATCCTCCAAATCAGAGACAATCTCTTGAAAGCTCGGAGTCGTCAAAAGAGTTACGCCGATAAACGCCGCAAGCCCCTGCAGTTCGAAGTGGGAGATCACGTTCTCCTAAGGTTGCACCTTGGAAGGAGAGTGGTCCGCTTCGGCAAGAAAGGAAAGTTAGCGCCTCGATACGTTGGTCCCTTTAAGATTATGGAAAGGATCGGTAAAGTAGCCAATCGTCTCGAATTACCAGAGGAATTCAATAATGTACATCCGACTTTCCACGTGTCTAATCTCAAAAAGTGCTTAGCCGAAGAAAATCTCCATTACCTCTCGAAGATCTGCAAATCAACGAGACTCTCCATTTCGTGGAAAAGCCTGTGGAAATCATGGACCGTGAGACCAAGAAACTCGACGCTCTCGCATCCATATCCTGGAAGTCCGATGGGAGGGCAAACGCGACGCCGAGTTTACTTGGAATTGGAAAGCAATATGAAGGCCAGTACCCGCATCTATTTGTTACAGCTACTACTTGAATTTCGGGACGAAATTCCCTAAAGTAGGGAGATTGTAACAACTCGAAAATTCGATTGTTATTCTTCCATTTTGTTTTCCCGTTTATCTACCTTGTAATCCTGAGATTCGGTCAATAATAAAGTTTATGTTAATTACTTATGGTGTTGTACGTTATTATCGCATCTAATCGCTTATTAGATCGCATCGCTAATCTCATCGCATCGTGAATCGCACTTATGTACGTGGTATTATATAATTATGTTATGTGTGTTATTGGTTATGATTACAATCGCAATCGCATCGCTCTCGCACACTCGAATCGCTAAATCGCACTATTATATCAACTATAACGCTTAAGCGCTTTAAATTAACGCTTAATATAACTAACTAATACGAACCGAATCACCAAACGAACACTTAACGCGAAACAAACGAAGAAAACCCAACTTTTGGGTCAAGTTCGCGCGAACTTGGTGTTACCAAGTTCGGCCGAACTTGACTGGCCCAATTAACCTCTCTCAAACTTCAAGTTCGCTCGAACTTAACCTCAGGGAGGTCAAGTTCGGCCGAACTTGGCTATTCTTCCCTCAGATTCTTACAAGTTCGCGCAAACTTGCATAAAATTCATGCAAGTTCGGCCGAACTTGGCTCCACCAGCTCACCTTTTTGCTCTCTCCTATAAATACCAAGCTCTGTTCTCTCATTTGAACTTGCTGCAAGTTCGCCCAGAGATCCCGAAACCGAAACCCTCTGTTTTCTAAGTAAGAATCAAACCGATTTCAACTACAATGATGTTCAACAACGTTTTACAAACGTTTACAATGATTTTGGCACAAGGCATAGCCTTCGTTTTCATTAAAGCTCATTCTTTTACGAAAATCTTCATCTTTTTCTTCCAAAACTTCTGTTTTAAGCTTAGATCTACACAATACGAGTTTGTTTGGTGTTAGCAGAGGCTTCCCAAACACGAGATCTACAAGATCTCGGCTTGTAAGTTATAGATCTTAGAAAAACCTTTGATAAACATTGATTTCTACACAAGATATGGACTTTTGATGATGTTTTGTTCATCTTCTGATATGAAACGGAGCATCTATCATTCAAGATCCCAGATCTGGAAGCACAAGGACATTTATGTCGGTTTACACATGCGGACTAACCCGAACGAACCCCGAGTTCGCACAGATTAGCCCACGCTTTTGTAAAACGGCGAAAAGTGCTCTAAAAGACCTCTCTGACCCAAGTTTGCTTAGTAGCACAAGGTTGGAGGGATGAACACTCGATTTTCCTCAGCAAACGACGCAAAAACGCAAGATTTTGGACCCGAAAACATCAAGTTCGCTCAAGAATCCCCAGCTCACTGGTCAAGTTCGACCGAACTTGCACCCATATGGGTCGAGTTCGACCGAACTTAGGTCAATTTCGCCAAGTTTCTTACAAGTTCGCTCGGACTTGTCTAGTTTCTTAGGAAACTAAACAAGTTCGCCCGAAACTTGTCATCCTAGTAAGGAATTCTTACAAGTTCGCCCGAACTTGACAAGTTTCTCAAAGAAACCCATCAAGTTCGACCGAACTTGACTCTAAACCCACCAAATTCATACAAGTTCGCTCGAACTTGCGTGTTTACACACAAGTTCGCCCGAACTTGGCTACTGCCCAACCAAGACTTAACCGTTTCAGCTTTTCGGAGACTGATGCACTTCCGTTCGCGTATGCAGGCTGATCCGGCACTCCTCTCAACTCCGGCAGATCCGAACTCTCACCTAAACGCACCCACCGTGATTATACTTGACCCATTTTGGCTTTAACGTTCTTTTTGGGTGTTACATACGTTCCTATATCAAAATCACTTCACAAATCAAACTGCTTATCACACACGAATAATCTGATTATATATGCTTAATACGTGATGCTAGAAACATGTGAGTAGGACTTATTTTCATTAACTTGCCTCCTTAGCTAGTATGGTACTATAGTGTGGCTTACACCCGACGGGGTCTAGTTAGGATGGACGCGCAAGCCTTCTCACGGTAGTTAGCATGAGAAATAAGCCTATGTTAATCTGTGTGAAAATGTTTCGGTGTATCATGATATGTAGTTAGATTATCTCGCGAACGGTTTCTCTATTATGCTAGTATTACAAAAACTCGTATGCCCACCTTTACTTAATTGTATTGACTTGTATTTTAACGTATGTAACAGGTTGAGGAGTTTAGCTTTGGATGCATGGGATTATGCTTAGTTTAGTTATTTTGTTTTGTTTTAGTTTAGTTCCAAGTGTAATAAATCTAGGGGATATCGAACCCGGTTGAATTTTATGAGAAATCTCCGTTTTGTAATAATTGTTTAAATGTTACGTTTAATAGTATGGGATGTTAAGCAGATTGTGATATGTTAAATGATTGTTATGGAACATCTCGTGAAATCAATTTGGCCGCCTAGTGCCACTATCCCGATGATTCTTCCATCGGTTGGGTTGTGACGGCGAACCTGCCAACCCACTTGATAGCAAATGCGGAATCCTGTTTTGACGATGGCCTCCGAGAGGCTATCGAATATATTGTTGTTTGCGGAGGGTCCTACTTCGGGGATCCCCAGTGGCATTTGGCATCTTTGCCTATGCGCCTGGGTGGTTTGGGCCTCCTCTCAGCTCGGGATGTTGGAGTTTATGCTTTTGTGGCGTCTAGAGCTCAGTCGTGTGTGTTGCAAGACCATATCCTTCGGAACAGTCGGGTTGCTGAGCTTGACGTAGACTACCAGCAGGCCCTTGAGCACTTACGTATCTCTCTTCCAGACTTTGATATTGGCGGTTTCTCTAAAATGGACACCGCCCCCTCAAAGCCACAAAAAACATTGGCGAATGCCCTATTTGGCCAAATCGCTCAGAGTCTGGGAAAAGCCTTTGATTTGTCTCCCCGCCAGAAGGTGGTGATTGAGTGCTTGAAAGGCCCCCATGCATAAGACTTTTTGACTGTTATCCCGGTCGAGGGGCTGGGGCAATGCATGTCGGCGGTTGAGTACAGGGCTATCCTCAAATACCGGCTGATGATCCCTATGTATATTGAAGACGAAACCTGCCCAATCTGTGGTAAAACCTGCATGGATAAATACGGGGAGCATGCTATTCATTGTAAGGAGCTTCCTAGTTTCAAATATCGACATGACTGGGTGAGGGATGTTTTGGGGGACATCTTGAGGAGAGCGGGGATTTCTGCCAAAAAGGAGGCCCCTGTGAATTTCCTTACAGATCCTATGGAAGGAAGATCTACGTTGAGACCAGCGGATCTGCTCGTCTTTGGCTGGGCGGGAGGGAAACATGCTTGTGTGGATCTCACATGAGTCTCCCCCTTAGCTGGTTTAAGGGAAAGTGGGTTTGTACCAGGACAAGCTATAAGGAAAGCGGAATAAAAAAGGTGGATAAACATGCTAAAGCCTGTGCTGATAATCAACATGCCTTTGTCCCCTTCGCCTTCGATACCTTTGCTCCCTAGCTCCAGAAGCTATCCGTTTGTTGACTAGGGTCCAAAAGATTGTCCACAGCAGTAGCTCTTCAACGGGGGCATGGGTTTGTCTTTAATAGGCTAGGGTTTGCTATTCAAAAAGGGGTAGCGGCACAGCTTGTTGCTCGCTTACCTGCAATTTGATGTAACTCGGCCAGTTTTATTTTAATATATAAATGGTGCTCTTTGACATATATATATATATATATATATATATATATATATATATATATATATATATATAGTATATATATATAATATATATATATATATATATATATATAATATTCCGTTACTTCGAATCAACTCAAATTTGATCTGAATCTGGATTTAAGAACTCGGATAGGTTTTCTCAATTTTAAGTTGTTCGGAAACGCATTCACTTTCGAAATACAAAGTTCAAATAACTTGATTCCCATCATCCAAAATGCTAAATAACCAAATAAAAATATGTTTTTGAGATTATTGATTTATTGTGTGTAGCGAAATCACTCGGACAATTTGCTACTGGTTCTATTATTATAAATTACATGTATATTTGATCGGCATCGAATAAAAAGTAAAGCATAGCTACACGTTATTCATGTGATAATAAAAGACAATTTTCTTGAATTACATGACAAAAGAATATAGTATATATTATTATATAACTTTTGATACCTATTACCTAAAAAGATTTATATAGCTTTATTATATGTCATCCATGCGTTCTACAGAAAAATAAAAATAAAAAATGAAGATGAATCGACACCAAAAGAGGGCTTCTTTTTGTTTTTGCATCAACAACTAAAGTTATCAACCTCCTAAACAAATAACGTGATATATATTAATAATCAAGATGATAAATAAATTATACGTGTTTAAGCTTAAACGAGTTTAAGAGAATTAATTAATTTTAACAACAATGAATAGCTGTTATATAGAAGGATTTTTTTTTATTTTTAATTTTTAATTTGTCCTTACTAAGATGGTAATTTTTTTAATGGAAAAATGGACCAATATTTATATTAACACTGGGATTTCAGGACAGGAATATATATTTTCTTTTACTTAATAGATCTAACGGTTTTACAAATTCTGGTATAAGTATGTAAATATGAAATCAAAAAGAAAATAAAAATTATTGTATTTAAATCAAAAAGAAAAAAAATATTGTATTTAAATTGAAAAAATATCATCCAAAATCAAAATTCTCTATATGAATATATATTAATTCACGTCATTTTAATTGAAAAATAATATTTTTGTAAATTGAAAAAACATCATCCAAAATCAAAATTCTCTATATAAATATATATTAATTCACGTCATTTTAATTGAAAAATAATTTTTTGTGTATTTGTGGTTTCTTTTTCATACTAAACTTTACGGTTTCCCGGTTTTGTAATAATTTATAATGCCACAAAAGTCAAATGAGAATTTGCCACAAAAGTAAAATAATTTTACCCTTTTAATTAGTTTTTGTTTACGCTTTTCTTGAATTTGGTCGTTATTTGGTTACAATTTAGTAGGGGTGTGCAATAACTGAACCGTTAACCAAAACCGAATCGAAAACCGATAAAACCGAACCGAAATTAACCGAAACCGAATTAACCGAAAGTCGGTTAACGGATAATTTTTTTACCACGGTTAACCGAAATTAATCGAACCGAACCGAACCATTTTTATTTTTTTATTTCTAAATTTTATACATCAATTTCATATATTTCATGTTTTATACTTTCATTTCATGTAATAATACCTCCATTTCATTTATTTATACCTTCATTTCATTTATTTATACTTCCATTTCATGTGCTTAAGCATCTATTTCATGCATTTATACATTTATTTCATTTATTTATACATCCATTTCATGTATTTATACATCTATTTCAAGTATTTATACCTCCATTACATGTATTTTTAAGCAAAATATTTAGCCCTTGTTTGAATTGGTTATTAACCGAAAATTAACCGAACCGAACCGAAAACCGACAAATTAACCGAATCGATTAACCGATGACTTCGGATACGGATACGGATAATGCTAATAACCGAACCGAACCAAACCGTGCACACCCCTACAATTTAGCACGGTGTTTGATGGTCATATATGATCCCTCGGTTTTTTTACCCGCTTGAATTTCTAATACGTATGGTATAAATTCCACTTCGTTTATGTTTTATGTCATATGAGTTACATGGTGGGAAATTCGTGTTTTTATTTTACGTTTTTTTTTTTCGGATTTGATCGTAATTCGGTTGTTACGTAGCGTGGTTTTACGTTTGCAATACTGGTAGCATGGTTTTATGCCCCCCACACCACAATAAGGGGGAGGGGGTTAAGACTGGTTATCATTACATGCCAAATTTGCACCACATTTACAAACGGTTCTAACTCAGAACCGGTTACAGGCCTACTAGCAAGACCCATTACAACTGGTGCTAACTGTAATTCATATTGCAACATCAAGTCTTTCATATCATTAATATTGTTTGCTTTCCCCACAATGACCTCACATATTTGATTTTGGTTGTTCGAGTGAAGACTTCTCAAAAGGTCACTCATCCTTGTATTACTCTCAACCGAGCACATTTAACTGCGGAAGTTGTGAGGAGATCCATAACCAATACACCGAAAACGCGTTGGTGATAATTGAGGCGGAGCATGCCTTGTGAATCCAAGATGTCCTCTATTCACGATCAGTATCGGGTTTGTCTCAGGGTGTTATAGCCACATTCATATGGACTCATTCTTGATTAGTTTGCCCAACATCCCAATTATGTATGAGAAATTTTCCTAAGGCGTTCCATGAACACATCTGAAAAAGTTTGCCAAGGAATTGCATGAACACCTCCGTTGAAGTTTGCCCTTAACATCCCACCATCCTAACAAAACAAGGTGGTTTTGATATCATTTATAACATCTCGCCTCTAGTATATAGATATTGTTCGCTTTGTCCATGAGGAACTCATTGATTTGTATTTGTTTACATGAGTGAAGAATTTCTAGAAGGTTGTCAATCTAGATACTACACTCACATAAGCACGCTTAATTATTGAGTTCTAATGAGATCCACTACATAACATCCACAATCTACTACCACCACCAAAATTGTTCATTTTGTCCATGAGGAGCTCATGGGGTTGTTTTTGGTTACTGAGTGGAGACTTTCCAGAAAGTCACCAATCCTGAGACTCCTCCCACATAAGCACGCTTAATTGTGAACACACTAGTGATATTTGGGTGTGGCATGCCTTATCAACCATCATTTCTCCTGTTCACGTCCACTGTAGAATGTTCCTAGGGTGTTACAAAGTTGTAACATCCTCCCTGAAGAAATCCACACAATGCGTCAAAACACTTTGGTGATATTTGAAGCACGATGTGCGTTATGAACCTAACATCTCTACTCTTCACGACGGATGTGAGATTTGACTAGGTGTATCACTTCTCGGGTAATAGTTTATCATGTTTCCAATTCCAATTCCGCGTCATACGGTTACAAACCATTTCTCACCCGTAGATTCATGCACCGGGTCCTTTTAAAGTAACATGAGTAGGCTTTTGAAGATCACACGTTCATCACAAATAACTTTTTTTTATCCGATCTCACATGTTTATACACGTTCATCACAAATAACTTTTTTTTATCCGATCTCACATGTTTATAGAAGCCATGACTTTCTCGATAACAAGTGTCATGGTTAGAAAACAACTATTCACCCATAAAAGTTGTAAATTGACTAAACATTAAAAACATTATTTAAACATACCACGCGACGAGATATAGTATATTTATAATCTAAAATCGCTCTCATAATAAATTACAAATTATCTATAAACATGTTAAATATAAAAATCGTAAAAAGTAAGTTTAGATGATATATTATTTAATAACAACATTTATAATAATATTGGCATTTTTCTCTTGTTTCCATAACAACTCCACTTACGTGAAATGCCTGCATCTCCAAATCTTGATTTTCCGGCCAACCACCACCACCACTCACCGGAAAACTAACAACCCACAACCACCATGGGCAACTGCACCAGTACCAAACACCATAAACCACCTCATACATTTCAAAACAAGAAAAACATCAACAAAAAACTAAAAAAAACCTAACCCATACGCCAGAACTTCAATACCATTCTGGGTCTTGAACGACCCACAAATCACCAATCACCGAACCCGAATCTCCGAGAACTACATATTGGGTCGGGAGCTCGGTCGAGGCGAGTTTGGAGTAACATACTTATGTACGGACAGAGAAACAAAACAAGCATTTGCATGTAAATCAATTTCCAAAAATAAACTTCGAACCGATATCGATATCGAGGATGTTCGAAGTGAGGTGGCGATTATGTCCATGTTGCCGGATCACCCGAACTTGGTGAAGCTTCGCGATACGTTTGAGGATAGTGAAGCTGTGCATATAGTTATGGAGCTTTGTGAGGGTGGGGAGCTTTTTGATAGGATTGTTGCTAGAGGGCATTATAGTGAGCGTGCGGCGGCTGGTATCGCGAAGACGGTGGCGGAAGTGGTGAAGATGTGTCATGAGAATGGGGTGATTCATAGAGACTTGAAGCCGGAGAATTTTTTGTTTGCTAATAAGAAAGAAAATTCGGCTTTGAAAGCTATTGATTTCGGACTTTCTATTTTCTTTAAGCCAGGTATGTCGTATTTTGGTGTGTTAAACGAAAGGTTGTAAGAATCATTAGACGCTAGTCGGAAGGTGGAGTACTGATCGGATTGGGATTTTATATGTATATACACACTAACACACATTTTTATATGTATTTTTTTAGAGTTAAATGCTTGGTTGGTCCTTGTGGTTTGCGAAAATTTCAGATTTGGTCCCAGTGGTTCACTAATTACACGCTTGGGCCTAATAGTTGTAATTTTGCACTCGGGTGGTCCTTATCACTAACCTATGTTAAGTTTTTCAGTTAAATACGTGCAAAATTACTAACTTGCCCCTAAACAAAAAAAAAAGAAAAAGAACTGAACCCCATTTATCTTCTTCATCCTATCCCCCCCTCTCTCTCTCTCGAAAACCCACCACCCACCTCCACCGTCAGCCCCATCACCACCACCACCGCCACCTTCAACCCACCACCACCTCCTCCACCGCCCCCTTCAAGCCATCACCACCACCGGACCCTCAATCGAATGCAAACTTTTACAAGTTCTTGTTGGACTCACGAGCTCTCCGGTTACGTTAATCAGTGTCGTTTCTGCTATCAAAAGCTCAGGTGCGATTACCAATTTGGTTCAGTTCATCGAAGCCCCGCAACAAGATCTCCGTTTGGCTGCGATTAAACTGTTGCAAAAACTTTCACCGAACATGGGTCAAGAACTCGCGAGTTCGTTGCGCGGGTCAGCGGGTCAACTCGACGGGTTAATAAAAGTAATTGCGGAAAACATTGTGAGTTCCGAAGAACAAGCGGTAGCTGTTGGGCTTCTTGCGGATCTCCCGGAACGAGATATGGGCCTCACGCGTCAAATGCTCGATGAAGGTGCGTTCGAAATGGTGATTGCGAGAATCAAAATGATTCGGCAAGGAGAACCGAGACGAAGCCGGTTCGTCACACCGTATCCTGAAGGGCTCGTCCGGGTACTTTTGAGGATCACGTTTGAGGTGGTGGTGATGGGTTGAAGGAGGCGGTGGAGGAGGTGGTGGTGGGTTGAAGGTGGTGGTGATGGGCTGACGGTGGAGGTGGGTGGTGGGTTTTAGAGAGAGAGAGGGGGGGGGGGAGAGGATGAAGAAGATAAAGGGGGTTCAGTTCTTTTTCTTTTTTTATTTGTTTAGGGGCAAGTTAGTAATTTTGCACGTATTTAACTGAAAAACTTAACATAGGTTAGTGATAAGGACCACCCGAGTGCAAAAATTACAACTACTAGGACCAAGCGTGTAACTAGTGAACCACTGGGACCAAGTCTGAAATTTTCGCAAACCACAGGGACCAACCAAGCATTTAACTCATTTTTTTAAGTAGACATGTTTTATCACCTTCTTTGACACATATATTCAAGTAGATATGATTAATTGCCGGAATTTTCAGGTTTTTGTTAAGAATCTGGTCGAAATCGCTACACTGCCACTGATTTTTGGCCAATTAGGACTTGACTAATGTTGACTATCTACTGGAAAAATTTCCGATTAGATAAAAATTACTCGGTGAACCTGAGACTAGTGATTAATCGGCGGCTAATCTGATAATATATTAGATTAATTCCCCAAATTCATTAATAGGGTTTGGAAGATTTGGAGTAGGTGACTAGTTGATCTTGGATTGAGTGATTAGATTCTATTTTGATGTTTACATATTAAGTTAGTAATAATAACTTTGGCCGGGCCCAAGAGCCCAAGACCAAAAAATATATAAGCAACGGGTTCTGTGATGGCCCATTAACTTACAGAGCAGCTGATTTAGTGTATTTTTAAAACATAAAACCTCATAAAGGTTTTTTGTTACATTATATTTTCTGTAATCATGATATATACATCATTGATTTATGTCTAAAAAATGGACAAAATAATGAATCTTGGGTCAACCCGACCTGATTTGATTCATAAATAAAAAATGACATGCTTGATACATACATGCTTTAATGATTCAAAACTAGTAGAAAAGACAAAACTATCGCGATTATTTCACCTTTTTTTTAATTTCTGTTTCCAGGGGAGAAATTTTCGGAAATAGTGGGTAGTCCTTACTACATGGCACCCGAGGTTTTGAAGAGAGACTACGGGCCAGAGATTGATATATGGAGTGCCGGAGTTATTCTTTACATATTATTATGCGGGGTTCCTCCATTTTGGGCAGGTGTGACCACAAACATAAAATCTATTAGATTGAATTTTGTGATCTTACACTAATGTTCTATCTTTATATAGAAACTGAACAAGGTGTCGCTTTGGCAATTCTTCGAGGCAATATTGATTTCAAGAGGAGACCATGGCCTCAAATTTCTGAAAACGCTAAAAGTCTAGTTAAACAGATGCTAGAACCCGACCCCAAGAAGCGATTAACCGCCCAACAGGTTCTTGGTAAGTTAAAAACATCTCTTTTGACTTTTGTAGTCAAAGTTTGACACCACTCGAACGGAAATTAAGCGAAGTTTATTTAAGGGTATTCCACCAGGATTTGTGTATCAGTAATGTTTGTTAAAAAATGTATCATAAGTTGTGGGGATCATATTTGTGTCAAGTTGAAACTTGAAAGTCCAAAAGTCAAAGTCAAAGTCAACATAACTTTTTTGATGGTTTGTCCTTTCTTGTAGAACACCCATGGATTGTTAATGAGAAGAAAGCTTCAAATGTTTCATTGGGAGATATAGTGAAGACAAGGCTCAAGCAATTCTCAATGATGAATAGGTTCAAAAAGAAAGCATTGAGAGTAAGCAAGATGACCATTTTTGTCTACGCGTTATTTTTATTTACAACTTAAGGGAAAGTGTAAAATACAATATCCCTTAACGTACAATACGTACGAGATTAAATTATAACATGCGTGTTAGTTTTATAACATGCGTGATTAGGTTTTTAGCCCATGCGTGATTTCGGATTTCGTACATGCATGATTATGGTTTTCAACATGTGTGATTTATGGTTTTTCAACATGCGTGATTAGGGTTTTGAGTTTTATAACGTGTGTAATTTCATCTCGTACGTATTGTGCGTTAAGGAATATTGTACGTTAACTCACCCCTACAACTTTGTATTTCCATACTCAATTCTTATATTTGAGAGCGATAACTTTATGTTTTCTTGGTTGCATTAATATAGGTGATTGCAGAATACGTGTCTATCGAAGAAGTAGAAGTAATCAAAGATATGTTTACATTGATGGACTCTGATGGTGATGGAAAAGTTACGTTCGATGAACTCAAGGCAGGATTAAAGAAAATCGGCTCACAATTGTCTGAACCCGAGATCCGACTCCTCATGGATGTGGTAATTCATATACATTCATACAAACAATATTTTGGAATATAAAAAGTTACAAGTACTAACATTGTTTTACCATTTGTTTATGATAAGGCTGATGTTGATGGCAATGGAGTGCTTGAGTATGGAGAGTTTGTGGCAGTGACAATTCATTTGCAGAAAATGGAAAACGATGAGCATCTACGCAAAGCGTTTATGTTTTTTGATAAAGACGGAAGCGGCTATATTGAGCTTAATGAACTAGAAGTGTTGTATGAGCCTGGTCATGCAGACATGCAAGTACTTAATGAAATCATGAAAGAAGTTGATACAGACAAGGTATGTTGTTTAAATAAGTAAACCTCACCAAAATGGGTAGGTCGGATGGGTTGGATAACAGGTCAAAACAGTAACTAGAGTTGACTTATACATTACATTATGTTGACTTGGATGGTTGGTCAAACATTGTTCTTAGGATGGTCGAATTAGTTTCAAGGAATTTGTCGCGATGATGAAAGCGGGAACAGATTGGAGGAAGGCGTCACGACAATATTCGAGAGAGAGATTCAAGAGCATGAGTGTAAAGTTAATGAAGGATGGATCGTTGCGGCTCCAGGACGGGTTAACCGGTCTAAGTGTTGTAGTTTGAAGTAATGAAGTATACAGTATTCTTTTATTTTGTGTGTCATCAGATTGAAAGGGATTTTGCATGTTTGTGAGTTGTGGTTTAGGTTCAACTTCTAAGTTGTATATAGTTTTATTACTTTCTGACAATTTTAATTTCTATATTTATAATTTTTTAGGCTAGTCTTAAGAATTGTATTTGATGATATGAGTCCAAAGAAATTTGTTTGTTTGCATGGTTTCTGATTAGCTATTTTTCAAATTTTTTTTAACCTATTTACCCTTATTATTTGTGGTTTTTTTTTTAATTTCTTTCTTGAATATGTTTTCCAAATTTTATTGTTTTATATAAAAATCACTATATCTGAAGATAAATATGGAACTTTTTTTCTGCTACTAAAGATATTCTATGCTTTTTTTTTATTTTTAATTGGCGTACATGTCGTTTTATAAACTTTTCTGCTAGCTTGATTGAAATGGTGATATTTTGCTCGTTTGATTGTAAGAATAATTAGTTACATAAAAAAATGAAAATAATATATTATTACTAGATGGTATTAGAAGTTTTTTGGTTACGTCTATTATCAAATTGTTCATATTTTTACTATAATCAATGCACATAAAACATACCTAATTCATTCAATGCTTGGAATGTGATTTGATCATATACTCATATTTGTAACTTGACTATAAACAATAAATGATAAAAAAAATAAGCATTTATAAACTTATTCTAAATTCTAGTTAATGCTAAAAATATACATCACATTGGAAAAAAAAGTAGCATGCAATGTGAGTTAACTCTTAGGTAACATAAGACTATACTAGTAGGTTAATGTCTAAATAACAATACATGTTTTTCGTCCTTTTAATTTCCGACACGTGTCCTGATAATGCTCATATGCCACGTATTAGCCAAGAGGGACCAAAGCGTCGTTATGTTATTATTATAACCTCTGAACGACAATTATATAAGTTAAGGGACTAAAAGTGTCAACATGCTTAATGTATGCCTCTGAGTGACCTTTTAACGAACCCGAAACTTAACAATGTTCGGTTTTATTCCCGAGGGTGTCAATCGATGGCCATACTGACTAAAACACGCAAAAATATCAAAATATGGAGGTTTGGGAAGTCCAGGGGCAAAAATGAAAATTTTGAGGAAAAGGCACCGTAGCGTGGCGCGCCAGGTGCAACAGAGGCTGGCGCGTGGCGTGGGGGTCACACTTTTTCAGCTGGTGTGTGCCAGCTGCAGTTTCCTGCATTTGCCACCAAACCTGCCACTTCTCTCGCGATTTTGCCACCTTTTGCTCAGTGTTTAACACTTCAAAACACTTGTAAACATCTGAAATCATGTCTAAACACCTGGCAACCTCCCCTCTCTCTCCATAGCTCTTAAAATGAACAATCTTGTGAGTTGCAACAATCTTCATGCACTCTAGACTCACCAAGTTCATGCCAGAGGAGTTCTAATCAAATCTAAGTGTTCCATTTCGTTCCTACTGCTCATTTGGACCTAATGTAAGTGTTCAAACTCGTGTTTAGTGAATTCTTATAGCTATTAGCCAAGAACAAAGTCTCGTCGTAATTACGCCTTGACTCTGCTCTAAATCCGTGTATGCTCTGTCATTGTACGTAACGAAAGCTCCTACGTGCTCCTAATGATGGAGGTAATAAACCCTCAAGAGGGCATTTTCAGATTTTCACTGATTCATGGCCAATTGACGAGTCAACCGAAAAGTCAATAAAAATCAAACTGGGCAGTTTCTGTAAAATTCATAACTAATGGTCCGGATGTTATAAAATATGTTTTTAAAGCATTAATAACCTTATAATAGGTATTTGAACATATGTCAATAGGTACGGTTCGTCAATTTTTGGTCTCGGCTCGGTTCGTAACCGAAAGTCTCAAACAGTTGACTTTCTGTTGACTTTCAGTTCTGACCCGTTTTGAGCCATTCTTGATACTAAGTTATGGTCATTTTATGACCATGATTATGTTTAGAATATTGTCCTAAAGTTTCGTTACTCAATTCCTAATAAATCTGAGTTATTATATAAGTTCCGTAAAAATCCTTAAAACTTGGCAAATAGGTCATTTTGCGCAAAATGAGATTTTTAGCACATATGAGCATGTGTTTCGTATAACTACTGAAATGTTAAGATAAGTAGGACCAATTGGGATGTTTGTTCAGTTTATGGCTTGAATGCATGCTTAAGAATCGCTAATCAATCGCTAATCGCCGCTAAATGACTAAACTACCCTTTTTACGGAAAAATAGCAAGAATCAAACTTGTTTTAATCAAAACCTTAACTTACTGATGTTATAAGTTAAACGACATATTTTTGGACCATTTAAAAACCGGTCCTTACTTCAGTTCATATTAAATATCGATTTAACGACATTTAAGCGACTTTTACGCCTTTTCGGCGCATAGGTATGGTTTAAAACCATAACCATGAGCCGAGACTTGTTACCTACTGATTTATAAACTTATTTTTAATATAACAACAGTAAGTACAAGTGCCAAACTCAGAATCCCAAATTCGGCTTCAAAACTATGTGTGAAATTACTAAAATGCCCCTACGGGACATAGTATGTTTCAAAATCATCAAACACACATATACTTGATATCCTACCGTTATAACATGATAAAATATATGTTTTTACATAATATTTAAGGTTATAACATCGGATTCACTTTAAACATCTTTTATAAGCCTAAAAATGACCAAAGTGCCCTTGTAAGGCATAAATCGGTTTTAAATGTAACTCGGGCCTATCTTTGCAAATGCTAATGATTTTATAACATATTTTAATCATATCTCATTATGGAACTTATATAAGACTCATACGGTTACCCGGTTTCGCATATACGCATACAGTTAAGCATACGTAGCTAATTTACGTATTTTAACCACAACGGGTTTAACTTTGTCCATTCCTTATCAAAATCCAGAATGTTATTGATCTTACCATATTATAAAATTCTATGTACTTGTCGGGTCCAATTAACATTCTATTCCGGTCACCGCTTAATCTAGCGTATCGTACCGTATCACAAGTTAGCGTAAGACTAAACGGTCCAAATCTAGGACTTAACTAAGGACCCGTTAGCATTCTAATATTGGTTATTAATTACCATCACTCCAGACTGAACGTCTCCCGGTAGATTGCTCCTGTACTTGCTCTAGAATGCGACTGAATTTGGATTACTTGCGAACTTTAAATTCAAGTAAATAGTCTTAACTTATTTTCCCTATACGGGCTTGGGGTACGGTAGATTACTACCGCTTGGTCGGGTATGGGATAATGTTTTATCCAGTTGCGATAATTAACTGAAATTTTACATAACCCGGTTTTGATCTGTTTTGACTGAAACTAAAACATTGGGGGTGGGCTTGACCGTGTCTGGGATATCCTTGGCTCACTAAATTGGTAGTGGCCACGGCAATATAGCATGGCGTGTAGGCATACACTGGGAAATTGCTATCCTGCTTTCTTTGTGAAAGTTCAGAGTGGTGTGTTAGTCGATCATGTCTCGGTTTTTGTACCGAGCCTCATATGTAAAAGCCAGCATGTAAATCTATATACAAGGTCATTTGTACTATCCCAAGTTATTTATCAAAATGTGCCTTGTGCACCAAAAACCATTTTCGAAAAAGTTTTCAAAATGAGTCGGTTGAGCGTATTTACCAGTGTAAACTGACGTATTTTCAAAAGCTTAAAGTTACAGGTTGCAAGAATGGAATAGGCTAGGAGCTGCGGGGCGAATAACCAAGGAGTTGCGACCTTAGAAAATTGCCTGTTTATAGTCTGTTATCATTTTGTATGAATTTTGATCCGCCTGTGGATCTAGTTACAACCATGTCTGTATATTTATTTTGGACATTAGACATTATCGGTTGTAATAGTTTATTTACTACAGACTTCCGCTGTGTTATGCTTATTTGGTTATGATGATATCAACTGTACGTCACGATACTCCCAACCGGGCCCACCGGTAGACACGTGGATGTCGGGGTGTGACAGGTTGGTATCAGAGCCAACGTTTGAGGGAATTCGACACTTACCATTAGTGTTTGATCTCAAGCGATATAAGAAAAACACATTCCTTAGACTCTCGAGTCTAGGCTTTGACCTAGGATTATTCGTTTCCTTTTTTTGTTATTTTACTTGCCCCTTTTTAATTTGTTATATGACAGGAATTGTCGAAGATGCCTCCAAAATTTTCTAAAGGAGCGAAGGGAAAGGCCTCATGAGAGGTGGAGCAGTGGGTCAAGGACCTTCGAACCCGCATAACTACAACCCTTACGAGGGATCAGGGGACTCCTCACTATCGTGGGAACGTACCCTCATCGACACTCTATATCCCACGAATATTCCCCATCGCCAGATTCGTTGCCACCACAACCTACCCAATCTCATCACTCACACTCCCATTCTTTCCATGGGAATTATAACCTTGATATCCAATTTCACTCACCTTCTGTAACCCCACCTGAAGATTCCCGAAGCCTATGGAAGAAGACTCCAATCTAGAAATGCGAGCAACGGGATCAATGGGTCATCCCATTTATTTATCCAGCGGGTCCAATTCATACACTGGATCGCCACAGCACTATCCTGATGAATTTTAGGAAAAGTTTTCACAATACATATTCTACAACACCCCATCTTACCATAGCACACCATCCCACCACACTCCATCCTACCATATACCTATACACCATACTCCTCCACCTGAAGAACAACAGATGGAACAACCACAACTACCACCTCGTCCACCTAGGAAGAGGAACGCACGTATGTCCGTACGAATGGGACCCAGGGTTGGGTCACTATCTCCCCAGCCTTCATCTTACCCCACTATCGCAGAAGATCCACAAATGGGTGGACCTTCTTATGCCACGCCTTTAACGAGCAATTGCCTTCTACTGTTGAGCCTGAGCCTCAACCACCCCTACCATTTGGCGAACCTTTTCAACCACCTCCACCACCGGGTTTTGATAACCCCATACCTACCTACCAACAATTGCCAGAGTACAACCCCTTTGATCCTTCTACCTGGCCAGAGAATAGCCATAGCCATCACATATCTCATCCTGACCCTTACCTTGAAGCGGCTATGAACGGTCATTATCCTTATCCTTACCAATCTGGTGGATACTCTTTCCATAGCCATCAACCACCGGTTGCGCCGCGTCAACCACAACCGCAACCGCCGCCGCCAACTATGAACGTTCTGAACAAAGCATTAGAACGAGTAAAAGAGCTACAAGAGAATCAGCCAAGAATGCTAAAAAGAACCAAAAACTATTAAAAAGGTTGGTGAAAAAGTTAACAGGGAAGAAGGATTGAACTCCCTATATTTTCTAAGTATTATGTTAAATTTAAATTAAGTCCTTGCATGGACAAGTATTTTATTTTAAAACCCCTGCGAGGGTATGTTTCTTATGTTAGTCCCTGCAAGGGCAATCTATCTTATCTTCTTGTAAAAGACCCGTTTAGGGCAATTGTAATTTGAATTTTAATCTTAATGAATTTCCTTTTGGATTAATGTTATATGTACTATTTATCATATCAGTTGTTCAAGCCAACGTCTTGATATTAATTCGAAATTTGTGATCTGCGAAACATTTCCAAGAAATCTCCTTGATGGTTTGCACCTGCCAAGTGATTAGGTCACATATATTGGCAAAACGGTAGTTAATTATATGATGTTCTACCCAGATAGTTAAGGTTGAGAAATCCTATGAGGAGTCCCTTCTATCCAGAAGTGGTGAACTACGTTCTAAACTTCACTAGTCCGCCTGATCTGGACTAGCTACTTAAACCATTTCAAGGAATTGCTATTCTAAAAGGTTAATATATTCAAGGTATTAATCTCCTGGCAGTGTGACCTGAGGAACCACATAAAGGACTACGTCCAAGCTATATAATCCTTTTTGATCTTGGTCAGAAATCATCAGTGCAATGATACTTTAATTAAACACCCATTAGTGGTGTAATGCCTACGGCCATATTAATACATCCATTAGTGATGTAATGCACTCGGGCTATGTTATGTCCATTGGTGACAATGATAGTTGCAGTCTACGACTCTCTATCTCAGGTAGTAAAACTACGTTCGAACCTCGAAGTTATTTGATCCATTAGTGATCTTGATTCTATAATTCAGGCCCTTAGTGCTACTCTAAAAATTTGTCCTTGTGACAGGCCTATTTGTGCCACATTTTAACACCCCCTTATTAAGGCCATTTGTGTCGTTATCAATCAATCAAACAAGTGTAATTAATTAAATTCCACGTGATTGCTTCAGCGCCAAAGTACAAGGATGGCTAATTCAGATGAAGCAGATAGCAACAGAAGGGATGGAGGTGCCAATGAACAGACTATAACTACTAGTGGTGAACTGAAGGCATTAATTGCCACCAAAGTAGAAAAAGTAATTAAAGATCGTGACGAGAAGAATGGTGAATCCAGTGCTTCACATACCAAGCATACTTCTAAGCACACATACAAGCATACATCCTCACACCATTCTAAGCACTCATCGCAAAAGAAATCTGAACATTCCTCTCACAAGAAAGACGACTCTGAGCATTTGTCGAATATTGAAAGGAAAAGAAAGAAGTACCGCAGAAAAACCCAATTTAATAAGGAAGGTTGCTCCTATAAATACTTCGTGTCTTGCAAACCACGTGACTTCACTGGTGAAAAAGGAGCTGTGGAAACGCTCCGATGGTTAGACGAGATCGAAACTATTGTGGAAATCAGTGGGTGCGCTGAGAAAGACGTAGTGCAGTATGTAGCGCAGTCGTTCAAGGGCGACGCCCTCACGTGGTGGAAGTCGATGATTCAGTCATCTGGGAAGGTTCATCTGTATAATCTAAGTTGGGAAAAGTTTGTTGAGTTGGTAAAGGATGCCTATTGTCCACCTCATGAGATGGAAAGGATCGAAACAAAATTTATTAGGCTAACCATGAAGAACCTCGACTGTGGGAGTATGTATTGGAGTTTAAATCTATGTCAAGATCAGTGCCATATTTGATCACTCCCGAATCCAAACGCATCTCACGTTTTATTGGCGGATTAGAGCCGGAGATTAAAGGTGATGTCAGACGTTTAGGTCTGCTGTAGACCTTTCCATGGTCTTAACTCAGGATTTAAAGAGACAAGGTCTCTTAGGTCTGAAGGTGGCGAGAAAAGGAAGAGAGAAGAATACAGGTTTCACCGCTTTGTTAAGAACCGGAAGTTCGGGTCAAACAAGAACCATCAAAGGTCTGATAATAGGCCTAAATGCAGAAAGTGCAACAAACGACACTTTGGTGCGTGTCGGGACGAGCTTCAGTCAAAACCGTGTGAGATCTGTAAGAGGCATGGGCACAAGGCCCTGGAATGTAAGGATTTGAAAGAGGCCACCTGTTTTAATTGTGGCGAGAAAGGACATATGAAACCCAACTGTCCTAAGTACAAAAAGGATGACACTGCTAAGGAAGATGGGGCGAAGTAAGGAAAAGCTCGCGCTTTCCAGATGAAAGCCAAGGAGGCTGTGAACGATAACAATGTGATAACAGGCACGTTCCTTATTAATTATGTTTATGCTAGAGTTCTTTTCGATTCAGGGCTGATAAATCATTTATAGATCATAAGTTTAGTGCCTTATTAAACTTGCCCATGAGAACTCTAGACATAACATACGATGTAGAACTTGCTGATGGAACGATAGAAACCGCGTCTACGATTCTTGATGGATGTTTTATTTCCATTAAAGATCACTCTATTCCTGTTTCGCTATTGCCAATGAAGTTGGCAGGTTTTGATGTAGTTCTTGGTATGGACTGGTTGTCTAGTAACCATGCCCATATAGCCTGTAACAAGAAGCTCATCGAAATCAAAACTTCGACCGGTCGTTCGTTGCCCATCCAAGGTGATGTACGTTATGATTTGTCCGAAAAGGATGTGTTACTTAAAACTTCGAAATGCCTGAAGAAGAATTGTGTCATTTACATGGCACAAGTAACCATTAATGAAGCTAAGCCAAAGATCGAAGACCTCCCCGTTATCTCAGAATTTGCTAACGTGTTTCCTGAAGACTTGCCTTGTCTACCTTCAGATAGGCAAGTAGAATTTAGAATTAAATATCATACCTGGTGCAGCTCCAGTTGCTAGAGCCCCGTATAGACTTGCACCTACAGAAATGAAAGAGTTGAAGACACAACTTAAGGAATTGTTGGGGAAAAAGGATTCACCAGCCAAGTTCTTCGCCTTGGGGAGCTCCAGTACTGTTTGTGAAAAAGAAAGATGGTTCAATGCGAATGTGCATTGACTACCACAAGCTGAATAAGTTAACAATTAAGAATCGCTATTCATTGCCCAGGATCGATGATTTATTTGACCAGCTTCGGGGAGCAAGCTACTTCTCAAGATTGATTTGAGGTCAGGTTATCATCAACTCAAAGTTCGCACTGAAGACGTTCCAAAGACGACATTTAGAACAAGATATGGTCATTATGAGTTCTTAGTGATGCCTTTTGGACTCACTAATGCACCAGCAGCATTTATGGATTTGATGATCAGAGTCTGCAAGTCGTATTTAGATAAGTTTGTCATTGTCTTTGTTGATGATATACTTGTATACTCTCGTAATCAGGAGGATCACGAGAAACATCTAAGGTGTATTTTGGAGTTGTTGAGACAAGAGAAACTTTGATGCGAAGTTTTCTAAGTGTGAATTTTGGTTGCATGAAGTACAATTCTTAGGCCACGTGGTTAGTGAACGTGGAATACAAGTTGACCCTGCCAAAGTCGAGGCAGTAATGAACTGGCAAGCCCCTAAGACACCATCCGAAATCCGAATTTTTCTGGGTTTGGCCGGTTATTATAGAATATTTATAGAAAACTTTTCAATGATAGCTACTCCATTGACGACCCTAACCCGTAAAGATGTTAAATTTGTTTGCGGTCCGAAACAGCAGGAAGCCTTTGATGTATTGAAGCAGAAATTAAGTAATGCTCCTGTGTTGACTCTACCAGAAGGAATTGAAGATTTTGTGGTATATTCTGAGCTTCACACACCGCATGGGGTGTGTACTCATGCAAAAAGGAAAGGTAATTGCCTACGCTTCAAGGCAATTGAAGATACACGAAAGAAACTACACCACGCATGATTTGGAACTAGGTGCTGTGGTGTTTGCGCTCAAACTATGGAGACATTATTTATATGGAACAAAGTGTATTATATACACCAACCACAAAAGTCTCCAACATTTATTCAATCAAAAGGATTTAAATATCGACAGCATCGGTGGATGGAGACGCTGAACAACTATGATTGTGAGATCCGTTACCACCCAGGCAAGGCAAATGTGGTTGCCGATGCTTTGAGCCGCAAGGAAAGGGTTAAACCCATACGGATCAATGCTAAAAGTATTGAAGTAAAGAATAGTCTGAAAGATAAAATTTTGGAAGCTCAAAAGCAGGCTTTACTTGAGGTAAACCTCCCTAAAGAAGAACTGGGAAAGATGGTAGAACAACTTATACCAGGAAATGATGGAATTCTTAGATTTTGTGGAGAATTTGGATTCCAGTATACGGAGGACTTAAAGACTTAATCCTCCAAGAAGCACATAGTTCCAGGTATTCGATTCACCCGGTGGTGATAAAATGTATAAAGATTTGAGACCAGATTATTGGTGGTCCGGATTAAAGAAATCTATAGCTGAGTATGTATCAAAATTTTAACATGCTCACAAGTTAAAGCAGAACATCAGAAGCCGTCAGGATTATGCAGCCATTAGAAATCCCCATGTGGAAATGGGAATGCGTGACTATGGATTTCATCACCAAGTTACCAAGGACTAAACGCGGAAATGATGCAATATGGGTAATTGTAGACAGACTGACTAAGTCAGCTCATTTTCTGCCCATTAATGAAAGTTATAGTTCAGATAAGCTAGCAAGGCTATACGTGGATGAGATTGTATCTTTGCATGGTGTGCCAGTATCCATAGTGTCAGATAGGGACACAAGATATACTTCGCACTTCTGGAAAATTTTCCAGCAAGCTTTGGGCACTCGATTAAATTTTAGCACAGCTTATCATCCTCAGACGGATGGGCAAAGTGAGCGCACTATACAGACTTTGGAAGATATGCTCCGTGCTTGTGTGATTTATCTAGGTGGAAGCTGGGGATAGCCACTTACCACTTGTTGAGTTCTCCTACAACAACAACTATCATGCAAGTATTCAAGTTGCCCCGTTTGAAGCACTCTACGGGAGAAATGTAGGACGCCCGTTTGTTGGGCAGAAGTTGGGGAAGCCCAACTGACAGGACCGGAGATAGTCCTGGAGACGACGGACAAGATTTTGCAGATCCGTGACCGTCTTAAAGCTGCTAAAGATAGGCAGAAAAGTTATGCAGATCAGAGGCGTAAACCTCTTGAGTTCCAGGTAGGGGACAAAGTCTTATTAAAAGTATCCCCTTGGAAGGGCATTATGCACTTCGGAAAGAAAGGCAAGCTAAGTCCAAGGTATGTTGGACCATGCGAGATCATCGAACGAGTTGGAGCTGTTGCATACAAGCTTAAATTGCCCGAAAACTTTAGTGGAATCCATAATGTATTCCACATCTCCAACTTGAAGAAGTGTTTAGCAGATGAGTCGTTGGCTATGCCACACGACGAGGTTCAGATTGATAAGAACCTACATTTTATCGAGCGACCAGTGGCGATCGAGGATCGTCAGGTCAAGAACTTCGTAGGAAGCATGTGCCTATTGTAAAGGTTAAATGGGACGCTCGTAGAGGTCCCGAATACACTTGGGAAGTAGAGTCTGTCATGCGACAGAAGTACCCACAATTGTTTGACTGAAATCTCGGGTCGAGATTTATTTTAAGGGGTGAGGATGTAACACTACGTGTTTTTCGTCCATTTAATTTCCGGCACGTGTCCCGATAATCCTCATATGCCACGTATTAGCCAAGAGGGACCAAAGCGTCGTTATGTTATTATTATAACCTCTGAACGACAATTATATAAGTTAAGGGACTAAAAGTGTCAACATGCTTAATGTATGCCTCTGAGTGACCTTTTAACGAACCCGAAACTTAACAATGTTCGGTTTTATTCCCGAGGGTGTCAATCGATGGCCATACTGACTAAAACACGCAAAATATCAAAATATGGAGGTTTGGGAAGTCCAGGGGCAAAAATGAAAATTTTGAGGAAAAGGCCCCTGTAGCGTGGCGCGCCAGGTGCAACAGAGGCTGGCGCGTGGCGGGGGGTCACACTTTTTCAGCTGGTTGTGCCAGCTGCAGTTTCCTGCATTTGCCACCAAACCTGCCACTTCTCTCGCGATTTTGCCACCTTTTGCTCAGTGTTTAACACTTCAAAACACTTGTAAACATCTGAAATCATGTCTAAACACCTGGCAACCTCCCCTCTCTCCTCCATAGCTCTTAAAATGAACAATCTTGTGAGTTGCAACAATCTTCATGCACTCTAGACTCACCAAGTTCATGCCAGAGGAGTTCTAATCAAATCTAAGTGTTCCATTTCGTTCCTACTGCTCATTTGGACCTAATGTAAGTGTTCAAACTCGTGTTTAGTGAATTCTTATAGCTATTAGCCAAGAACAAAGTCTGTCGTAATTACGCCTTGACTCTGCTCTAAATCCGTGTATGCTCTGTCATTGTACGTAACTGAAAGCTCCTACGTGCTCCTAATGATGGAGGTAATAAACCCTCAAGAGGGCATTTTCAGATTTTCACTGATTCATGGCCAATTGACGAGTCAACCGAAAAGTCAATAAAAATCAAACTGGGCAGTTTCTGTAAAATTCACAACTAATGGTCCGAATGTTATAAAATATGTTTTTAAAGCATTAATAACCTTATAATAGGTATTTGAACATATGTCAACAGGTACGGTTCGTCAATTTTTGGTCTCGGCTCGGTTCGTAACCGAAAGTCTCAAACAGTTGACTTTCTGTTGACTTTCAGTTCTGACCCGTTTTGAGCCATTCTTGATACTAAGTTATGGTCATTTTATGACCATGATTATTTTTAGAATATTTTCCTAAAGTTTCGAGACTCAATTCCTAAGAAATCTGAGTTATTATATAAGTTCCGTAAAAATCCTTAAAACTTGGCAAATAGGTCCTTTTGCGCAAAATGAGATTTTTAGCACATATGAGCATGTGGATCGTATAACTACTGAAATGTTAAGATAAGTAGGACCAATTGGGATGTTTGTTCAGTTTATGGCTTGAATGCATGCTAGAATCGCTTAATCAATCGCTAATCGCCGCTAAATGACTAAACTACCCTTTTTACGGAAAAATAGCAAGAATCAAACTTGTTTTAATCAAAACCTTAACTTACTGATGTTATAAGTTAAACGACATATTTTTGGACCATTTAAAACGGTCCTTACTTCAATTTATATTAAATATCGATTTAACGACATTTAAGCGACTTTTACGCCTTTTCGGCGCATAGGTATGGTTTAAAACCATAACCATGAGCCGAGACTTGTTACCTACTGATTTATAAACTTATTTTTAATATAACAACAGTAAGTACAAGTCCCAAACTCAGAATCCCAAATTCGGCTTCAAAACTATGTGTGAAATTACTAAAATGCCCCTACGGGACATAGTATGTTTCAAAATCATCAAACACACATATACTTGATATCCTACCGTTATAACATGATAAAATATATGTTTTTACATAATATTTAAGGTTATAACATCGGATTCACTTTAAACATCTTTTATAAGCCTAAAAATGACTAAAGTGCCCTTGTAAGGCATAAATCGGTTTTAAATGTAACTCGGGCCTATCTTTGCAAATGCTAATGATTTTATAACATATTTTAATCATATCTCATTATGGAACTTATATAAGACTCATACGGTTACCCCGGGTTTTGCATATACGCATACGGTTAAGCATACGTAGCTAATTTACGTATTTTAACCACAACGGTTTAACTTTGTCCATTCCTTATCGAAATCCAGAATGTTATTGGTCTTCCATATTATACAATTCTATGTACTTGTCGGGTCCAATTAACATTCTATTCCGGTCACCGCTTAATCTAGCGTATCGTACCGTATCACAATTAGCGTAAGACTAACCGGTCCAAGTCTAGGACTTAACTAAGGACCCGTTAGCATTCTAATATTGGTTATTAATTACCATCACTTCAGACTGAACGCCTCCCGGTAGATTGCTCCTGTACTTGCTCTGGAATACGGTTGAATTTGGATTACTCGCGAACTTCAAGTTCAGGTAAATACTCTTAACTTATTTTCCCTATACGGGCTTGGGGTACGGTAGATTACTACCGCTTGGTCGGGTATGGGATAATGTTTTATCCAGTTGCGATAATTAACTGAAATTTTACATAACCCGTTTTGATCTGTTTTGACTGAAACTAAAACATTGGGGGTGGGCTTGACCGTGTATGGGATATCCTTGGCTCACTAAATTGGTAGTGGCCACGACAATATAGCATGGCGTGTAGGCATACACTGGGAAATTGCTATCCTGCTTTCTTTGTGAAAGTTCAGAGTGGTGTGTCAGTCGATCATGTCTTGGTTTTTGTACCAGGCCCCATATGTAAAAGCCAGCATGTATATCTATATACAAGGTCATTTGTACTATCCCAAGGTCATTTGTATTATCAAAAAAGTTTTCAAAATGAGTCGGTTGAGCGTATTTACCAGTGTAAACTGACGTATTTTCAAAAGCTTAAAGTTACAGGTTGCAAGTACGGAATAGGCCGGGAGCTGCGGGGCGAATAACCAAGGAGTTGCGACCTTAGGAAATTGCATGTTTATAGTCTGTTATCATTTTGTATGAATTTGGATCCACCTGTGGATCTAGTTACAACCATGTCTGTATATTTATTTTGGACACTAGACATTATCGGTTGTAATAGTTTATTTACTCCATACTTCCGTTGTGTTATGCTTATTTGGTTATGATGATATCAACTGTACGTCATGATACTTCCCACCGGCCCACCGGTAGACACGTGGATGTCGGCGTGTGACATCATATCACCTTTTTGGGTATCGAACACCACGTTGAGGGCGTTAAAGAGGAATGCTAAGGGCTCACCCGTAAGATGGGGTAACGAACGTAAGAATGGAGGTGAGCATGTAGACGCCTGTGTCGGCCCATACCCACCGATAACCCTCCCGGATGGTCTATAATATTAGGGATGAGCATTAGGTATTGCATACCGGTACTGAATTTTCCGTACCGATTCTTTTCGATACCGGTACCCACTTTTTGACATTTTCGGTATCAGTAATTTCGGTACGGTACCAGTAAAATACCGAATTTTACCTTCAAATACCAGTACCTTACCGAACACTTTTGATACTAGTACCGGTACCCAGTTTTAACGAATTTCGGTACCGTACTGATACGACGCTCATCCCTATAATATATTCACCATTTTCCTTTTTCAAACATACCATTACCCTATATATATATATATATATATATATATATATATATATATATATATATATATATATATATATATATTTAAAAAGCCAACTTTGTGAATAGTAGGCACACTTTTTTTTTTTTTTTCCATCTTTTATCAAAATATCGGTACGGTCCTGTTCAGTCTCAGTACATGAAGGTAAAAACCGGCACGAGCCTGGTACAGAAAATATCAAAAGTCGGTACCGAATTGATATTGAAAATTTTTAGTTCGGGAAATTCGGCACTCCTAACCAATACCATTTGCTCATCCCTGATCACGGGTACCGTACAAACACCAACGGTGTTGTACAACTTTTTTTTATTGATTTCTTCATCTTTTAATGTTTTCTTTTTTTAGTTTCAGGGCTAGGGATAAACTCGGTGCCAACCGATGGTCTGATACTAAATCGTTACTAGTATCGAAAATACCGGTTGCGGTACAAGTATATGAAGGTAAAAACTGATAGCAAACCGGTACGAGGAACGCCAAAAGTTGGTACCGAATTGACTTAAAATCTTTCGGTTTGTGAATTTGGTACCGGTACCCAATATAATTTGCTCATCTCTGATCATGGGTTTTATACGAACAACATCATTACAATAAAACTTTTTTGTTGATTTTCTTTCAGTTATTTTATAGTGTTTTTTTTTTAACATTTTCTTTTTATTATTGTCAGGGGTTTTATACGTAACGCACTCGTAATGATTTCAAAACACATGTAAACACAGACTAAATGACCAAAGAAATTCGACGTAACGTGGTTAGAGTGATAAACCTAGTAATAAATAAAAACCTATAATATATTAACCATTTTCCTTTTTCAAACACACCATAATAAAAAATACTATATCCAACGTGTGGACCCACGTACAACCGTCAAACCACCACCACTCCTCCTCCTTGAATACACACCAACCTGTCTTCTTCAACAAAACCCCAAAATCCCCCTTTTCCGGCCACCACAAAACCCTAACAAACCACCACCGATGGGGATCGATTACTACAACATCCTCAAAGTCAACCGTAACGCCAGCGTCGAAGACCTCAAAAAAGCCTACCGTCGTCTCGCCATGATCTGGCATCCCGATAAAAACCTCAACAAGAACAAATCCGAAGCAGAAGCCAAATTCAAACAGATTTCCGAAGCTTACGACGTCCTCAGCGACCCTCAGAAGCGCCAGATCTACGATCTCTACGGCGAAGAAGCGTTAAAATCTGGTCAAGTTCCGCCGCCGCCGCCGTCGTCCTCCGGCCGCGGTTACTACGCCGGAAACCACCACTACAATAATAGCAGTCATAGTCACACCAACAACAACAATAATAATAATAGTAATAATTATGGTCACCAGCATCCGAACCCTAATTTTAGGTTTAACCCTAGGGATGCAGATGATATATATGCGGAGTTGTTTGGTGGAGATGCTGCTGGTGGTGGTGGTGGAGGGAGGGGGTTTAAGGAGGGGTATTTTAGGAATGTGAATGGTGGAGAGAGTTCTTCCGGGAAGAAGGCTCCTGCTTTAGAGAATGTGTTGAATTGTAGCTTGGTTGATCTTTATAAGGGTGCTAAGAAGAAGATTAAGATCTCGAGAACGGTTCTCGATTCGTCCGGGTACGGTTTTTATCGTTGTGTATTGATATTTGTATATTTTGTTGATGCACATGAGTTGTTTGTGGTAATGTCTGAGTTGAGGTATTGAAATTTGAATGTATCCTATTATGGATAAGTTTTAGGGAAACGTTTAGCAACGTTAAGTCGTTTTCGTGCTATTTGTTTTGCGTACACGAGTCTGAATATGAACTTAGGTTGTAGTCTTTTGCTAGCATATAGGAAGAATTGATACAGTTGAAGTATTGTGGATGCTTATCAGTGAAACAGTGAGTGTCACAGTCTTGGCATTTTTATACACTAGCATCTTGTATTATTTTTCGACGATTTAATTCTCACGCCGCATGAAGTCATGGTTTAGTGATTAGAGTCAAATCGACAGTAGGCTTAAAGTGTTGTGAAGTTCTTTTTGAATGCTAACTCGGTAATGGTTCTTGAAGAAGGAATGAAGGATAATGAAAAAGTCAAGTTAAACTTAAAGAATGAAAGGGTTTCTTTAGGGTACTAAATAAGGAAAGTTCACTTGATTTTGCTTGTTAGGTGCTGCTATGAAAATATGCGATCATTTAATGTATGAATGTGTGATTGTGGTTATGGTTTTATCTAGCTAATTAAGATGTCATGAAAGAGAAGACCTATATCTATCACATAAATCCCGAGGCCTAGCCTAGGAGGGAGGGGGGCTAGAAAGGGATTTAATAAATATATTTCCAAATCATCACTTTTCGCGACTTATTTATCTAGATTTAACTATATAGTAGTAACTCGTAAGTGATTAAGATTGTCAACATTGAATGTCGTTTTCAAAGTAGGTGAAGACATGAGGTGATCTGTTTCTTATCCGGGGTGTATTACTAGATTACTAGCTGATGCCTGGGAATATATCATACTATAATGTTGTTAGCATGTTGATTTTTTATATGGTAAATGTATCTTAGTCGTATTTGGGGTGACAACTGAGTTTTAAAATGAGCAAGTGGAGGATAGTTTCTACTCTTAAAATGCATTGTTAAGCTAATCAAGCAGGGCAATGAAAACACACAGATGACTTGTCAGATATCATATAAACTTTGTGGGATAGTTTTATCTGTTATGAAAGGTTAAGCAATTTTTTGAGTTGCGCTATATATACCATATAAATTCCTGTAGCCGAATATGCATTCAAATTAACAACTTTTCATCTATTTAGACAATTAAGATTGTAAAATCTAGTATCAGCTATAATATGGTAATTGTTAGGAAAGTGTACAATACAAACTGATCTCTAAGTAAGTGTATGATTCTAAGTTCTTATTAATATTAATTTTTTTAGATAAATGTTTTGTAGCCTTATGTAGCGTAGTATCCAAGTATAAATACTTGCGATTAAGCTTTGAAATTAGCAGGTTTGCTGTTAGCTTCTTTTATCTTAATTAGGCCATCAGCCATGTGCCCTTTTTATCAAGCTTTCAATTTTCAACACTTATTCCGTTATTCACCCCGACCAATCACTTATAAAACATACGCCTTAGTAAATACTGAAAATAAGAACACACATAACACACAACTAGTTACATCTTTTTTGGAATTTGGAATCAGTTATTATGTGCAAGGATTTTTTGAAGCATCTAGCTTAAATTGTATCCATTCTGCCACTAGATTGGCCAATTTTGTACCCTATTTGACGAAAGTCGAAAGAAATGAATGACTGAATTAATTAAGTGTCATACAACCATACAGGGAAATAAACGAATTTAGATTCACTGGATGAAAAATGGTTTCTAGCCAGAACGCTCAATGGATGAACGCTTTTAATTATGTTAGGTATTAATTAGGAGCAATCTAGGAGTTTAGCTCTTTATTCTAGTATAATTATAAGATATATTTAGTTAAAGCATTCATGGATCTCATGGATTAGGAATACATTATTTTAGTAAATCCATTCCTTGTTGTATTTTCTACTGGAATATATTATGCTCACTTCGGTTCAAATGCACAAATCGTAATCACATACAATCAAAAATTATGATTTAACTAATAGTGAATCATATTATTGTTATTTGTGTTACAGTAGGATTCGAACCGTGGAGGAGATCTTAACCATCGACATAAAACCTGGTTGGAAAAAGGGCACAAAAATTACTTTCCCAGAAAAGGGTAATCAAGAACCCGGTGTGATAGCAGCCGACATAATATTTGTAGTAGATGAAAAACCACATGATGTTTTCACAAGGGAAGGTAATGATTTAGTGGTGAATCAAGAAATATCACTATTGGAAGCTCTCACCGGGAAGACCGTTGAACTCACAACTCTTGACGGAAGACATCTGGCGATTCCAGTGACGGAAATGGTGAAACCGGGAGATGAACTAACGGTTCCTAATGAAGGAATGCCAATTTCAAAAGATCCTAGAAAGAAAGGAAACTTGAGGATCAAGTTTGATGTCAGATACCCATCAAGGCTTACTGCTGAACAGAAATCTGATTTGAGGAGAGTTTTGGGTGGAAGCTGATAATTTATAACTATTTTTTTTTGTTCTTTTTTTTTATTGAAAGTCAAAATCAGGTTTTAAAAAAACCCATGTCAAAATCTTGTATATGATTCAGTTTGGAGCATGGTTTTTTTTTGGGATTTTAGGGGTTGTTTATGTGAGAGTGTGGTACAAACCCGATTCCTATACGGGTGGGTATTAGCGTCAGATATATTAATGGGTCAAAGCAATTATTGAAAAGGGAAACTGATGGGTAAACGGAAGCTGAAGGGCCAGTTAATTTACTGCTATTATTGCTTATTTAATATTTGTTCTAGTTTTTGGGGAGGATGTAGATGATTATTATCTAATTGGGTATCTATACCTTTGTTCTTGGAGATTAACCCATCTCAAATCGGGTCTTCTATCTTGTAGTATTTCAGTTTACAACAATAAAATCTATCAGTTAGTTTTGTTTGATTTTGGGTTCTATCATTTGGTTCCATTGCCGGGAACTTCGAATAGCGGCTACAACCCGGAGTTTGGCAGATCAACTAGCAACCATTGCGGCACAGTTAGATGCCATTCTTGCATCTTTGAGGGATGATGTTGAAGAAATCAAAGCTCGGGTGATCAGAGAAGGCTGTAACAGTGAAGAATCGAATTAATTTGAAGAACACAGTGGCGGAGGAACCGCAGGGGTCTGATCATGACCCTCTTCAGCAACTTGGATCCAGATCTGGTGGCGGAATTACTGATAGAAACAACGTAACTGGTGATGGGATTGAGGGCGCTGATGAAATGGATGACGGAATGGGCACCGACAAAACTGACAAATCTGATGGCACCAGAATTGAAGCTTGGGGGACGGCGGAAAATTTAACGGCAAATGACAACCATGATCGAAAGGGGAGAGGAGAAATTGGTGCTCTCGTTGAGAGGTTGGTGTTGCTGCCCAGGAGTTTGAGCCTAGTGGTTCGTGAGGAATTGGTTCGATTCAAAAACGAGGTTTGTAAGTTGAATTACCATGATTGTACGGTGGTGTTACAACGAGTATCTCCGCCCTTTCTGTTCATGACCACAACCATATCAAGGCAGCTTTCTGTGTTGAGAAAAACCCCTTAGCGACCCAGGACCAT
This sequence comes from Scalesia atractyloides, assembly GCA_947069175.1. Taxonomy (NCBI): domain Eukaryota; kingdom Viridiplantae; phylum Streptophyta; class Magnoliopsida; order Asterales; family Asteraceae; genus Scalesia; species Scalesia atractyloides. Next base: position 5,990,537 of record CAMTDV010000005.1, read on the forward strand.
GGTTGTATATTTTATCATTGTGTGGGACTCTGGAAAAGAAATTATAGGTGGTCCTACCTGGAAAAAACCTACAGAAGGTGAATGTGTCCATACAAATGACGGTTCCCAGTTTCTCACAAACAATTTGCAGGTCAATTGGGTTGCATGGTGGTCCCTGTACCTGTGGTAGGGTGCTCAATGGGAACAAGCTTAGAGACTACAACAATCCTCTTCAAAAAACTCTGCTGATTTTAAATGGGTGGAGATCAAAGAAAACGACAAAGCCACTTGGGATGATTACGACTTATTAAAGAACCAGTTTCCTTATCTTCGACTTGAGGTCAAGTCGATTATCGGGGCAGGATGTATTGGTACAAAACCGATTCCTATACGGGTGGGTATTAGCGTCAGATGTATTAATGGGTCAAAGTAATTATTGAAAAGGGAAACTGATGGGTAAACGGAAGCTGAAGGGCCAGTTAATTTACTGCTATTATTGCTTATTTAATCTTTGTTCTAGTTTTTGGGGAAGATGTCAATAATTATTATCTAATTGGGTATCTATACCTTTGTTCTTAGAGATTAACCCATCTCGAATCGGGTCTTCTATCTTGTAGTATTTCAGTTTACAACAATAAAATCTATCAGTTAGTTCTGTTTGATTTTGGGTTCTATCAGAGTGTGAAACAATTTAAACAGTTGGTTTTACTCACATGACCCCTTGGTGTTTTTTGATACTTGTCTCATATTTTATGAACTGGCAGGGTCTGTAGACTGTAGTAATTTTTTTTGTTTTACATGTCATTTTTTTATATTTTTTCCTCTGGTTTTATACTGATTTTCCGAAATTGAAGCTGCAAAAGGTCAAAATTCTCCCTGGATACTGGGCAGATAGGTTTAGCAGCCTCATTTTCTGTTTATACATGTTTTAGTTTACAAACGAGAGTTTTATCATATATTTTCTCCATTTCTATGGTGTAACCACCATGGGGGTTTGTAAGTTGTAATTATACCATCTTGAAATAGCAGGCTAAATTCAAGATCCCCATAGTAGTTAAAAACAGAAATGGTCTAATCCGCCCTTCCAGTTTCCGGTGGCCGCCCTAGCAATGTCTCATCGACGGTCAATACAATAGCTTGGCTGTGGGCAGGACCCCCCCAAAAAGTATAGTAACGGGATCAAAAGTTAGTGAATAGTTAACGGTGTGGTGACAGAACACGTTAAGTGTTAAGTTGGGTGTGACGGGCGTCAAAGTGATAGTTGGGGAGTGGCAACGGCCAATAGCCAATAGTTAGGGGTGATAAAATCCAATAACCCATTGTGGACGGTGGTGGTTGATTAAAAATGACTTCTGGCTAGTCGTATGGGATTTCTTTTTTAATTTCTACCAAGAAAAACATGGTAAACGAGCCTTAGAAAAAATGGTAACTACAATTTAGTCCCTAAAATGAAAATAACTTCAAATGGAGTTATCTAGTGTGTTTTGTCCGGCCAATAGATCATGCGTAAAAACAAGATTATTGTTACTCTTGTTACATGGATATGTCAATGTGCGAGTTAAGCTGTATAGGTGATGGAAGTAAAAGAGAATTAAGAATACATGTTGGTGAGTTGAAGTTAATGATTGTGCAAAGGGATTATTGGTAATATATGTTAGGTTTTCTTGAAAAGGTTAGGTTTTAAGTGATAAGAAAGAACGTACATAAAGAACCAAACAAAATGTTTACATGCAGATACTAGAAAACAACTAGTCTTGCTCATTTGATTAGATTAGGCAATTGCATTGATTAAGTTCGGTCTATTTGCGCCAAAAGTTAAATAGGCCAGGTCGGATTAAGGCTATTATTGTCTTTTGGTCAAGCTTTTCTAAAAGCGTTTTACCAGTAACCAATGTATACTAAAGAGTCACAATAAATCAGTAGTTTGCAATCCATGAGATTGTAGGACTAGCTCCTGCACCTTTTATATTGCCTTTGTAGCTGTTCCTTCAATGATGGCCCATATTTTCGGACCTATCTGGTACCAATGTTTGTTTGACCATGAAGAACTAGGAATACTTGCTTTTATGTGCATTTTATCATTTTGATACCAATTATTTTTAGAATAAATAAATAATTTAAAAATATACGGAATTTTATCATTTCCAATTTGGGTAAGGCTATTTTTTTTAAATGCTTAGTATGATGTTGAAAACACTGGTGCTTCCGAAACCTGTTAATTGCACCTGACTATTACCTTTCATGTCTACTTTTTGGTTTGATTTATTTTCCATAATGAGTTGTGCGGTCAATTTATCACAATGGTGCATTCAAGTGTCCCTGTATTATCTCATGTTATACTAAGGTTTGCTTATGCAAGTAACATTCTATCGCTCTAGTGCACCTAACTCATTATATTGGTACATCCAACTTATTATATTACTATTGCTACTAGAAAATTAACCATCACCGATGGCGAATTCTTTTCTCACTACATGCTTTTTTCACAGAGCATCGCCTACAGATACCACTTTAGCTAAGGGACTTCCAACAGAACCATCCGCATATTTAACATCCGTACACCTAATACACTCCTACTCTCTCCTTACACGAGAACTCCTTTTCATTTAAGGGCGGTGGGAGTGATACCGCATCCACCTATGGCACCGTTGCCACATCATCAGGAATACCACACTCAAACCCTGCAACAAAGGTTTTCTTCTTTGTCTTCGGTATGCTAAGCCCACAAAAACACCCTGCACTCAACACCGCATGGGGTGAGGCGATTTTCCCACGTAATAATGCTGTTCCACCTCAGTGTCACCTCACTAATCTCCCTTGTCGCCCTATGTCCACTCCCAAACACCGTAACTGGTATTACGTTTATTTGTATGTGTAAGTCACTAGTTCAATTTTAAATAAATGAGACATTTACTATTTTAAATTTATGACGTTACAAGATGTGGAGTTTAACATGCAACTAATCAGTTTTTGCAAGTAAAAGTTCAAACGATCCTTGGCCCCCATCATTGTAATTGGTCAATAATTACCGGACCTACTTACAACCACAAAATCTATAAGAGATTTTACACACAAAATATTGGAGACATGTTAAAAGTAAATCGTCAATCATACTAACTGATTCTAGGATATATGGCCATTTTTTTCATCCACATCTTGATTCACATACAAGGGCATGGTTGTAAATTCACCATGCATATCATGTGTTCTTCAAAGTTCAAACAACATGTTTGTGTGTAGTCATGTCTTCTAATGCCACATCAGCCGGTGCGTCACCAGTTCCTTTGTATTTATACCATTTTGCCACGATCAAATAATATATAAAGTTCAACACCTCCAACCCGGTGCATAAATAATAAAAGTAATCTAACTTCGCCTCGTTTAGGTCTTGGGCTAACCAATTTCTCGACACACCATCACGAGTTGTTCTATGAACGATTGATATCAAGAAACTGCTTAAATAACTTGACATCGCCATCCCACAAAACAAGAAAGAACCCGCGAAACTCTTCATGTTCTCAGGAAACTGCTTGTAGAAAAACTCAACAAATCCAATCACCGCAAACCCTTCTGAGAGACCTGCGACCGTCAGTTGAAATATGAGCCAGTAGCCCGACATAGATGAAATCGCGCCTTTTCCCTTTTCAAACCCGATGGTTGGTTGTGAATGTGCCAAGTCTCTTCTTTTCGTTTCAACTATAGCCGCAACAAGCATTGTGAAAATGGCAATGCCCATTCCGACTCCAATTCTTTGTAGGAGTGAAATTCCTTGTCTTTTGTTTGTTATTCTCCGAAGACATGGAACTATGATTTGGTCGTAGATTGGGATCCATATGGTGAGGGCTAGCATCTGGAACACAGTGTAGGACTGCTGCGGGAACCTCAAATGAGCTTGGTTTGAGACGTCGGTCGGATTGTAGGGCTTGAAAGACTGTGTAGGTTTGCATTTGGTTAATTGAAACATTGTAAAGTATGCAAGATAACCATACTGGAACTGTTTTGATTACACATTTCACTTCCTCTATTTGTTGTATACTACAAAGCGTCCATCGATTTCCTGACGATCCGTCCGGGTTCATTTTATCATTCGGGGTTATGATTGCTGCTTTATTCAAAACCCTGTTACAAGATTGTAACACATGATAAGTTCATCAAGCATAACATGTTTTATCACCTTTTAATGTATTTTACTAGAAATAGGAAATTTAAAATGGTGTGATTACATGGGTTATGGTTTTGAAACTTTTACACACGAATGGCTAGGGGTGTTCATCAAATCAAATAACGAATTTTTGAATTAATCGAATCGAATTTTTTGAATTTTATCTTATTTACCAATGTATTTGATTCGATTTGTATTTAAAACTCGCATTCGAATAAATTCGATTTAATTCAAATTCATCCTTAACAATAAATTATTTTACATTCATTTTTAAACTACTAAAACCTAATTATATTTAACATAAATATAATAATCTGGTAATTAATTAACTATCAGTATGTCAAAGCACCAAAATTTAGAAGATAAGTTGGTTACCGGTAGCGATTTAAGTTAGGTAAAAATTTAGAAATAAGTAGTATGGGCTATTTGTCATTAGGTTTGGTAATGTTATGAATAATAAACTTATCACTTAGGGATGTAATTCATACGTTGGCCAAGTTTAGAAGTTAAACGTGTGTGTATATATGTTTATGCAGTGGCGAAGCTTGGCGTGAAAACCGGGGGGGGGGGGGGGGGGGGGGGGGGGCGTATATACCCAAAATTTTCTATACGAAAACTACATATATAACATAGGAGCGAAAAGTTCGGGGGGGCGCCCCTCCCCGCCCTAGGAAAGTTGCCCCCCTGTGTGTATGTGTGTGTATAAATTCAAAATTATATATAACTTGAATTCGAATTTCAAATCGAATTTGATTTGAAAATCATAAATTTGTATTCGATTCAAATGGGGTTGCCACCCTTGGTTAGGAGCCACATCTCCTAACCTTTTTTATACTTGTTTTTCATTTCACAAACACATTCAAAAATCTAATACACTGTTTTTGTCTACGCTTCGAAAAAAAAATATATAAAAACCTATGAGACGAACAAAAATGTTATTTTATTCTAACTACGTTTTTAACAATACTTGTATCGAAACATAGAAAAAAAAACAAATAAAACAAAGTTGTATGTTTAGATTTTCTAAAATCGTTAGATGTTACAAGTTATTAAAAAAAAACTAAATTAATTGTGAAAGGAAAAAAGCAAAAATGAATATATATAAAAGGTGGAGATGTTGCTGGGAAGTGCGACAACCTTATCTGTGTAAAAGTTTTAAAACCACACTTTTAGATTTATATATTTCTGAAAAAAAAGTTCCTTAGGGTTTAAGGTTTATTTAGGTACCTGAGTTGTGTAGTGTATGGAAGTTTTAAGTTAATGGATTTGGTGGGAACATGATCCAACAGGGATACAGATGGTTCTTCAGGATCCAGTTTCCTCTTCTTGATAGTGGCCACAAGGACCTGAAAAATGCTGGTCAAAGGGCTGCCCTCTGGCGGCACTCGGACATAAATCCGCGTGCCGATAAAGAACACAGCACACGACAAGAACATAAGGAACGTCGGGATTCCTAACCCAATGGCCCAATTAATATTTGCTTGCACGTAGACAATGATGGTCAATGATACCATCATAGCAAACGTGAACGTGAAGTAGTACCAATTGAAGAAACTAGCGATTCCCCGTTGACCAGATTCAGTATTCGGGTTGAATTGGTCTGCGCCAAACGCTAAGTTACATGGCCGGATTCCGCTAGCTCCAATGATTAGAAAGACAAAACCGCTTAGCAAGAAAGTCATTTGCCATGGTGTTGGTCCCTCACATAGGGTGTCTACACATTTATGAGGATGAAGCTTTGTGACTGCTGCCGTTAACGTTAGTACAAGCATCCCCTGAGTTAAAATAATATACAAAGTTTATTAAATGATATACCATATAACATTTTTATCTGATCAAAGATATAGAGAAAAGATCAAATATAAATACTTTTAACGCACAAAACGTACAACTGAAGGTTTTCTTGAAAAAACGCAGTAGCATTTTCGTAATTATTTTACTCGTAGAGTAATTATATAATTTACTCTACAAATATCTTGTATGGTAATTTTGAATTGTATGTTGTTTGATAAACTTGTAGAGTAATTTTGATAATTATCCTACAAGATAATTTTACAAAATTACCCTACAAGATCAAAATTACCTTACAAGATATTTGTAGAGTAATTTTGATAATTATCCTACGAGTAAATAATCACGAAAAATGTCAACACGTTTTTTTTTTACTTTTCATGCCTTTCGTACGTTTTATACGTTAAGTGAATTTGTACGCGAACTTAACTCAGTAAAGCTAGCATACAAAACATTATCTCATGTATGATTTTAAGTAAACATAATAAAAATAACACAATAGGAGATGGTAGGTACCAAGAAAGATGAAATGGAAGCTGTTCCTAAGACCTTGTACCGGCCAAAATAAGTGTCAGAGAGATATGCTCCGCCAAGTGTACCAAAGTTGCAAGTACCGCTAAATACATTTATAAGATTAGTAGCAGTTATGGACTTCATATTAAAGACTGTAGTTAGATACACCAGTAGATTTGTAGATGTCCCAATCGTTCCTAGCTTCTCAAACGTCTCATTTCCTACACATTCAAATGGATTAAAATACAATTATACAAACATATATTGTAATACATACATTTATACATATATGCCAATTATAAAAAGAAATCTTATATTAGTTAGGAAAACTAAAAACCCAAATAGATGACCTCCTTTTGCTACGTGTTATACCTTTTTGTAGACGTGTTACATGTAACAACCAAATATTGTCACGTGTTACGTAACTACTTTTACTTTTTCAGAAAAAAACTAAAAATCTGCAAAAACTGTTATACGTAACACATGACAGCCTCTGGTTATTACACGTAACACAGTCTGCAAAAAGATGTAACACATAGCAAAAGGAGGTTAATTCATTTTGATTTCTTAGTTTTCTTAATTAATATGAGTTTTTTTTTCTATCTCTCACTTATACATATATATACACAAATATATACCTATAACATAGGGCATGGCTTTGACTCCTCTGTAGTTGAGCTCTTTAACTTCCACTTTCTCATCTCCATTAATCCCCATGCCTTCCACCTTCAAAGCCATTATACGTATATATGTGTGTATATATATATATATTATTGTGGGTAAGAGTATGGAAGTGTGGGGGGATATTTTGGCTCACAAGTCACAACATAACTTTGTACATATAAGAGTGGGATATATGTATATATAGGCTTCACAACTCGGGCACGGAACGATGCATGATTGGAGTCCTGGTGGGTGGGGGTGTGAGCACATGATGTAGACCGCCCTACCGTCGACCGTGTGTACGTGGTTGGATTCCTTTGAGTGTGACTAGTTTTAAATAAAACCTCTGGCTTTTATTTAAAATTTCACAAGGACCATAAATTAGAAAAGTTGGCACAAATAAATTGCAATATATAATTATAAAATTAGACTTAAATAGTGAAAGTATTATCAATCCTTAATTTAGCAAAAATGGTTTGTGAGTGATTTTTACTATTTATTTTTTTTAGATATTTGACCCCTCAACTTTTATTTTTATATACATAAACCCTTTAAATTTTTATTTTTTAACCTTTTTAATTTTCATCTTTTACAGATTTGTGGTTTTACGTTTTGGTCTAAATCTTGCGAGTAAACATGTTGTAACGTGCATGTGTGGTTCAACGTTTTACGTCTATTTTTAGTGGTTTAACGGCCCATCACAAATCGTGGGTTCTAAGCCGACTTAGTTATTCTTTTCTATGTTTTACATTTTGGTCTAATTTTTATGAGTTAACACGTTGTAACGCGCGTCCGTGGTTCAAGGTTTTTATACATTTACTTTTTGCTCGGTTTAACGGTCCCGTCACAAAACACGGGTCCTAAATACTAGTTAGTTACAAAAATTTAAGAAAGATGATACGGTCAGATAAATTTATTTTATTTATTTTGTAGTTTGATAATAGTGAAACAAAATTATTATTTATCACTTTCATCAATGTTGACGAAATAGCCATTTGGGAATAGCCTAGCGTTGTTGGTAAGTTAGATAAAATTTAAGGTAGTACAAGATCACGAGTTCAATCCTTATGAGGTGCAAGTTTAGCCATTAAAAAAATCAATGCTTAGTAAATTGACATTTTAATGATATATGTGCTAAATACATTTTGAGCATGACTCGTCACTTTTTTATAATTAGTAAGTATTGGACATCTCGTTGGCCCTAACTAAGACCCTCCCTTGCTTATGAAAACAACATATCGAAATTGGACCAAAGACCTTTCTAATATAGGGAACTAAAGAAACACGAAGTTAACCTTGTGGTCAAACTTGTCTGAGCGGTCTCGTAAAAAATGGTTAATCTTATTTCTTTTTTCGACTGATGACTTGAATGATCTAAACCATGATCCTGCAAAATGGACAATACCGTGAAGCTCGCTACAAGGAGGGGAGGTGGCGGATTCTCCTTGTAACCACCCCCAGCGTGAGAATGAGAACTCGTTTTGAGGATGAACAAATGTGTGTTAAGAGTGAGAGAAGCGATCCCTAAACATGTGGTGGAAGGTTGGTGTTTATAGCTGAAGAGTGTGGAGAAGGAGAAGGGCTGATGGGCCATAGGCAGGACGTCTCCAACAAGGAATATCCTCTTTGTCCCTTCTGACATGCCCGTTAGTGTTTACAGAGTGTATGGACACTCGCGCACGGTGATTGGAGCCATGTGGCCTCGCAGTTGTCCTTGTTCTTGAGTCTGTCACCAGCTGTGAGTGAAAATCATGGAGCAGTGATCAGCGTAACTGTTAAAATTCTAGTATATTTTAGTATAAATATGCCTATTATTTATATTTTATTTATTTTTAACCGTTTCCCTTTTATCTTTGTTTTGTGAGGTTTGGGCTATGGTTTGGACTGCTGCTTATTTGGTCTCCCATCCTCTTGTTGCTGGGCTTGTGACTGCTCTCTTGTGGGCTCGTGACAACTGGACATAAGCTGACTAGGGTTTGCAGCCTATATATCTCGGTGGTTCCAGAAGCTTAATGCATCAGAGCTCCTCATTTCTTGTCTTTATCTCTTTTGTTCACTACTCTGGTTCCCTATCCTCACACGTACATTCGTGAGTCTAGCGTTTATCTTCTACTTGTACTGATCATCCTGCTGGAGATCTTTTTTGCTTATTTGTTCGTTTGTTAATCTGTGATGACAGATTTGTTCAATCATTGTATTTGGTGCTAAGATTACATAATAAAACTGTTTGTTCTTTGAGTTCTGACATGGTATCAGAGCTCCGAGGTTGAATCGGTGCTCTGGTGATCTTTCGATGCTTCTCTTGAAGGTCTGTTTCTCTGGAATCGTTTTAGGGCTTTCCGATCCGAGGCGAGTTTGTTTCCGGTTGACTGAAGTCTTGGTAGTCCTAAGGGTATGCCGGCTTCAATTCTTGGTGATTCCCTTCTCCGGCTTCCTGTACCACTGCGGTGTTTTGAAACCCTAATTTCTAGGGTTTGGTTGATTCTAGGATACGCTCGAAGGAGGTCCTCGTTAGTCCCTTTTAGGGAAACTAACATGGCTTGGACTTGGTTTTCTGATCAAGTGCTTGTAACCCTAAGTGAAGGTTACAAGCCTGATCCCCTGGAGCTTTACGCACCCACTGGGAGATCGTTCCTCTCTCCTTTTATTATTTTTTGCTTTCTATATCACTAAGTCTTGTGTCTAGGATATTGATTCCGGATTTTAGGCAAGACCGGCTTGTTTTGGGATACAGAGAGGTTCACTCTATTGCATTTGATTGTCTTGTGGTTGTCTGGTCTGTTTGTTTGTGGCTCCCTGGTTACCGTCTGCGGAGGCACCCTTGAGTGACGAACCTCTGATCGGACCTCTGTCCAGGCTTCGCTGATACCTTCTGTGTGCTGTTCCTTTCTGGTTGTGTTTCTTGCCTGACTGTTTGGTTCATATCTCTGTATTCATTTGCTTGTCTGACTGTTTGCCTTATTCGCTTATATGGGTGACAAAACTGAGTCCTCTGTTACTTTAGTCAGCAAACTTGATGCTAGTGATCCCTTATATCTTCATGCTAGTGATTCTAGTGGTCTCACTATAGTCAATATAAAACTAAAAGGAACCAAAAACTATGTAGATTGGTCAAATGCTATGAGACTTGCACTAATGGCGAAAAACAAAATAGGTTTCATTGATGGAACATGTGCTAGGTCAAAAACTGATGATGTTCTTGCTAGTCAATGGGATCGTTGCAACTCTATTGTGTTAACATGGATTCTAAATTATGTTTCTGATGAATTATATGTTGGTCAAGTGTACTCAAAACTTGCTTCTGAAGTCTAGGATGATTTGAAAGATACTTATGATAAAGTAGATGGTTCGGTTGTTTTTTGCTTGTATAAAAAAATCATTTCTGTTAGTCAGAATGGTGCTTGTGTTTCTGAATATTATCATAAAATTAACACTACGTGGAAACAATTTGATGCCATGCTTCAATTACCCTCCTGCACTTGCAATGCTTCTACAAAATTTAATGAATTCAATCAGCTAATCAAACTTATGCAATTCTTAATGGGATTAGATGACATTTATCAACCTGTTAGAACCAATCTGTTAACAAGGGACCCTTTACCAACTATCAAAACTGCTTTTTCTATCATCTCTAGAGAAGAATCTCATAGAGGATCAAACAATTCTTCTAGAATCCCTAATGTTGGTTTTGCTGCAAAATCTAACAATTTCAATGATAACAAGAAAAATATTAACAAAGGTCCTAACCCAAATCTAAAGTGCTCTCATTGCAACAAGATTGGACATATGGTTGATAAATGCTTTGAACTGCATGGTTATCCTTCAAATTATAGATCAAAACCTTCTCAAAGTAGTCACCAGTGGACTAGTTCTAACAATGCTGCTAGTAGTGGTACTGGTTCCTCTATGATTAATACTGTGAATGATAAAAATACTAGCTCTTTGATAAAAATACTAGCTCTTTGAACTCTTTAACTGCTGATCAATTTTCTAAGTTGCTAGGTATGCTTAATGAGAATAAAACAGAGGACACAAATAAGTCCAATGTAGGAGGTAATTTTTCATTTCTTTCTTTGAATACAAAAATATTTTCTGTTTCAACTCAAAACTGTTTTCATCACAGAATCTAAACTGGATTATTGATTCTGGTGCAAACCAAGACATGGTCATGTCTAGCAAAAATATGTTCAACCTGGTTGATGTTTCTGAATATAATATAACTGTTAAGCATCCAAATGGTACTGATGCTAAAGTCACTCAAATTGGCTGTTTTAAATTTTCGGATTCTGTGATTCTAAAAGATGTGTTTGTCGTACCTGAATAATGTGTGAATCTTATTTCTGTATACAAGCTAGCTAAAGACAATAAGCTTAAAGTTGTGTTTGATGAAAATTCTTGCTACATTCAGGATTCATGCTTAAAGAAAACCCTGGTGACTGGTAGACAAATTGAGGGTTTATATTTCTGTGGTAACTCTCTGCGTTCTAGTTTTTGTTGTCTAAGTATGGCTGAAAAAGTAAAGCTCTGGCATTCCAGGCTAGGTCATCCAGCTGAACAAGTGTTAAATGTTCTTTAAATTAAATCTGTGTCTGCGTCTAACCCTTGTGATATATGTCACAAGGCTAAACAACATAGGTCCCCTTTCCCTCTCAGCGACCATAAATCAACTAAGGTTGGGGACCTCATTCACTTAGATGTTTGGGTCCCTACAAGGTCACTAGTGTGGAAGGATATAAATACTTTCTTACTATTGTGGATGATTTCACCACATCCGTTTGGGTTTATCTAATGAAATCTAAGTCTAAGGTTTTTGAAAATATACATATTTTTTACAATCTTGTTAAAACTCGGTTTGAAGTTAACATCAAAGTTTTTAGGAGTGATAATGGATCTGAGTTCATCAATTCTCAAATGACTGCTTTTGTTAAACTAAAAGGTATCATTCATCAAACATCCTGCACCTATACTCCACAACAAAACCGTATTGTGGAGAGGAAACATAGACATCTGTTAAATATTGCTAGAGCTTTGCTATTTCAATCTAATGTTCCTCTTAGGTTCTGGTCTGAATTTGTTCTTACAGCATCTACTTAATTAGCAGTCTTCCTTCTTCTGTGTTACATGGCTGTTCTCCTTATGAAAAAATGTTTGGTTTCAAACCTTCTCTTGATCACTTGAAAATTTTTGGTTTCCTTTGCTATTTTACTATTTTGGATAATCCTGATAAACTTGAAGAAAGAGCTGAATTGTGTTTTTATGGGATACTCTAACTTTAAAAAGGGGTACAAGGTGTGGAGTCTAGAACAGAAAAAATTCATCTTCTCTAGGGATGTTAGCTTTCATAAAACTACATTTCCCTTGAAAAATGAATCACATTCTGCTCTAGAAAGTCCAAATAACTTAAATCAATTAAACTTTTTAATAACTTTGATTTTTCAAGTGATTTAAATCCCGATGATGAAGAGAAGGGTTCCGCTGACTAAACTACCTTGACACAGCAACACAGTGATGAGGTTGAATCACCTGTTGATAGTGATGCTCAGCAGTCATCAGGGACTGATGATATGCCTGAGAGTAGTGAGTCTTAGGTAATGAAACTGGTCCTGTGAGGGCTGAGTCTGGTAGCGTTAATGACGAGTCAAACCTTCTTGAGGGTACCATACCTACTAGAAGATCCTCTAGATCCTCGACTTCCCCAAAAAGATTTGATGACTTTATTGTTGGCAATGCTAGATATAGCTATGATAAGTATGTTGATTATTCTAACTTGCCTAGTGATAATATATGTCTTGCTGCTAATATTAATAAAATACTTGAGCCTTCCACCTATAAAGATGCTATTAAAGATAAAAGGTGGATTGAAGCTATGAATGACGAATTGTCTGCTCTTTATAAAAACAACACTTGGGATATTATTGACCTCCCTAAAAATAAAAAACCCATTGGGTGCAAGTGGGTTTTCAAAGTTAAATACAAATCTACAGGGGAAGTTGATAGGTTTAAGGCTAGGCTTGTTGCAAAAGGGTTTAAACAACGTGAGGGAATTGACTTTGAGGAAACTTTCTCTGCTGTTGTTAAGATGGTTACCGTGAGGTGTGTCATTAGCCTGTCGGTTCAAAATAATTGGCCGTTATATCAACTTGATGTTAACAATGCTTTCCTCTATGGTAATCTTAAAGAAGAAGTCTATATGACTTTACCTGATGGTTTGAATATTGACAATCAGAATAAAGTCTGCAAATTGAATAAGTCCCTATATGGGCTGAAACAAGCTCCACGTATGTGGAATGAAAAACTTGTTCAAGTGTTAGTCAAAATTGGTTTTGTCCAATCCCAATGTGATCACTCAGTGTTCATTAAATCTGAAAACTCTACCTTTATTGTTCTCTTGGTTTATGTCGATGACATCGTGCTAACCGGGAACAATGAAGATGAGATAAAAAGGATCATGAATCTTCTCAAAAAATGAATTTTTAATTAAGGATCTTGGGTTACTAAAGTTCTTTCTTGGTATTGAAGTGATTAAGGTAAATGAAGGTGTTTACCTATCCCAAAGAAAGTACTGTATGGACTTATTAAATGAATATGGGATGAGTGGAAGCAAACCTTCTAGTTGTCCCATAGAACAAAATCATGTCTTGACAAACCTAACTATGAAAGAGTCACAAGTTGTCGACGTAACTCAATACCAAAAACTGATAGGCGAACTCATTTACCTATCACACACTCGAACTGATATTGCTTATTCTGTTCATTATTTATCTCAGTTCATGCATAAGCCTACTAAGGCTCATACTCAAATCGCTTTCAAGGTGTTAAGGTACCTTAAAGGTGCCCTTGGCACTGGGATCCTGTTTAAAAAGAGCCATACTTTTCAGTTAACTGCTTTTGCAGATTCGGACTGGGCTAATGTGTGGACAGCCGTAGGTCTGTCACTGGTTTTTGTATATTTCTTGGTGGATCCTTGGTTTCATGGAAAAGCAAAAAACAAAGTGTTGTTTCACAGTCCTCTGCCGAGGCCGAATACAGGTCCATGTGCAGTGCCACATGTGAAGTGTTGTGGCTGCTGAATATCTTAAGGGAACTTCATATTGATGTGAATATTCCAGTTGTGTTGAAATGTGATAACACTACAGCTTTGTCTATAAATGCCAATCCTGTCTTTACGACAAAACCAAGCATTTCGAAGTTCATTTGTTCTTTCTAAGGGAGAAAATTGCATCCGGGTTGATCAAAACTCATGGGGTTAAGACCGAGCATCAGCTAGCTGACATATTTACCAAAGGTTTACTCCCAAAATGTCGCAACCCCCGACCCCTACCCCGGGAGCGGGAGCTGCGAGACACAGAGCTTGTGGTACCGGTGTTTATTAATTTGGCAGCGGAATTACAACATCAGGATCGTAGTTAGGAAATAATTTATCAGAGTTTCAAAATACCAAACTTTTATATTACACAAAATGGGATAAAACCCAAGTTTCAATTATAATACATTTGTAGGGATAAATCATGACTTATGGAAAACATAAACTCTGTTTATTTAGGTAACTTTTATAGCCACTTTTCTAAGCCTTCAGTGCTCTCCAGCTGGCTTTTATTAGCTTCACATTAAGTTACCTGAAACGCGTTTTAAAAAGATTTTATCAGCAAGAAATACTGGTGAATACATCCCAGTATAATCAAAACAAGTTTTATAGCTTTACATTTATTGAGAGCATCCGCATTTACAATGTTTATATCTACAGCATTACCCAATCAGTACTGTCACTCCTGACTTGTGGGTCATGTTACCCATTGGAAAAAATCCATTTGTCCAACGGTAACGGATTCAAATTTCATATACAAAACCCCATCATACCGGCAGTAATTGTAGAATACATATACTCAATCACTATTAAGCATAATTAAAATATTTTGACTCACAAAAAGGTTTACAAAAAGAGAATGTACTCACTTTGAAAACTTAGGTATTCCTTAGGAGTTCCTGGTGAAAATTCTTGATAACTTCCTGGAATTTCTATTTAAAACATACAATGCACATGCGTTAGTAAATTAACCCAGGTCACTTTTAGCCATACAACCGAGACAGAACCCCGGCGTGCGTAGTCAGGCAGGGCCTTGACATGCGTCGGTGGGTCCTAAATTAATCGGGTAGGATAACCATACAGCACAAGGTAGAACCACAACGTACTCAGTCGGGCAGAGCCTTGACATGCGTTGGCGGGTTCTAACTCGGGTAGGGTAACGAATTAGTGATCGGGGGTTAAGATACTTACAGCGGGCAGCACTTCGCAGGTTTAGGGGTTTAGGGGGAAGGGGTTTTGACAGAAACAGAGATTTGAGAGGGTATACGATCAGAGAATTTGATCGATTTTGAGCACTGGACTCAGTCCCACACTGCTCTATTTATACCCGATTTTGACCTCCCCCCGCGTCGCGCAGGATGCTGGGTTCCCTCTCGCGTGGCGCCAGAGACACCTAGCTAGGCTAGGTCAGCCTCCTCATTCAGCATAGCCTTGCCACATGGCGCGAAACGGTGACACGTCACTGGACGTCTCCCGCGCGTCGCGGGAGATGCCAGGGTTTCTGGCGAGTGTCGCCTGAGACGTCCTGGTGGAATTTCTTCGTTTTTCATGTCGGGTTTCGTGGTGCGTGTCCGGTTTCCCGGTTACGGCTCCCTTTGGGTGATTTGGAGAGTTGTTACATCCTCCCCACCTTGATTTAAATCTCGTCCTCGAGATTCACTTGAATAGGTGTGGATATTTTCTTTGCATTTCTGACTCTAGCTCCCATGTATATTCTGGTCATCTCTTTGAATCCCATTTAACTTTGACTAGAACTAATCTCTTGTGCTTGAGATTCTTGATCTTTCTATCTTCAATCTGAATGGGTTTCTCTATAAATTTAAGCTTCTTGTTAACCTCTATATCTTGGAAAGGTATTACCAATGATTCGTCTGCTAAACATTTCTTGAGATTGCATATATGAAACACATCATGTATTCCTGCATTTCCTCTGGCAATTGTAGCTGATAAGCTACGGGCCCTATTCGCTTGATAATTTTAAAAGGTCCGACATACCTTGGGCTTAGTTTTCCTTTCTTACCAGATCTTACAACTCATTTCCATGGTGAGACTTTTAATAGCACTTTATCTCCAACTTGAAATTCCAAAGGTTTACGTCTGTTATCTGCATAACTCTTTTTGACGATCTCGGGCTGTTTTCAGTCTTTCCTTGACTTGGATAATTTTGTCAATTGTTTCTTGTACAATCTCAGGACCCAATTTCTCCAATTTCTGCCCAACACACTGGTGTTCGACATTTCCGTCCGTAGAGTGCTTCAAAAGGTGCAGCATTGATGCTGGTATGATAACTGTTGTTGTAGGAAAATTCTATCAAAGGTATATGTTCATCCCAATTTCCTCCGAAATCAATTACACAGGCTCTAAGCATATCTTTCATTGTCTGGATTGTCCTTTCACTTTGACCATCTATTTGAGAATGGTATGCTGTACTGAGATTCAATTTGGTTCCCATTGCTTTTTGGAAACTTGTCCAAAAATGCAAAGTAAACGGCTGTCCCTGTCAGACACAATAGATAAAGGAATTCCATGCAATGAAACTATTCATTTACATATAATTTAGCTAGCTTTTCCATACTGAAAGTTTCCTTCATTGGTAAGAAATGAGCCGATTTGTTAATCTGTCTACAATCACCCAGATTGTATCATTGCCTTTTCGTGTCCTGGGTAGTTTGGTAACAAAGTCCATTGTTATTAATTCCCATTTCCAAATTGGAATTTCCAATTGTTGCAACAGTCCTGAAGGTTTCTGATGTTCAGCTTTAACCTGTGAACATGTTAGACATTTAGCAACGTAGTTTGCTACATCCTTTTTCATACCTATCCACCAGAAATTCTTTCTTAAATCTTTGTACATCTTATCACTTCCAGGATGCATTGTATACTTAGTCTTATGGGCTTCCCTTAAAATTCGATTTCGCAGGTCTCCTTGAATAGGAATCCAAATTCTTTTCTTATGGAATCTCCAAACTCCATAGGTTCCTTTTTCTAATTCCTTAATCATTCCTTTTAATTCTTTAGCATCGTCCTTGATGGCTATTTCCTAGACCTGTTTAATTTGCTCATTTAAATCTATCTAAAGATTTAGTCGAAGAGAGCGTACTCTTTTCGGGTTCTCATGATACTTTCGACTTAAAGCGTCTACTACTATGTTAGCTTTTCCTGCATGATACTGGATATCACAATCATAATCACTAAGGATTTCCATCAATCGCCTTTGTCTCATGTTTAATTCCTTTTGTCCAAAGACATATCTTAAACTCTTATGATCTGTGAATATCACAAACTTACTACGTAAAGATAGTGTCTTCAAATTTTAAGAGCAAAAATTATTGCTCCTAATTCCAGATCATGTGTAGTATAATTTTCTTCATGCTTCTTGAGTTGTCTAGAGGCATAAGCAATTATTTTTGACGTTGCATTAGCACACATCCATATCCTAATTTAGGCGCGTCACAATAAACTATGAGTCTTCAGTTCCTTCTGGCAATGCGAGTATTGGTGCGTTGGTTAACTTGTGTTTTAAAATCCTGAATGCTTCTTCCTGCTTTGGTCCCCATTCAAACTTAACCGATTTGCAAGTTAGCTTTGTTAATGGAATGCCTATTCTAGAAAAATCTTGAATAAAACGTCTATAATATCCTGCCAATCCAAGAAAACTTCTCACTTCCGTAGGCGACTTAGGGACTTCCCATCTGGTAATCGCCTCGATCTTTGTGGGATCCACATGAATTCCTTCATGGTTAACCAAATGTCCAAGGAATTGTACTTCTTGTAACCAAAATTCACACTTCGAGAATTTAGCGTAAAGCTTTTCCTTCCTTAGCAATGACAGGAGGATATGCAAATGCCCTGCGTGATCTTCCTTATTCTTAGAGTAAATTAGAATATCATCTATAAAGACGATTATGAATTTATCCAGGTATGGTTTACATATCCTGTTCATCATGTCCATAAATGTAGCTGGGGCATTGGTTAAACCAAATGGCATGATTGTAAATTCATAATGACCATACCTCATTCTGAAAGCAGTTTTAGGAATGTCCTCTTCCTGTACTTTCAGATGATATCCTGAGCGTAAGTCGATCTTAGAAAAGAATCGGGCTCCTTGGAGTTGATCAAACAGATCATCGATTCTCGGTAATGGGTACCGATTTTTAATTGTAACCTTATTCAATCTCGGTAGTCAATGCACATTCGCATTGATCCGTCATTCTTCTTAACAAATAACACCGGTGCTCCCCATGGTGATGAGCTAGGTTGTATGAAACCCTTCTCTAGTAATTCGTCCAGTTGTTTCTTCAGTTCCTGCATTTACGTCGGTGCTAGGCGATAAGGGGCTTTGGCAATCGGTGCTGTTCCTGGTATTAGGTGCATTCTAAATTCAACCTGCCGATCTGGCGGCAATCCAGGCAACTCTTCTAGAAAGACATCAGAGAAATGTGATATTACAGGAATATCTTTTAATTCTTTTCCTTTAGTGTTGATGATTATGGAAATCATATACACCATTCCTCCTTTTCGTGTATAACTTGCCGCTTTCATCACGGAGATGAACTTTGTTGACCTTGTCGACTTATCTCCCTTAATTGTGATCCTCTCGCCCGATGGCGCAATCACTTCTACAAATTTTTGATCACACAATATTCGTGCCTGATTGGTTACCAACCAATCCATTCCTAACACGACATTGAATCCGGCTAGATCCATA
This sequence comes from Scalesia atractyloides, assembly GCA_947069175.1. Taxonomy (NCBI): domain Eukaryota; kingdom Viridiplantae; phylum Streptophyta; class Magnoliopsida; order Asterales; family Asteraceae; genus Scalesia; species Scalesia atractyloides. Next base: position 6,009,437 of record CAMTDV010000005.1, read on the forward strand.
GGAAAAAGGTTAGCAGAAAAATTTTGACTTAAAAGTTCTATCTTAGCTTCCTGCAGGATTTCGCTTATTTGATAGAGGATCCATCAGCCATCTCCACCAAACAGTCTTTGTGAAGTTTAGTTAATTGATGATTAAGAAAATTGCAGAAGGAAGTATTTATGAAATTTTTGTTTGCACCAGAGTCAAATAATATTTTTGCATAAACATCATTAACTAAAAGCGTACCGGCAATCACGTCCGGAATCATCTGGCTTCTTCGGCAGTCAGCACGAACGCTCTGGCAGTCTTCTTGGGTCCTTCCGTCGTCCTTGCTTTGTTGTTTACCGTTAGAGCTAGTTTCGGGCAATTGGGTTTTAATATGACCGGCTTCTCCACAATTGTAGCATAGCCTATTATTAGGTTTCTTTCTGCAGTCTTCTTCCTTATGCCCTGGGAATTTGCAGAAATTGCAGTATGTAGAGCATTTCCCGGAATGCTTCTTTTTGCAGTACTTATATAGGGGTGACGAAGAACTTGCCCCTTTTCCGCGATAGGAATTACCATAACGTAGTTCCTGAGTAATCTTTTGAGCTAGGTTCTTTTTCTAGTTTTCTTCTTGCGTACGTACCAATTCACTGTCAAGGTGTTTGCTAGCTCTACTGCTTCTTCAATAGTTTGTGGTCTGGCTGCTTTAACCACATGTTGATTTCACTGATTACTCCCCAAACATAACGGGAGATTAATACTGGTTCTGGTGAGGCCAGGGTTGGTACAATCCTTGCATATTCAAAGAATGTGGTGGTACAATCTTTGCAATTTACCCTAGTCATTCTATGATTTAGGAACTTATTAGCAATCTGTTCCTTTTCATTAGGAGGACAGAATTTCCTTTCAACTATTTTCTTAAAGTCGTTCCATTCCATACTGTAAACCCTGTCACTTCCTTGGGACTGAAGAATGGTATTCCACCATTCTAAAGCTGCATCTTTAAAAAGATTAGAAGCATACATAACTTTATCCTCATTGGCACACTTACTTATTTTTAAAACTGCTTCTGTCTTTTCTATCCAGCGCAAGGCTGAAATAGCTCCTTCACTGCCTGAGAATTCTATCGGTTTGCATGATAAGAATTCTTTATAAGAACAACCATATGAGATGGTTCTTCTTCTTTTTGGAACAGGAGCTTGAATTAATAATTCATGATTTCCGTTCATGCTATGATTTGGTTCAGAGGATACGCGTTTACTTCCGTTTCCGAACTTATTTTCTGCCTTTTTAATAGTATCGATAATATAGGGCATAACATCTATGATTCCTTGGGCTACTATGTGTTCGATAGTACTTTTATTCATTTGATTCTCGTTATTATCATTATTCTGGATTTCCTGATTTACTTCATCTGACATCTGAATCGTAAACATTCATCAGGTATTAATATCACAGAATAATAAATATCACACAACACAGTGAATCAAAATCGTCGAGCATTGCCACTTTTACTCTTTTCATATATATATATATATATATATGTGTGTGTGTGTGTGTGTCTATTACAAACATAACTGGAATTCAAACATTAGTAACTATGCATCGATATATGTATATAGGTGGTATATAGTTTATATCTATTTTAGTTTTTTTTCTAACTATGTAACAAAATATACACATATATATACATATATAGTAGGTGGCGGTTGCTTAAAACTGCATTTCCCTCTCGTCATACTTCCAGACGAGCTTCTCTCCGATTTGGCGAATTCGGTTTCCTTCCTCCACCAGTTCATCTCCAAGCTGGCGGAGTTCTTCCACATGCTCCATGGGTAGCACTGGGGCTGGCACTGGTTCAGGGTAAGGTAGAACTGGTTCTTCGTAGGGGAATGGGTTTTCCAGTAATTGTTGTATTTCCCAGTTGTTCACCATAGGTTTAGAGGATTTGGTGCTGGAATCCTGGGTTCCTCGTTGGGGTCAAAGGCTGGGATTGGAAATTGGTTCCCCTGATCTGGTCTAGATTCATGGGTTGGTTGAGAAATAGAGGAAGTATTTGTGCTTCTAGATTTGCTGCTTGGTTGAAATTAGGCTCTCCTTCTATATTTCCATACAAGTGAAAATTCGCTAATTGTCTATCCAACTCTTCTTCCCACAAGGGCCTAGCTTCTGGGTTCTGGGTATTTCTAACTGCTATGGCTTGCTGTTGGGCTGGTCTTAGTCTTTTTCTCCTCTCTCCATGGCCTCGACTAAACCAACCTCTCTTTTTAGGGGGGAAAAGGTTCTATAGCTTTGGCTTTGAAAACAAAGATTCCCTCGGAATCGGTAGTGGATCCAGCGGTTGACTGGGAGGCTCCTTCATCTGTGGGAGAATGAGGTAGGTGACGATAAGCGTCACAAGTACCCTGATCACTCATACTGTAAACTAAGAAAATTTGTCAGATTAACACCAAATAATCACAGAAGTTGTAGATATTTCCTAACACAATATGATAAAATTTAGGTATGTAAAAGAACACCTAAATGGCTTATACCAGTGGCATGGCTCTGATACCACATTCTGTCGCAACCCCCGACCCCTACCCGGGAGCGGGAGCTGCGAGACACAAAGCTGGTGGTACCGGTGTTTATTAATTTGGCAGCGGAATTACAACATCAGGATCGTAGTTAGGAAATAATTTATCAGAGTTTCAAAACACCAAACTTTTATATTACACAAAATGGGATAAAACCCAAGTTTCAATTACAATACATTTGTAGGGATAAATCATGACTTATGGAAAACATAAAACTTCGTTTATTTAGGTAACTTTTATAGCCACTTTTCTAAGCCTTCAGTGCTCTCCAGCTGGCTTTTATTAGCTTCACATTAAGTTACCTGAAACGCGTTTTAAAAAGATTTTATCAGCAAGAAATACTGGTGAATACATCCCAGTATAATCAAAACAAGTTTTTACAGCTTTACAGTTATTAAGAGCATCCGCATTTACAATGTTTATATCTACAGCATTACCCAATCAGTACTGTCACTCCTGACTTGTGGGTCATGTTACCCATTGGCAAAAATCCATTTGTCCAATGGTAACAGATTCAAATTTCATATACAAAACCCCAACATACCGACAGTAATTGTAGAATACATATACTCAATCACTGTTAAGCATAATTAAAATATTTTGACTCACAAAAAGGTTTACATAAAGAGAATGTACTCACTTTGAAAACTTAGGTATTCCTACGGGGTTCCTGGTGAAAATTCTTGATAACTTGCACATGCGTTAGTAAATTAACCCAGGTCACTTTTAGCCATACAACCGAGACAGAACCCCGGCGTGCGTAGTCAGGCAGGGCCTTGACATGCGTCGGTGGGTCCTAAATCAATCGGGTAGGATAACCATACAGCACAAGGTAGAACCACAACGTACTCAGTCGGGCAGAGCCTTGACATGCGTTGGCGGGTTCTAACTCGGGTAGGGTAACGAATTAGTGATCAGGGGTTAAAATACTTACAGAGGGCAGCGCTTCGCAGGTTTAGGGGTTTAGGGGGAGGGGGTTTTGACAGAAACAGAGATTTGAGGGGTATACGATCAGAGAATTTGATCGATTTTCAGCACTGGACTCAGTCCCACGCTGCTCTATTTATACCCGATTTTGACCTCCCCAACCGTCGCGCGGGATGCTGGGTTCCCTCTCGCGTGGTGCCAGAGACACCTAGCTAGGCTAGGTCAGCCTCCTCACCAGCATAGCCTTGCCACATGGCGCGAAACGGTGACACGTCACCTGAACGTCTCCCGCGCGTCGCGGGAGATGCCAGGGTTTCTGGCAAGTGTCGCCTGAGACGTCCTGGTGGAATTTCTTCGTTTTTCGTGTCGGGTCATGGTGCGTGTCCGGTTTGTCAGTTACGGCTCGGTTTGGGGTGTTTTGGAGAGTTGTTACACAAAAACTCATTCTGAGATGTGTAAGTCGCTAGGTCTTTCTAATTTTTTTGCACATTTAAACTGAGGGGGATGTTAAAATTCTAGTATATTTCCGGTATAAATGTGCCTATTATTTATATTTTATTTATTTTTAACCGTTTCCCTTTATCTTTGTTTTGTGAGGTTTGGACTATGGTTTGGACTGCTGTTTATTTGGGCTCCCCTCTTCTTGTTGCTGGGCTTATGACTGCTCTCTTGTAGGCTCATGACAACTGGACATAAGTTGTCTAGGGTTTGCAGCCTATATATCTCGGTGGTTCTAGAAGCTTAATGCATCAGAGCTCCTCATTCTTGTCTTTATCTCTTTTGTTCACTACTCTGGTTCCCTATCCTCACACGTACATTCGTGAGTCTAGGGTTTATCTTCTACTTGTACTGATCATCCTGTTGGAGATCTTTTTTGCTTATTTGTTCGTTTGTTAATCTGTGATGCTAGATTTGTTCAATCATTGTTTTTGGTGCTAAGATTACATAATAAAACTGTTTGTTCTTTGAGTTCTGACAGTAACCTGGTTGGTTCCACGTCACTATCATGTTGTACTTCTTGTCTCCTGCACGATCAGCCATGGTGAGAGTTGTCTGGTCAGGGTCTGGCGCAAGGTTATTGGCTACAACTACTGCCACCTGTACTATCTGTACCTTGTACTAACCGTCATTGTGTTAGGTGCGTCAGGAGGGACTTGCGCACCCGTTTGATGACAGTCAAGAAATATTATTCTAAGTCTAGGCATGGCCCTTTGCACGCACGTGTCGTGGCTTTTTGCGCAAAGTTTGAAACCATACCCCTTTAGAAACGAGCTATCTCAACATTTTAGATGACAATTGCAATTGGTGGGCATAATTGTTGATAGACGATTATATTAGTTTACATTCATCACAAGAAACTCTATCAGTAGTAACTCAGTTTTCGTTGATAACCAAGTTACAACCAATAGTTTTGTTAATACCGATCATTATCCACCACAAAAGACCATTATAAATGATTGATCAGATATTCAGATTGTCACTGACCAATAGTGACGTACTATTGATGAGAACAAATCAACTTCAGTAATCAACAAAATGGGGGTTTTCTCATAGATTAAATTTGCGGTTTTACTCTAAAAAGTAAGCCTATCGGTCAGAAATGAAGATGCCTTGTTTGGTTTGCTGTTCTCATCGATTTTATAGGACACAAAAGGTTTGTACATTTTTCACGTTTTGCCAACATGCATACATACATATATTACGTTCCTCTAAATGTTACTTATTTTGATAATGAGCTTTCATTAAAATATTAATTAATTTGGCCACCGAAGTTTAAATTGTTAAGCAAAATTGATAAACTTCTAATAAAAAGGCCAACTTGGATTATATTATCTTAATCAATTATTAAAAATATTATATGGTTAGCCGCCTTTCATCAATTAAATTTGATATATACAACTGTTAATTGTTACTTTTTTTATTTATGTCTACGGGTACGTCCAAACTTACAAAATAATGATTCTTCCAATTTATATGTTGTGAATTAAGTATGCCCCTGTTTCAGTTTTATTTAAATTCGCTCCTGTCTTATGTCAAATTACTAAAATATCTGAAAACTGGATTTTAATAATTTAATTTACGGGTGTTTAACTACTGGCAATCTCATTTTTGAATATTCTCACTGACAGTTCGATCTTTAAACTACTTTGCCTTCAACAGTTTTTTTTTGAATTACAAACTAATATTTTGGGGCTTTTGATCAGAATGAGGATACGAGTCGGTTGATGTAAAATTTACCTCGAAACGGTGTTCAAAATGACGATAACGGTGCTTCAATTCGAGTGTTTAAACCTCCATTTAACAAAAATCAAACTGTTTGGAGCACCGCTTCGAAGTAAGTTTTACATTGATTGACTCGTATCCTCATCCTGATCAAAAGCCCTAAAATATCAGTTTTTAATTTAGAAAAAAACTTAACGGCTAAGTTTTTTTAATTGGCGACTGCTGAAGGCAAAATTGTTAAAAGGTGGGAGTGTCAGTGGGAATATTTAAAGGTGAGATCGATAATGGTCAATGACGTCTACATCGGATTATTAGATTCAAATTTCTCTATTCTTTATTAGACGAGTGGGTGTGATATCGGGAGAGTGATCGGGGAGCCGACGTGGAAAGTTTTCCCGTCAGGGAACACCCCCCACCCCTGTCCATACCTCAGTGACATTGGGGATTCAACCCCGTCCACCCCGAAGATCCTAATTGTTGAATGTTTGAAATGTTGTCATTGACAACAGTCGATATAGAAGAAAATCACAATCTCCGATCCATTTTCAATATATTTACTAACATTTATCTTATATAAAAAAACTCATGAATCTGAGCCGACCGAACCCGACTCCATTCTTTCCCAACACACCCGCTACTCCCATGAACCAATCCCCACTCGTATACCCCACGACACCGATGGATCCGTATTCGTTTGGCGGTTTTAGTCAAGCTCAAAATGCTTGGAAAATGCAATACCAACAACACCAACATGTTATGCAATGCAATCACAAGGAATACAAATGCCACCATTCCAAGTGTTCACTCAAACCCACCCAAATATGCATGAGGGCGTATAAAATATTGTGAAAATATAAGAAGTGGAAGATGGTGCCTAATGAGGTATCACAAGCAAAAAGATCTAAAACAAGTGTGTCAGGGAGTTACAGTGCGGGTGGTTCCGATACAAGTTGTGCTACCAATATAAACGATGACCCCGAGTTCAAAGATGAAGCTCCAATTCCTGAATCAGAGTGGCCAATTGGAAGGGATTGTGCTAAAATTATAGTCGCTACGAGGTCTTCGGATTCAAAGGGAACGTGCTCGAGTGATGTATCAAAACTTGATACAATTCTATAAAAACTCAACCATTTTATGGGAGTGCAAGAGGGGTACAAAAAGAAAGAAAAGGAAAAGGAAGAAGCAACGACGAGGGAAAGGGAGAGGCTTGAGTGTGATAAGAGGTGACTCGAATTTGATCTACAAAATCAATAAACCGAAGAGTTTCGACTCATAAGAACCGACATCAAAAGTGTACCCAAAAGAGACCGTGCGGTGCTCTCAAGAATGAAAAACAAGATCGCGAAGAAACGACTAAGAAGAAGTGGAAGTGGGCTTTAGTTTTTTTTTTAATTATGTTTATTAAAATTATGTTTTTTTAGTTATGTATTTTTTCTAGGCTATGTAATTTTATTTTTAATTAATGAAAACATTTTATATTTTAAGAATTTAGATATAAAAAAATGGAAGCTTGGAGGGGGAGAAGGGGAACCACATCCCACTTTTGGGGGATGACGAGGTAGAAAGGAGAGTGATGCGACGTCTATGTTGACTTAGGGAAAGAGAAGCCACACCCCAGAGTCTTAAAATCTGAACATTTGTTTGTGAACTTTATTGTTGTTATTATTATTATTATTATTAAGTTATTATTATTATTATCATCATTATTAAGAATAAAATATATATAACATGTAGCGTGGTAGCAAATGTTGTTGACCATGATGCAAATTGGTCCCGATCATATCTACCAATCGATTTCGTCTGGTCAAAGTTTCCCTTCAGTCAAAAACCAAAATCTTCCGTTAACATATTAGTCATCCATATATTTGAGCCACTAGATCTCACAACATGAATGCAAAGCAATGGTGATTGATTGTGAATTTATATGATAATAATAATACGTATGTTACGGTCGCACACGCATAATAGATTCGTCAAACTCGGTGGGATGCGTAACGATGATCATTAAGGTTAGCGTTAAGGATGATAGAGATGGTGGTGGTTAAATTGAGAACAGTTAAGATAAGATGTCGATGAAAATTACATAAATAAATATAAAAAAGACAAATACTCTAATATGAGGCACATGCCAAAAGCTTTGGTCAATTTGAGCAAAATTGATGTCTACGTGAAGATTATTTTGATAATAAACAAATTATAGGGATCGTTAGTTTGTGTCTTTAGACATTAAAAAGTCAAAATAAATAATTAACACTAAATATAATATCTTCATTTGTTTACCATGATCATGTGTGCATCCTGAAGAGATACACTAAGCCATAAAGAGAAAAGTAATTAAATTATGAGGTTTTGTATTTTTGTGAGAGTGATTTATGCCAAATAAATTTTCTTCAACAAGAAGTTGTTTTGTATATATACTTAAGAATATGTGTTGTATATGTTTGTATTTGTGTAAAAATTAAATTTGTTGCATGAGAACAAGGCTTGTCCGGCTCTGTGTGGGGTGGGCGATCGTATAGGATCCACTTTCCGAGAAGCCATAATTATTAAAATATGTTTTTTAAATATTTTGTTTATAAATTTATTTTAAATATAAAAGCCTACAAAATGGCTCTTTAGCGTAATGAAAATACTGTTATATGAAATCAAAAGGTTCAGGTTCAATCTCTACTTGTTTCAAATGAGTCACTTTTAATAACTTTTCTTTTGTTATGCTTCGTATATGAGCTTTGCAAATGCAATTTAGTTAGCAAGATTGTTAAATTATTTATATTAAGAAAGTATGAATTATAAATAATTAATCAATATTTTTGCTTCCAAAATTCTATGAAAAATCTTACGATTCGTGCAAGTATTTAAAATAGTTCATTTTGTTATTGCTACAATAGTTTTGTTTTGTTTATTATGTAAGTTTAAATTTGCTTTTAAAGATTTATAAACGTATCAAAGTTTATAGTTACGGGTCATATTTTTCCGCTTGCACAGAGCCTAGCTCTAATGACCTCCGAATTCTCAAAGACAACCCTAACTCTAAGGACCCCCGAATTTTCAATGACGACCCTGCATGAGAAAATCTATCTAGTATTAGGCTACTAGGTATGGGTGATGGTCCTTGGAGGATGACGTGGATGAGTGTGAGGATGGACCTAGGAAATTGATGATGGGGCTATATAATATATATATATATATATAATATATATATATATATATATATATATATATATATAGGGGAGGGTTTAAATGAGAACGCTAAATATCGCGAGAACCGTGAGAACGAATGAAAAAAACCACTAAACTTGGTCAAAAACAATTTAAATTCAAAATTTCTTTTTACAATTATCATTATTATTCGAATACAATGTTAGAAATTTAGTTCACAAGTTTAAATTAACATGAATTCGTAAATAAATTTTTTTTACACATGTGTAAAAAATCTAATAAGAATGATTTTGAGGGGAGAAATGAATTATTTGATGTTGTAAATTCTTATTTTGATGTTGTATTTTAATTACAATAAGGTTTGTATTAAAAAAATTGATTTTGATTGGTTTTTTCATTTGTTCTCACGGTTCTCGCAATATTTAGCGTTCTCAAGATAACTCTCCCCTATATGTATGTATGTATGTATGTATGTATAGGTGTGTGTGTATAGAGGAGAGAGGATAGAATTTTGTCTTCTTGTGCCCGTCCTCTCCGTCTATCTCCAGACTTCCAAGACGCCGCCAAAGGGCCCACCTACCCGGAAATGTGTGAGGGTGTCGCCAGGCCAGACAGGCATGAACGACCCACATCGGTAGCCTTATTTAGGCATGATATTTAGCAAGAATAAAGACAAAGTGTGAAAACTACTATGGTCAAGTCACATGCAGACAAACTCAAGTGTGTGCATGCATGAGCGGTCCATACACTTACAAGAACAATAAAACAAACACGTATTGTACATATGAAATACAGATCCAAGATGGACTTGGATTTGTAGTCTTCACGAAGTTGATCATCAACCTGACAACCTCTAGTGTTGCTTGCATCATGATAAGATATTTACCGAAGTATGTTAGAATTTGATTTGAAATGATGTTGTTAAGAGCTTAAGATGACTTTGAATTCGATTTGGTATGTATGTATGTATGTATGTATGTATGTATGTATAGGTGTGTGTTATAGAGGAGAGAGGATAGAATTTTGTCTTCTTGTGCCCGTCCTCTCCGTCTATCTCCAGACTTCCAAGACGCCGCCGCCCCTTCGGAAATGGTGTTGAGAATGTCGCCGGGCCAGGCAGGACATGAACGACCCCACAATGGGTAGCCTTATTTAGGCATGATATTTAGCAAGAATAAAGACAAAGTGTGAAAACTAGCCTATGGTCAAGTCACATGCAGACAAACTCAAGTGTGTGCATGCATGAGTGGGCCATACACTTACAAGAACAATAAAACAAACACGTATTGTAGATATGAAATACAAATCCAAGATGGACTTGGATTTGTAGTCTTCACGAAGTTGATCATCAACCTGACAACCTCTAGTGTTGCTTGCATCATGATAAGATATTTACCGAAGTATGTTAGAATTTGATTTGAAATGATGTTGTTAAGAGCTTAAGATGACTTTGAATTCGATTTGGTAGTTCATCAAGCAGTGGCAAAGCTTGAGATTTTCGACCGGGGGTCGAAAACGTTAATACCCAAAAATTTCTATACGAAAACTACATACTCTCCACTATTGAGCGAAAAGTTTGAGAGGTCAGCCGCCCCCTCCCGCCCCTTGTAACCAGCGCCCCTATCATCAAGCACTCTAGCATGGGACTAATTAGCTCTTGAAGTTCCATTAAAAAATTATTTTACACACACACACATATATATATATATCTTAGTTGTCAAGTAGGTACGCTTAGGGGTGTAAAATGTATCGTATTTTTCGGACTTGGTACAAAAAATTAAGAAATAGAAGTTTCATGTCGCGTTAAAAAATATAAAATATTTTAGCTATAAAGTTTGATACTTATTTCTCTTTAAAAGGGCGATATAAAAACTGTCCATGTAGTTTAAGTTATGATTTCAAATGCATTTTAAAAAATAAGTACTTAAAGAATTGTGGACCCATCAAATTGACCCGAACATGATATGTTTAGCCAAACGTGTTCAAATATTTAACCCGAAACTAACTTAAAGTCATTAGACTAAAATCAGGCACGTAAATTTCATGTAATAATAAAAAATCCGTAGTATGTATCAAGGGTTGTAAAAATGAGATAATTTTTTTAATAATTCAGGATCTCGATCTCGATCTCGATCCTCAATCTCAAACTTAGATTATATGATTTAAAATTTTAGTTTACATTCACAACTCTAGATCTTGTTTTGATTGAACTCTATGGAACTCATACTCAGTTTACCCATAAAGGACATGACAACCTCATACCTTGTTATAACTTTACTATGTATTTAAAATTGAAATATCTAATTAACATTAAAGTTTAGACCATTAAATATATCATATTTTATCATTATAATGTATAGGAACACATGCTAATATAAATTATATTGTGATTGATATCACATTGTGATTGATATCACATAGTGATTAAGATGTAGAAATAAGTCAATAACTGACTTTGGCCTACGACTTTGTCAAAAACGACATGACAACTAATACAAGACACTTGAGAAACGATATTAATTTTCACATTTTGATGGCAAGACACTTGAGAAACGATATTAATTATTGCTTTCACATTTTGATGGCACTAAATAATACATACAATAGTAGTTGTATATCACTTGTTAACATAACATATAGATTAGGGAGGAATGGTCACTAAAGGGTATTACCTATGTCCCAACTAATCAAATGTCATCATGTCAATTTTCTTTCAAGGTGCTTATTTGCTATAAAACACTGGCGGCGCCTACTTATGCCATAAACTATTTTTTTAATTTAAAATGTCAACTATTAGATAAAAATTAACTTCATCGAATTACAAATACATAATTCAAAGAGAACTAATAAAAATATAAAAAGACAACTAAAAAATTGAAAAACAACAAAAAAACAAACTACTCCTCGGTTTTCTCCTCGAGGTACGGTAGATTTTGAGCTGCAAGATAGACCACAAGATCATTTCTAAGTCGGAAATGCGTATCTCAGTCCACCAACTCCCGAAGAATTGTATCGTCAAAAACGGGTTCGATGACAGGATCTCTGATGTGGACCGGTGAAAACGTATGCATGTCGTCCTTTAAGATCATATTGTGCAGTATCATGCGAGTATAAGTCACGTTAATAATCTTGTCCATCGTCATAGCACACATGGGTCTCCTAAGTATGCCCCATTTTCCTTTAGGGCACCAAAAGCATGCTCCGCATCTTTTTTTGCCCCTTCTTGCAATTTCTTGAATTTCTTTTCTTTCGGATTGACGGGAAATGGATATGTTTACGTTGACCAAGTCGGGTAGATCCCCTCGGTTATATAGTATCCACATTTGCATGTATGTCCATTCACTTGAAATGGACACATATGTGCGGTTCCATTCCGTTCAGCAAGATATATTGGAGATTGTCGGAGCACATTGATGTCGTTTAGTGAACCGGTCGGACAACAATACGCATGCCAAAACAATAAATCTTGTGACGTGACAGTTTTGATCATGACCGTTGGGTATTTGTAATCACCTCTCATATACTGGCCTCGTAACTCAGTTGGACACATCTTCCACATAAGATAGTACAATCAACGCTACCTAACATCCCTGAAATGCGATGTTTTTCCTCGTGGTTTTTGTAAATATTTGCTACGTTGGTGCTTGTCGGCCTACAAGAACTCTTCATCACACAATTGATTCACGGCGTTGCAAGAAAAATTTGTAGGCACTCTCACAAAGTCCTTTCGGACATTTGTAAGTACTCATCGGTAATACTACCGCTTGCGAGTTGTTTAATGGCGAATGTAACTTTTGTATCACCGTAAAACTCTTTTTTACCACCCATCTAATCCCTCTTGAAACCAATGATATTGTACTTCCACATCACCAACAATTTTTAGGAACGGTTGTTTCGATATACGAAAACGGTAACGGATGTTTCATGATCCTACTTTGGTTCAACAACAAAATAATCATTTAGAAGATTTTCTGACACGAGTTGTGGAGCTGGCTTGCTGAACCACTCGCTAACCCGCATGGATGGTGACGGTGTTCTGGCACGGGTTCAAACCCGGGAGCACGTTACCCGCGAGTGCCCTGGCCTACCTTACAAATATATCACTTATACAATTATGTTGCCTCATTAAAATCTTATTAAAAAATATAGTGGAATCAAATTTAATTAAGAAAAAATCCCCCTCAATTTTACATGTATATCTTAATATGTGGAATCAAATCTTCAATGACAACTACTCAATTTGATTTTCTTTATTTTTTTAGCGTTATCTGATTTTGTGATTCAGTTTGTATTGTCTTACAATTGAGAAATTTTTAATTCAGTTTGCATTATCTTTAAATAGTACAATTGAGCTTTCTTTTCATTGACTTCAATCCACATCCATCTTGAATATGATAAAACTATGAACTTCCATAACTACTAATTATAGAGTAAAAAAGGACAATCAAATTAAGAAATTAAAATCTATAAGTTATAAAGAAATTAATATCTATAAGGCTTTTTGGGGTGATAAAAATTAGTTTATTGCAATGATGTAAAGGCTCACAAGATTTTAAATATAAATAGAAACATATGACAGCTTTGTTTTGGATGGGAAGAAAGAAGTAAAGACGTAAGGTTCACAAACAAGTAAAAAATGACCAAATTATTAATTTAAGTGGTGCACATGTAAACCAAATTATAAGAAAACTATTTGTTTTTCTAATTCACACTTTACTCTTCCAAGTTTTCCATCCAACATTTGACTATGGACAATGATTTTAAACATTAATTATTTTTCATATTGCATTTTCTTAGTTGAATTATCTAAAATAAATACTATATTTTGTAAATTTATATATTTACTGCTTTAAAATGACTAAAATGTATGAAGATAATAACTATGTTACACCTTCTCACCCCTTTATATTGTTGATTGGATGTAGTTTCCTTGGGATATATAAGCATGGTCGTCTCAACCGCTTTGATGGTCCAAAGCAGATGTAAGAATTGAGGTCTTTTCAAATAAAGATAATTACTTTTTAATCGGATCATTACATCCATCCATTTCTCAATTATTTTTCTCCAAACCCTTCTTTGCACATAAACATACTCCATTACTTCAACCATACCTATGCAAAACCCCTCTTCTCACTACAACAACCTGCAAATTAAACATAACATTACATTAACCATCAAAACCCTTGTTCACTTTCAAATTGAAGATGAGTAAAGAAATCACAAGCGACCTCTTTCATCTCACACTTTATACCCATTACTATTTGAAAGTAGCTTAAAAATTTCAAAACTACACTATTGATGGATGAATCAGAAAATAATAGAACCATACTATGCTTTCTTCCTCTTTGGAGAACCATATGATGCTCTCTTCCCTTTCTCTGCAGAATTCTTTTGTCAAAACTAAAAAACCCTAAATGAAAATTGGAGGCCCTAAAATAAGGGGGGGCTAAAGCAGTAGCTTCATTTGGCTTACCCAAAAGTCGGCTCTGTATATAACATAAATCATTACTTGAGCATGCATGGCAGCTATGTATCTTGTATTTCAAGCATATTGGCTCCCGACATTATCATTTGTTGCCCTTATGAACAATCGTCGGTGGTTATATCGTTTTGTCAAACCATGATTGTAGTGTTGTGGCTCAAGCCTTCTTTTTTGAACACACATCTTAACTTTACACATAAGTTTATCAAATTAATACGCTTTTTATCAACCAAAATTGTTACAAGTTTTTTTTAACTCCAAGTAAACACAAAACAAAATAGTTTACAAATGAATATCACTTACTCCCTCCACAACCCCCCCCCCCCCCTTTTCCAGAAAAAAAATACAATTATATATATATATATATATTATATATATGGTGTCTTGGTGGCATTTTGGTAATTTGTGTGTTTTAAAATCAATCAGTCAATAGTACCCAGTAAATCCCACAATTAGCAAAGCTATTGATAGGGTCTGGGAGTGTAAGATGTAGGCAAGCATTACCTCTATATGTAGGATAGAGAGACTGCTTCCAGAGAGACCATCAACTTAAGTCAAACAACACCCAAGACAAACAAACAAACGATAAGGTATGAAACTAGTAAAGCTAGCAAGAACATGAACGCAAGCAAGATGATTAAAGTAACATAGAAAAATGCATAACTTCATGGGACCACACATAGGCATAATACAAGAATACAATGACATGCAACGTCCGCCTTATAGGAACATTGAGTCCATCGACTCAAGTCAAACAACACCCAAGACAAACAAACAAACAAACGATAAGGTATCAAACTAGTAAAGCTAGCAAGAACATGAACGCAAGCAAGAGTGATGAAAGTAACATAGAAAAATGCATAACCTCATAGGACCACACATAGGCATAATACAAGAATACAACGACATGCAACGTCCGCCTTATAGGAACATTGAGTCCCTACAACAAACCTAGGACACCTCTTTTACCCACCCCTACAAATCCTGAACCTTAATAAAGAAATAACTGTCATACCATAAATCTCCCCACCTTTCTCGCGAGTTTCTCTCTCTCTCTCTCCTCCTTGAAACTATTGTGTTTTAAATAAGAAAATAATTGTCATACCATAAAACTCCACACCTCCAAACTGGTGTGTTTTATAATGTGTATTTAAGACGCTGTTATGTTTTATATAATGTATTTCTGACACCAGTATATGTGTTGTTTATATTGTGCATTTCCAGACACTGGTGTGTTTTATATGTAAGGGGTGTGTTTAATTGTGAAAACTGATATAACACAATGTGAAGAACCCAAAAACTGACAAAACACAACGTCAAGAAAATAATGATTGTGTTTTAAATTTCGAAATGTGTAAGGGATGTGTTTAATTGTGAAAATTGATATAAAACTATGTGAAGAAATCAGTAACTGATAAACACACCGTCAAGAAAAATGAATGTGAATATGAATTAGTGATCATCGTGAAATAAAAGATAACTGTAGACTTTGAAATCAAAGAAAATATATTGTTTCATTAAAAATCTCACTAATTTGTTTAGGATACAGAATCTTCCATAATTAAAATAATTATCAAATTACCATTATGCCCTTTTGTATAAAATAACTAAATGCCACATATCACAAGGATATTGATTCCTATACTTTGTAGGAAAAGTAGACTTTGTAGCCAATGTCCTATAATTATATATATATATTTATATATATATATATATTATATAATGTAACACCGCGTGTTTTTACATCTTATAAAGTTCGACACGTGTCCCGCTAAGCCTCGTGTGCCAGTGTTAAACGAGAGGGACCAATCATGTCGTTAGGTCATTTGGTTAACCTTTGAACGACTTTTGATAAGTCGAAGGGTTAAAAGTGTCAATATGTTTAATTATACCTCTGAGTGACCTTTTAAACGAACCCAGAACTTAACGATGTTCGGTTATACTTCCAAGTATACCTAGAACCAAACTTGAAGGGCCAATAGTGCTTATTATGGAAGTTATCTTGAATTATAAAGTCCTAGGACTAAACTTGCCATAAACAAAAACATTTTGGCGAGTCTTGAATGACTCGCGGGCCGCGACCGGGGGCTCTGTGCTTCTCGCGCCCCGCGAGGGGACTATCTGCGCAGAAACATGTGTCAAACTGCATGTTTGCAGCCTTGGCCACCTCTTATGCCACCTTAGCTCACTTAATTCGAAACCTTGATCTCAAATCCGGTTTTGGACACCTCATAAGACACCAGGAGTGATCTTACAACATCCCCACACTTGTATTAATCCTATTTCAAGCTCTTTAAGTATAAATAGATGCCTTGAGCTCCTCATTTTCTTGCACCTCTCATTTTCTCTTCATTCTACTCTTGCTCTGGAGCTTGCTTCTGTTTAAGAGGCCTCCAACTGTGTTATATTCTTCTCCTAGGACCACTTGTAAGTGTTCCTAACCTTTGATTTTTGTTTTGTAGGCTTTTAAGCCAACAAAGCGTTTCGTAAAACGCTGTTTACGTAAAAACGCTTTGACCCTGAGCTAAGACCATTTTGGTCCAGCCATTGTTCGTTACAACCGTGGCTACGTGATCGTAATTAGGTAGGTGTTAATCCCTTAGAAGGGCACCTCCTGATTACCACGTTTGCTTGGTCAATTGATGGGTCAAAGTTATATTCATAAAAAGTCAAACGGATCAGTTTTGAAATAAAATCATATCTAGTAATATAGATGTTATAAAAATATTTTAACACTTTAATAACTTGGTAATAATAGTTAGAACATGTATAAACATGTTATGCTCGTCAAGTTCAGGTCTAGAGTCGGATCGCAATCGAAAGTCATGAAGTTTGATTTCTGCTTTGACTTTCAGTTCTGACCCGATTTAGCAACTTAGGCTACTGACTTTAAGTCATTTTAGGACCATGTTATAGATAGTATAACCTCCTAAAAGAAAATGTCACGTGACGATTATATGTAATCATTTATTAGAAGCAAGATACTGCTTAAATTAAAAAATAACGATTATATTATAATTATATATACAGTTTAAATAAAAATATACAATTATAATTATATAATACAATTTAAATAAAAAAGAAATAACAGTATACTTATATAATACAATTTAATTAAAAAGAAATAACACTTATCACAATCGTTGTTACACTTTGTACTATTTCAACCTTTATTACTTGATTTATATAATAACAATAATAATAACAATGTAAAAGTCAGGTATGATGGTGTTGTGTCGGTTTACAGTGAAGAAGATGACGGTGGTTGTTGGTTTTACGATGATGACTGTGCTGTTGGTTGTCGTTGATGACGTGGGTGACGAAAATATGACAATTTGAATCAAACTTTAGGGACTAAAACGAGAATTTACTCTTTTTAAATATATATTTTCCAAATACTATATTCAAATACTAGAATCTAGCCGGTGAAGGCACCATCTCCTTGTTTTACGTATGTTCTCCTCCTTAGATTCTTGGAACCTTTGTCGTTTACGATAAATTGTCAATCATAAATTTGTAATACTTATTATTTGGATCCATTAGGTACTGAAAATCTGTTCATACCATTTATTTTATTTTTGAATATATGTTAAAAGTCAGATAAACCTAAAATCCAAAAACCCGTTGTTCATGTTTTAGCCTATTTGCTAAAAGTTGTGACACCAAATTTTATAATATATCAATCATCAATATTTATATTATATTCTGTGACATTTTCCTTAAAACGAAACCATTTATGAATACTTGTCATCATATTAAGCCATTTCTTATGGATAATTATTATTTTAGTTTAATTTCTTCTAATTAATTATAGATAACCCTCCTACAAAATTTATTTAGTTTAAAAACTTATGGATAATTATTATTTAATTTAATATCTTTTAAATAATTATAGATAACTCTCCTACTAAATATTATTTTGTTTAATCTCTTCTATTAACTATAGATAATTATTATTTATTTTAAATTTAATGTATACTTTTCATTTTAAATCTAATACTAATGTGAGAGTAGCTCACTTGATAGAGGCTCTTACCTCTTAGTGGGAGGTCTTGGGTTCAATCCCAAGTAAGGTGTATTTAGAATTTGGTGTAATTTAGAAGATGTAAGATTTGTCATTCAAAAAAATTATAACTCTAATAAACTTTAAACTTTTACCATTGTATATATAATGCTAGACATAAAATCGAAAAAACATTTTGGATGGCATCAATAACTTAAGACATAATATAATTATATGTATAATATGCACTTTATAAATAAAATAATACCAAACAAAATTACAAATATAAAATCATTGATTTTACTAATAATTACAAAGTCTTAGTTTGTTTAAATTAGATTTATTACGGGTTTTTTTAATATAATTTATATTTTATCACTTAAATGGCTACTTATTTTTTCTTGAATAACATGTTTGATCATGTATCTTCTTTTCCATAATTATCTCCGTAATCACTATATCTGTCTGTACCTGGTATATCCATTATTTTTTAAATATAATTTTCTTATTATTTGGTACATAAAATCAATTTTATTCAAGCCGTGTAATACACTAGGGTTTTTAAAAATATAACTTTTTTTATTATTTGGTAAACAATACTACATTTATTCACCCCGTGTAATACACATGGTTTTAAATATATAACTTTTTTATCATTTGGTATATAAAATTACATTTATTCAACCCGTACAATGTGGTGCCTATATAAATTTTTTAATATATAAAATTACATTTATTCAACCTGTACAATAAAGGAAGTTTTTAAAGATATATTATTTTATTATTTAGTATATAAAATTTATTTATTCAACTCGTGTAATATACGGGTTATAACCTAGTAATTATAATATATCAATCATAATCCAACTTTTTTTAAGTTTATGGAAACAAAAGAAATAAAAACCCCTTCAATCGTATTTTTCTTTTTAAGGATAATATTAAACAAATAATATTGAGAACCCAACAATACTCATACTTGTACATAACAAGAGAAAAAAAAATAGGTGGATTATGTTGATACATAACCGATTCATGTATATTACAACTAAAACAATATATACACATATTTTTAGGTACTTTAGTAAGTTTTGGTTATTAGTAACATGTTTGTTCATTTGTGAACAACCCCTTTAATTTAAATGCTAGTGAATTAATCTTAGACCTTGATTATCAATACACTGGGTATGACTTGATGATGAAAATACACTAGTATATTTTACGATTTAATGATGTAAACAATGGTCAGGATCTGTTCATTAAGTTTATAAAACACTAGTGTTCGCTATAGAACCTCACTCATTAGTAACAATATTTTTTTTAAACACTACTTTTTCCCCTTAAATACTTACACATTCTAAGGATTGCACAAGAGATAATTCCTCTTGACCACTATGCTATAACCTAAGTCATTAGTAACAATATAACTTTATAAATCTTGATTACTAAATATAGTCACATTTATGAAATTGATGGCTTATGTTAGTATATTTAGAATAATTCTTATTGGAAAAGACATTATTATCCTAAGACCGAATATTGTAATAATTTCCACGTATAAAACATTGGAGAATATATCATACCAAATAAGACATTTTAATTTAAAACTTTGAACATACAAAACTCTTCAATAGGCTGTCATAAGTAGTTAATATTTAGAACAATGATCATATCAATCAAATTTTGTTATAACAACAAATTTGTTTACATAATTATTTTGTTTATTTAATATGACATTTGAAAACGTGATGTTGAAAAATGAGATTCTTCAAAGAAAAATAATTGTATTAGAGTATGGTATAAAACTAATCACAGTAGGGAAAGTTTGTCCCTAGTGATTTGTATATCTTTAAATATACAACAAAAACATATTATAGTATTATACAGCATCATTAAAAAATTTTTGTGAATAAAATTTTGTGTTAAACAAATCACCCCTCTCTCCCCTATTTAAAAATGGTTAAGATGTTTGCATTTCATACAACTTTCGTCTTAAAAAAATTCTCCACATACATACAATTTCATCTAGAAGTTTTCTTTAGTTTATTATGTCAAATTTAGTATATACCAAGACATGTTTTATAGGTTATCAAGTAATTCATCTATTTTTTATCTCAAGTTTAAACAAAGAACAAGATAAGTGACAAAATGTGTATAAACTAGTAAGTTTCCCTCATGTGATACCACGAAAAAAATATCACTGTATACGTAATATGCGTGTTTTAATAGCGATTTACTGTATAAGTAATGTGTGTGTATAAATTGTGATTTTTAGGTGGTATTTTGAATACTATACTCAAAATTTTAAACTTATGAAAATGGTTAATATTTTCAACTATAATATACACAATAGGCAAGAAGGCCTATCATAGTATAATGTATTTTAGATAAGAACCAAGTATTAATCCAAAGACACGACTTTATTTTTATAAGTAAATAAGAAAATCTATAATGATAAAAGGGGTCCTCTTGGATAAGTCTCACTTATTTAATATTAATATATTACAATTTGTTAATTAGTGTGGAAAATATGCAAGGACTTGTTGCCTGTAAGTTAGGATTTCTGGTTAACGTGACCCTAACTTTGGTTACTCAAGGCGGGCAATGCTTTGGAAAGTTTCAGATATTATGAACAAATCCCTATCACCACCGAGTTGTTTTTTAGAAAGCGAGTTTTTATTAGTTATCTTTTTATTTTTTAAAAATGGAACGAGACTCTTGTTAAGGTTAGCTCGTTTTCTCTCGGTTTCACCGAAACATACTAATGGACTGGTTTAAAGTTGTTGGGTTATAGACTTTATTCGACCATCTCTAGTTTTCAAACTGGTAAATAATATGTTACAACAAAACTGATTTAATGCCATATTTTCAATATTATCTTTTTGTAACATTTTAGTTTGTGGTTTCCATGATTAAACCCAGGCTCTTATTGAGGTGAATAACTTCCAAACTAATAATGTTACCGAATAACAAAACATCTGTTCCTTTACTATTGCTACCTCATGAGCCTTTCTAGTTGTGATTCCGTTAGGGGTTCACAAAGACATACGTACTTGGTAACAATCATCTCTCACACTACTTTGCGGGATTACCCAACCCTTAGTTATTAACTTTTCTTAACATTTACCCCAAGCGGATTTGGTATTTTGGAATGTGCTTAACATTTGCAACTACGTCTAGATGAAGTCCGACCCATTGGACCTAATATAGTTCATATCCTCTCTTATATAAAAGGGTCATACTTTACTTTTTGGACCGTCGGACAGATTCTTTCCTCCTACTTCTCTCTCTTACACTAATTATTATTTTGAACAAGAATTTCTAGATTTTCCGAGATAAATGTACCACGCCCTGCACAATATAAACTCTCAACCTTTTGGTTATGAAGTAAACAGCTTAACTCTTTCTCTCTCTCTCTTTCACACACACACCACTGCTTGGAGATTAAAACTCTCAATTTTTTGGTTGTAAAGTAACTTCCTCTCCCTCTCCCTCTCCCCTTCCTCTTGGTTATAAGTTGTGATATGATGGGTATTCTGAAATGGGCTTAAGAGTATTCACATCCATTCTATCATATTTTCACCCTAAATTATACTAAAAAACACTATATTTTCTCTCTCATTTTCAGTTAAATAATATATTTTTATACCTTTATCATTACATTTTCTCTCTCTTCCACTCACATCCACTTTCAAAATATATTAGAAAAATATTAGGGGGTGAATAGTGTCCCCCAAATATACAGATAAACAGTAATATTTTCTCTCTCCTTCACTCACAACGACTTTTTATATTATAAAAACTCCACTAAGAGAATTTGATGGAATGGATATGAATGCTCTAATATATAGGTAGATCTAGTTTATGCGACTCCACATGTGCCCGCTTTTATAAGTTCTAATAACTTTAAGATTTTTATAAGTTAGAAATAACTTTAAGAATGTTAAAGTTATGATAGAAAGACTAGTCGAAAGCCAAATCACTTTCTAATGCTCTCTTCAATGATTGCTTCAATCACGTTGAATATAAACATCACACATATGTATAATTTACGAAAATTAGTCAACAATTAAGAAAATTAAACAAAAAGCCTTAATTTTTCTTTCCTTGGAAAATATAATATGAATTATGAAACATCACATTCAATATACATGGATAGAAACTTTTTGGATCTTTTAGATTCAACTTTGATACACAACTGCAATTTTAAAATATTCTTTTAAAAGAGTGGTTGACTATATAACTATTTGTTTGCCATGGGATTCTTATTTTTTTTTATTTATATAACACACAACTGCAATTTTAAAATATTCTTTAATGTTGCTATTATAAAAGAGTGGTTGACTATATAACTATAATTATTTGCCATGGGATTCTTATTTTTTTTAATTTATATAATATTGCTTATCGTTGAGAAGTGCGTTACGAAAACCCTAGAGTTCGTAAATTAAAATCAATGGCCGAAAAATTATATTATATCCATAGTTATACAGATTAGGGATATACACCCTAATCGCAGTCGATATTGATTATTGAGAGTGCGTTACGAAAACCCTAGAGTTCGTAAAATTTGTGTTAACATCACTAAAACTGTGAATTGGTGGTCATGTTAGATTCAATGTCAGTTTTTTTTTTTGAAATTGTCATGATAAGTGTTTTGTTAATATTCGACGTTATTGTGTTAGCCCCAAGTTCCGGCTTGAGGTGATATTGACACAAACGCTTGGTTTTAGATAAATCAGTCTTTAAAATTTTATGTAGCCGATTCAAGTATAAAATACGTAAGTATTTGAAAAAGTTCAAGACACTTTGAAAACAAAATAGAGATGAAAAAGTTCAAGACTCATTGAAAACAAAATATAGACAAAAATGATACAACTACCAGTCAAATATTAAATAAATTACATTTATAAAATGATCACTATTGAAAAAGCTTGAAATTGTCGATGTAAAGTTTTGAATTGAGGAAACGAAGAAAAATAGGAAAGGCAAGTGGGCTGCTTTGTGGGGGCCCAAAAAAACAAACCCAAGTAACTAACAGGCTAACAGGCCCTGATAGTGGACTGTGTTGTTGGTTCCAGGCTTTTAGTCTTTACTCTTTTTGGCCACAAATTGAATTGTAATCTTAGTTACATGGACAGTCTCTATTCTAGAGGTGTAAGAAAAACCGGTTTGAGCAAGCCCGATGAACTGGTTTTCAACCTGACCCGATCCTAAAAACCGGTTTGGGCGCTGATCCAACCTGGCGGTTTGGCATAGGTTTGGGACTTTTTGTTGAAAACCGGTTCCAACCCGAATGTTTTGGGCCCGATAAAAAACGGTTTTAATGCTCTAAACCGGTTTGAACCTTATCGAAATTTGTTTGAGTGGGTTGGGTCTTTCACACTAAAAATGGTTTATAACCTGGACCAGTGTGACCCATTTAAAAAAGAACCGGTTTGGTTTGGGCCCAAACGGATTTTGTACAACTCTACTCTATTGTATGCACGGTTTTGATATCATTTACTAAAAAAAAATTCACACACTTTTATTAATTTCATGTTCTCACAGTTAAACATTTGAAAAAAAATTTCAACTTAAATTTTCTGTCAATAAAGTTATATAAAACACACATTAAAGATCACATATAATAATACATCTATGATAATATTTCAAGAAATATAAGTAACTATACAATATATAATTATTTTAGAACAATAACTTACACACTCTTTAAATCATAATATTCTTTAAATCATCCTCGAACATAAATCATTCACATCAAATTACAACTAGGGGTGTGCACGGTTCGTGGTTCGGTTTCAGTTCGGTTAGGTTCGGTTTTTTGGGCAAAACTAAAACCAAAACCAAAATCTGGTTTTCGGTTTTTGAAAACTCTTTGGTTTGGTTATCTTGGTTTTTACACCGGTTCGGTTCAGCTTTTCAATTATTTCGGTTTTTGGAAAAAAAAGATTATGTAAGATTCAAAAAATAAAAATATAATTTAAAATTCAAAAATCTTTCTTATATGTTTACATTTAAGTTATTATATTTAAACTTTTTAATTATTATTGTTCACATAAACCTAACCTTCTAATTTATTTTTATGTTTCTTCAAAGTTTTCTTAAGACATTTTTTTTATAATACTTTAAAGATTAGTTAATTTTTATATTAAATTTTGTTATTTGTTGTAGCTAATAAATAAACCATTTCAATTATAAACAAAAATGCTAATGTTTTTATTATAAATACTTAACACTCAAGAATAAATTAATAATTTTTATTAGCATGGGTTAAACACTTAAACATAAAAATATATGGGCTAGGCCTACTATTGTAACTTATCGGGTCGGGTTTTTTCGGTTATTGAAAATGGTTATCCGAAAACCAAACTGAAATTCTCGGTTATTAAAAATCTAAAAACCAAACCATCGTTTTTTTTTTGTTTCAGTTCAACTTTTTTGTGTTTTGATTACGGTTCAACTATTTCGGTTTCCTACTTACCCCTAATTAGAATACCTGATACCACTCGGCAAAGACCTTTAATGAATAACCACACAAATAATAATAAAAATAAAACAACCACATAGATATTATTAAAAAGTGGATCCCTCGAGACCAACATCATAACTCACACAGTCAAACCACTCACACAACACAACCCCACCAATCCACCATCCTCTTGTGTATATAAAACCAGCGTACCCACTACTCAACACACATTACATCACTAGAGATTCAAATTTGAATCCTCTTTATTTATGGCACACATTTGAACCCTCCCTCTTTGACTCATGTTTCACCAACAACAGCAAATGGGTACTCCAAATCTAGCCTTCATTTGGGTTTTCTCAGCTGTTTCCATCTCAACAACCCTTTTCAGCACTTGCTCTTTAGCTCTCACCCAAGATGGTAACACCCTTTTGACCCTTTTGACCCATTTCATATGTAAATCTTGGATCTTTATTGTTTCTTTTAGGGTTAACTTTGCTGGAGCTCAAACAAAGTTTGAATGACAGTAAGAATGTTCTGAGCAATTGGGTGAATAATGATGAAACCCCATGTCAATGGACTGGTATCAACTTGCTACCCAAGTGACCAAAGAGTTTTAGCAATGTAAATCATCTCTTTTTACTCCAAGTTTTGACCTTTTTTACTGCATATTTCAAGAAACTTGAAAAGAGTAACAAAAGCCCTAATTTTTGTTTAAAAGTTATAATCTTTGATATAAATTTGGCCCATTTGGGGTCTTGACAGAAACTTGCCTTACATGGAGCTTGAAGGGTTTATATCTCCAAGCATTGGTAAACTCAGTAGACTTCAGAGACTGTAAGTATATTATATCAGCTCTAAGGGTGCAAACGAGCCGAGCCTGAGCTCAATTAACTTATTAGAGCTCAAGCTCAGCTTGTTGGTAGTTTCTCAAGCTCAAGCTCGGCTCGTTTATTATCTATTGATTAGTATATTAAATACAAATAATATAGATAATAGACTCGTTTAGGCTCGCGAGCTCAATAAGTGAAGCTCGGCTCGTTTATCCAAACAAGCTTATTTTTAGGTTCGGGTTCGGCTCGTAAACAAGTTTGAATAAGCTTGGCTCGGCTCGTTTACTAGACAACATTAAATAAGGGGTAAATGTTATTAAATACAAAAAAAACTAATATTACAGTGAGGCTCGCTCGACGAGCCGGTGAGCTTCACATGCTAGGCTCGATATATAAACGAGGTTTATTTAGGCTTAAGCTCGGCTCGTTTCGAGCTGTTTTCCCGAGCCGATCTCGAGCAGCTCGCGATCTGCTCGGCTCGTTTACACCCCTAATTATATGTATATTTTTGTATCTATATCAGTTGGTGTTACTTTGTCTTTTTGAACTATGGTGTTCTTGTTTGTTATTAGGGCACTTCACCAGAACAGATTACATGGTATAATACCTAATGAAATAAGTAAATGTGTTGAACTTAGAGCTATGTAAGTCAAAACTGTGAAATTGGTATTTTCCTTATTGTGTTATTGTTCCGTTTGGGAATGTGATTTAGCAAATGCGCGTTTTATTGATACGCGATGCGGGATGTTGTGTAGGTACTTGAGGGCTAATTATCTTCAAGGTGGCGTACCTTCGAGTATAGGAAACCTTTCCCTTCTTAGTATACTGTAAGTTAGTTTTTATCATTTCCAACTATTTACTATATGTCGATAGCAATCTCATCGATCGAATTTTTTTTTTTGTATCATTATTCAGAGATTTGTCAAGCAATAGTTTGAAGGGAGCAATACCTTCGTCTCTTGGTCATCTCATTCGTCTTCAATCCTTGTAAGTTGGTTCACTAGTAATTAGTATATGGTGGTGTTATATTTGAATTTTTTGCAAAAACGCTCGACAATCGCGTTGCTCTAGATATCTAAAATCTTTATTTACTTTCAGGAACTTATCGGCAAATTCTTTTTCCGGTGAAATACCGAATTTTGGAGCGCTAACCAAGTTTGGAAACAACTCGTAAGCTCCAATTTATATGACTTTAAAATACTGTGCAGATGTATTTACTATTTAATCTCAAGTTGTCATGAACCCTGTTCATTGAAATTCTAGCATTAGATTTTCTTGAGTTACTCATAGCTTATTTACCGTTTTCATATAGACTAATCTGTAATACGGGTCACTACACGTAGGTTTCTTGGTAATTTGGATCTTTGTGGCCAGCAAATACACAAACCGTGTAAAACGTCGTTGGGATTTCCTGCTGTCTTACCGCATGCAGAAAGTGATGAAGCAGCAGGCAAGTCGTTGAAATTTGAAAACAAAAAAATGCATCTTTTTGCTCAATTGGCAATTTAAAATCCTGGAAGTTATTTGAATTTGACATAATTACTTCGTGGGTATCATTAATCTCGACCATTTATGAGTTGTTTTGACCGTTGCAGTGCCTAAAGGTACTTCATCTCATTCTTTGAAAGGAGTGATGATCGGTGTTGTGATCGCCTTGGGCGTAGCACTTGTGTTCTTCGTATTCTTATTAGTTTGGTTGCTATCAAAGAAGGCAAGAGTTGCAAAAAAATATGTGGTTGTCAAGAAACAATTTCCTCAAGAAACAAGTAAAACATTATTATTATTATTATTATTATTATTATTATTATTATTATTATTATTATTATTATTATTATTATTATTATTATTTATTATTATTATTATTATTATTATTATTATATTTTACCTTTTTAGTTAAGTTTATCATTTTCTTAAGTGTTTTCTTTTTTGGTCAATTTCTAGGTACACAACTTATAACTTTCCATGGTGACCTTCCATACACTTCAAGTGAGATTATCGAGAAGCTGGAGTCCCTTGCTGATGAACACGTGATTGGGTCCGGTGGGTTTGGGACCGTGTACAGAATTGTCATGAATGATTGTGTGAACTTTGCAGTTAAAAGAATTGACCGAAGTCGAGAAAGTCAAGATCTTGCCTTTGAACGGGAGTTGGAAATATTGGGTAGTGTTAGACATATGAATCTTGTTAATCTCCGAGGATATTGTCGGTTTCCTGATTCAAAGCTTCTTATCTATGATTATGTGGCCAATGGTAGTCTTGAAAATTTCTTACATGGTAAGCTTTTTACTTTGACTTAGAAACAAGAGTAAAATGTCAAAATCGTCCTGAGGTTTGGGCACTTTTGCCTGTTACATCCAAAATAAGATCTATTTTTTTTTGTAACTAGACCCCTAACGTTTCATTTTTGTTTCCATTTCCATCCAAATTGCAAACCAGTTAAAATAAAACGTCAGGGGGTCCGGTTACAAAAAAAATTATTTTGGATGTAACAGGCAAAAGTGCCCAAACCTCAGGGACGATTTTGACATTTTACTCAGAAACAAAGAATGGATGATTTTATATGTTTCTTTTTAATGATTATTATGAATTTGTGCTTTTTAGAATGTCGGGACGGAGTCCAAACGTTAAGTTGGAATGCTCGTCTAAAGGTTATTTATGGTTCGGCTCGTGGATTGGCGTATTTGCATCACGATTGTACTCCCCGAATCATTCACCGGGATATTAAATCGAGCAATATTCTCCTTGATGAAAATCTCGAGCCTCGTGTTGCTGATTTTGGTCTCGCGAAGCTTTTGGTCGATGAGGAAGCTCACGTGACCACTGTCGTCGCTGGCACTTTCGGCTATCTCGCACCAGGTTTGTCTCTCTATCCCGCTATCTCGCACCTGTATCCCAAATCAAATCACAAATATTTTCCATATGTAAAACAGAATATCTGCAAAGCGGGCGAGCCACTATGAAGTCAGATGTTTATAGCTTTGGCGTTTTGCTGTTAGAGCTTATAACGGGAAAAAGACCAACAGATCCGATCTTCGTAAAACGGGGCTTAAACGTTGTTGGTTGGGTATGCATTTCTAATTTCTGACAATATTTTGTATATAAAGTCAAATATCTAAAAAAGGTCAACGTTTTCGGTTCTGACATTCATGAAACGTTGTATGCAAAAACAGTTGAACACCCTGCGAAAGGATAACCGGTTGGAAGACGTGGTGGACAATAGGTGCACCGATGCGGATGCATCAACTGTAGAAGCGGTTCTGGAGATTGCAGGACGGTGCACCGAAGCGAACCCAGATGACAGACCGTCGATGCAAGAAGTCGTGCAGTTTTTAGAACAGGAGGTGATGTCACCCTGCCCGAGTGACTTCTATGACTCCCATTCAGATTATGCCTGATCATATTTTCACGACATTATTTAAGTGAATGTATCAGTTTGTCTACATGTGAATTAGCAAATTTTAAGTCATAAACTTGATTTACAAGAATTTTGAAATCTGTTATTGGTGAGTCGTCCACTTGGGTAATGATAAACAAATTTGTGAGCTTGCAAGCATATCGGAAAATATTGGTTGGTACGAGAGTTTGTATGTTACAAATGATATCAAAACCGCTTTGTCTTGTTTACATGTGTAACCTGTTAGGAATGTCGGACCTCAAATACTATAAGCGACATTAGATTTTGAACTTGTACAATTAATTAGTAAAAAGTGAGCCAACCAATATTAAGAAACAAAACCAGTGTTAGAAGTAGTCGGCGGGTGGGCGGTGGGGTGGGGACTAGCGATTAATCAGCGCCTGGTCGGGTTTCTTACAATCATAAACAAAACTAGTGTAAAAGATTAAATAAAGAAAGTTTTCGAAAATAAAATCCTTACATAACTTGTTATTTTACAGAGAGTTAAATTCCATTTTAGTCCTTATGGTTTGGGTCATTTTGTTAGTTTAGTCCAAAGTATCATTTTTCGCATGTGGGTCCAAAAAGGTTTCACCGTTACCATTTTAGTCCATTAGGTTAACTTCATCCATTATTTCTGTTAACGAGAAGGGCAATTCGGTCATTTTATATTGCCTTCTAGTTAACAGAATTACTTATAAAATGACTGAATGCCTTCTCGTTGAAAGAAAAAATGAATGAAGTTAACTTAGTGGACTAAAATGGCAGCGGTAAAACCTTTTTGAACCATATGCGAAAAATGCAACCTTTAGACTAAACTGACAAAATAGCCAAACCATATGGACTAAAATGACATTTAACTCTTTTACAGAATTATTAAATTTAATATTATGTAAGTTTATAAATAAACGTAGTACAAGTCATTAAGTATATGATAGTACACTACAAGTCAAAATGACCCAAAATGAAATTGAAAAAAATAATAGCAAAGTCACCCGGGCCCCACATGTGAATTCGAATATCGCCCTTGCAAACGAAGAACAATGGTTCGGACAAACCACCCAGCGTCGCCCTTGTGAAGGGCGTGTCCACCTCAGCGACCGTCTTGGGGACGGTCACATGGATGGAGATGGTCTTGTATTGTCTTGCATTTATTTGTAAAATACTCCTTTTGGCTTTTGTCACACATTTGTTATCTTTTTCCACGTGACTATATCCTGCTTCCTACACCAATCATACTAACACCATAAAGACCATTAAATAGGAGTAAATACAATACAGTTCCACATCTGCAACTCTGCAACTGCTTTATGGTGATGCATTCTTTAAAGCTAGCCTTCAAATAAAATCATGAGTTAATTGTCATTTTCGTCCATGTGTTTTGTTACTTTTGTCATTTCCAGTCAAATTTTAAAAATGCACCAGTTTCCTCCCTAACATACTGAAAATGTGTCATTTCAGTCCAAAAATTAAACCCAGTTAAGTCAGACAGTTTTAATGAAGGGTATTTTTGTCCTTTCATATTTCTTTTATTTTCACCTTATTCTATGTCTGACTAATGAAAGGACTAAAATACTCTTCATTAAACCTGTCTGACTTAACTTAACTGAGTTTTAATTTTTGTACTAAAATGGCACGATTCCAGCATTTTAGGGAGGAAACTGGTGCATTTTTAAAAATGGATTGAAATGATAAAAGTGAACAAACCACATAGACGAAAACGACAGTTAACTATAAAACCAATGAATTTAGTCAAGCAGATATCGACTTTTGAGAGCATATACCCAACTTTTTGGGCCAATTGGTCCGACTGCAGCATGAGAGCTCTTGTAAGCCCAATACAAAGAGTTGTTAAAAGCCCAAATATAAAAGGCTCAACCCGGTTTCCTTAATACTTAGCAAGGTTTTATGACCTCTAGACCTGCAACGCGGGGGTTGAACACTAGTTTTCTACAAACGTAAAAGTTTTTAAGCTGCAATAATAAAAACAAAACCGCATAAAAATGTGTTAAATGCAGAAGGTGGAACAACATAGGCAACACAATATGTAACACCGTGATAAGTTCTTATATATTTTTGTTATGCTGTATGCCTGTATCTACTAGTTTTTTTTTACTGTGTTATATACGATATGGCACTCGATATTGATTCACCAAATACCTATAAGAAGTGACATTAGTAAAAAAGCTCGTGGATCCACAATATTTGTAACTAATAAATTTTACAATTATATTGGGTTTTGTTTGAATTTAAATATAAAATTCTCTTTTAAACGAAGATAAAACCCTCTAAACCGTTCTTAAAGCAATCTATATTGATATGGGCGTGCATAGATCGTTTTGGTTTGTTTTTTCCCCTAAAACTGCACCGGTATAGATAGCTTTTTTCCTCATAGAGTTGTATGTTCGATCACGCTTTTGGGCGGTTCAGGTTAGGATTTCTGATTTTGCTATGTTCCATCTCTTTGGGATTGGATCAAATGTGCCAAATCTCAATTTGGTTGTGTTCATGATTTAAAAAAAAACAGGATTTGGACAATTCCTAACTATGACAAGAGTTTTTTGTTGTCCCCTAGTGAAGTCTAGTTGGATCATATGAGAGAGTAAGAGATAGTGGGCATTTTGAGTGTCCCAAAAGCCAAAAGGTGAATTTGAAGGTAGGAATTCATGTGACCACTGTCTCTTCAATTTATACACAAATGAATCAAATTTGACAATAAGATATATCCTAAAACATTAGATAAAATGAAGTATAAAAAACTTAGTATAGTAATAATTAGTAGGATACCCACACGATGCTGTGGGAGCGATGATTTATAACACGATACTTGTTTCTATTAGTTTATCACGGTGAATGGTATTATGAATTGAGCAGACTAGATTGGGCTTGTTCGATTAGGCTAAATATGGGTGTTTGGTATGCCGTTTTAAATGTGATTATTAGCTTTTAAATAATAACACATCCAAAACTAATCATTTCAGTCATATAAATTAGTTTTCGAAGTAGATCCCAAACACCTCACGACAAATCAAATGTTCAGAATAAATATTGTTTTAATAATAACTAAGTTAGGTTTATGATTAGTGGTCATCGTTCTACATTGCATTCATTCTCAAGATGAATACGATGTATTATCACACAAACCAAACGAATCACAATCTGTTAAGATTAACAATTGACATTTCGTTTATTCTAAAAAAACAAATTCATTTAGTGCGGGACGCTACTTAGATACAAATATATGATGATGATGATATGCTATGATATGTCGATCAATTGTTATCTTAACAGATTTGATTCATTTGGTTTGTGTGATAATACATCGTATACATAATGAGAATGAATCCAATGTAGAACGATGACCACTAATCATAAACCTAACTTTGTTATTATTAAAACAATATTTATCTTGAGTATTTGGTTTATCGTGAGGTGTTTGGGATTGACTTCGAAAACTAATTATATGACTTGTTTTAAATCAAAGTTTCAAATGTCCGGGCTATCTATATATTTTAGACTGAAATGATTAGTTATGGATGTTGTTATATTTCAAAGTTGATAATCACATTTAAAACATGATAGATACAAATATACGATGATGATATGCTATGATATGTCGATCAATTCTTTATTAAAAATGATAGACGTAGACATATTTTTGATTGATCTAATTCCCATTTAGGGTATACGATTAGGATGG
Source organism: Scalesia atractyloides (assembly GCA_947069175.1). Lineage (NCBI taxonomy): Eukaryota > Viridiplantae > Streptophyta > Magnoliopsida > Asterales > Asteraceae > Scalesia > Scalesia atractyloides. The sequence continues at coordinate 6,042,167 of CAMTDV010000005.1, forward strand.
TTACGTAGGTTGAAATCTAATGAATTTAGAGAGAGGAGAGAGAGAGAGAGGAGGGACGAATTATATGTTGTTTGATGTTGTGATTTAACTCTTTAACCTTACTAATAATCTCTATTTGTAAACCTAAGGGGAAACCCTATGTTTATCGGTAAGGGTAATTACGCCATCGAATAGTTATCAAATAATGATACATGGATAATAAAGTCAATGATCATTTATTAGATAAATATAATAATGACCATTTAATATATTTATATAAAATATACTCTTACATGATAATCATATAACTTAAAAAAACATTAGAAGAAACGTCATATTGTTAGTTTAGCTCATCATGACCTTCATTAACGCAATGTACTAAAGAAGAAATGTCATATTGTTAGTTTAGCTCATGACCCTTCATTAAACTAGTGTACTAATAATCATTGACTAAATCCATGTGTGGCTAGGATCAAGAAAGTACTGGTCCAAAAACACAATTGGAAGGTACAATAGTGACTTTACACTTTAAGGAGACACAACATTCCATTATTTGACACCAAACAACACTAGAATTTTACATGACAACGTTGTATAGTGGCAAAAACATATCATTCACAAGATTGAGATAGAGCACAATTACAGTCTCGCGATCACCATCCACCCTTTATGGAGGGTTTCATGATCATGTTCCCCATGGTTTGAGGGAAAGAGTACGTGTTAATGAATTGTTTGGTATTGACTAGATGGGAAGTTGATATAACCTGGTGGCATCTCCCTTACCATCAATGGTGCCCACAAGTGTCCCTCACGAGAAGGAGAGATGATCATGAATGCGATACAACAAATACCTAGATCACATGATATTGCCGGTGCAAATTGGTAGTAAACGAGTAACATGTATTGTTTTATACAACCATGTTTCATCGTTCTATCTTACGTCATGCTCACTCTAGATATGGTGCAAATGCCTTCATAAATAGTCCTTTGTGTTGTAGTTTGTAATGTTATGCTCGTTTGGTCATCCTCACATATGAATATCTTCTTTTACCCGTTTGTTGATTCATCTATATGACCCGAAGGTCATAACTTGATCCACTATTCATTTTATTTAAGAACAAGGCTTGTTTAGTTTTACAACACCAAATTTCATACAAGGATGTGTCAATTATTTTTTATCACGTCATAACGAATTTTTACTCTTGTTAATTAGGTTTGTAGGCATGTAAACGAACTGGCGAAGAAAAGTGAGGTATGTTTGTGTTCGTTTGATTAATTTTAACCAAGCAAATAATCGGAACAATTAAATGAACAGGGTTTTTATGTTCGTGTTCATTCGTTAAGAATATGAACGTCTTCGTTCATGTTCCTTTGTTAATAGTATAAGTATAACGAACGGTTGAACAAATATTACCTAACAAACATAAACAAATGAACAAGTGTTCACAAACATAAATGAACGAACAAGGCACGCGTTCATGTTCGTTTGTTTAGTTAAATGAACAAAAAATCATCCAAGTTCATTCGTATATTATATAAACCCACATAAACGAATTTTCAATAAACACTAATTGATTGAATATCGGATTCGCTTACAGACTACACATGTTTGATTGATTTTGTTAGGAAAGTTGAATTTTTATGTGAGTTCTAATATTTCATATATGAAAAATAACGTTGTCAAATTTTAAGATTACACTACAATAAAATGAACTAGCATAATAATTATCATGCTATTACTTGAAAGCTATAACGTAACTATAACTATGTAAGGATCATAAGAGAACCTATTGAAAACCGGGATAACCAATATGGACCACTCATTTTCTCTATATAATTTTTTATTTTTTATTTATTTTTTGAGACTGTACACATATGTGCATTAGCATTTCCCTCGCCGGTTACATAATTTGTTAATCTGTACGGCTAACACATATATACTATATATGTGTGTTTGGGGGGGGGGGGGGGGGGGTAATTACTATTAGATATAAATAGTCAAGTCCATCAGCTTATAATATCAACTTATAATGAAAACTTATATCAATAGTAGTTATATTTTATGTGACTGTATCTCCTTGAATTGTCAATAAGACATGGACTTTCTCCGTAACCATCATTTATAACTTGATTAAGCCATCCTATGATTAGCTAATCATCTTCATCTTCACACTATTTCTACTTTCTAGAGACCACTATTTTGATGCACTCATGCATGCTATTAAAGCACTACAGTTCAGTCACTAAGTAGTGACCAAATCATACCCTAACTGGAAATATATGATCAAGCATTCTTCTTCTCAAAAAACAATAATCATTTAAATTATCAATAATAAGGTTAAAATAAGTCATTTTTTTCTATTAAGCGTATGCAAAGCTAACCGATTATTTTTTGTTTGCTTGTTATCATTAAAAAGGTAAAATAGTCATTTTACACGCAGAGTCGCAGATATATCATCCGAGTAATTAACTCTATAAAATTTATAATAGTGGTTGGATGCAATCACTTTCAAGATGTCTAGACCATTCTATCCAGGTGGGTTGTATATTGCCATATATAAATAGGATGACATGCATCACCCTCTCACCACAATAAAACTTAGTAACATAACAACATTATTCTGCTGACAAAGATCATCTCAAGTTTGCAGAACAACAACATGGTACCACTAATGTTTTTTCTTTACTAGAAAAATGACTTTCGCCGACAAAATATTCACGAAACATTATTCTGGTTTGTGATGATGTTGTAGGATGAAGAATGCCAGATAAGCAAATCCAGCAGGTATGTCAGTTGGAGAAACAAACCAGCTGTAGAAGGCCAACATGGTGGCACACTTGCAGCCTCTTTTGTCTTAGGTAATAATCAACTTATCTTATGGTGAACACAGTTTTATTTAGTATATAAAATATTAGGTCATCATCATCAGTAAATCCCACCAACAGCAAAGCAACGGTAGAGTCTAGGGAGGGTAAGATGTAGACAGTCTGACCTCTACCCCGTAGGAATAGAGAGATTGCTTCCAGTAAGACCCCCCGGCTCGATAGTAGTTTTGCATCAAGACTTGGACATAAGGCACATAACACTCAACAATCGGGACAAATGCCGAAGTGCATGTACCCTTTTGTCTTTCGGCTATCAGTGCTACCACATGATGCATGATTAACTATCCGCCGCTTTTAACGTTATTTTCAAGAAATTAGTAAATAAAGTTAAGATTAGTGCAATTTCACTTTTCCTCCCTGAGGGCCCACACATATATACATTATATGTGCACACCGCAAGCGGGTCGTATATATAAATATATTAGTTAATTTTTATATATATAAAAAAATCTTTTTCATAGTTGTGGAGGTACTGGAAAACTTAGCATATCTGGCAAATGCAAGCAACCTTGTGCTCTATCTGTCAAAATTCATGCACTATCCTCCATCAAGTTGTTCAAACATTGTCAGCAACTTCATTGGCACAGCTTTTCTTCTTGCTCTACTTGGTGGCTTCTTAGCTGATGCTTTCTGCACCACCTATTACATCTATCTCATAAGCGCTACGATTGAACTTACGGTACGTTACATAACTTTTTATTTATGAGGTTTTTTGCATGTTTAACTTAAACTACTTTTGGAAACTAATGATCTAGCTAGGATTTAGACTCTAGATTTAATATCAATTCCCTTCAAAAGAGTTAACTAGGAAAGGGCATGTTATCATGGTTTTGATTATGTAAAACTTGTCGTAATCCGGTTTTAGCACTTAGATAAGAGAATACTCTTGATTGGAAAATTGATATACATACTATTCAAAGCATTAAACTATTATAGTATGTCCCAATAATACGGAATTTCTATTTTTGGTACATTTGTCCAAGTCTTGACATTTAAAATTGACAACCTATGGATTATGATTTTACTGCATAATACATGAGTGAATTAATAAATTTAAATATTCTCACGTTTTTACGATAAATGAACTAAACAAAAATTGTTTAAAATTAGTGAAAACAACTAGAATGAGGATCCATACTATGGAATTCGGATAAAACACCTATAATAGGTATCCGGGTCCACGTGATCTACCCCAGAGCCCACGGTAACGGAATTCGAATCTGACAGTTGAGACAAAGCTTTTTCAATTGAGATTTAGGTCTACAAATTCGTAAAATCGGATGATGGATTTGGGTCCACATGATATGACTTGTTGAGACGTTTCTATCCATTACTTATGGGCCTGTAACTCTATAAAGAGAACGTTACACCCGTTTTAAACTAGACCCTTTTTCTATCGCATTTACCCTTCTCTAGTTGCTCCTGTATGAGTTTGTCATCTACTAGACAAGAATATTTTTTACGTCCGCCACGATCAAACTCTAAAAAATAGATAACTTCGGATTAGATCGGGTATATACAGTGGCGGATCTAGAAAATCTTCGTAGGGGTAACATTTTATAAAAAAAGGTAACGAATCGAAAGAATGTCAATTTTTTTCAAAATTTACACTACCGCCGGAGCGCCAATGGGCAGCGGAGTTTACCCTTCCCCTAAGGTAGGTCCGCCCCTAGGTATATAGCAATTAATAGAAAATGTCATAACAAAATCATGGTGATGACTGATGAGTGAACTGATTTTGAATATTTCAACAGGGTCTTCTAATACTCACACTGCAAGCCCACACACATTCCTTAAAACCAGAAAGCTGTTCATCAGCCAACAGGAATGATAAATGAGAACAACTTAAAGGCGGCAAAGAAGTAATTTTCTTCATAGGACTATATCTAGTAGCATTAAGTGTTGGAGGAATAAAAGGATCACTCCCCCTCACGGCGCTGAGCAGTTTGATGAAGAAACTACACAAGGAAGAAAGCAAAGATCGTCGTTTTTCAGTTATTATGTATTTTGTCTCGCTTCTGGTGCGCTTATCGCAGTGACGTTTGCAGTGTGGATTGAGGATAATATAGGGTGGCAATGGGGCTTTGGTATCTCCACCTTGGCTATTTTGATCTCTATCCCTATCTTTCTTCTTGGGTCCACATTTTACCAGATTAAAGTTCCTTCAGGAAGTCCTATTACAACTATATGTAAGGTAGCCTTTAATCATCTGTTAGAACTTAACGTGTATTAACGTAATAGCGTATTAGCATTCAGTTTTTACAGTACTAGAAAATCGGAAACTTCTTACACCAGTTTTCGTAGGAAATGCGTCATAAAACTGGCTTTCCTACGCATTTATGACAAACACCTTATGTAGGAAAACACCTCGTAGGAGATTCGTTTCCAACACATTTCCTACGCATTTCCTACAAAACTACTACGTCGCAAATTGCTACGAATCTCCTACAATATATTTAATTATCTTTTAGGATTTATCTTTTTAGCTACACATTTCCGACAAAAAAGAAAACAAAAAAAATTAACAAATTTTAATACAACATTATTTGTGACCCAATTCCGACAAATAAATTAGAAGTGTTGTTACAAATTTTTGACACAAAAAATAAAATCTCATAATTAAAAATAAATTATAAGTTATTTATACTTGTACTAGGTACTTGCTGCAGCAATCTTCAACACTTTTTCCATCAATACAAGAAACGTTGCGGTTAGCACGAACTCATCACCCGCGTCAAACGCAGTGCAAAACAAACAAGCAGACGGTAAACCGGATGAGAACACGACAGAAGATCTCAGCTTTCTGAACAAAGCAGTTACGAAAAGGTCAACTTTTCCACCATTGAAGGTCAATGCTAAACAAGTGGAAGAGGTTAAAATCGTCTTTAAGATCTTCCCGGTATTCATATCAACCATAATGCTTAACTGCTGTCTTGCTCAACTGTCTACCTTCTCTGTCCAACAAGCAGCCACCATGAACACTAGAATCGGCTCGTTACGGGTCCCACCAGCTTCACTTCCGGTATTCCCAGTTATATTCATCATGGTACTTGCACCAATGTATGACCATGTTATAATCCCCTTTGCAAGAAAGATAACCAAAACAGAAATGGGTATAACTCATTTACAACGATTAGGGGTCGGGTTATTCCTATCCATCATGGCTATGGCGGTTGCAGCCTTAGTGGAGATCAAACGCAAACAAGTGGCGCATCAAGCCGGTTTAACGAACTCCACTGAGCCACTACCAGTCACTTTCCTTTGGGTTTCTTTGCAGTACTTGTTTCTTGGGTCAGCTGATCTTTTTAGCTTAGCTGGCATGGATTTCTTTTTCACCGAAGCGCCATTTAGCATGAGATCACTGGCTACATCGCTCTCTTGGGTGTCGTTAGCCATGGGTTATTATCTTAGCTCAGTGCTTGTTTCTATAGTGAACCATGTTACAAGCACCTTTCGTCACACGCCATGGCTCTATGGTAGCAACTTGAATCATTATCATCTTGAAAGGTTTTACTGGTTGATGTGTGTACTAAGTGTTGAAAAACAATTTAATCAAACAGAAAATTAATTATTTTATTACTAATTATCGAGTTATTGGCCAAACGAGTTTATTCCAACTTGAACAAACTGATTAAAGAAAGGTAGAAGGAGACTGTCCCGTTATCGGACGAATTTAAATAACACGCAAAAAACTAAAACCAATCTGGCGATTTAAGAAACAGAGATTCTTGAACTGCACGGATGATTCTTGTCCTTAAAGGATTTTACGCGCTCGTATTGCTGTGAGCTGCAGTGTAAACTCCCAGGATTTAATGCAGAACTGATCTGGTATTCCAACAGCAATGGAAACCAGAAAACGCAGAAGCTGGAGAAGAAACAAAAGCACAGAGATGACAGGCTGCGAAAATTAGAGTTTGGAATGGGTAGCAAGAGGCTTTTATTTATAGGTTGGGATTTCAACAGAGAATGAGAAAAACGGGGAATGGGATAACCATTATCACAAACAGATTCGAATTCCTGGGTATATCCCATACGAATTCAAATTTCCTAGAGATAACCCCACTGGTTTCGAATTCATCTCTATCCCTCTATCCCAGTTTTATCGCATTCGATCTCGATCCACAGCACTGAACCGGACCCCAGCTAAAATAAAAGCTCCTCAGCTCCTAGCAACGATGCGTACGTGCGAAGTGCAAAGTGTGCCTCAAACGCGCCCATTGGCGAGCTCGCGGCTCGGCGCGCGTGTGGGCTTGACCCACTTCTCAACCCATTTAACACTTTGGAGGCCCATAAGGGGTAATCCCTTATAAGGCACTCAACTTTCACCTCCCCCACCAATGTGGGATGGAGGAAACATACCAATTTGTATGTTCCTCATTAATATTTCCAACAATCCCCCACCAAGTTGGAATCTTTCCTCTCACTTAGACAGATGATGTCACTAGGTGTCACGAAGATTAAACCCAGTTTATGTTGATAAACAAGAAGAGACAGATTCGATGGTGTCCTATGGAATTAAACCATTAACCTGATAGCCCCCTTCGGTTTACCCCCACACATCACCAGCCGACTTTGCGTTCTCACTGAGCGCGAATATGGCCGTGTGCTATAAACCCTTTTCATGATCCTTTAGAAGACAAACCACTTATCTTCACTCGAGGCGGCACCACCCCTAGATCATATAGGCAAAGTTTTACATCATCCATGTTGCTTGGATGCCTCCAAAACTTTGTTAAGAGCATTAGTTCACCCTTGTTCTCGGCAACGACGTACTATCATACCTCACATGGATCTATCAAAAAATTGATAGTACCTTCTATCGTTAAGTGACTTCGTTTTTACCCATTAAACTTGAGAAATAGGAGCACTAAGTTCAAGTTGGGTTTCCATCACTAACGATTCTATTGTGGTTTTAGACCATGTCTCTCGCTGTATTCACTACCAAATCTCTCGTCAGAGGTTTAGTAAACGGATCAGCCAAGTTCTTACTCGTCTTGACATAGACAACCTTTATGGTACCACTTTCAAGAAGTTGTCTCACATAATTGTGCCGTAGACCTATGTGTCTTGACCTCCCATTATACACTACGTTGTATACTTTAGATAGTGTGGCCTCACTATCACAATACATGGGAATATACGGCATTGGAACATCCCACAAACGGATGTCCGTAAGTAGATCTCTAATCCACTCTGCTTCCTTACCAGCCGCAGCTAGTGCTATGAACTCAGCTTCCATAGTTGAGTGGGCAATACACGTCTGTTTCTTGCTGGCCCAAGAAATTGCTCCTCCTGCTAGAGTGTAAATCCACCCACTTGTAGATTTTGAATCACTGGTGTGATCAATCCAGCTCGCATCAGAATAACCTTCGAGTATTCTGGAATTAGACGTGTATGTCAGTTCTAAGTTACTGGTCCTTTTCAGGTATCCAAGTACTCTACCCACTGCTTTCCAGTGTTCTGTCCCTGGATTGACAGTATACTGACTCAGTTTGCTTACAGCAAAAGCAATATCAGGACGAGTGCAATGTGTTGCATACATCATACTTCCAATAGCACTCCCATACTCCAGTTGAGCCACTGCTCTCCCTGAGTTCACATTAAGTTTCACACTTGGATCAAATGGGGTATTAAACTCTTTAATGTTCAAGTGTTGAAACTTAGTCAGAATTTTCTCTATGTAATGAGATTGACTTAGAGAAATCTGACTTTCAGTTCTTTTCACCTTGATCCCAAGAATGGTATCAACTTCTCCTAGATCTTTCATCTTAAAGTTCGAGGACAAATATTTCTTAGTTTCAGAAATACCTTCAAGGTGAGTGCTAATGATCAACATATCATCAACATAGAGACAAATCACGACTGTATAACCGGGTTCGCATTTAGTATAGATACACCTATCAGCACTATTGTGTCGAAACCCGAAAGCAGTCACAGTGGTGTCAAACCTCTCATGCTACTGTTTAGGAGCTTGCTTCAAACCATAAAGAGGTTTAATAAGTCTACACACTTTGTTCTCTTGTCCAGGCATCACAAACCCTTCTGGTTGCTCCAAATAAATCTCCTCATTTAGATACCCATTTAGAAACGCAGTCTTTACATCCATTTGATGGATGTACAGCCCTTTCAAAGGAGACACCGCTATTAGAGTTCTAATAGAGCTAATTCTAGCCACAGGTGCATAGGTATCAAAATTGTCGATCCCTTCTCTCTGCCTATACCCTTTAGCAACTAATCTCGCTTTATAGGCAGAGATGGATCCATCTGGATGATACTTCCTTTTGAAAATCCATTTGGATCCAATAAGTTTCTTTCCCTTGGGTAGATCAGCTAACTCCCAAGTTCCATTTCCCATAATGGAATCCATTTCATCATTGACTGCTTCCTTCCACAAAGGAGCATCTCTTGATGACATTGCTTCGCTGAAAGTTTTAGGATTATCATCCAAATTAACAGCGAAAATGACCTCTCTCGACACTTTCTTTTGAGTTCCCTCAACCAGGTAAGAAAAGAAATCATCTCCATAACTTTTCTCTTTTCTAACTCTAGTACTTTTCTTCGGTTCTTCAACCATTGGTGAAGGTTCGACTCTTTTCACAGAAGTACTAGAAGATGTGGTGTAATTTGAGTTTTCATCATCTCTAGAAAACTTGTTCTCAAAGAATTCCACATCTCTGGATTCTACAACTGTACCTGATTCATCATCCAACAACCGGTAAGACTTACTTTGCGGATCATATCCAATGAATACACTCTTGTAAGCTCGTTCTCCCAGTTTGAGTGTCTTTGGATCAGGTACGCGATAATAGGCAAGACACCCCCAAACCCTCAAATACTCTAGGTTTGGTTTTCTTCCTTTCCACAACTTATATGGACTCGTAGGTATCACACGACTAGTGATCCTATTGTGAACATAACATGCGGTTAACACAGCTTCCCCCCACATATTACGAGGTAGACCCGATTGATTTAACATACAGTTAGCCATCTCTACCAAGGTTCGGTCTTTCTCTCAGCCAAACCATTTTGTTAGGGAGTATATGGTGCAGTTCTCTCATGTATGATGCCTTCTTCTTCGCAGAATGCATCAGATTTTCGATTAAAGTATTCTCCGCCTCTGTCCGAGCGAAGAATTTTAATGCGTTTCTCCTTTGTTTTTCAACCTCAGCCTTATATATTTTAAATGCCTCAAAAGCTTCGTCTTTTGAATGCAATAAATAAACATAAAAGTATCGGCTGAAGTCATCGTAGAAAGTGATAAAGTATATCTTACCCCCACGAGTAAGGACTCCATTCAGTTCACAAATATCTAATGAATTAGTTCTAGTAGTGATGTATTACGTTTATGAACACTTGGAAAAGGTTTCTTTGTGAATTTTGATTTCACACAAGTTTCGCATTTTTCAAAGTCTTTATCTTTTAATTTTAATAAACCTTTAGTTTGCATTTTTTCAATGTTTTTAATATTTGTATGAGCTAAACGTTTGTGCCATAAAGAAATTGAAGAAGCGATATAATCAAAAGACATAATTTCATTCAATTCAAAACCAATTGCATTACATTGACCAAAACTATCGCTACCACTATCACCACTATCACTATCACTTTCATTCCCAAACCCATCAATCATGAAACGCCACCTTCATCCGAGTCTTCTTCTTCATCAATTTCATCTTCAGCTAGGTCAAGGCGATACATTCCACCCGTGTTCTTTGCTTGACCCACATAGATGTCATTTAGAGAAAACTTCACACGGAGATTCTTGAGAACCAGCTTGTACCCATTTCGATCAAACTTTTCAGCATAAACAAGACCCTTGGTGATACCAGGAACATGCAACACGTCCTGAAGGGTAACCGTTTGACCATTTTTAAAGTTTAGTCGCATTGTGTCTTTACAACGAACTTCCACTCGATGTCCATCAGCACATACCACAACTGTTCCTTGAGGAACAGGACCATAAGTAAGAAATGAGCCACGATTCCCACAAACATGAACAATTGCTCCAGAATGCAAAAACCATCCTCTACATGCCACAACGCGTGTATATTGAGAAAGCATGTTAACATCTCCAAGACCCACATTAGCCACTAGATTGGTGATTTTCTCAATATCAACAGCACTTGTAGAACCAATCGTAGATCCAGATTTCCTTTGAGAGCACTCTCGTGCATAATGCCCGGTTTCTCCACAAACATGACATTTACCCGATCTCTTTTGGTTGATGGTTGGTCGTTTGATGTGACTTTTTGAATTCCTTTTTCTTTGGTGCTGTAAACTTTCTATTCTTTGATGCCCCTTTTCCCTTTTGACCAGATCTTCCAACAATATGATTCACACTCGATCCGACTTTACCTCTTTTGTCCCTGTTGCGTGTTTCCTCCTCAATTCGAAGGTGCTTCAACAGTTCATCCAAAGAGTAGTCCTCAGACTTGTGCATCATTCTCTTTGAGAAATCTTTCCAAGTAGGAGGAAGTTTTGCAATAATGACCCCTACTTGAAAGATTTCTGGCAGTGGAATAGAAAGCGCGGTCAATTTGTTGACAAGAACTTGGAGTTCATGCACTTGCTCCAGGATTGACTTGTCATCAACCATTTGAAAGTCTAAGTACTTGGAAATAAGGTATTTGTTAGTACCTTCTTCATGAGCCTTGTACTTATCTTCCAAAGCTTTCCACAATTCTCTAGCACTTGTTACCGGCGCGTATAAGTCATAGAGACGATCTGAAAGAGAATTCTTGATGTGGCTAAAGCAAAGATCTTCAGCTTCCTTACGGACAAGTCTTTGCTTAGCCAAATCTTGATTCGGGACCTCTCCATCCTCAAGATGAGGGTCATCAGGGATTGCGGGCAAGCTTGGATCAAGGATATAGTAGAGTTTCAGCACAACGAGTATGAACTTAACCTTGTCCGCCCAACGGGTATAGTTCTAGCCATCGAATCTGTCCAACTTGACAAACTCTTGATTCATGAATCTCAGATTAGCTGTTGTTAGTTCACCGTCCATTAGTTCTATTGATTAAACACAAAAAATAAAATCCTTTAAGATTGTTGAAAAACAATTTAATCAAACAGAAAATTAATTATTTTATTATTAATTACGAGTTATTGGCCAAACCAGTTTATTCCAACTTGAACAAACTGATTAAAGAAAAGTAGAAGGAGACTGTCCCGTTATCGGACGAATTTAAATAACACGCAAAAAACTAAAACCAACCTGGCGATTTAAGAAACCGAGATTCTTGAACTGCACGGATGATTCCTGTCCTTAAAGGATTTTACGCGCTCGTATTGCTGTGAGCTGCAGCGTAAACTCCCAGGATTTAATGCAGAACTGATCTGGTATTCCAACAGCAATGGAAACCAGAAAACGCAGAAGCTAGAGAAGAAACAAAAGCACAGAGATGACAGGCTACGAAAATTAGAGTTTGGAATGGGTAGCAGGAGGCTTTTATTTATAGGTTGGGATTTCAACAGAGAATGAGAAAAACGGGGAATAGGATAACCATTATCACGAACAGATTCGAATTCCTGGGATATCTCATACAAATTCAAATTTCCTAGAGATAACCCCCACTGTTTCGAATTCATCTCTATCCCTCTATCCCAGTTTTATCGCATTCGATCTCGATCCACAGCACTGAACCGGAACCCAGCTAAAAATAAAAGTTCCTCAGCTCCTAGCGACGATGCGTACTTGCAAAGTACAAAGTGCAAAGCTCCTCGGCTCGGCTCGGCGCGCGTGTGGGCTTGACCCACTTCTCAACCCATTTAACACTTTGGAGGCCCATAAGGGGTAATCCCTTATAAGACACTCAACTTTCACCTCCCCACCAATGTGGGATGGAGGAAACATACCAACTTGTATGTTCCTCATTAATATTTCCAACACTAAATGGTTTGAACTTCCTTGTGTATGTCATGTGGGCTAAATCCTATAAGTATGGAGCAAAGTTCATCGGTGGTTGTTCGAATGACACTCGAATGCTATGCAAATCGTCAGGAGTCTAGCACGATAAAATTAATGTAGCGCGGTCCGCCTATGTGTTTGTATGTAAAGTAGACTAGCTATATTACTATTCTGGCATTAATGGCCATGTACGCTCCTTTGTATCCTTAGAATGAAGCCAATCAATGGTAGTAGAACCTTTTGTAAATTAATACAAATAAAAAAAGGTGGCTGAGGATTCGTATTCAACACAGGTCCTTTAAAACATTATTTAAGAAATATACTAATTCACTCCCTCCTATGTGGGCCCACGTTTTCCAATATTTCACAGTTTCAAACACACATGACACAACTTTGAGCATCGATATTGTCACACCCCGACCCGCAACGGAATAAGAGTCGGGTGTAACATTCGTCAAAAACGGGTTTTACCAAACCCGCTCCGTTTATTAACCGAACAATCAGTTAAAAATTTCGTTGCGAATTAAATGCCCAAAATAATTTTAATCGATACGTAATCAATTATTATATTGGAATATATAAGTTGTTTTTGAAAAACTGTTAAAAATCGCAGAATAAAAATGTTTTGGTTCTGCCGGGTTTCGAACCCGGGTCTGTACCGGTTCAACAACAACTTAACACCCAACATTTAAACCGCTGCGCCACTTGTGATTTTTGTTAGTTATTAGAATTATTTAATTGATATCATGCGTTTCCGAATTCAAAACCGGCGCCCAAATCCGCAGACGCCGGAAAAGCCGACGTTTTCGCCAATGTGTGACAATTACTCTTGACTTAACGTTTATATTAACGACGACATCGGTTATAACCGATGTCTAGCTTTAATTCCGGGTCGTAACCGCTGTAATGGCAAGGAAGTCAAGGGCATAAGCAGCCTATAAATACAGAACTAGTTTTCTCAATCCAACCAGTCTAATCCCTCGAACACTCTCTTAATCTCTCGCTAAAACACTCGAATTCAGTCGCTGCAAGTCGCCGGAATTTTTCTGCACATCGCCGGAAAACCGAGTTCTTCACTGTTAAGCCTTACTAAACCCTCTGAACTTATACCGAAGTCACCCACGTCCTTTGTAAGCTGTCTGAAGACTCTCTGCTGCAAGACACACGTAGCCGGAGGTGTTTGCTGTCGCCGGAGTTACGCCGGAGAAACAGAGGAATCCAGTCGGTATACCTCTCGCCTAATTTCTTCATTCTTTTTATTTAATCTCACTTGTATTTAACCCTCAGTCACTAAAGAACATGTTTTAATCATCGAACCAGTCGGATTTCCGATTTCTGGTTATAAACCAACGAAGAAGATGAAGTACCTGTAATGTATAAGTATAATTAAAATCAAGTTATTAATCGGGTTAGACACACAGTCCAGCGGTGGACTGTGTGCACATTAAACACGCAAAGGTCCCGAGTTCGAATCTTGTTTCCACACACGCTGCCTTAATAAAAATTCCTTTTTTTTGTTAACTGAACCGGATTTATTTTATGTATATGTTAAGTATATTAATAACCGGAATAATAACCAAGTTAGACACACAGTCCAGTGGTGGACTGTGTGTATGTTTAATCACGGGACGCGAGTTCGAGTCCGGTCTTCTGCACCGACTCGGACAATTATCTATCTTTTTATTTAAGGCAGAAAAAGAAATGTTCAGTTTGTATTTAAGTATAATAAAAATCGGATTATATAACATGTTAAACACACAGTCCAGCGGTGGACTGTGTGTTAACTCAACCCACAGGTCCCGGGTTCGAGACCTGTGGAGCGCACCGGTTCTCTGGATTAAAATCGTTTTTAAAATAAAGGATTTTCGGTTTAAATCTAATTAATATATATATGTAATTAAAAACAGAAATATGATGGGTTAGACACGTAGCTCAGTTGGTAGAGCCGCGTGCACGCGTACGGGAGGTCTCGGGTTCGAGCCTCACTCAGCGCACAATTACACACAAGCGAACCGGTCAACGGTCAAGTCAATGGTCAAAGTCAAAGTCAACTGTAGCAAAAAAAATCAAATTTTTTTATTATTTTTATTTATTTATTTTAATTAAAAATCAATTAAAAATACTTAAAAATAACATTTTTAAGGTTAAAAAATAGTCTTAAACTCACAAAAATGCACCCATCAAATCCTACTAAAATGGATTAATAAAATCCGTTTACTTACCGAACCATAATGCTATTTATCTAGGTTAATTTCACTCGTGGTTAAAACCACTTCGCGTGCACTCAACATCATCAACCGAACGCACCCAATGTGAGTGAATTCTTACAAATTCCCCTTTTTATTCATGTTTTGGGGTGTATCATGTGTCGCTTAAATTAATTCGCTTATTCAAACTCGTGCTATACCATTATATGATCTAAACTTAGAATGTAAATATTGTTTGTTGTGATGTAGTACATATTGTCAAGTTGTATGCAAATTATTTATTAGGCCCATCAGTTCCTCGTGGGAGACGAGTTGAACAACGCGTGCCTTAAAACTCATCCATTAGGCCCATCAGTTCGTAGAACAACGCGTGCCTCAAAACTCATTCATTAGGCCCATCAGTTCGTAGAACAACGCGTGCCTCAAAACTCATTCATTAGGCCCATCAGTTCCTCGTGGGAGACGAGTCGAACAACGCGTGCCTCAAAACAATCATTTGATGTATGTGTGTGCAATATTCAATATTATGTGTTGTGTGAATAAATTTACACCTACATTTACTCATATGTGGTTATGCACATTATTTATAATCAATTGGATAAACTTGTTCAAATGCTTTCCATAGGATTCACTCGCCAACTTTTTGTTGATCCAAAAACCCTTTTACACATGATACAGGTGAACAGGATAAAGCAAGGAAAACATAGGAAATGCCTTAGAAGAAAACAAAGAAGCTTAGATTGATATTAAGTCATGATGTATTATGATTGTAAATTTTCCATTAAATTGTATTAATGAATATGAAACGTTATAATAAATGTCATGAGCTTTGATGATAACCCAATCATGCCCCGGTCACCTTTTCTGCTGCGGGTCGGGGTGTGACAGATTGGTATCAGAGCCATGACTATAGGGATATAGGATAGGTTATTAGACCCTTAGAGCCTATACTATAGTTTGCCTAAATTTTAATTGTCTAGGTGGTTACATACAAACTTATGATATTTATTGTTTCATATTTGTTCATACTTACAGTCAAACATATATACTTATATACATATTCATTATACATATATCAATGTTCATATATTCAATTCATTTTCATACTCTCATTATTCAAAGATTTTGTTGCAATTTTCAAATCTCATCAAAGTAAGTTCTGCGACGGGCATGTAGTAACCGGAAGGGTACAAGTACCGGTAGTCAGAACGTCCTGTCTAGGTTGGCATTCGTATAAATCCAAAATAACAGACCAGTTTGCCTACCTGGGGACTAACGATGAGAGTACGACGGACCTATTAGGCCAAAGCATGCCACACCAAACGTCGTTCGAACTAACCCCACTTTGAGATGTCACCGTGTCCATACCTGGGCACATTCCGAATATCATACGTTACATATTTCTCGATTTTCTCCGGGTTTTAGTTTACGTAACCAGGCTAACACATGCGAACCATATGAAAAACCCGGTAATCATGGGGGCCCACGTGATTACGAAGGTGAAGTATGGCGGCATGCAAGGCCTAATTACGAGCAAAGCCCAAGGCATCCTATGGATGTAGTATATTTATTTTTCTATATTTATTTTATGAATGTTCATTCCCAAACACGACCCACGATCCCAAAAGCATCCAACTCATACTCTTGATATGTATTCCTTGTAGATGTCTTCTAGCCTCGCTCGTAGGAAAATGAGAGCAGGAAAATCCCGTGAGCGCATGGCTGCCCAAATCGCTCAGCTAATGGCGACCGTAATACCCAACATCGTAGTTCAAGTTCAACAAGCCCTTACCGCTAATTCCGTCAACCCAACCCACCAAGAAGATCAAAACACTATCAATCCTTCAGTCACTAAATGCACCTACAAACATTTCAAATCCTGCGATCCTCCAAAATACGAAGGTACTGAAGGTGTCACCGCTCTCCTCCATTGGTTCGAAGAAATGGAGAACACTTTTCTAAATTGCGATTGCCCCGATGATCGCAAAGTGCGTTATGCTACCGGTCGTTTACTTGGAACAGCACTCACATGGTGGAATACAGAGAAGACCAAACGAGGTGTTGAAGATACTATGACTTTGACTTGGGAAGAGTTGAAGGGAATCATAACAAGACGGTTTTGCCCAAGAAGCGAAATCAAGAAATTAGAGGATGAGTTCCATTCTTTGAAACAAAAGGAAGGCGACCACACCACATACAACAAGAGATTCCTTGAGTTAAATCAAATGGTTCCCAACTTGTTCACTCCCCTCTACCGTTTGATCGAGCACTACATTCGTGGTCTTCCATCAAAGATTCAAGACTCTGTAATAAGTACCTCGCCTGCAACTTTGGAAGCAGCAATGGAGCTAGCAACAGCGCTCACCGAGAACCGAATCCGGAACAAAGATCTCAAGGAGGAGAAGAAGAAGGATAAAGCATCAACCGAAACCTCAAACTCCACCCGAACCGAATCCTCTACACCACCCATTTCCAAGAGAAAACGAGATGGGCAAATCTTCGCTGTCACCCAACGCAACCAACCAGCATCACAAGTTGTACCTCCCCACACTATCCCAATCACTCAAGTAGCACCCAACTCAAGTTACCCAAATAAGAAACCGTACATTGGACCTCACCCTCAATGCAACACCTGTTTCTATCACCATCCATCTACCTTACCCTGTCGTCTGTGTACGAATTGTGGACGCTACGGTCATTTGAGCAAGGTTTGCCGCACCTCTCAAAACCAAACCTCACCCCCTACTCAAAACATGATCCAAACATATCAACAACCTCAATACCCCATGTTCCCATATGTTCGAGCTTGTTTCAATTGTGGCGACCCTACCCATTTTAGAAACACGTGCCCTCGTTTGGTTAACATCATAAACGCCCAAGCTCAAGCAAACCCAGTTAACCAAGCAAATCAAACAAACCCAGCTCCACCGCCAGCAAGAGGAAGAGTTTATAACATCAACGCCAATCCTGTTGAAGATATTAACGGTCCAAGCAAACCACTTAACTAGCCTTCTCTCACCAAGAATCAAGATTCAACTCCAACCACTTAGTTTTAATTTTTTTCTTGATGTTATCTCAATTTTCACGTATCTCAATTGGAAATTTATCCAAGAATTTTTATGCAAATTACTAGTTCAGTTTGTTTTATATTCATTGCTTTAATATTCATATCATCATACCTCACGACGTATCTCAGTTTCATCATTTAAAGAAGTTGAGTTGTGTCTCACTTCTACATAGACTAACCTCTCCATCATAATAAACGAGAGAGGTATTGTCATCATTCAAACATGTATACTATCAAAATTAAGACTCAAGCGCTGGTTGTTGTGTTTGTTTATGTTCTAGAGTCACATAGAACTAATCATAACTTACTAGTAAAACCAATGAAAATTTGACAAGAGTATGGTGGATACGCCGCTGGTACTTCCTATATATAAGTATTCTTGTCAAATGATCGGAGGCATTATCAGGCGGTTATGAAAGGTTTCATGTATAGGCTGTTTGTGTGATTGTTGTTTAGATTAAGTTTATCATTTTCAGTACATGCAATACGATCGGCTCCGTTTGATTGAGCCTTGATCGCACAGACATTTTCATTCTCAGTATATGCAATACGATCGGCTCCGTTTGATTGAGCCTTGATCGCACAGACATTATCATTTTCAGTATTCATGAGTTGTTGTATTGGTGGTAGAGTCACATAGGACTAATCATAATTCACTGATAAAACCAATGAAAATTTGACGAGAGTATGGTGGATACACCGTTGGTACTTCCTATATATAAGTATTCTTGCCAAAGGATCAGAGGCGTTATCAGGCGGTTATGAGAAGTTCCATGTAGGATTTAGTATTGCCTTGGTTGAAATTTGTGTTACATTTATATCATCTCGCTATTTAAAGAAATTGGATTGTGTTCCATTTCTACATAAACTAACCTCTCCACCATAACAAAAGAGAGAGAAACTGTCACCATTCAAACATATATGCTATCAGGATGCGGATTCAATTATTAGCTGTTGTGTTTATTTGTATAGATTGTAGTATTAGAAGTTTTGCCTTAGGATATAACCCTAACCTCCTAAGCATATTCAAACTTTTATGCATGAAATCAAAGTTAGCAAATCAATTCTGCTTATCAATACTTTTACAGTAGGCAACAAAAAGCGATTCCTGTAATAGGGTACTTAACCCTTACAAGGAACGTTACCGTCTCGAACAAAAACTTAAACCCTTATTTCTTCTAAGCATGTAACTGTCAAACTAAACACCATCATTCTTTTAGTCAAATATATCACTATTTAAATTTCGGGACGAAATTCTAAAAAGCAGGGGATACTGTAACATTCGTCAAAAAAGGGTTTTACCAAACCCGCTCCGTTTATTAACCGAACAATCAGTTAAAATTTTCGTTGCGGATTAAATGCCCAAAATAATTTTAATCGATACGTAATCAATTATTATATTGGAATATATAAGTTGTTTTTGAAAAACTGTTAAAAATCGCAAAATAAAAATGTTTTGGTTCTGCCGGGTTTCGAACCCGGGTCTGTACCGGTTCAACAACAACTTAACACCCAACATTTAAACCGTTGCGCCACTTGTGATTTTTGTTAGTTATTAGAATTATTTAATTGATATCATGCGTTTCCGAATTCAAAACCGGCGCCCAAATCCGCAGACGCCGGAAAAGCCGACGTTTTCGCCAATGTGTGACAATTACTCTTGACTTAACGTTTATATTAACGACGACATCGGTTATAACCGATGTCTAGCTTTAATTCCGGGTCGTAACCGCTGTAATGGCAAGGAAGTCAAGGGCATAAGCAGCCTATAAATACAGAACTAGTTTTCTCAATCCAACCAGTCTAATCCCTCGAACACTCTCTTAATCTCTCGCTAAAACACTCGAATTCAGTCGCTGCAAGTCGCCGGAATTTTTCTGCACATCGCCGGAAAACCGAGTTCTTCACTGTTAAGCCTTACTAAACCCTCTGAACTTATACCGAAGTCACCCACGTCCTTTGTAAGCTGTCTGAAGACTCTCTGCTGCAAGACACACGTAGCCGGAGGTGTTTGCTGTCGCCGGAGTTACGCCGGAGAAACGGAGGAATCCAGTCGGTATACCTCTCGCCTAATTTCTTCATTCTTTTTATTTAATCTCACTTGTATTTAACCCTCAGTCACTAAAGAACATGTTTTAATCATCGAACCAGTCGGATTTCGATTTCTGGTTATAAACCAACGAAGAAGATGAAGTACCTGTAATGTATAAGTATAATTAAAATCAAGTTATTAATCGGGTTAGACACACAGTCCAGCGGTGGACTGTGTGCACATTAAACACGCAAAGGTCCCGAGTTCGAATCTTGTTTCCACACACGCTGCCTTAATAAAAATTCCTTTTTTTTGTTAACTGAACCGGATTTATTTTATGTATATGTTAAGTATATTAATAACCGGAATAATAACCAAGTTAGACACACAGTCCAGTGGTGGACTGTGTGTATGTTTAATCACGGGACGCGAGTTCAAGTCCGGTCTTCTGCACCGACTCGGACAATTATCTATCTTTTTATTTAAGGCAGAAAAAGAAATGTTCAGTTTGTATTTAAGTATAATAAAAATCGGATTATATAACATGTTAAACACACAGTCCAGCGGTGGACTGTGTGTTAACTCAACCCACAGGTCCCGGGTTCGAGACCTGTGGAGCGCACCGGTTCTCTGGATTAAAATCGTTTTTAAAATAAAGGATTTTCGGTTTAAATCTAATTAATATATATATGTAATTAAAAACAGAAATATGATGGGTTAGACACGTAGCTCAGTTGGTAGAGCCGCGTGCACGCGTACGGGAGGTCTCGGGTTCGAGCCTCACTCAGCGCACAATTACACACAAGCGAACCGGTCAACGGTCAAGTCAATGGTCAAAGTCAAAGTCAACTGTAGCAAAAAAAATCAAATTTTTTATTATTTTTATTTATTTATTTTAATTAAAAATCAATTAAAAATACTTAAAAATAACATTTTTAAGGTTAAAAATAGTCTTAAACTCACAAAAATGCACCCATCAAATCCTACTAAAATGGATTAATAAAATCCGTTTACTTACCGAACCATAATGCTATTTATCTAGGTTAATTTCACTCGTGGTTAAAACCACTTCGCGTGCACTCAACATCATCAACCGAACGCACCCAATGTGAGTGAATTCTTACAAATTCCCCTTTTTATTCATGTTTTGGGGTGTATCATGTGTCGCTTAAATTAATTCGCTTATTCAAACTCGTGCTATACCATTATATGATCTAAACTTAGAATGTAAATATTGTTTGTTGTGATGTAGTACATATTGTCAAGTTGTATTCAAATTATTTATTAGGCCCATCAGTTCCTCGTGGTAGACGAGTTGAACAACGCGTGCCTTAAAACTCATCCATTAGGCCCATCAGTTCGTAGAACAACGCGTGCCTCAAAACTCATTCATTAGGCCCATCAGTTCGTAGAACAACGCGTGCCTCAAAACTCATTCATTAGGCCCATCAGTTCCTCGTGGGAGACGAGTCGAACAACGCGTGCCTCAAAACAATCATTTGATGTATGTGTGTGCAATATTCAATATTATGTGTTGTGTGAATAAATTTACACCTACATTTACTCATATGTGGTTATGCACATTATTTATAATCAATTGGATAAACTTGTTCAAATGCTTTCCATAGGATTCACTCGCCAACTTTTTGTTGATCCAAAAACCCTTTTACACATGATACAGGTGAACAGGATAAAGCAAGGAAAACATAGGAAATGCCTTAGAAGAAAACAAAGAAGCTTAGATTGATATTAAGTCATGATGTATTATGATTGTAAATTTTCCATTAAATTGTATTAATGAATATGAAACGTTATAATAAATGTCATGAGCTTTGATGATAACCCAATCATGCCCCGGTCACCTTTTCCGCTGCGGGTCGGGGTGTGACAGATTGGTATCAGAGCCATGACTATAGGGATATAGGATAGGTTATTAGACCCTTAGAGCCTATACTATAGTTTGCCTAAATTTTAATTGTCTAGGTGGTTACATACAAACTTATGATATTTATTGTTTCATATTTGTTCATACTTACAGTCAAACATATATACTTATATACATATTCATTATACATATATCAATGTTCATATATTCAATTCATTTTCATACTCTCATTATTCAAAGATTTTGTTGCAATTTTCAAATCTCATCAAAGTAAGTTCTGCGACGGGCATGTAGTAACCGGAAGGGTACAAGTACCGGTAGTCAGAACGTCCTGTCTAGGTTGGCATTCGTATAAATCCAAAATAACAGACCAGTTTGCCTACCTGGGGACTAACGATGAGAGTACGACGGACCTATTAGGCCAAAGCATGCCACACCAAACGTCGTTCGAACTAACCCCACATTGACATGTCACCGTGTCCATACCTGGGCACATTCCGAATATCATACGTTACATATTTCTCGATTTTCTCCGGGTTTTAGTTTACGTAACCAGGCTAACACATGCGAACCATATGAAAAACCCGGTAATCATGGGGGCCCACGTGATTACGAAGGTGAAGTATGGCGGCATGCAAGGCCTAATTACGAGCAAAGCCCAAGACATCCTATGGATGTAGTATATTTATTTTTCTATATTTATTTTATGAATGTTCATTCCCAAACACGACCCACGATCCCAAAAGCATCCAACTCATACTCTTGATATGTATTCCTTGTAGATGTCTTCTAGCCTCGCTCGTAGGAAAATGAGAGCAGGAAAATCCCGTGAGCGGCGGCCTATGATAATATATGTACTGAAAATGATAAATTAAATCTAAACAATAACCACACAAACAGTTGATACAAGTTGAATACACATTTGTTCATGGATATGATGTATGCACAATGATTTAAATATAATAAATGGTAAGACACATGATACACCCAAAAAACGTGATTAAAACGGGGAATTTGTAGAGATTCACTCACATTGGGTGCGTTCGGTTGAAGATGATGAAATGCGCACGAGTTTGGAGGATTGATCAACGAGGATTAACTAACCTAAATAATAACGGAAGGTATAGTAAATGAGTGGATTTTATTAATAATTTTAATAGGATTTTTAGATATATTTTTTGTGAGTTTAAGGCTATTTTATATCATTAAAAAATTATTTTTAAGTATTTTTAATTGATTTTTAAATTAAATAAATAAATAAAAATATAAAAAAAATGTTGACTTTTGCGTTGACCATTGACCGTTAACCAGGACTGTTGACAGTTTGACCGGTTCGCTAGTGTGCATGTGTGCGCCGGGTAAGGCTCGAACCCGAGACCTCCCGTACGCGTGCACGCAGCTCTACCAACTGAGCTACGTGTCTAACCCGAAATAATTATGTTTTTAATTACATTTATATACTATTTTTGTTTATTCAAAATTCTTTTATTTTCAAAAAGGGTTTTAATCATCGAACCGGAGTGTGCAACAGGTCTCGAACCCGGGACCTGTGGGTTAATATTGCACACAGTCCACCGTTGGACTGTGTGTCTAACCTGGTTAATATACCGATTTTTATTATACTTAACATCTACCGTGAGTTAATCCGGTTCAGTTAGAAAAATAAAACATCTTTATTACAGAGCATACGTGTGTGTCAAGGATCGAACTCGCGGCGTGTGATATATGTGCACACACAGTCCACCGCTGGACTGTGTGTCTAACCCGAGATAATATCCAAATTATACTGAACTTATAAACAACCTAACTTCATCTTCTTCGTTACAATATCATAGACTACGATTACTCTATTGTTTCTTGTTTAATTCGATTGACAAACATTCAAATGACTAAAATGAAATGGCAGAGAAGATTTCGGAAGTAAACATACCGGAGAAACGATCTATCTCAGAATTCCGGCGAAGACGTCGGCTCTGTTTTTATGTATTTCGTCTGAGCGGACAGATTAACAAATTTGATTAGCTAAATGCGGAATTGAAGCGCTGAACAAGAATTACCAGAAGGTTTAAAAGGCTATACCGTTTCACAGCGAGAATTGGGAACTTTCAAAAGTTTTCCGGCGAGAGTTAATTATCCGATATCGTCGTCTGAAACTGATTCTGATTGAAGGGTTTGAGTTAGCAAAAGCTTAACAACTGATAGACGATGAAAGAATTGAGAGACTTACTGATTTGATGGAAGACACGGTTTTCCGGCGAAAGTCCGGCGAGTTCAAAAAGCAATTCCAACGATCAGAAACGAGAGTAAACGCGAGAAATAGAAGTTCTGGGAATGTAATTGAGTCGCGAAATGAAGCTTTTGTTGAAGTAATTCCAGAAGTGAATGTTTTCGGTTATAAAAACCGAACATCACTTGAATTCAAGTCCATTCATGACTGAATTGATTAGAAATGTCGGTGTATCGGTTATTAACAGAAAATCGCGATCACTCAAACGTTTTGGACGTTTGAAAGCCGATTACGGTTACAGTCGGCGTAAACCGGTTGATTCCTGAGTGAAGTTATCATTTAATTGTTTCCTAGAATTCACAGAAAACATCAAGTGGCGGAGTGGTTATATGTGTGCGTGTTAAGTCTTTATACTTACCCGGCTGACCCGGGTTCGAGTCCCGGCAGCCTGTTTTTCATTTTATTTATTTTATTTTTACTTTTTATCAATTATAGCTTTTATATTCTAGTTTGTTTATTAATTATGCATCGTTCAAAATTAAAATCAACATAAATACGCAACGAAACATTTATAACTTGATATTCGATTACAAACGAAGCGAGTTTGGTAAACCCGTTTTTGACAAATGTTACAGTATCCCCTACTTTTAGGAATTTCGTCCCGAAATTTAAGTCGTAGTAGTAGGAAAGAGATGCGGGTATTTTTCGCGCATTGAGTCTTCGCGTTCCCAAGTAAACTCAGGTCCCCGTTTCGACTCCCAACGTACCCTAACGATTGGAATGCGACTTTGTCTTAGACGTTTTTCTCCGAAGTCTATGATCTCTACTGGTCTTTCAATGAAATGCATAGATTCATCAATCTGAATATCTTCCAGAGGAATATGGAGGTTCTCATCAGCGAGGCACTTCTTCAAGTTTGATATGTGGAATGTGGGGTGAATTCTGTTGAGTTCTTCTGGTAGATCCAGCTTGTATGCTACGGGTCCTACTCTTTCGAGTATCTTGAAAGGTCCTACGTAGCGTGGTGCTAGCTTGCCTTTCTGGCCAAAACGAACTACTCCCTTCCACGGTGATACTTTTAAAAGTACATGATCACCAATGTTAAACTCCAAAGGCTTTCGTCGTTTATCTGCATAACTCTTTTGATGACTTTGAGCCGCTAGAAGATTGTTTCGAATTTGATGGATCTTGTCTGTGGTTTCTTGAATCAATTCTGGACTGGTGATTTGAGCTTCCCCAATTTCGTGCCAACATACTGGAGATCGGCACTTACGACCATATAAAGCTTCAAAAGGTGCTATGCCGATACTTGAATGATAGCTGTTGTTGTACGAAAATTCAACTAATGGTAAATGAGCGTCTGAATTTCCCTTGAAGTCTATGACACATGCTCGAAGCATATCTTCAAGAGTTTGAATGGTGCGTTCAGATTGTCCATCAGTTTGAGGATGATAAGCGGTACTGAGGTCTAATCGTGTACCCAAAGCGGCTTGTACGGCTTTCCATGTTCGTGAAGTGAAACGACCGTCACGATCTGAAATAATGCTTAACGGTACACCATGTCGGCTTACAATTTCGCTGATGTAGATACGAGCTAGCTTCTCGTTCTTGAAATCTTCGCGGATTGGAATAAAGTGAGCCGATTTTGTAAGACGATCAATGATTACCCATATAGTGTCATACCCACCAGAAGTGTGAGGTAACCCGGTAATGAAGTCCATGGTTATGTTTTCCCATTTCCATACAGGTATTTCAGGTTGGACCAGAAGTCCTGAGGGTCTTTGATGTTCAGCTTTTACCTTGGAACATGTAAGGCACTTGGAAACAAAAACAGCAATATCCTTTTTCATTCCAGGCCACCAGTAGGTGTATCGAAGGTCTTGATACATCTTGTCGGCTCCTGGGTGTATAGAGAACGTGTTTTGTGTGCCTCATTCATAAGGAATTCACGAAGGTTGTTGTGGTCAGGAATCCATACGCGATCTAGATAGTACAGAATACCGTCAGATTTAGTTTCAATTTTAAGTTCAGCTCCACAGGACAGCTCCTTTCGTACGTCGTCTTACGTTACTGAAACATGTTGGGCTTCTCGAATTTGATCTTTAATGTCAGTTATGATTTGCGAACATAGAAGACGAATGGAGTTCGCATAACCCTTTCGACTGATTGCATCAGCCACCACATTTGCCTTGCCAGGGTGATACCGAATTTCACAGTCGTAGTCATTTAGAAGTTCGACCCATCTTCGTTGCCTCATGTTTAACTCCTTTTGGTTGAAGATATGTTGAAGACTCTTGTGGTCAGTGTATATTTCACACTTAATACCGTAGAGATAATGTCTCCATATCTTAAGAGCGAACACAACGGCTCCAAGTTTTAGGTCATGGGTGGTGTAGTTCTTCTCATGAGTCTTGAGTTGTCTCGAAGCATAAGCTATAACCTTTCCTCTTTGCATTAGAACACAGCCTAGTCCTTGCCCTGACGCGTCGCAATAAACCACGAAGTCATCACAACCTTCAGGAAGAGTGAGGATAGGTGCATCACAGAGTTTTTGTTTAAGGGTTTGGAAGGCTTCTTCTTGTTTGGGTCCCCAAATGAAGGGTTTTCCTTTATGAGTTAAAGCCGTGAGTGGTACAGCAATGCGGGAGAAATTTGAAATGAAACGGTGATAATAACCAGCCAAACCAAGGAATGATCTTACTTTGGTTGGTGTACGTGGCGCTTGCCATTCTTGTACTGCTTTGATCTTTGAGGGGTCGACATGTATTCCCTTGTCATTAACAACATGTCCAAGGAATTGTACCTCTTTTAACCAGAATTCGCATTTGGAGAATTTGGCGTAAAGCTTTTCATTCTCTAAGAGTGTAAGGATGAGTCGAAGGTGCTGTTCATGATCGGACTTAGACTTTGAATAAATGAGGATGTCGTCGATGAAGACTATAACAAAACGATCGAGATAGGGTTTGCAGACTCTGTTCATTAGATCCATGAAAACACCTGGAGCGTTGGTTAAACCAAATGGCATGACCATGAATTCATAATGACCATAACGAGTTCGGAAGGCGGTCTTTGGGACGTCTTCTTCATGTACTCTAAGTTGATGATAACCAGAACGAAGGTCGATTTTTGAAAAACAGCTGGCGCCTTGAAGTTGGTCAAGAAGATCATCAATGCGAGGTAATGGATAGCGATTCTTGATCGTTAACTTGTTGAGTTCTCTGTAGTCGATGCACATGCGAAACGTTCCATCTTTCTTCTTCACAAAAAGGACAGGTGCACCCCAAGGCGAGGAGCTAGGACGTATGAATCCTTTGTCAGTCAACTCTTGCAATTGACTGGCTAGCTCTTGCATTTCAGAGGGGGCTAACCTATAAGGAGACTTTGCAACTGGTGTAGCACCAGGTATAAGATCAATGCGAAATTCGACTTCTCTCAAGGGAGGAAGTCCTGAAATGTCGTCAGGAAAAACTTGCGGGAAATCTTTTACTACTGGGATGTCTTCAAGTTTCTTCTCCATGGTTCCCTTTTTGACGACATGGGTTAAAAATGCGACATAATTCTTGCGGAGATATTTTCGAGCTTGTAGACAGGACATTAATCTGAGCCCTTTCGATGAGGTTTCTCCAAAGATTCGTAGAGTCTGACCGTTTGAAAGAGGAATGCGTATAAACTTTTCGCGGCATACAACTTCAGCCTGATGTTGGCTGAGCCAGTCCATACCAATTATAATGTCAAAGCTTCCCAACTTCATAGGAATGAGGTCAACTGGAAAGTCGTGATCGTTTAAGGTGAGAGTACAATTTCGTATAATAGAGTTTAATGAGATCGGTTTCCCGTCAGCAACTTCTACTGTTATGGATTCCATGAGCTTATCACGAATTTGGTTTAGGATGGGTTCAAACTCTAAGGACACAAAACTTTTATCCGCGCCAGTATCAAACAACATGGATGCATAACTACCGTTGATAAGAAACGTACCGTTAACCACATTGTTGTCAGCTCTAGCCTGATTAGCGTTGATGTTGAAAGCTCTTCCTCTTGCAGGTGGAGGAGCTTGGTTAGCTTGATTCACCGGATTTGCTTGGGCTTGAGCATGTATAATGTTCACCAAACGTGGACAAGTGTTTCTAAAGTGCTTGGGTCTCCACAATTGTAGCAAGCCCACATAGGTTGCACCATGTGATAGTTGGGTTGGTAGTATAATTGGGCTAAATGTTGGGTAGGTGCTAGTAGTAGGGGTTGTTGGGCTTGACCCATTATTTGATGGTGGGTTTGGGTTGAGGGTTGGTGGCGGTTCGTTCGCTGAGGTATGCGACGGGTTTGAACAGTGTGACCTGCGCGACCACAGCCGGTGCAATGTTGGCAGGGATGATCAGGAAGGTGATGGTATTGGCAACGGTTTCATTTTGGTAATGGGCCAGAGTATGGCCTTTTATATGGTGCAGGTGAGGGGGCAACTTGGGTAATGGGTGCAGCAGGGATAGGGTAATTGGTTTGTGTGACAGCTAAGTTTCTGGTGTTACGTTTCCTCTAGTTAGCAAACTTAGAGGAGGAGGTGAAATGGTTTGAAGTTTGGCCTTCAACGGGGGCTTTCTTTTTCTCCTCTTTAAATTTACCGTTGCGAATTCGATTCTCGGTCAGTTCAGTAGCTAGTTCCATAGCAGCTTCGAGTTTTGCTGGCGAAGTGCTGAGAACTGAATCTTGAATTTTCGAGGGAAGACCTCGAATATAATGCTTGACTAAACGGTAAACTGGGGTGAACAAGTTAGGGACCATTTGGTTCAACTCTAAGAACCTCTTGTTGTAGGAAGTATGATCTCCCTCCTTTTGCTTCAATGAATGAAATTCATCCTCTAACTTTTTAATCTCACTTCTAGGACAGAATCGTCTCGTCATGATTTCCCTTAACTCCTCCCACGTTAAGGCCATTGCATCTTCGATTCCCCTCTTACCCTTTTCAGTATTCCACCAGGTAAGAGCTACCCCAAATAGTCTCCCGGTTGCGTATCGTACCTTGCGATCCTCGGGACAATCGCAGTTGAGGAAGGTGTTTTCCATTTCCTCAAACCAGTGGAGGAGAGCAGTGACACCTTCGGTCCCTTCAAATTTCGGAGGATCGCAAGACTTGAAATGTTTATATGAGCACTTTTTGGTAGAAGGGTTGCCGATGTTCTGGTCTTCTTGCTGGGGAGGATTGGTGGGATTTGTGGCGAGAGCTTGTTGTACTTGAACCACAATGTCAGGAAGCACCGCGGCTATTTGTTTTGCGATTTGAGTGGCCAAGCGTTCGTGTGATCTTCCTGATCTTCTACCCCCTCGTTGTTGTCTAGCCGACATCTACAGGAACATACATAAGAAGATTGTGAGTTTATGGAGTCTTTTTAGGTGTCATGTGTCTTAAAGAAAATGAAAATAACATAAATATAAATAATGCAACTACATCCATAGGATGTCTTGGGTTTGCTCATGTTGGGCCTCAAATGTCCCCATACCTTCATCTATATAGTCATGTGGTCCCCCATGACTATTGGCTTGGTAGGATTCACATTAGTATTGGCGGTTTAACACTCGCATTACCCGAATGAAAACCACGAAATATGTTTACGAGATGTATGGTCGGAATGTGTCCAGGTGTAGACACAATGACAACTCAAAGTGGGGTTAGCTCACACGACGTTTGGTATAGCATGCTTTGGCCTAATAGGTACTTCGTACTCTCATCGTTAGTCCCCAGGTAGGCAAACTGGTCCTTTATTTTGGATTTATACGAATGCCAAGCCTAGACAGGACGTTCCAACTACCGGTACTTGTACCCTTCCAGTTACTACATGCCCGCCATGAGAACTCACTTTGATGTGATTTGAAAATACAAAAAAATCATTGTAAAAACAATCATGAAAATGATGTGGTGTGTGCTCTGATATGATATGTTATGAGAATATGATTCATGATAGGCATTATATAATAGTATGTACTTATGAACATGCTTGCATAACATTGAATGTAACATTAAACATAAAACATATAAACATCATGAATTTTGCATGTAACACACAAAATCTTAAAAATTTCTAATTAACTATAGTATCCTATATCCCTATAGTCATGGCTCTGATACCAATCTGTCACACCCCGACCCGCAGCGGAATAAGAGTCGGGGCATAATTGGGTTATCACCAAAGCTCATGATATTTACTAATATGTTCCATATTTATTTAAGTCAAAATTACATCCTCAATAATCTAAACATGTTCATACAAATACAAAGAAAAATAATCAACTAAACAATCCAAGCTCTAAACCAGTTTATTCTTCTAAGCCAATCCTATGTGTTTCTTGCTGCGGCTGGATCACCTGTATCATGTGTAAAAATGGGGGTTTTTGGGTCAACATAAGTTGGCGAGTGAACCTTGTTAGATAAACATTTATTATTGATTTCTTATTATCTTATCATGGAAAAGTTGTGCAATAATCATATGTGAGCAAATGTAAATAATCAAACAATAACAATAACAATAACAATAACATACAATAACATATCAACTTGCATGAATATATAACATGAATGAAACTGTATATGTTGGCAACGTCACGTTCACGCTCATAATGTAATGGGGAACGGACGGCCTATGATGAATGTCTGTGCGATCAAGGCTCAATCAAACGGAGCCGATCGTATGTTGGCAACGCCCGGTTCACGCTCATAATGTAATGGGGAACAGCTCAACGCTCATAATGTAATGGGGAGCGGCGGCCTATGATAATGTATGTACTGAAAATGATAAATTAAATCTAAAAAATAACCACACAAACAGTTGATACAAGTTGAATACACATTTGTTCATGGATATGATGTATGCACAATGATTTAAATATAATAAATGGTAAGACACATGATACACCCCAAAAACATGATTAAAACGGGGAATTTGTAGAGATTCACTCACATTGGGTGCGTTCGGTTGAAGATGATGAAATGCGCACGAGTTTGGAGGATTGATCAACGAGGATTAACTAACCTAAATAATAACGGAAGGTATAGTAAATGAGTGGATTTTATTAATAATTTTAATAGGATTTTTAGATATATTTTTTGTGAGTTTAAGGCTATTTTCTATCATTAAAAACATTATTTTTAAGTATTTTTAATTGATTTTTAAATTAAATAAATAAATAAAAATATAAAAAATGTTGACTTTTGCGTTGACCATTGACCGTTGACCAGGATTGTTGACAGTTTGACCGGTTCGCTAGTGTGCATGTGTGTGCCGGGTAAGGCTCGAACCCGAGACCTCCCGTACGCGTGTACGCAGCTCTACCAACTGAGCTACGTGTCTAACCCGAAATAATTCTGTTTTTAATTACATTTATATACTATTTTTGTTTATTCAAAATTCTTTTATTTTCAAAAAGAGTTTTAATCATCGAACCGGAGTGTGCAACAGGTCTCGAACCCTGGACCTGTGGGTTAATATTGCACACAGTCCACCGCTGGACTGTGTGTCTAACCTGGTTAATATACCGATTTTTATTATACTTAACATCTACCATGAGTTAATCCGGTTCAGTTAGAAAAATAAAATATCTTTATTACAGAGCATACGTGTGTGTCAAGGATCGAACTCGCGGCGTGTGATATATGTGCGCACACAGTCCATCGCTGGACTGTGTGTCTAACCCGAGATAATATCCAAATTATATTAAACTTATAAACAACCTAACTTCATCTTCTTCGTTACAATATCATAGACTACGATTACTCTACTGTTTCTTGTTTAATTCGATTGACAAACATTCAAATGACTAAAATGAAATGGCAGAGAAGATTTCGGAAGTAAACATACCGGAGAAACGATCTATCTCAGAATTCCGGCGAAGTCGTCGGCTCTGTTTTTATGGATTTTGTCTGAGCGGACAGATTAACAAATTTGATTAGCTAAATGCGGAATTGAAGCACTGAACAAGAATTACCAGAAGGTTTAAAAGGCTATACCGTTTCACAGCGAGAATTGGGAACTTTCAGAAGTTTTCCGGCGAGAGTTAATTATCCGATATCGTCGTCTGAAACTGATTCTGATTGAAGGGTTTGAGTTAGCAAAAGCTTAACAACTAATAGACGATGAAAGAATTGAGAGACTTACTGATTTGATGGAAGACACGGTTTTCCGGCGAAAGTCCGGCGAGTTCAAAAAGCAATTCCAACGATCAGAAACGAGAGTAAACGCGAGAATAGAAGTTCTGGGAATGTAATTGAGTCGCGAAATGAAGCTTTTGTTGAAGTAATTCCAGAAGTGAATGTTTTCGGTTATAAAAAACCGAACATCACTTGAATTCAAGTCCATTCATGACTGAATTGATTAGAAATTTCGGTGTATCGGTTATTAACAGAAAATCGCGATCACTCAAACGTTTTGGACGTTTGAAAGCCGATTACGGTTACAGTCGGCGTAAACCGGTTGATTCCTGAGTGAAGTTATTATTTAATTGTTTCCTAGAATTCACAAAAAACATCAAGTGGCGGAGTGGTTATATGTGTGCGTGTTAAGTCTTTATACTTACCGGCTGACCCGGGTTCGAGTCCCGGCAGCCTGTTTTTCATTTTATTTATTTTATTTTTACTTTTTATCAATTATAGCGTTTATATTCTAGTTTGTTTATTAATTATGCATCGTTCAAAATTAAAATCAACATAAATACGCAACGAAACATTTATAACTTGATATTCGATTACAAACGAAGTGGGTTTGGCAAACCCGTTTTTGACAAATGTTACAGATATTTAACTCATCTTAGTTGCGTTTTGCACACAATTTAATTCGTTGTGAAGCTCTCACTTAGTAGAACACAAACTTAGTAAACAATATATTTATTAACAATAACTATATATGATTGTTTGTGTCCAAAGTTAGCGGAAAAAACATTTTTACAGCATGAGTCTTGACTTTGGATGATCAGAAAATCAAAACCAAACTAGTTACTAGTAATCCAAGTAGTTAATGCGGTAAAATATCGGATATCGGTCAAGGACCGAAATTCGAGATATCAGTTATAGCGGTGGGATATCGGTAATTTTAATATCATGCTAATTTTTTTATATATAGCAATTTAACATTAACAATTCAGTAAACTCTCCTACCATTAACAAATTAATCTTTTGTAACTTGCAAAACACTAATAATTGTAGCAAGTAGAAAGTGAATAAGACTTAAAACACTAACAACTAACAATCAAGACTTTATACTAATAGCATGAGTATAAAGTAAGAAGAATGGTAGAACTAAGAAAAAGGTACCCATATAGAGAAAATCTGTGATATTTCGATTAAATAAATATCGCCGTTATTATCGGTACCGATAATAGATTTTTTATTCGATTTAGAAAGTAGGAAACTATAACTATATATATATATAAAGGACAAAGTAATACAAAAAGAGCTCTTCTTAGCGATATTTTGTATCCATATCTCGCTAGAGGACTGATAATCAATATATCACTATATATCGGGATATTAACTAGATAGCTAGTAACACGGGAGGATAACAACCAAAATGAATGAGCTAGAACACCTATGTGAAATCATGTCTAATGAAGTTACATAAGTGGATCTAGAATGGTGGGGTAATAATAATAATAATAATAATAATATTAATAATAATAATAATAATAATAATAATAATAATAAAATAATAATAATAATAATAATAATGATGATGATAATAATAATGATGATAATGATAATAATAATAATAATAATAAAATAATAATAATAATAATAATGATAATAATAATAATGATAATAATAATAATAATAATAATAATAAAATAATAATAATAATAATAATAATAATAATAATATGAAGTGATAGCACTTGAAGCATGATATAATCTGAAAGTGTGATTATTTTACCAAAAGGGAAAGATTAAATGGATAATTAGAGAATACATTTGTTTTCTAGATATCTATAACGCACTAAATTACCATACAATAAATCATTGACAGCTTAACTTAAATTGATTGACAAATGTCTAGAAGATAACGACTGTTCACGAAATGGTCCATACTCAAATGAAGTTAAATGGGTCATCATCAATTCTTAATATTTGATAAGTAGAATGATTTTGACATACAAAAAGGATTTTATTTTTTTATTTTTATTTTTATAAAAAACACATTCAGTGGATATGTATATCCTGATTGTTTGCACGAACATATGTTATCGGAAACTAAAAGAAATGTTACATACAGAAACGATTAAACGAAAAATAGATTTATCAAACAAATACTATAAAGTCGCTTCATCAAACAAAAGGGGATGTCGCTCAGATGGTAGAGCGCTCGCTTAGCATGCGAGAGGTACGGGGATCGATAACCCCCGCATCTCCATTTGTTTTTAAGAAACTTTTTAAAATAAGTGATTTGTACAAAAGTTAACTTATTTAATGATTTCTAAAAGAAAACTCCAATTTCAAAGTAATTAAAATAATAGGAAATTTACATACTTAACTGATTTAAAAAAAGCAAAAAAACAACTTTAAACTCAATTTTAAAATACTAAAATTCCTAAACTTCCATTGGATTTTTTTATGAATTATGTAGAGTGCGTTGGCATGAATACTTTTTTTAATAAAATTCACAAGGATGTGTATTTTAAACAATTTTAGCTACTTTAATATATCGAAATAGTGAAGTATACTTATTACCTCGCATGATGTAATGGGAAGCTGGCCCATATCATTTTGGTTCGTTACACGTAAGAAATTCGACCAAACAATTTGTATATCAAACTTTGAGATCCATTCTGTAAATGCTAGTTGTGCGGGTTTGTGTGATAATAAGTATACTTAATACCTAGCGTGATGCAATAGAAATTTGTTTGGTATCATTTTGTTTCATTACACGTAAGAAGTCAACCAAACGGTTTGTATACAAAACTTTGAGAAGCGTTATGTAAATGCTCTTGACTGAACGAAAAAAAAAACAAAAATAAAACATTATAAATAAGTAACTGAAAATGGAAAAGAAAAAGAATCAAAGCAAAAGAAGAGAGAAAAAAAAATGATAAAAGATAGAGACAAACATTGGAAAACAAAATCTTGGTCAACTTTTCTTGTTTAATATAAATAATATATAAAGATAGAGACAAGCATTGAAAAACAAAATATTACTGTTCAACTTTTCTTGTTTATATAGAAAATTTTCTTGTTTATATAGAAAATTAGAAAATCTGACTGTTCAACTTTTCTTGTTTAATATATAGATAATAATATATTGATAACTAGTTGATGTCTCACCCATGTTGCGAGGCCGATGGCCGAATAATTCTTAACTAATTAAAAAAACGGTCATATAATTTTGCTAGAAAAAGAAAACTAAAATGATGACAAGACCATAATTTTAAGCTCATTGCAAAACAGTAATGTGTTAGGACTAATGAGCGAGTGTTAGGAGCTACTTGACATGGAAAACAAATAAATCGAGTAAACCAATGAAAACAAAACACTTTTATAGTTTGCTAAAATAAACCAAAACAATGGCAGTACGTAATTTTTAACTGAGGGCAAAGTTGTATTTTTTTAATGTTTTCCAAAAGCTAAAGTGATGGCAATACCAAAATCGTAAATTTGCACAGGGCCATATGCATAATTTTTAATTTGGGGTAGTATCGTAATATGAACCGGGGCAAAATGATAATTTTGAATTATATTTTGAGTTTGGGGAAAAAACATAATTGTATTTTGAACTGGAGGCAAAATGATAATTTTTAACAGAGGGCAAAATCGTAATTTTTAACCGACGGCAAATGCGTAATTTTGAGAAGAGGGCAAAAACATAATTTTATTTTGAGTTGAAGGCGAAAACGTAATTTTAAAGCAGTGTTGCAAAAATCGCGATTAATCGGCGACTAGTCGCCGATTAATCGCTAGTCGATCCTCATCTGTGTAATTTTTCGTTAATCAGTCCATTAATCGCTAGTCGGCCCTAGTCGGCCGGCCAAAAATCGGAAAAAATCGGGAAAAATCGGGAAAAATAGAAAAAATCGAAAAAAAACCACAGATTACGGCTAGAACCTGCCATATTCCAGTCAAAACTTGTCTACTTAAAAAAGTTATATATTAAAATATGTGTATATATGTATAAAACTTAAAATTATACATAAAAAGTCTGATCCGATTAATCCCGATTAGTCCCGAGTAATCCTGATTAATTGCTAGTCCTACCCAACCGGCTGACTAGCGCCTAGCGAGTTCTACAACATGTTTTAAAGTGAGTATAAAATAATAAACTTGTTGGTCCAATGGGGGAGTGCCAAACAGCAGGCTGGCACAATTCCCCCGTTTGAAACTAATGGCAAAACTGTAACTTTAAACGGGGGAAAACCATAAATTTGAACCGAGTACAAAATTGAGAATTTTAGCTGGGAGCAAAAGCGTCATTTTATTTTTAACTGGAGGCAAATACGTAATTTTAAACTAATGGCAAAATCGTAATTTTTTAGCGGGGTAAAAGCATAAATTAATTGGGCCAATAGGGAAGTGTCAGGCAGCTGCCTGGCACTATTCCCCTTGCCGCCCAAATCAGCCAATAAAAAGCAAAAGCTATTCCTGCCAACATTGGTTTTTGTTGGTATTGAAAATAACTAGTGGGTTACACTCGCGATCTGCGGCGGAGCGACCCAATTTTTAATGAAAACGTAGACGCAACAGTAAAAGTAACGTTAGTGGCAGAAATTCGTTTGATATTGGTTCGGTTTATTAAGATATTAACACTTACCAAAAGAGAAACAAAAAAAATCATGATACGACCAAAAAATATCGAGATGTGTTTACATCGGTCGAAACAATAAAAACGAATATCAATTCCGGTACTGGCGTTGTTCGCTCAGTATTAGAACGTTCGTTTTGTTAAATGTACAACACTAGGTTGGATTGAAACTTAAAAAAGAAAAAGAAAAACCAAAAAATAGAAAAAGAAAAGATGAAAAAAATTCACAAAAGGACAAAAATCGTTGTAGCTAAAAAGTTCATAAATTATATATAATAATAACTAGTCTTAAGCACTTCGTGTTGTGGTGATGTAAAACTGTGCTACCAACGTTGCAGACTGGGGGCGTAAAACCATGCTAATTAGCAACCTAACGACGGCTAAATCCGGAAAAAACATAAATAAAAACACGAACTTCTAACACCAAGCGACTCACATGATATAAAATGTAGACGAAGTCGAACTTATAGCGCTACGCATTAGAAAGTCGTGAAGGGGCAAATCTGACGACCAAACACCAGTATTGGATGTAATATGATTAGAAGAACCTAGTCTCGTCGAGTGGGACTAGGCGAGGATTGTAATGTTGGATCTGGATGACAAAAGGTGGGACAAAGAACAAATGGGGTGAGGTTAGGGATTTTTAACTTTTAATTAAAAAGAGACGGATATAGTCATTTTGTCCAAACGTAAAAGAATTTTTATCGTTTATCAACTTCAGAGACTAAAATCATGACAAGTGAACTCTCAAACTAAAAATAAGTTCAATCAAGTAAACGAATTACAAAATCAAAGTATAGAATCATTAAATTAGATTTTATAAGACAAATACTTCTTAACCCGTATATAAAAGCCCAAAGGACCCAAACTAGACGATAGGTGCCTAGTGGCGAAGCTTGAAAATTTTCACGGGAGGTCGGAAGTCACCAGACCCAAAAACCGGGGGGTCGAAAACGTATATACCTAAAAAATTCTATACGAAACGTACATACATAACACTACTGCGGCCCCTTCAAAGTTGCGCCATTATATTGCCATTGGAAAGCCTTCAATTCTGATCTAGGATTTACAACTAGTTTTAACAACAAACGATACCGTAAATAATATAAAGTGTCATTTCTTATATAACCATTCAAATGTAAACAAAATAGTTAGTCAGAAAACATTTTTTAATTACACATATACATACTTTTTTTAGTCTTACAAGTTGCAACTTCTCTCACGAGGCTCACGCTTGTGCCCCAGCTTCAGGCAGGCGCTGGAGCATTGGCTTGAGCTTGCTCGATAAGTTTGACGAGTTCTTCTCGTTTGACGTTAAGTGCTTGAATCTTCGAATCAAGCTGTTCAAGCTTGGCCTTTAGCTTGGTCGGGTCATTCTTATCTTCGGGATTCTTTTCTTTTTTCTCCTTTTTCTTCTTCTTGTCTTTAGACTTTTCTCCTTTGCCGTCTTTGTCTTTGTCTTTGTCTCTGTCTCCATGTTTCTCTTCCTTTTTAAGGTTTTCCTCCGGGTCTCCCATATCTTAAATGTTACAATAGATTTTATGTGATATAGTGTTCCTTAAAACGAAAACATGTTAAATTGATTAAAATGGTTAGATGAGAAATGAAGTTAAATTACTAACCTGAAGATTACAAAATGCTGGTACAAAAAGCCCAAATTTTTTTGATGTGTTAAAAGTGTGCCTTCAAGCTTTTAAAACAATCCTTTATTTACTATTTTTGGCTTGAAATGATGGGTTGAAAGTTTACAAAACTCATGGCCTTTAAAATGTGGATCTCCCACAAATGGTGCATTGCCAACAAAAGGACTTCTGGCCTACAATCATCTCCATAGTTTGGGGACACACTTAGGATGTAAACGATTAGTCCAAAATAAGCTCATTTGATAAACGAGTCCAAGCCTAACCTTTATATGTCGATCTCCCCTAGACTCGTGAACATATATGTGTCTTTTATTTCTATAAATATAAAAAAAAATTGCTTCAATATATAAAACTACATATTAAATAATAAAAATAGAGGAATGAGAGAGGGAAAGGAAAGAAGGAATAGAAAAGCGGGAGAAACCCTACCTATAGCGGGACCAGAGGATGGAGGCGAAGGAAGAGTAGGAACTGACTCAACCTTACATTTGATCCAAACCTAAATATTAATATATTTCTTGAAATTTTTTTAACAAATTACTTAAACATCCTTTTATACCTTTGACAACGATGATAATACACGCATTAACACTGATCGTGATTATCCGTGTTTTCTTATAAAAGTTTAGATCGTCAGTAACAACTCATGAAAACTAATGACATCATTAGTAACTAATTTTTTTGTAGAAGTTATAGTTAAGTAATTTGCACATCAATCCCCAATTCTTTATTTGTTAGTTTAATTTAAGATTCTCATTAAGCTTGTTTTGTTTAATATAATGAAATCATGGAAAGAAAACTAAACCAATTAACCTTTTTAAACCATTTAGAACTATTGCACATTTAATAATACTTCAATGGGCCAACAAATATGGTTGGGCCTTGGTTGTTGGATAATTCACTATAATAAGAGTCCAAGATTTGTCTGCGGCCCACCGTGAATTACTAGCAAGTAGAGATGGGCATAAAAACCGGTTCCGAACCCGAACCGGTAGAACCGAACTGGAACCGGTTCCAGTTCCTACCCGACATTAAGTAGAACCGGTTCCGGGTTCAAAATACCGTTGGTTCCAACTCGGTTCCACAATTTTACCATTTGAATCGGGTAGTAACCGGTTCCTACCCGTACCCAGTTCCTACCCGTACCCGGTTCCTACCGTTGGAATCGGTTCCTGACCGTTATAATGTTACCGTTGGAACCGGTTATAGCCATTAAAATGTTACCGTTGGAACCGGTTATAGCCGTTAAAATGTTACCGTTGGAACCGGTTCCTGACCGTTGGAACCGATTCTATATATATTGTTTAGAAATCTATTATTTAGCACACAATTTCTCATATTATTCTTCTTGTTACATTTCTTTCTTGTTCTTTTTCACATTCTAATCAACAAATGGCCTTAAAGAGTTTCCAAAAACGCAAATTCCCAATCCGTTAACAATGTTCCTCAAGATCAATCGGTTCCATATGTGGTTGGAACATTGTCTCATAACCGCAGTAAGGAAGTTTGGAGCAATTGGGAGTTGGTCGAGATGAGTGACGGCTCGCAAAAAGCTCAATGTAAACATTGTGGATCGTTATTAGCCAAGGAATCAAACTCAACGTTAACGAAGCATATTAATAAGTATTGCAAAGTTTTAAAGGAAATGACATCCGGTCAAGTTCCACTATCCAAAGATGGTACCATTTTTCGTTATGAGCAAAAATTAGCTCGCGATCGGATGGCGAAGTTGGTGATACAAAAAGCGTTGCCGTTTGGACACTTCGACGACCCCGATCTTACAAATCTTATTCGGGAGACGCTACAACCTCGCTATAAACATGTAAGTCGTCGCACTTTAAAACGTCTTTGTTTAAGTTTATGGGAAAATGCAAAAAAAGATTTAATTGTTTTTTTTAAGAATTTAAAAACTAGTGTAAACCTAACTAGTGATGTGTGGTCGGCTCCACATGGTTTACCGGAATCGTACATATGTGTCACCGCTCATTGGGTTGATCCCGATACATGGCAAATGATGAAGCGTACGATTGCGTTTGACGAGTTTCCTTCTCCTCATACGAGAGAAAATATTTATAAAATTATAAATGGCACAATAATTAAATATGGTTTAAAAGATAAAATTTTTTCAATATCCTTTGATAACGCTTCAAACAACACAACGGCGATTGAAAAATTAAAGTTGAAGTACAAACCAATACTTGATGGTGTTTTTTTCACACACGATGTGTTGCACATATTATTAACTTAGTAGTGCAAACCAGTTTAAAAGATCAATTTGTATCAGATTTTATTATAGCATTTAGAGCTATGCTCCAAGATGTTTTCAAAAGTGGAAAAGAAAGATATCAAGAATATAAAAAACTTTGTAAAGATGTCAACCAAAAAATTATTGGACCGAATTGGGATATACCGACTCGTTGGAATTCAACTTGTCATATGTTTGAAATGGCTATAAAGCAAATGGGCACTTTAAAATCTTTTCGTATAACTTTAAGTGATGAGTACCTTGTCGTCCCTTTCCCGACACGGCTTGGGAAAATATTAATAACCTAAGTACTTTTTTACAAGTTTTTAAAACTACAACGACTTTGATTTCCGGTGTTTATTATCCTACTAGTTCTAAAGTTGTGGACCAATTGTATTTGATAACAACTAATTTTAAAAAGTTTGAAAATTCTAGTGACATGTTAAGGAATATGACAGACCAATTATTCAAAATTTAAAAAATATTTTTTAGAATTACCACCCGTTTTTCTATGTGCCGCTGCTTTAAATCCAGCTTTAAACGTACCTGGTGTTGAAGCTTTAATTGATGAAATTTATGACAAGTTGGATATGCATGAGGAGGATCCAACTTTAAAAGCAAAAACAAAAAAAATATTCAATGAGTGTATGGCCAAACTTTATGATCATTATTTTAAAAAATATGGTGAAAAAAATCATACAAATTTGTTTGAGTCTCGGTCCACGGCCTCTAACGATGAAACAAGCGGGGATCCACTTATAACCATGTTGAATGTCGTTAGAGACGAGACCGCCAGACAACAAAGGGTAGTGAACCAACAAGTGAACTTGAGAGATATAAAAAAATCAGTATTCGCTTACTATGACCACCGAGGAGTATAGGAAATTTGATGTTTTGGCATGGTGGAAATCGAAAGAATCCGAATACCCGATTCTAGCCACCATGGCTCGTGATATACTAACGGTCCAAGCTTCCACGGTAGCTTCGAAAAGTGTGTTTTCTCTTAGTGGCAGGGTTTTGTCAATTAGAAGAACCAGACTAACTTTCCGGAATCGCTAGAGATGGCAATATGATTAAAGGACCATTTGGATGCCGTTGATCGTGTTCAACATAAAACTAGTCTGGAAGATGAAGTTGAGTTAGAGCATAAAATTGTTGACGAAGAGAGGAGGGACAAGAAATTCGGACGACGATTGTACCGAGGTACCCGCACCTAAGAGAAACTCATCGGAAAGTGTTGCACATGCCGCTAGTAAACGATCAAAGAAATAAAATCTTACTAGAACCGGTTCTGAGTAATTTTTTATTTTTTTTTGTAACCGGTTAATTTTTTTTATATATTGTAACTGATTAATTTGTTTTTTAATTTTAACGATTATTATTACTATTTTTATTTATCAATGTAACTAATAATAAAAATCAAACATAACAAACACAATAGAAAGAAACATTACACAAACTTTATTAAAACACCAACGATAACATTTATCAGGAACCGGTAAGTAGAAAGGGGTTTATATACAAAAAAAACGATTTTTTAATCAGGAACCGTTCCAACGGTAACATTTTATCAGGAACCGGTTCTGAACAGTAAAAGTCAGGTTTTTACTGTCAGGAACCGGTTCTGAACACTATCAGGAACCGGTTTCCGCACCATACCAGGTTCCACACCATACCCGGTTCCAATGACATTCAAGCAGAACCGGTTTCGGGTAATAATAAATCCCGATTATGCCCATCTCTACTAGCAAGTAGCAAACTATTTTTTTTTTCAAAGATTTGTGTAAAACAAGATTAATCTTGTAAAATTAAAAAAATCAGATTTTAGATTACACTAAAAAATATTCATCCGGGAGTTGGGCTCTCCGATTCGAAGAGCGTGGTAACCTTATACATAAAGTTCACCGTTAAAAAAATGATATACTAATGTAAAAAGGCACATTCTTATCCATTGTGAATCTGTGTTTTTTAATTCATTCAAAGACAAAACCATCAGTTAACACGTTAATATTTCTACTTATTCCCCTCTCAACACATTCAAAAATCCCAATGTGGACCAAATTTACTCTAAAAACAACCTTTATTGTGTATTTCATCACTACATTAGCCTGTCAGATAAACTTGGAAGCCTTCTAAAGAAATTCAGGCTAGCCGGCGGCATCGGTTCCCTGAACATCGGGTGGCGCAAGAAGTAAAAACCGAGAGCCACCGCAGCCATCTTGGGCGGCACCACGTAGAGCACAACCGTGATCATAAGACACACCCCAATGAATAGTTTAGTAGCTCTTGGGTCTCTCCAGCTCACCAAGGCTTGGACCCTCTCCCCTTGTGTTGCAAAGTCACCCAACACGGTTTGGACCCGAGCAGCCAACATTCTTAACCGGTCGTATCGGGCTCGGATCAGCTCGGGTGGTCTTGAACTTGGAAACGTGTCGAATTCCTCGTCCAAATCCTCTGGATCAACCGATTCTGCTTGAGATAAACGGATGTCCATACCCGCTGGTGTTTTGGGTCTGAATCTATAATACCATGTTCCGATCAAACACACGTATAAAAATGCGGTTGGGACGATTAAATCGGGGTACCAAACAAGAACCAAATATAGCAAATGGACTAGAACCGTAGTAACCGGGTTCCTCCACCTCCTAATATTGTCTAACCATTTAGCGAGCCCAACCGCCCACGCGAGTACACTCACAATCCGGAACCAGTTTGCTTTACTTTTTCTCATGCTCCATGTATGCGAATCCGCATCTAACATGTACCGAACCACTTCGGCACCTAGTGGCGGCTCGGACCTTGCTAGCCAAGCCGCCACCATTTTGGTGGCGGCCCCACGCAAAGCCTCTTGTTGCGCCACCCCAAGTGGGCGCAAATAGTGCATTCGTGGAAGCAAAGGTTGACCGTAAACCGCACATGTGTCGGGCAGCAATGACGGGCAGGCAAACCGAACCGCCAACTCGATTTCTCCCATTTTTTTCAACCCGGTTCGTTGTAAAACTAATAATGGGTATGAATTTGTGTATACCTTGTTACTCTCTAATGTAGATACTCGTATTCGCACTTTTCCTATCCGGAAGTCGGGTTTTTCCTCCGCCATGTCAGCAAACATACGCCAGTTATCGAACACGCCAATGGTTAGGACTGTGCACGGGTCATAGACCTGCCACGTGTACTGCTCGTTCCACCGTGGATCAAAACTATCGGTAATGGTCCGCGTTCGCACCCATTTCTTTCCATACTTCGCGACACAATAAGGATCGGTGGAGCCTTTACCCGCACCCCGCGACTTCATCGGAAGCAGCCCACGAGCACCGAGTATTCCAAGCTCCAAAATCCCAATCGCCGGCTTCCACAACTGCGTCGCCGTCGGTCGAAAATCACTACACACGTGAGCAGCCTCATCCAGCACGTGATACCCACCCTCTAAACACATTCTTAAATGAATTCTACCACAATAGGACCCCCCAGGACCACCTTCTAACGGCAACCACCTCGACGCCACGTGGCGTTCATCCATTCGCTGCTCAATCGCGGCCACAGGGATCAAGACATGCCCGAGCAGCACCGGATCTGGCCCCGTTCGGTCCTCTAACAGTAAGATCAAACTGTCTTCCAGCGGCTCACCCGCGACAAACACCAAATCCTCATGCCAGTAAAACGAGGCCGTCCGGTTATTTATCACTCCTCTCCTTGTCCGTACCGACTGAAACCCTAACTGAGCTTTAACTCTAACATCTGGCGCGGTCAATGGCGGAAGATTTGGGGCAATTTCAAGATCCTGAGCTTCCATTACAGTAACTCTAAGATACCACAATTTCGGCGATTGATAAACCTTTGATCGGGTATGCGAAACATAAGGCGCATCCGAGCTCCACGACTCCGGAAACGCATCATCCGCCTGAGTCCCGATCCAAACAGAAAGCTGTATATCCCCAGTAACTTTTCCAGCAGCATTAGGATCATCTCCCCCTTCGAGACGGTACCACTGCGGAGCTAGCGGACTGTCAGGCGGATCACGAACCGGAACATCCGATAGATCAAAGCA
This sequence comes from Scalesia atractyloides, assembly GCA_947069175.1. Classification (NCBI taxonomy): domain Eukaryota; kingdom Viridiplantae; phylum Streptophyta; class Magnoliopsida; order Asterales; family Asteraceae; genus Scalesia; species Scalesia atractyloides. Next base: position 6,087,059 of record CAMTDV010000005.1, read on the forward strand.
CACACCCCCGAGAAAATTCTCCGACTGCGCGTCCCATACAGAGATCTCCAATGTTGATGAGTTCCCAGATTCAGGTTTGTTGTACGCCAAAGCAAACACCTGGTGCCATTCGGGATTCGATGGAGGCTCTCCTGGCTTCGGAATCCCTGGTTTAGACCGGACGGAGTTACCAATTCGTACATACGGACTCTCGTTGTGTGCAAGTCCTCTCGCTTTAACGATTCTAACAAACAAATATTGCATCGGTTCTACTAAATCGTAGGCCAGGATTCTCTCGGACCCTAACTCGGCGTTTGTAGACCTTCTCGGTATTACTCTAGGAGAGTACTCTCCAGAGTCAGGGCGTTTCAACACCCTAACTCTTTCACTACCTCCCATCCCTACTCCAACTCTACCTGCCTGCATTCTCCTCATTTCTTGAGGATATTCCGGAGGCGGAATCCCTGAGATGTGATTGATGATCTGATGATTATGATAATGATTTTCCATTTCCACTTGATTAACTGGATTTGGTGGTGGAGGTAAATTATCCTGTGGAACAGGACCTTGACTATGGACAGGAACTTGAACCGGAATGGAATTGGAATTGGAATTGGAATTTCGGTTGGATTCGGAATCGGATTCTCCACAACTCTTACCTCCTCCACCTTCCTCTCCTCCTGCTGCGGTTGTTGCATCGACTCCGGTGGCGGAGCATTATCCTGCACTTGATCGGAATTCATCTCAACAAAATCATCATAATAATAAATCCTTAACCCAATCTCGCCTCGAATCCAGCTAAAAACACTCTTCTTCTCCAGCTGAAAATAGATCAAACCCGCATTTTCTCTCTTTGCAAACTGTGTACCGTACAGCTTCACTCTCCCCAGAAAATGATTCTTTCTTGCACTACCATTGCTCATCCTTTTATCATTAAACACTTCTATTTCCAACTCTTCATATTCCATTGTACTCGGATCAGAGACTATGAATTCTAGAGTCTCGTTCCATACTGGATTCAGGCTTCTAGAAATTGTTGATGTTCGTTTCTTCTGGCCGTCGAAATCTGCAACTACGTAGGCGCTTGAGCTGCCTAATCCGTCTTTGGGGAGGAGGTCATGTGCGTCGGCTACCTCGATGACTAGTTTTCTGACGGGTTTTGACGGTGGTGGTGGTGGTTGTTGGTCTGGTGTCATGGTGTCATCTGTGGTGGTGGAGGGTGGGGATGACTTTTTTGACCCTCTTGTTTGTTTAGAGAAAAGAGAATGCTTTCTCTTTGTTTTTCATTATCTCTCTCACCTTATTCTTTTTGGCATATAAGTTATAAATTTAATAATCTCAATTCTTAAATACCACTCATCTAAAAAAAACAGTTTTTATATATTTATATGAAAAATGGATATAGTTAAGGGCTTTTATAAAGAATCACTATTGATAACTTAATGTGTATTCGGGTCGTATAGTAACAGGAAAATGGTCATATAGGTCGTATGAGAGCCCGTATAAAGTGGTGGGAAATCTTACATTTGTAGTAGGGATGAGCAATAACCGAGCCCTTAAACAAAACCGAATCGAAATTAACTGAAAATCGGTTAACGGATATCTTTTGTACCATTGGTTATCGAACATAATCATTTAAATCTTTATATATTTCTAGCTTTTATACATCCAAGTCATGTTTTATACTTCTATTTCATGTGTTTATACCTCAATTACATTGGTTTTTAAACAAAAAATTTAGCCAATGTTGGTTTGGTTATTAATCGAAATTAACCAAACCGAACCGAAAACCGACAAATTAGCTGAACCAATTAAACGATGACTTTGGTTACGGTTACGGATAATGCTAATAATCGAACCGAACTGTGCACACCTCTAGTTTATATGATGTATGTTGACTGATAGATAAATGACTGATGCAATCATTGACAAAGTCATATGGTATGTATGACTATTTTTATCGTATTATAAGCTCGTAAGACTTTATACAGCCCATATGATGTGACATGTATATTGGTGTAATTGGTGTGATGATTTGGAAGGTGGTGTTTTTCAGCATTACCCATACCTAAACATTATTTGTTTTTAGTGTATTAATTTATTATTTGATTTTTTGCCACTATTTTAATTAGCGCTCACACATTTTTAGGTGATTTGGGATAAAAGAGATGTTGTGGAGGGGAGGCTAAGTGTTGAACAAGTTTTGAATATGTTGCTTTTTAGCCAAGCAAGTAAATTCTTGTTGTGGACATCAGCATTAGATTCTTTGTCCCAAATATCAGCTTACTTTTTTTATTCATATCTATTTGCATTCCCATTCACTCCAACTCCAACTCCATTTTGCAGGTGCCAACATCACTATTTTCACACCACTTGTAATCTAATATGCTTCATGGCACATGATTCCACCTCCTTTTTCTTGTCAAAAAAGTAACTTTTTAGAATAGTTTTTAGAACTAAGCATCCCCTTTTTCCATCTTCTTCCTTTGATCAAGGGACCCTGTTTAAATTTTCAAACTTACCATTCATTAGCTGTCATTTTAGATTTTTATGGCTCTTGTGCCCAAAAAGTGTGAATACCAAATGAGTCCATAGGTAGCTTCAACTTTTTTTACCTAAAAGAATGAAAGTTTCAGAAGGGGGTGGCGGCGCAGCTTGTTGCCGTCTACCTTCTGTATTGATGTAACTTGACAAAGTTTTTTATATGCTTTCACAATTAGCAAAATGAACAGAATTACATATCTAGAACCGGACGGTGGTTATCACGTTATTCTTTAGTCTTTTTTGATTGTTCTTAGAATGTCAAAAAACTAATTCGTTGCGTGTGTAAAGCCAGTTTTGGTATAAGATGGTGTGGCACCCGATCCTTTTATAAAGTTAGAAAAAGAAAATAAAAAGAATAGTATTGATACTTATCTTTTTTCTATCAGGAAACAAAATCATGAGGAATTGATATGTTGTTCATGTATTACCATAATCAAACTCATAAACAATTATTTGATGTATGCAATTTGTGTTACATCTTTTTATTCTCAAAGTACATATTCATATAATGTGTCATGTACACAACTGCTTATTTCATGAGTTCCATCAATTCCATTTGACTGAAACTTCTGTGTTACAAACACCCCTAATGTAAATGCGAAGATTGCAGTCGCAACAATCTTTTTATTCTTCGTTAGTTTCTCCATTGCAAGTCGCAGAAATAACTCAGCGTCTTGTCCCCAGTTATCATCAAAACCGGTTCTATGTTTCTTTCTTTCGTGATCCTTTTCGTCGTCTTTGCTATCACTATCCTCACTTTCATATGCATCAGATTTCTTGTTATTAGCATCTGAATCTGAATCAGATTCTGATTTTTTGTGTTTGTGTTTGTGTTCATCATCAGAATCAGATGTGTCTGATTTTTTGTCATTGTCATATTCATCTTCATTTGATGCTGCAGGCGGTGGTGCTGGAATTCCGCCATGTTTGATTTTGTTGTGAACTTGTTCAACTTTCTTCGGGACTGAAATATACAGAATCTCGCCGTCCAGCTTCCATGTGATCTTTTCTATGTCTGCGTCTTTTGGCAATTCTAATTTTTGTTCAAATCGCTTGTATTTGTTCGCTCTCTCTTGCCTTTCTCCACTAACTATTATATGAGTTCGATCATCGACTTGAAGCTTTAGCTCGTGCTTCTTGAAACCTGCAATGCAAGAATAACCATCAAACGAAGAATTGTCTTCTTGGTTCGTTTGTTTATAAATGGGTCGATTTGGATTTTGTTTAGATGGGTCAACTTCAAAAAATATATAACTAAAGTTGAAAGCTGACATTTTTAATGCGTACAACTTCCTAAACTGGTTTATTCAAAATTTTGGATTAATATTGTAAGAATATTATATTTGTAGTCATAAATCTTGTAATACTTTTTTTATAAAAGTTGAAAAGGAAAGAGAAAAATATGTTTATCGGTCAACCAAAACCGACCTACCTTTTTTTACCTGTGCCCAACCCGCCCCATATGATAATATGACTTGCCACTTAAGGGGCTAAGTCTGTAAGTTATATGAGTTTAAAAACATGATAATGAACTTGATGTACCAGGAAGATCGACAAGAAGGTAATGGCAAGTTGCGTCTTCGGTCCAAGCTGAAGGGGGCACAAACACTTCGAAAACCAAACTAGAACTTTGTTTATCACCAAACGGTGATCTTCCGGGGACATTATATGCCATTAATAAAGAAGTTTAAACGACGAAGAGGAAGTATGTAAGCGAATATATGTTGATAATTGATATTAAGTTTGTTTCATAATTGTTAATACAACAAGTTATATATATATATATATATAGGAGATGAACATCATTAATATATGTTACTTTGAGTTCAAGAGATGGTATGGATTGAAATTACTTTTCTTACACACTTATCCATTTATATTCCAAACTTTAGCCCATGGACACTGGTTAGTTCTACATTCGGTCTATTGATTTTATGATATGGGTGATAATAAAAAAATGTTTTATATTAATATGTAATTTAAGACAACAAGATGGTATAATATAAAATAGAGTAAATTATTTTTGACCCCTGTGGTTATATCATTTTTACTATATTAGCTCAAAATAAGAATTTTTAACATATCTACCCCATGGTCTCTATAACTAATCGTTTTGGCCCTAAGTCTAACCAAACCCCCAACTCTGGTTAATTAATTAGGGGCCAAAATAGTTAGTTATAAAGACCATGGAGGCAGATATGTTAGACTTAGGGGCCAAAATAGTTAGTTATGGAGACCATGGGGCAGATATGTTAAAAATTCTTATTTTGAACTAATATAATAAAAGTGATATAACCACAGGGGCCAAAAACGTAATTTACTCTATAAAATATGAATACATGTGGGTTCATGACTGCATTGGGTCCACCTTTGGCAGGCTGTGTTTTTGCACTAACTATGGCTTTTAAGATGATTTATTATAGCATTGATATGTTAAAAAAGGAAAAAAAAATTAAGTGGAACCAAGGGTGAGTAACTTGTATCTCACTAAGCTTGTGAGCGTTTGAACGAGTAGAGTCGACTCCGAGTGATCTAGTGGTATGGTGTTTGCTCCCCATAAAAGTTGGGTGAGTTCAAATCCTTACAAGTGTAAGATTATGTGGTATTTAGATGTAAAAAATGTTGTTAAAAAATCTTGCAAGCATTTAAAGGAGTCGAGTCGAATCTGAGCTTGTTTAGTTTGCAAGAGCTAGAGTACAAGCTCGGCTTTATGTCAGCTCAATCTTGATTCGTAATATTTTATTCAAACTCTAAATCAATTTGGGCACTACACTTTGTATCTCTTTGAGCTTGTGAGTGATCTTGGTAATAGTGTATCTCTTTGAGCTTGTGAGTGATCTTGGTAACAGTGAAAACGATCACAATCGAATGCGAGCCCGCCTAAGCTTGATCTCAGCTTGTTTACTTTACTAAGCTCGTTTGGAGTTCAACATCTAAAGTTTGAGCTCGGCTAATTAATAATATTTCAAGCTTAAGCTCGGCACGGGCTCGACTTGTTTGTTATTTGTTACATATCTATTATTTTATATATATACATTTAGAGTTACTTTTTTATATATTAACAATTGTAATTTTATTTATATAAAATCTATTTAGTTAAATTTATACGTATAAACCATTATTATGTAATTAGATATTTATTATATAATCAAGTTATTATATTATACAAATAGACAAGCTCCATATGTGAAACCCGAACTCAACTTGTTTATTTAATAAGCCAGAAATTAAGTTACTATATTTATACAAATAGAAAAGCTCCATATGTGAAACCCGGACTCGAACTTGTTTATTTAATAAGCTAGAAATTGGGCATATGTTCCTTTGGATGTGCAACCGTTGTTAAGCTCGGTATGTGATGCTCGGACTCAAGTAGTTCACGAGTAGCTTAGACGTTTACACTGCTTGGTCATCTTGCAGCTCATTTCGTTCTACTACCGGATTCTATTTTTTATTTTCCTTGTGGTATGTTAAACGCTACAAAGCTTGTCCCTTTGTTATAATTGGTTAATTCTGGTTATATATTAGACACAATTTGATTTTTAATACCACTAATTTATCAACCAACAATAGAAGAAAAAAAAATCCATAAATTCAAAGTTATAATTTGCATAATTGCAGAGTCCAGTGTTATCTATAAAACAAAGGTACAACCTCACTAAAACATTGAAGACATGACCAAACAAGGTTAAAACTGTAGATATATCCCATCAAGCTTAATATTCATAGCATTCCTAAAGCTTCCAAACTCATCACTTCCACTTGGGAATCATGATACAAAGATCACAAAATATTATGTAGCACATGATACTAATATAATATTTATTTTGAATAATCCAAAATATAATGTTCTCTTTGATGTCTTCCAGCACTACTTCAACAGGAGAAGTGTCCAATTGAGCTGCAAAATAAAATACTCTATTAAAATAAAAACCATGTGCTTTCACTAATGCCATTATGATCAAAGAACTCTATTAATTAGCCTTGATAATTCTGTTACCTTTTTTATCACCAGTTGAGAAACACTTGCAGCTGCTCAGTACTTTCTGATATGTGATCACTGTCAAAACATTTCTTTTGCAGATTCATTAAGATCAACAAGATTGTGAAGACTTTAGCCCATCAAGTGAACATTCTACAACACAAGTAGGTGAAGAAAGAAGGAATAATGGATTTTAATAATCCTAACTATTAGCCGTTGGCCGCCAACGGTTTCAACTTTCAAAATAACCAGTGGTGGTCTCACTTTTTCATATATTGTAAATTAATGGACCTTTACTATATCGAAAAGGATAAGGAGACAAAAAAAATTAAGATTCTGTCAGGCAATGTGTAATGGAGCGCTATATAGCGCCATCTCTCACTATAAAGACCCATAGCGCCCCTGATCACCATTACGGGGGGCGTTATGGGGGGTTGAAATCTTGCCAGCGCTATGTAACATCGCGGGGTGAAGGATTTGCAAACCTTTCCCTCCACTCTCACACACATATATACATACATATGTATGTATAATTGAAGGGGTTATTAATTAATTGGGTAATGATGAGGTAGGACTTTATGACTACGGGCTCTAGTGATATAACGCGCCATAAAGCCCATGTGTGACGTGGAACGACACGTGTCGCATAACGCCCACAAAGGGGCTTTATGACTACACAGGTCGAGTTCGGGTTAGTTTCAGGTTAAACCCGCGAACCCATTTAGCTAAACAAACAGGTCGAGTTCGGGTTGACCCATTTATATTATTTTTTTTTACAATATGTTTTGTGTTATAAATTAAATTGGTGTGTATTTATGCCATAATTGTAACTTAAAAAGAGAAATTGACATAAGATTTTACAATTTAATTGTAATTTTATTATATACATTTGTGTTTTATTAGTAAATTTTAATATATTATTTTGTGGAAAAACAACAAAAAGATTTAAAAAAAGATTAGGTTGAATGAGTCATGTTCGGGTTAACCCGCGAATATTCGGGTTGTGTTCAGGTTCATACGTATGCCACAATTTTCGGGTTCGGATTTGGGTCGGGTTGAACCCGCCAACCCGCGAACACGACCCGTTTATCACCCCTAGGTTACACCATTTGATCTAGCATGATGCTTTGTGCTTCGATCTATGACGAATCCAAGAGAACAATTACGCCTCAACTCCTTTCAGGATCCTGGAAATGGGTGTTTTGTAATTCTTGAGGATTATGTGGTTTGGAGCATCCCAAATAAACCATAGAGATTTATACAAGATTGCATATTAAATATATTTTTTTAAATTGATACATTTATAATTTTTTATTTTAGTTATTTTTATTTTTATATAGAAATAAAAATTAAATATATAAATATCTTATTGTTTTGCTAGTTTGTTTTATATTTATTTTTACACAGGCAGTGACAGAAACCAGAACTTTATAACAGAAGGGTCATAATATAACTTTATTTAATCCGTTAGCATACAACAATTGGTTTAACCAAATGTCTTACTACAAGTAAGGCGAACATAACTTAGTGGTAATTGCAATTTTTTTTTACCAATCAACATAATATAAACCAAACCCCTTTTACTATTATTTTCATAAAAGTTTAAAAAATTGTTAATGAAGAGTCCATATACTTTTTTCTTGTATATTTAGAAATGCACATCCCTAGGTGATAAAAATGTCCTCTAATCACATTTATGCAACAAAAAATCAAATAAGCATTAAACTCTAAACAAATAATAGTCAAATAAAATGTAAACAAATAAAATAATGAGAAAGCTAAATATTTTCAAACTGATTTAAACAAAATTAATAAAGAAAAAGCTAAATAAAACATTACATAAAGAAAAGCTAAATAAAAAATTACTATCAACTATAAAACTCAATAATGAAATGATAACAACTAATAATCAAATAAAAAAGGTAGAACAAATACAATATTAAGAAATCTGGATACTTTTTTCAGAGAATATAAATTATTTTTTTATTAAAGTAGAAGCTAATTAAAATTTAAGTCCTTTTTTTACATGCTTTAGGAGGTGAGTTGTCATTACTCACATCCTTGAAAAATAAACCAACTTTATGCATAATTTTCAAAAACTCATTGCGGTAAAAATTAAGTATAAAAATTTTAAAATAAACTCAATAATTGGTGGGCCAAACTTAACAAAAAAGCCCAAAACAATTAAATAAATCGACTTCACTTCTTCTTCGGATATGTACTTTTCTTTTTGAAAAAGCAAATTGCAGCGCCTTCAACCTCCATTGCCGGCAACCGAAAAATTTCCCGATCGTCTTGTCTACTACACCTTTTCTCTTCATTTAAATGACTTAGCGAGGGTCAATTCGTAAAATCGACGACTTTTAGGGGGTCAAGCCGTAAAAAGACGACCACTTCAGATTCCCGGTAAACAGGAGATTTGGCCGGCCGGAGGGTCAGTTGACCCCCCTGACCCTCCTGTGGTTCCGCCCCTGTACACAGGTTAAAAGGTGAAAACAAACAAGTTCATATAATCAAAGGTGATACATTAAAATTAAATGAATCCATGGGATGAAACTTATATGTTGTTGGGCTTCAATAAATTCAGTGTTAATAAACTGGGCTTCTTGGGCTGAGCCATCACAAACCTAAAGAAATAATAAACGGAAAAACTGCAGCAAAAGTTACTGCCACTTGAATGTTTATTGAATTGTGACAATTTAGATTCGTATCTATACTTGTATCAATTGTTGGACAATATATTGATGACTTCCCAATGGTGTCATCTGTTACGATTTTTTTTCTCATGTTAGTCAATTAAAGAATGTAAGCTATGCATATGTAACCAACAGAGTATTTATATCACAAACTGACAGGGTCGGACCGATAGGCTTAACATTCTAGGCGAAGGCCTAGGGCTACCAAAATATAGGGGCCTCCAATTTTTTTTTCATATATTGTGTATGTGTATTGGCCTAAATGAACGAACACATAATGACCCAAACAAATAGATGGTCTACACCTAAAACTTGAAGGATTATTGGTCAAATCTCTTTTTTCTTTAATCCATAAGTTACGATCCTTTTTTTCTTGAATACAATTATGCATCATCTGCCGATGGGGGAGAAACTATGGGTAATCGATTGTTGTCGATTGTGCAATTGATATTGCAATTTGCTATTGTCGTTTGATATTCTTTTTAGGTTCAAATCTAACAAGGGCCCGACTTTGTACTTCGCTTAGGGCCTCCAAAAACGTTGGACCGGCCTTGCAAACTGAGTTAACGAGTAGCAAATCAACTTTATTGTTATGAAGTTGTGTTTAAACATTTGAATGATTGTACTCATTAACTATTGAATTTAGTATGCGTGCTTATGTTATTGTGTTAATTGGAGGACGATTTAGCGAATTTCCAGATGACGTCATGCCTCTTGTTGGTCCAGTTTTGTTTTAATTCATGATGGATTATTGTTGTGTTATTGCATATTAGAGGGACTATAGATGTGTGATAGATGTCATATAAGTGCATATAAATATATAACATTGAACTTATTACGAAATCAATATAAGCTTTGTCTGTATAGCCAATTACACATTTGTTTTTATCACATATGAAGTTTTGAAACTAAGTACCAATCCTAAAACCAAAATTGATTGTGTGGTTTCTACTTTTATTATCTTGTGCTTTGCGCTTGTGTGCTTCGTGTTCTATTTTTTATTGAAAGTTAGCTTAGCTTTAGTTTAATTAAAATCAATAAAATCCTTGGGTTTTTATTTTTACAATTGAACGAAACATGTAATATTAACACCATGATCCTCATGGATAGTATATCCTAGCTAGCTATCCAAGTTAATTAGGTTTTTGCACGACTTAGACGATATTCATCACAAATGCAAAGACATTAACACTTTGACTCACACTTGATGCAGGTTTGCACCTGCCATATGAACAACATAAACCACCACAAGCAGTGGCGGATCTAGACCTGTTTTTCTGGGTTCACATGAACCCACTCGGTTTGGAAAATATAGTGAGAACCTTGAATGGTGTGGAATAAAATTAGTGAGAATCTACCAAAACGAACCCATTAAGAAACGTTCTTGGATCCGCCACTGACCACAAGTTGATGTCGAAATACACGCAACTGTACATACGCAAATATGCATAATTCATAATATGCTTATAGAATTTAAAATTTTATGTTGCAAGAATGTAAACACAACCTTTGAAGAATTTAAAATGAACTTCAAATGACATGTATGAGTTCACAAAACAAGCATAAGCTCGTTAAAATTTAAACAAGTCGAATCTAGTTATACTAGAATGTAGAAAAATTGTAGTGCTTAAAGTTAACTTGGCATGGCTTGCATAAAGTCATTATACATGCACATGTTTGTAGGAGGAGATCATGAATATATAAATTGTAAACAAGTACAATAGTAAGGGTTTGTTTGGCTAAGGTTATTTAAAATTATTTTTTGTGAACATAACTTATTAACTTATGACTTTTTGAAAAAAAAAAATTAAAAAGTGTTTGAATTAGCTTATAGGGTGGGAAAAGCCAATAAGTTAATAAGTTGTTTTTTAAAAAGTGTTTGGCTTAGCTTTTCCGTGTTAAATTACTAAAAAGCTCCAAAAAAACCACAAAATTCTAGCTTTCGAAAACTGATTTTTTCTTCCTATTGAAAAGTTGTTTTGAAAATTCATTTTCAATTGCCCAAACAATATTTTGACTTACTGGCTTTTTGAAAAAGCCAATAAGTCAATAAGTTTGTTCAAAAATCTTAGCCAAACATGCCTTAATAGCTCACTTAATTTCGTAAGATATGTATAAGTTCACTAGATTCAACAAAATTTATCATTGGATAAATTGATTTGGTTACTTACTTGTTTGTAATTTGTAGTTGCCTTGCTCATTGTCCATCATTGTGGCGTTCTAACGGTGAGAATTATACATATGATAATACATAATTATTTAACATATGAAAAATACAATTAAATTAAAGTAAATACAATATAAAAAGATATTTACCTTTTAAAAAAAAATAGTTAAAGATCATTTTAATCCCTGTGGTTTGAGCCATTTTAACAATTTAGTCCAAAGGTTTCAGTTTTCCCCTGTGGGTCCAAAAAGATTTCATCGTTGCCATTTTAGCTCACTGTGTTAACTCCATCCAATTTTTCTGTTAGCGAGAAGGGCAATCCGGTCATTTTATTTATAATTCTATTAACTAGAAGAACAATACGGCCAGTGGACTAAAATGGATGAAGTTAACCCAGTGGACTAAAATGACAACGATGAAACCTTTTTGGACTCACAAGAGAAAAATGAAACATTTGTACTAAACTGACAAAATGGCTCAAACCACATAGACTAAAATGGCATTTAACTCAAAAAAAAAAGATAAAAGATTTCTGTTACTGTGAATTCAAAAGAAGGAATCGATATTCATTTTCAATTGCCCAAACAATATTTTGACTTACTGGCTTTTTGAAAAAGCCAATAAGTCAATAAGTTTGTTCAAAAAGCTTAGCCAAACATGCCCTAATAGCTCACTTAATTTCGTAAGATATGTATAAGTTCACTAGATTCAACAAAATTTATCATTGGATAAATTGATTTGGTTATTTACTTGTTTGTAATTTGTAGTTGCCTTGCTCATTGTCCATCATTTTGGCGTTCTAACGGTGAGAATTATACATATTATAATACATAATTATTTAACATATGAAAAATACAATTAAATTAAAGTAAATCAATATAAAAAGATATTTACCTTTTAAAAAAAATAGTTAAAGATCATTTTAGTCCCTGTGGTTTGAGCCCTTTTAACAATTTAGTCCAAAGGTTTCAGTTTTCCCCTGTGGGTCCAAAAAGATTTCATTGTTGTCATTTTAGCTCACTGTGTTAACTCCATCCAATTTTTCTATTAGCGAGAAGGGCAATCCGGTTATTTTATTTGTAATTCTATTAACTAGAAGAACAATACGGCCAGTGGACTAAAATGGATGAAGTTAACCCAGTGGACTAAAATGACAACGATGAAACCTTTTTGGACTCACATGAGAAAAATGAAACATTTATACTAAACTGACAAAATGGCTTAAACCACATAGACTAAAATGGCATTTAACTCAAAAAAAAAAAGATAAAAGATTTCTGTTACTGTGAATTCAAAAGAAGGAATCGATATTCATTTTCAATTGCCCAAACAATATTTTGACTTACTGGCTTTTTGAAAAAGCCAATAAGTCAATAAGTTTGTTCAAAAAGCTTAGCCAAACATGCCCTAATAGCTCACTTAATTTCGTAAGTTATGTATAAGTTCACTAGATTCAACAAAATTTATCATTGGATAAATTGATTTGGTTATTTACTTGTTTGTAATTTGTAGTTGCCTTGCTCATTGTCCATCATTTTGGCGTTCTAACGGTGAGAATTATACATATGATAATGCATAATTATTTAACATATGAAAAATACAATTAAATTAAAGTAAATACAATATAAAAAGATATTTACCTTTTAAAAAAAATAGTTAAAGATCATTTTAGTCCCTGTGGTTTGAGCCATTTTAACAATTTAGTCCAAAGGTTTCAGTTTTCCCCTGTGGGTCCAAAAAGATTTCATCGTTGCCATTTTATCTCACTGTGTTAACTCCATCCAATTTTTCTGTTAGCGAGAAGGGCAATCCGGTCATTTTATTTGTAATTCTATTAACTAGAAGAACAATACGGCCAGTGGACTAAAATGGATGAAGTTAACCCAGTGGACTAAAATGACAACGATGAAACCTTTTTGGACTCACATGAGAAAAATGAAACATTTGTACTAAACTGACAAAATGGCTCAAACCAAATAGACTAAATTGGCATTTAACTCAAAAAAAAAAGATAAAAGATTTCTGTTACTGTGAATTCAAAAGAAGGAATCGATATTCATTTTCAATTGCCCAAACAATATTTTGACTTACTGGCTTTTTGAAAAAGCCAATAAGTCAATAAGTTTGTTCAAAAGCTTAGCCAAACATGCCCTAATAGCTCACTTAATTTCGTAAGATATGTATAAGTTCACTAGATTCAACAAAATTTATCATTGGATAAATTGATTTGGTTATTTACTTGTTTGTAATTTGTAGTTGCCTTGCTCATTGTCCATCATTTTGGCGTTCTAACGGTGAGAATTATACATATGATAATACATAATTATTTAACATATGAAAAATACAATTAAATTAAAGTAAATACAATATAAAAAGATATTTACCTTTAAAAAAAAAATAGTTAAAGTTCATTTTAGTCCCTGTGGTTTGAGCCATTTTAACAATTTAGTCCAAAGGTTTCAGTTTTCCCCTGTGGGTCCAAAAAGATTTCATCGTTGCCATTTTAGCTCACTGTGTTAACTCCATCCAATTTTTCTGTTAGCGAGAAGGGCAATCCGGTCATTTTATTTGTAATTCTATTAACTAGAAGAACAGTACAGCCAGTGTACTAAAATGGATGAAGTTAACCCAGTGGGCTAAAATGACAACGATGAAACCTTTTTGGACTCACATGAGAAAAATGAAATATTTGTACTAAACTGAAAAAATGGCTCAAACCAAATAGACTAAAATGGCATTTAACTCAAAAAAAAAAAAGATAAAAGATTTCTGTTACTGTGAATTCAAAAGAAGGAATCGATATTGATTTGACTTTTGATGGTCAAAATCCTTTTCATGAGTTTATTTCGTAGAGGATTCTTTTTTTCTATTTTTGATAACTCCATGAGAACAAGTTTGTAAGGCTGATTCGTCACAAAACGTAAACTGGTCTTCTAACATCGAACGCTCATTATTACTTGCAACAACTTTCAATATAGGACATGTCTATTTACACACCCACTTTGTCTATTCATACATCCTCCAGTGTCGAGGACATGTCTATTTACACACCCACTTTGTCTATTCAAACATCCTCCAGTGTCGAGCTGTGGCCAAAGCTCGGCGTTTTGGTCCGGTCAACCAAACATAGACTGACGGGTGTCTGACGGGTCTGTTGACCGGACCAAACGCCGAGCTTTGACCGCGTTTTGGTCCTGTCAACCAGACAAAAGACTGACCGTTTTGGTCCTGTCAACCAGACAAAAGACTGACACCCGGTCAGTCTTTTGTCTGGTTGACAGGACCAAAACGCTGCCAAAGTTCGGCATTTTGGTCAGATCGACAGAACCGTCAGTCTTTGTCTGGTTGATCGGACCAAAACGTCGCGCTTTGACCACAGCTCGATACTGAGGGATGTGTAAATAGACAAAGTGGGTAGGTGAGGTGTGTAAATAGCAAGGTCCTCCAATATATATACTTATATATAAAGGAAGATCCCTTTAAAGCTAAATTTATCTAAGGTAGTTTAAAAAAATTATTGTGATAACATTTGGTACTTCTTATAATTTAAATTAAACGGTATTTTGATCATAAAACATAAAGTATCAACCTTTTTGTTTTCTGAAAATACAATAAAAAAATTCCAACACAAAAAATGCATTAAAAAATCAAGTACAAAAAATCTAGCATAAACATCACACAATTTATGAGTTTTTATAGTTATCATTATTGTATAGCAATATAGTACTAAACAATTAAAGATTAAAAATACTAAATTTTATGGTGTAATTTTTTTTAAAATAATGTCATATATAAAAGCTATCAACATTTAAAAAAGTGAGGAATTTAAAAAAAATAACATAAGTGGCTATCTAAAAAGTACTCTTATACCTTTTTTTTTCCTACACTTTGATTTAATTCATTAATTTTAAAAATGAAAGTTTAAGGTGATTTCTTAGCCTACTTTACAAAATCAACTTTTTGTTTCATCATACTTTATGATGTCATACATACTTACACACACGTATATATTTTTTTAACGGCTAACGAATCCTCTAAAAGGACGATAAATCCAAATTATGTTTTGGTCACAACATATTGGAAAATTACAGGATTAGTTGTCAGATTGTTTGCTGCCTCGTAACACGAATGGTTCTAGACGTTAACATACCTTTCAAAATCCCTCGATTAGACTAAAATGTGCATGCTAATAAAAGATAAAAATCAACAATAATATATTTTAACTCAATGAAAACTATATATAATAAAGAAAATGTTCATGGCATTTTAAGCCTATTGGCATCATCTTGAGGGTGGGATAAGCTTTAGGGGCCCTTAGGTCCTGTATTCGATTCTCACAAGAGGGTTTTTCTCATATTTATTTGGTTTCCTCCTGAATTGGTGTATAAACATTATTGCCTAGTGGAGATGGTTGGGTGGTTCCTCTGGTACATTATTGCCTAGTGGATATGGATATGATCGGATGGTTCCTCTAATAGCACGATGATAATCCAGTGGTCTGTCGGTGATCCAAATTTGTCGTTAAAAAATAAAATAAAATAAAGAAATGTAAAAAAACCCAACCACCCGCCCCCTTTCGTTTTTCTTTGTTAGAGTTGCGATCGGGGCCACATCTCTCCGGTCTCTACCATCTTCGCCAGTATCCTCGTTCTTATGTGATCTTCATAGGCAACCACAATTGCCGATCAACATGAATTAAGAGTTATAGGTTTATAGGGATTAAGAGTTACAATTACGACGTTGATAGAAATACAACCTTTGTCACTCACTGTCCGTGGTGGCCAAAAGATTGACACATGTTCAGATATGTGCGTAACTTACTTTGTTTTATTTTCCAACCTCATTTACATATTTAACAAAAAGCTACCCTCCATCAAGTCAATATTGTTATATTGGACTTTAATATCAAGTTTATGATATTCTAGACAATAAGTTTATACAACTTATAAACGTATTAGGAGTAAAGATCTTGTATAAATAAGCTTATCGCACAAAATGTATGAATATGGTGAAAAAGTTAAAAAAACATGGTGACCTTTTCGTATTATTTTACTCGTGAGATAATTATCAAAATTACCCTACAAAATTATTTGTAGAATAATTATGTTACCCTACATAATCAAAATTACCTTACAAGATCATTTGTAGAGTAATTATGATACTCTACAAAATTACCCTATAAGATCAAAATTACCCTACGAGTAAAATAATTACGAATATGTTACTGTGTTTTTTACTTTTCCACTTCATTCGTACGTTTTTTACGATAAGATGCGTTGTATTTGATCTTTTGTACGTATATATTAGATCGTATATACTCATTGTTTATAAAATCAAGAAAATAGACAACAAAAATTATTAGAAAAGTAGCCCCCACCATCTTTCACTCTCTTTGATGATTTGAATTGTGACTTGCTCTTGGCCCCTTTATTTGAGTCGTGTAGTTTTAACATTTAAGACTATTTATCACAAAATTTCACAAAATAAAATCACTTAATAATGCTCATGAATCATGAGACTTGAATAATATCACATAATGCTTATAAGAAACCCAAACTACTATCACATAATTACCTCATTATTACTACAAAAGTAACCACTAATCTCCTAATTTCTTCTTTCAAACTTCATAATCTTAAAAAAATCTTTGTCTAAACTCAACTATCAATCTGTTTCAATCTTTCAACATCAACAACACAAACTATTATCCATTCATCTTCATAAACTACTTCTTGATTCCAATTATTGGTTCAATAATTCCATAAGCAATCCAAATCAACTGGTCCAACTGAAGTGGATGGGCCTTCATAATCATGCTCATCTTCAATTCCCCTCTTACCCTTTTCAAGATTCGACGAAATTTCGGTGTCTTGTGAACTTGTAACCATCTCTGTCTCCATCTTCATTCCATGACCGTTGGGCCCGAATTCACCCTTCAAGATTGCGTGATCATACGCCGAAAATGGAGAACTAGAAGGGAATTGATGCATAACTGGATTGGGTTCAATAATTGGATTGGAGAAGCAGTGCACGTGAGTCGAGTTGGATATGCTTGGATTGATGATCCTTTCATCGAAAGTTGTCGAAGAGTTCATCAATGATGGTAGAGAAGTAGCAACACCACCCGAATTCGTCCTCATCGGCCCTGAAATGTGCACTTTTTGATCTCCGGGTGTCTTATGAAACACGCGGCATATCACCCATTCGGTCTACAATTTAAAAGGCAAGGAAAAAACAGACCATACAGATTAAAATCTGTTATGACCCCGAGATCTATGGACGTATTAAAATCTGTTATGACTCCGAGATCCATGGACGTAGTTTTTAAAAGACTTAGTTTTGCTATTCAAAAAAGGGTAGCGACGCAGAATCTTGATGTTAATTTCTTTATCAATTTTTATTAATTAAAATTAAAAAGCATATTACCAAAAAAAAGAGTAAAAAACAGAGTAAAAACAGAGCAAAAACAGAGCAAAAACAGGGGAAGGGTGATGAATCATGAATATATATACCTTTGCTGATTTTGGTAAGTTTTGTTGAGAGAATTTACCCTCTAATCTATATTCATGAATGACCCAATTAGTCTTTCCCCCTTTTGGAGCTCTCCCCATGTAGAAAACTAAGGTTTTCTTCATTCCGATAAGCAACCGCGCCCTTAAGATCTCCTTATCTTTTCCGGTGGCCTTCCAATAACCGGTAGCAGTAGCTCTATTTGTGCGCGATCCAGTCGGGTACTTCTTATCCCGAATACAGAAGAAATACCACTCGTTTTCACCCATTTTCGCCAACCCTTGTAAAAAAAGAACACAAAAAACTTGAAGATGTTTATAACAAATAAAACCAAAAAACACAACAAAACATAGAACTTAAAAAAAAAAAAAAAAAAAAACTCACCAGGTAATTCCCATGGCTCAATCTTATTCATGTCAACTTCTCCAATTGCTTTAGCAAAAAAGGTGTAGTCCATAACCTTGTTTAGCAAGTAATGAGTGATCAACTCTTCATCGGTAGGATGAAATCGGAATCCCGGAGGCATATCCATTTGATCTTCTTCTTGAGAAGGCCTAGAGAGGTTCTCCATCAAATAAAGGCTAAGACCCTTTAACCTTTTTTTAAAAATCAAAAGGTTATAAACTTTATGCACAAAATGAGTTTTTAGGCCAAGGTTTCATGTGGGTTGTTCATCAAATGGTTTGGGTTGAGTGAGAATATATATAGGGATATAATGGTCTTGAAAGTTATTGGAAATCATTGAAGAAGTAGAAAAAACAGCCATGAAAATGAGGATATAAAGTACAGCCAAAAGATAGTGTAAGCTGGAAGATTGAGAAGTTTTAAGGAAAAAAACAAGGAAATAGAATGAGTAATAGATGTTTCAAGGGGGTGGGGGAGGGTATATTTGTCATTTTTCTATGTTATTTAACTTTATTACAAAGAATTTGTTTATTCAGGTGAATGAATATTGTTACCAATCTTTTTAACTGAAGTATAAGTATGTTGTATGTGACATTTGATAATGGTGAATGAACCTAAAAACGATATCAATGTTGTTCTACATGAGTTTAGGGAAAGTCGAAACTTATAATTATTGGTGTAAAAAGTTAGATTAAATGTGTTTATGACAGATTCTCAGAAGTTTATACTTAACAGCTTTAACCGGCCCACGTTAAGCCGTCTCATACTCATCATGTGAGAGGTAAAATAAAGCTTATTGATCGGTCACGCTGATGATGGTTCAATCAAACTAATCCAACAACGCACATAGAATTTATATGATAAACTAGGTTCTTCTTTTACCTCGAAGACAATTAGTTATAAGAAAAATATAGTATTTCGTTTAGTAAACGAATTTGGTGCGACATAAATGGCGTACTTGATTATTTCCATGTATTATAAAGGAAACTTTATTATATGACTAGAAATGTCACTATTATAATAATTTATCTGAATGCATTTAATTATTCTAGTTGTATTAGTTTTAATCGCCAGCAATAATCCTGGCTATTGATAATATAATAAATTAAACAAGTAAAAGTTAATTGGATCTAAGTTTAAGATGAATGTGTTAAAATTACAACATCAACTAGGGAGATACGGACAATATCAAGAGACAGTCTGGATGAAATCTAAAATCGAAGAACTAAATGAGTAAAATAAAAACTAAATATATTTAATTATTATTTGAATTTTCTATTAGTATTAGTTTAGATAAGTATTATTTAATATTTGAGTTATTAAAGAAATAGAATTCGTATTAGTCATAGATGTTTAATCTTTAAATATTTAGTTCTTATAATCAAGTTTAGACATTCACACAAAAAATAATTTATTTTATTAAAAACGAGGCCTTATTTTTTGGGGGACCCAAGCCCTAGCTTGGGTTCCATATACAATTTAATCGGCCCTGAAAAGAATCATAAAGTGTTTTTATATAACCTAACCATTTTGACAATTGAGTATTAATTACTTGTTAGTCTCATAATATTGATGATGCTCGGGTTGACAAAAACAAGATCGCATAGGTTTTTTCCAAGAAAGAACTACTACATGATAGAAGGGTCAATAAGACTCGTTCACCAAAGTTAATGTGGTTTAATGATATTAAGGTGTCTTGAAAACGTGCTTCTCTCCAAATTGTTAAGGGTTCTTTTTCTATGGTAGACACAATGACATGTGTAGATTTAGGAGTAGGTTTAAGGGTGTGTGAGTTAGTCACTAAAAAATTATAGATAATTAAATATAGCTCATTCAAGTTATTTATGCAACCCCATATGATTACTATAAGATCATATGTTATGGTGTGTGATCGTAAGAGACAAGGCAACCGCCAAATCGGACTCACTACCACATTGATATTGTGCTGCACCCAAGTGAGTGGTCGTGAGAGGGCTCACCGTGACCTAACCCATGGTTGTGTATTTAAAGTGTTAAACTTCACTGAAAGACAAATCATATGGGTAGCGTGTAATTAAAGTGTTAA
Organism: Scalesia atractyloides; assembly: GCA_947069175.1. Lineage (NCBI taxonomy): Eukaryota > Viridiplantae > Streptophyta > Magnoliopsida > Asterales > Asteraceae > Scalesia > Scalesia atractyloides. The sequence continues at coordinate 6,107,407 of CAMTDV010000005.1, forward strand.
ATTTCCTTTTAAAATACTACATTTTATAGTTTTACAATATCAAATGGGTTTATTTTAAATATCAAATGGGTTATTGTTAAGTTTTAAACAGTATAATTAATAATTAGTAAAATAGTACAGAGAAATTAAAAACTATATGAATAATTGAATATTTATCAATATGTATGCATTTTCAATTAAAAATGGATTTCTAGCTTTCGCGTACAAAATGAAATAATTGCTTTGAAGTAAAGTATAAATTTCTATATCTTAATTTTCATTTAATAGAAATCAATCAACTTTGAATTTAAAACTAGTTGTTCAACTGATACTAACTAATGAAGTTGTCAAACCAAATTATTTGTTTTTGAATCGATTTTAAAAGAGAAGGAATATTATCATGTTTAACAAAAGAATGTATTATTTTAAGGTTCATTTATTCTGTTCAGGAAGTAGTAACACTTGTAATTTAACCCCTTTTGTATTGTAAGTAATAAGTATGGGTTTTATTGAGTTAAAGATTCTATACAAGAGTAACAATTTTGTACGAAGTGTAGAAGACAATTATGACCACACATTTATTTTTCTCAATTTAACAAAGAGAATGGTATAATGGTCTTTTCTCCCTTTAACTAGTTTGCACCTTGATTTTCAAACGGTTATAATTTTTTCATACGTTAATATTTTTTTAAAAAACTTACACCGTATTAACGAGCATTTCATTCTCTTTAATTCGAGCAGCTTATTGCTATAGTATTCTTAAAAATAATTTATAGAACTTTATATCCATTACGTGATTACGTGATTTGAATACCCAATACCCATTACGTGATTTTTGAATACCCATTACGTGATTACACATTCAACATAAATCATTACGCATTCATTGTAAATTCATTACGTTATTACACATTTAATATGATTTGTTATAACTAATATTAATACAATTATGCTTATTACGTGATTACACATTCAATAATAAGAACTTGATTGTTTATGCTTTATTACGTGGTTAAATCTCTAATATATGACATTATGTTGCTATTATAGGTTGGTTTGGCTAATGTTTTGTATATAATTTATCCTTAATATATGATTATACCTTAAATATTAGGTATTCCATATGAAATATTATATGTTATGTTATGTAATCACCCAGTATAGTTTCACATAAATACTATAATGAAATCATGTAATCATGAAATGCGTATTTAAAATCACGTAGTCATTTAATTTACATAGTCAACTATTGTTACGTAATTACGTAATCACTTAGCGTGGTTTCACATAAAATACTACAATGAAATCAAGTAATCACGTAATGGGTATTCAAAATCACGTAGTCATTTACTGGGTATTCAAAATCACGTAATCACGTAATATGGTTTCAAAATCCTTCAAAAAAAATTAATGTTAAAATATAGCAATAGGCTGCTCGAATTAAAGAGAATGAAATGCTCGTTAATACGGTGTAATTTTTTATAACAAAATATTAACGTATGTAAAAGTTATAGCCACTTGAAAATCAAGGGGGAAGTGGGTTTATAAGTTAACAATATTGGATTTTCTTATTTTACCATTTTCCCCACTTGTTCCCTTGTTTTTGTTACGTGAATTCTATATTTGGAGACCACTTAATCCCAACCATTGATCTTGCAAATCAATGGTCAAACTTGTCTCCTACACTTCGTACAATTCTTTCCACTTGTAGAATAACCTCTCTCTTTAAGTAAATCCTATTTTTGCTTTTTCCATCCAAGATCCGTTACAAATTGAAAAACATACGGTTGAAAATCAGGCTCTTAATTGAATAAAAAACATGAGATTGAACAATTTATTTGATTCTTTTTATTATCAACCAAAGCACACTAATTACACTAGTCCTAACCATATTTATACTAAACTCGTACTAATCCTAACCCAACTCATACTCTATATTAATAATAGAATAACCTATCTAATAAAGAGATAATTCGAACCATTTAAATAAATAAACCAAACTTTAACTTCAATTCTTTTGATTATCTTGAACCCACTTTAACTGCGATTAAGATTAACCCTTTACTCACAACGACGTGGGTAATTTGGCAGGCAAGAAATGAAGTTGTTTTTGATGAACGAAGACCAAAGATGTCCGAGATAATTGGTGATATTAAAGGTATTAGTTTTTTTGGGTCAAGAATCGATCTCACATACGAACTTTGGAGTGGAAAATTGGTGTTCGTTTCGTTTTTATGACAAGGCTGTCCATGTATTGTCACATCCCAACCGATGGCGGAATCATCAGGGCGCGGCACTAGGCGATACAGATTGCTCGAGAGAATCCCTAACAACTATTATAAGCGACAATATTTAAAACGTCAATTTCCCATACAATTAACATATCATCACCCACAATCATTACAAATCCATATATTCTCGAACAATTCAAAGTTCACCACTAATTATTACAAGTTTCTAAAGCAAAATTTCCTAGATCCAATTTGCAGCGATAACATTCTCAACCTGTTACATACGTTAAAATAAAGTCAATACAATTAAGTAAAGGTGAGCATACAGGTTTAATAGCATAATAATAGCGAAATAAGCATTTTCGCATAACCAGCATGCAACATGTAGAGAAATGAATCTAAGTAAGCTAACAATAATATACAAGCTAACCAACACGACTGCGAGGTGGAGTATGCGCGATACGTGTTCACAACCGCGAACACGCACGTAAAGTGATTATGTGAGCCTTAACAACCTCCGAACCAATCGGGTGCTGAGTCCAAACTATAGTACTATCGATGCTAAGGGTGGTCTGCAAGTCCTCATCATTTACACATAGAAACAAACATTCAGCTGTAACAACTCGAAAATTCGATTGTTATCTTTCCATTTTGTTTTCCCGTTTATCTACCTTTGTAATCCCGAGATTCGGTTTATAATAAAGTTTATGTTAATTACTTATGGTGTTGTACGTTATTATCGTATCTAATCGCTTATTAAATCGCATTGCTTATCTCATCGCATCGTAAATCGCAGTTAATTATGTGGTTTTATGTTATTTATGTGTTATGTGTGTTTGTAGTTATGATTACGCTCGCTCTCGCACACTCGAATCGCAAAATCACACTATTATATCAAGTATAACGCTTAACGCTTTACTAAAACGCTTAATATAATTATCTAATACGAACCGAATCGCCAGACGAACATTTAACGCGAAATAAACGAAGAAAACCCAACATGGTAATTGCTCGAACTGTTTTCAGTTCGGCCGAACTTGACTGGCCCAACTAGACTTTCAACTGCTTCAAGTCCGCTCGAACTTCACCTCCAGAAGGTCAAGTTCGGTCGAACTTGACTCAGTTTCTTCAAGAATCCCACAAGTTCGCGCGAACTTGACTCCACCAACTCTCACTTTTGCCTTCACCTATAAATACTCAGCCCCATCCTCTCATTTGAACTTGCTGCACCTTCGCCCAGAGCTCCCGAAACCCAAAACCCTCTGTTTTCTAAGTAAGAATCAACCCGATTTCAACTACAACAACGTTTATCAATGATTTACAAAGGTTTACAACGATTTTGTCACAAGGCATTGCCTTCGTTTTCATCAAATCCCTTCTGTTTACGAATATCTTCATCTTTTTTTCCATAAAACTTCTGTTTTTTCGCTCAGATCCATACTTGGATCTGAGCAAAACCTTTTAAACATTGATTTTTACACAAAATACGGACTTTTGGTGATGTTTTGTTTTCTTTCTGGTATGAAACGAAGCATTTATCATTCAGGATCCCAGATCTGGAAGCACAAGGACGTTTATGTTGGTTTACACAAGCCGGGCTAACCCGAACGAACCCCGAGTTCGCCCGGATTAGCCCACGCTTTTGTAAAACGGCTAAAACCGCTCTAAAAGACCTCTCTAACCCAAGTTTGCTAGTAGCACACGGTTGGAGGGATGAACATCGATTTCCTCAGCAAACAGACGCGAAAATGCAAGATTTTGGACCCGGAAAGCATCAAGTTCGCTCAAGATTGCACTGATTTTTGACAACAATCTAGTCAAGTTCGCTCGAACCGAACTTGAGTAAACATGCTCAAGTCTTCATCAGAAAACCTTCAACTTCGCTTGAACTCGCAAGGTTCTCAGGAACCTTCACAAGTTCGGCCGAACTTGTCTCATCCTTCAATATTACCCACAAGTTGCTCGAGCTTGCCAAGTTTTCTTGAGAAACTTTCAAGTTCGCCCGAACTTGACTCCCAACTCAGCAAAACATAGCAAGTACGGCCGAACTTGTCTACTGCCCAACTCTAACTTCACCGTTTCAGCTTTTCGGAAGACTGATGCACTACTGTTCGTTTACGGCTGATCCGGCGCATTCCGCAACTCCTCGCAAATCCTAAATTCTCCCTAAAACGCATCCACAGTGAGTATACTTGACCCATTTTCGCTTTAATGCAATTTTTGGGTGTTACATACGATTCTCTATCAAAATCACATCACAATCAAACTGTTTATCACACGCAAATAATATGATTGTATATGCTCTATACGTGATACTAGAAACATGCGACTAGGACTTATTTTCGTTAACTTGCCTCCTTAGCTAGTATGGTACTATAGTGTGGCTAACACCCGACGGGGTTTAGTTAGGATGGATGCGCAAGCCTTTTCATGGTAGTTAGCATGAGAAATAAGCCTATGCTTTGTGGACGTGTTTTGGTGTATCATGATATGTAATTAGACTATTTCGCTAACGGTTTCTCTATTATGCTAGTATTTGTCACACCCCGACCCGCAGCGGAATAATAGTCGGGGCATAATTGGGTTATCACCAAAGCTCATGATGTTTACTAAATGTTTCATATTTATTAAATTCAAATTACAACTTAAATATTCAAATCAAATCCATACAATTACAAGGAAATGAAACTAAGTAAAACAATCCCAAGCTTAAACAGATTTATTCTTCTAGGCCTTCCTATGTGTCTCTTGCCTCAACTGGATCACCTGTATCATGTGTAAAACGGGGGATTTTGGGTCAACAAAAGTTGGCGAGTGAACCTTGATAAAACATTGTTATTAATTTCTTGCTGTATTTAATATTGAAAATTTGTGCAATAATCACATGTGAGCAAACATATATATATAACAAAACACAAACACATTGGATGAGTAAATGACATGAATGATGATGTAAATGAGATCAAGGCTCAATCAAACGGAGCCGATCGAATGACATGAATGATGATGTATGTGAGATCAAGGCTCAACCAAACGGAGCCGATCGAATGAGGCACCTGATACTCAACCCGTATCCCACGGAGAGCTGATGGGCCTAATGAAATGCATGTACTGAAAATGATAACTTCAATTTAAACATAATTCACACAACAATTGATACATATTTGATACAAATTTGATCACGGATATGATGGATGCACAAGTGTTTAAATATAATAAGGAATTAAACGACACATGATACACCCCAAAATGTGATTAAAATGGGGAATTGGTAGAGATTCACTCACATTGGGTGCGTTCTTTGATGACGTTGGATGCGCACGAGTTTTGGGATTTGATCGACGAGGAAAACTAACCTAAAATAATAACGAAATGGTTCGGTAAATAAATGGATTTTATTTGAGATTAATACTTTTGATTAATAATCTTAATAGGATTTTTTTAGATTTATTTTTGTGAGTTTAAGGAGATTTTCTAACTTTAAAAAATATTATTTTTAAGTATTTTTAATTGATTTTTAAATAAAATAAATAAATAAAAAAAGAAATAAAAATTTTGACCGTTGACCGTTGACCGGTCGGACTGTGATTAGTTGTGCGCTGCGTGAGGTTCGAACCCGGGACCTCTCTTACGCGTGCACGCAGCTCTACCAACTGAGCTACGTGTCTAACCCGAAATATTCTCTGTTTTAATTATATTTATATACTAATTAAGTTTAAATTTATTTGGTTTTTTATTAAAAAGGATTTATATGGCCGAACCGGTTGCAGGGACCCGGAGTCGAACTCGGGTCCTTCGGTTCGTATGCGCACAGCCCAACCAGTTGGGCTGTGTGTCTAATCTGTTTAACTCACGGATTATATTACTCTTATACACATACTGTGACTTGTTCTGATTCAGTTCTAAAAATATTGGTTTTATTTCTGAAAGTCGGTACGTTGTGCGAATCGAACTCGTGACGTGTGTGTTGTTTGCGCACACAGTCCACCGCTGGACTGTGTGTCTAAACCGTTTGAATATATGATTTTAATTATACTTATATTTATTCTCGACTTCATCTTCTTCGTTTACAAAAACTCAGATTCGACTGTTTTGTTTAATTCGATTATCAAAACTTATAATTGGTTGGAATGTAATAGTTAACGAGATTAAAGAACAGAATGTACCAAAACAGTGCGTTTACTTCAGATTTCCGGCAGGAGTCGTCGGCTCTGATTTGTGACTCTCGGCTGAGTGTAATGTTTGACAGTTTAGTTTCTTGTTTTATGAAATTAAGTTACTGAGTAAGAGATATCATGAGTTTTTAGATGATTATACCGATCGACAGTGAGACTTTGATGTTTCAGTGAAATTCCGGCGAGTGTGGGATTTCCCGGCAGCGTAGTCTGGGACAGATTCTGGTTGAAGGATTGAAGTTAATATATGTCTAATAATGGATTACAAACAAAAGAGTCGAGAATTATACCGATTTGAAGAAAGTCTCGGTTTTCTGGTGAAAGTCCGGCGACTGTAGAATATCTCCGGCGAGTGCTAAAGCTTCGAGAGATTGTGCGATTTTGAGCGAAAAGGTTACCAGAGGTTTGGGTCGCTATTTAGAGGGATGATCAGGATGAATTGAGTCCGAATTTTGGTCTTGATTAGCGGTCAAAACTTTTCCGGCGGTTATGACTGAAATTGGGGGTTAGACATCGGTTATAACCGATGTCGAAGTTAGTTCACGCGTTTCAGTCAAAGAAAACGGTCGTGATTTGGCGAAATCGTCGGTCTTTCCGGCGACTGCGGATTGGGCGCGCTGATTTCCGGATTTTGATTTCGAGTTTTAACTTAAGTATTATTTGTTTCAGTAATTACACAAAGAAAGCAAGTGGTGGAGCGGTGTGTTGTGTGTTGGAGTTTGTTGGAGCGGCTGACCCGGGTTCGAAACCCGGCAGCCCTATTTATTTTTTATTTGCTTATTTTTTATTATTTGTTAATTATGGTTTAAAATTCTAACAATGTTTATTAGTTATGTATTGTTTAAAATTAATATGAACATTAAATACGCAAGGAAAAATTATAACTGATATTTGATTAATAAACGAAGCGGGTTTGGAAAACCCGTTTTTCGACGAATGTTACAGTATCCCCTACTTTTAGAAATTTCGTCCCGAAATTTAAGTAGTAGTGGTAACAGGAAAAAGATGTGGGTATTTCTCGCGCATTGAGTCTTCACGTTCCCAAGTAAACTCAGGTCCTCGTCTTGACTTCCAGCGTACCCTGACAATTGGAATACGACTTCGTCTTAAACGCTTCTCTCCGAAGTCCATGATTTCCACTGGTCTTTCAATGAAGTGCATAGATTCATCGATCTGAATGTCTTCTAGAGGAATGTGGAGGTTCTCATCGGCGAGGCACTTTTTCAAGTTTGATACGTGGAATGTGGGATGAATTCTGTTGAGTTCTTCTGGTAGGTCAAGCTTGTATGCTACAGGTCCTACTCTTTCGAGTATCTTGAAAGGTCCTACGTAGCGTGGTGCTAGCTTGCCCTTCTGGCCAAAACGAACCACTCCCTTCCACGGTGATACTTTTAAAAGTACTTGATCACCAATGTTAAACTCCAAGGGCTTTCGTCGTTTGTCTGCATAACTCTTTTGACGACTTTGTGCCGCTAGAAGATTGTTTCGAATTTGATGGATCTTGTCTGTTGTTTGTTGAATTAATTCTGGACCGGGTGATTCCCCAATTTCGTGCCAACATACTGGAGATTGGCACTTACGACCATATAACGCTTCGAAAGGAGCCATGCCGATACTTGAATGATAGCTATTGTTGTACGAAAATTCAACTAATGGTAGATGAGCGTCCCAATTCCCTTTGAAATCTATGACACATGCTCGAAGCATGTCTTCAAGAGTTTGGATGGTGCGTTCAGATTGTCCATCAGTTTGAGGATGAAAGGCGGTACTGAGGTCTAATCGCGTACCCAAGGCGGTTTGTACAGCTCGCCATGTTCGTGAAGTGAAACGACCATCACGGTCTGAAATGATGCTTAAAGGCACACCATGACGGCTTACGATCTCGCTGATGTAGATACGAGCTAACTTCTCGTTTTTGAAGTCTTCACGAATCGGTATGAAGTGAGCTGATTTTGTAAGACGATCAATGATTACCCATATGTTGTCATACCCACTGGAGGTGCGAGGTAACCCGGTAATGAAGTCCATGGTTATGTTTTCCCACTTCCATACAGGTATTTCAGGTTGGGTTAGAAGTCCTGAAGGTCTTTGATGTTCAGCTTTTACTTTGGAACAGGTAAGGCACTTGGAAACAAAAAAAGCGATATCCTTTTTCATGCCCGGCCACCAGTAGGTGTATCGTAGGTCTTGATACATCTTGTCGGCTCCTGGGTGTACAGAGTATCGTGTCTTGTGCGCCTCATTTATGAGGAAATCACGAAGGTTATCGCGATCAGGAATCCATATGAGGTCTAAATAGTATAGAATACCGTCGGATTTGGTTTCGATTTTGAGTTCCGCTCCACATGACAGCTCATCACGTACGTTGTTTTCTGTTACAGAAACATGTTGAGCTTCTCGGATTCGATCTTTGATGTCGGTTATGATTTGCGAACATTGAAGACGAATGGAGTTCGCATAACCTTTTCGACTGAGTGCATTAGCCACTACGTTTGCCTTTCCATGATGATGCCGAATTTCACAGTCGTAGTCGTTAAGAAGTTCGACCCATCTTCGTTGCCTCATATTCAACTCCTTTTGATTGAAGATATGTTGGAGGCTCTTGTGGTCAGTGTATATTTCACACTTGGTACCGTAGAGGTAATGTCTCCATATCTTGAGAGCGAACACAACAGCTCCAAGTTCCAGATCGTGGGTGGTGTAATTCTTCTCATGAACTTTGAGTTGCCTAGAAGCATAGGCTATCACTTTTCCTCTTTGCATTAATACACAGCCTAGCCCTTGCCCTAATGCGTCGCAATATACTACAAAGTCATCGCAACCCTCAGGGAGTGTGAGGATAGGTGCGTCACAGAGTTTTTCCTTTAGAGTTTGGAAGGCTTCTTCTTGTTTAGGTCCCCATATGAATGGTTTTCCTTTATGAGTCAAAGCCGTGAGTGGTACAACAATACGGGAGAAATTGGAAATGAAGCGGCGATAGTAACCAGCCAAACCAAGAAATGATCTTACTTCGGTAGGGGTACGTGGCGCTTGCCATTCCTGTACTGCCTTGATCTTTGAAGGGTCGACATGTATTCCCTTGTCATTGACGACATGTCCAAGGAATTGTACTTCTCTTAACCAGAATTCGCATTTGGAGAACTTAGCGTAGAGCTTTTCAGTCTTTAAGAGTGTAAGGATGAGTCGAAGGTGTCGTTCATGATCGGATTTAAACTTGGAGTAGATGAGGATGTCGTCGATGAAGACTATGACAAAGCGGTCGAGGTAGGGTTTGCATACCCTATTCATTAGATCCATGAAGACAGCTGGGGCGTTGGTTAAACCAAACGGCATGACCATGAATTCGTAATGACCATAACGCGTTCGGAAGGCGGTCTTTGGGACGTCCTTTTCATGTACTCTGAGTTGATGATAACCAGAACGAAGGTCGATTTTTAAAAAATAGGTGGCGCCTTGAAGTTGGTCTAGGAGGTCATCGATGCGAGGTAATGGGTAGCGATTCTTAACCGTTAACTTGTTGAGTTCTCTGTAGTCGATACACATGCGAAATGTTCCATCTTTCTTCTTCACAAAAAGAACAGGTGCACCCCAAGGTGATGAGCTAGGACGTATGAATCCTTTGTCAGTCAGCTCTTGCAGTTGATTGGCCAGCTCTTGCATTTCGGATGGGGCTAACCTATAAGGAGATTTTGCGACTGGTGTAGCGCCAGGTATAAGATCGATGCGGAATTCGACTTCTCTCACGGGAGGAAGTCCTGAAATGTCGTCAGGAAAAACTTGTGGAAAATCCTTTACTACTGGGATGTCTTCGAGTTTCCTCTCCTTGGTTCCCTTTTTGACGACGTGAGTTAGGAATGCGACATAGTTCTTGCGGAGATATTTTCGGGCTTGAAGGCAGGACATTAATTTCAGTCCTTTTGAAGGGGTTTCTCCAAAGATACGTAGGGTCTGACCGTCTGCCAGAGGAATGCGAATGAACTTTTCGCGGCATACTACTTCGGCGTGATGCTGGCTGAGCCAGTCCATACCGATTATAATATCGAAACTTCCCAACTTCATAGGAATGAGGTCAACTAGAAAATCGTGATCGTTTAGAGTGAGGGTACAATCTCGTATAATAGAATTTAACGAAACGGGCTTTCCGTCTGCAACTTCCACCGTTAGAGATTCCATGAGGTTATCACGAGTTTGGTTGAGGATAGGTTCAAATTCTAAGGACACAAAACTCTTATCCGCGCCAGTATCGAATAACATGGATGCATAACTACCATTGATGAGAAACGTACCGTTAACCACGTTGTTGTCAGCCCTAGCTTGGTTGGCATTGATGTTGAAAGCTCTTCCTCTAGCAGGTGGAGGAGCTTGGTTAGCTTGATTTACCGGATTCGCTTGAGCTTGGGCATGGATGATGTTCACCAAGCGGGGACATGTGTTCCTAAAGTGGTTTGGGCCTCCACAGTTGTAACATGCTCGCATGGGTTGCATCATGGGGTAGTTGGGTTGGTAGTAGGATTGGGCTATATGTTGTGCAGGCGGTAGAAGTAGAGGTTGTTGGGCTTGACCCACCATCTGATGGTGGGTTTGGGTTGAGGGTTGATTGCGGTTCATTCGTTGAAGCTTGCGACAAGTTTGAATAGTGTGACCCGCACGGCCACAGCTGGTGCAATGTTGGCAAGGAGTTTCTGGGAGGTGATGGTATTGACAACGGTTGCATTTTGGGTACGGGCAAATGTATGGCTTTTTAAACGGTGTAGCTGAAGGAGCAATTTGGGTAATTGGTGCGGCAGTGATAGGAGGGTTTGTGTGTGTGACGGCAAAATTTCTGCTATTTCGTTTCCTCTTACCAGCAAACTTTGAAGAGGAGATGGAATGGTTTGAAGTTTGGGCCTCAATGGGGGCTTTCTTTTTCTCATCCATGAATTTGCCGTTCCGGATGCGATTCTCGGTAAGTTCGGTAGCTAGTTCCATTGCGGCTTCAAGTGTTGCAGGCGAAGTGCTTAGAATCGAGTCTTGAATTTTCGAGGGGAGGCCTCGAATGTAGTGTTCAACCAAGCGGTACACTGGGGTGAACAAGTTGGGGATCATTTGGTTCAGCTCGAGAAATCTTTTGTTGTAGGAAGTATGATCTCCTTCCTTTTGTTTTAACGAGTGGAATTCATCTTCCAACTTTTTGATTTCGCTTCTTAGACAGAAGCGTCTTGTCATGATTTCCCTTAACTCTTCCCATGTTAAGGCCATGGCATCTTCGACTCCTCTCTTACCCTTTTCTGTGTTCCACCAGGTAAGGGCTACCCCAAACAGTCTCCCACTTGCGTAACGTACCTTGCGATCCTCGGGACAATCGCAATTGAGGAAGGTGTTCTCTATTTCTTCAAACCAGTGGAGGAGAGCAGTAACACCTTCGGTCCCTTCATACTTTGGGGGATCGCAAGATTTGAAGTGTTTGTAGGAGCACTTTTTGGAGGGAGGGTTTTCGACGTTCTGGTCTTCTTGATTGGGAGGGTTGATGGGATTCGCGGTCAGAGCTTGTTAAACTTGAATTACGATGTCAGGAAGCACTGCGGCCATTTGTTTTGCAATTTGGGTGGCCAAGCATTCGTTTGATCTTCCTGACTTTCTACATTCACGTAATTGCCTAGCCGACATCTACAGGAACATACATAGGAAGATTGTGAGTTTATGAAGTTTTTAGGTGTCATGTGTCGTTAAAAGAAAAAAAATAACATAATCATCAATAATGCAACTATCCATAGGATGTCTTGGGTTTGCTCATGTTTGGGCCTCCAATGTCCCCCATACCATCGCCTGTATAGTCATGTGGGCCCCCATGACTATTGGCTTAGTAGGATTCACATTGGTGTTGGCGGTTTTACACTCGCATCACCCGAATGAAAACCATGAAATATGATTGCGAGATGTATGGTAGGAGGGTGTCCAGGTGTAGACACAATGACAACTCAAAGTGGGGTTAGCTCACACGACGTTTGGTATAGCATGCTTTGGCCTAATAGGTCCTTCGTACTCTCATCGTTAGTCCCCAGGTAGGCAAACTGGTCCTTTATTTTGGATTTATACGAATGCCAAGCCTAGACAGGACGTCCCGACTACCGGTACTCGTACCCTTCCAGTTACTACATGCCCGTCATGAGAACTCACTTTGATGTGATTTGAAAAATACAAAAATCGTTGCAAAAATCATGGGAATTGTGAGGTGTGTGCTCTCATGGATATGATATGTTATGAGGATATGATTCATGATGAGCATTGTATAATAATATGTACTTATGAACATGCTTGCATAACATTAAATGTAACAATAAACATAAAGCATATAAACATCATGAATTTTGTTTGTAACGCATAAACAATTTAAAATTTTAATCAACTATAGTATAGGCTCTAAGGGTCTAATAACCTATCCTATATCCCTATAGTCATGGGTCTGATACAAATCTGTCACACCCCGACCCGCAGCGGAATAAGAGTCGGGGCATAATTGGGTTATCACCAAAGCTCATGATGTTTACTAAAATGTTTCATATTTATTAAATTCAAATTACAACTTAAATATTCAAATCAAATCCATACAATTACAAGGAAATGAAACTAAGTAAAACAATCTCAAGCTTAAACTGATTTATTCTTCTAGGCCTTCCTATGTGTTTCTTGCCTCAACTGGATCAAATGTATCATGTGTAAAATGGGGGATATTTTGGGTCAACAAAAGTTGGCGAGTGAACCTTGATAAAACATTGTTATTAATTTCTTGCTGTATTTAATATTGAAAATTTGTGCAATAATCACATGTGAGCAAACATATATATATAACAAAACACAAACACATTGGATGAGTAAATGACATGAATGATGATGTAAATGAGATCAAGGCTCAATCAAACGGAGCCGATCGAATGACATGAATGATGATGTATGTGAGATCAAGGCTCAACCAAACGGAGCCGATCGAATGAGGCACCTGATACTCAACCCGTATCCCACGGGGAGCTGATGGGCCTAATGAAATGCATGTACTGAAAATGATAACTTCAATCTAAACATAATTCACACAACAATTGATACATATTTGATACACATTTGATCACGGATATGATGGATGCACAAGTGTTTAAATATAATAAGGAATTAAATGACACATGATACACCCGAAAATGTGATTAAAATGGGGAATTGGTAGAGATTCACTCACATTGGGTGCGTTCTTTGATGACGTTGGATGCGCACGAGTTTTGGGATTTGATCGACGAGGAAAACTAACCTAAAATAATAACGAAATGGTTCGGTAAATAAATGGATTTTATTTGAGATTAATACTTTTGATTCATAATCTTAATAGGATTTTTTTAGATTTATTTTTGTGAGTTTAAGGAGATTTTCTAACTTTAAAAAAATATTATTTTTAAGTATTTTTAATTGATTTTTAAATAAAATAAATAAATAAAAAAAGAAATAAAAATTTTGACCGTTGACCGGTCGGACTGTGATTAGTTGTGCGCTGCGTGAGGTTCGAACCCGGGACCTCTCTTACGCGTGCACGCAGCTCTACCAACTGAGCTACGTGTCTAACCCGAAATATTCTCTGTTTTAATTATATTTATATACTAATTAAGTTTAAATTTATTTGGTTTTTTATTAAAAAGGATTTATATGGCCGAACCGGTTGCAGGGACCCGGAGTCGAACTCGGGTCCTTCGGTTCGTATGCGCACAGCCCAACCAGTTGGGCTGTGTGTCTAATCTGTTTAACTCACGGATTATATTACTCTTATACACATACTGTGACTTGTTCTGATTCAGTTCTAAAAATATTGGTTTTATTTCTGAAAGTCGGTACGTTGTGCGAATCGAACTCGTGACGTGTGTGTTGTTTGCGCACACAGTCCACCGCTGGACTGTGTGTCTAACCCGTTTGAATATATGATTTTAATTATACTTATATTTATTCTCGACTTCATCTTCTTCGTTTACAAAAACTCAGATCAGTGAGATTCGACTGTTTTGTTTAATTCGATTATCAAAACTTATAATTGATTGGAATGTAATAGTTAACGAGATTAAAGAACAGAATGTACCAAAACAGTGCGTTTACTTCAGATTTCCGGCAGGAGTCGTCGGCTCTGATTTGTGACTCTCGGCTGAGTGTAATGTTTGACAGTTTAGTTTCTTGTTTTATGAAATTAAGTTACTGAGTAAGAGATATCAAGAGTTTTAGATGATTATACCGATCGACAGTGAGACTTTGATGTTTCAGTGAAATTCCGGCGAGTGTGCGATTTCCCGGCAGCGTAGTCTGGTACAGATTCTGGTTGAAGGATTGAAGTTAATATATGTCTAATAATGGATTACAAACAAAAGAGTCGAGAATTATACCGATTTGAAGAAAGTCTCGGTTTTCCGTTGGAAGTCCGGCGACTGTAGAATATCTCCGGCGAGTGCTAAAGCTTCGAGAGATTGTGCGATTTTGAGCGAAAAGGTTACCAGAGGTTTGGGTGGCTATTTACAGGGATGATCAGGATGAATTGAGTCCGAATTTTGGTCTGGATTCGCGGTCAAAACTTTTCCGGCGGTTACGACTGAAATTGGGGGTTAGACATCGGTTATAACCGATGTCGAAGTTAGTTCACACGTTTCAGTCAAAGAAAACGGTCGTGATTTGCGAAATCGTCGGTCTTTCCGGCGACTGCGGATTGGACGCGCTGATTTCCGGATTTTGATTTCGAGTTTTAACTTAAGTATTATTTGTTTCAGTAATTACACAAAGAAAGCAAGTGGCGGAGCGGTGTGTTGTGTGTTGGAGTTTGTTGGAGCGGCTGACCCGGGTTCGAAACCCGGCAGCCTTATTTATTTTTTATTCACTTATTTTTTATTATTTATTAATTATGGTTTAAAATTCTAACAATGTTTATTAGTTATGTATTGTTTAAAATTAATATGAACATTAAAAACGCAACGAAAAATTCTAACTGATACTTGATTAATAAACGAAGCGGGTTTGGAAAACCCGTTTTTTCGACAAATGTTACAGTATTAATCAAACCTGTATGCTCACCTTTACTTAATTGTATTGACTTGTATTTTAACATATGTAACAGGTTGAGGATTTGTAGCTTGGATGCTTTGGATGTGGTTTTGCGTAGTTTAGTTTTGTTTAAAACGGATGTAATAAAATCTAAGGGATATCGAACCTTGTTGTTCTTGTGGGAGAACTTAGATTCTGTAATGATTGTTTAAAATGTTATATTAATGGTATGGGACGTTAATGTTTGAATGATATTGTTAAATGATTGTTAAGGAATTCTCGCAAGACAATCTGGTCGCCTAGTGCCACTACCCCGATGATTCCGCCATCGGTTGGGGTGTGACAGATTGGTATCAGAGTAGTCCATAACCTTAGGATAATAGGAAGAATTGTCATGTTCGACCTAGTAGCATGTCTAAGTACCTAATTGACCATTTTTGAACTAAATGCTAAACTACATGACATAAATGCTTAAATATGCTTTTCCTAAGGCTAAATACAAAATACACGCTTGGAAACGCTTGTATCTCACAAACGAGCATCAAGTCGAGATTAGGTGTGATAACCAAGAACTCTCGATAAGATCGCTCATTCCGCGTAATACTCATCACGAGATATCTTCGTTGAGTTAGGAGTGATATTTGAACCTCGACGAAAATCTCCATTTTTATCTAGTGGCACGCCCGACGTGATCGGTGCGCGTTGACACAACTAGGAACGATGTTGCTAGGTTAGGGGTGATACCCGCATCTTAGTAACAAATTTCGCCTTTCAATTTTCAATCTCACCAATATACCGATGATTCGGAACACGTATTAACTGGAAGGGTAAACGCCGTTAGACGGTCGCGGTGAGAGCGTTTATCTATTAGGCCAAAGAGTGGGTCCGGATGCAAAGGGTAGTCGAACCACTTTTGGAGGTAAACATCTCAAAACCCCGGAGACTCCCAATTGATTTAAGCCTATATCGTCGATTTACGCATCATCGAGTTTACTATTATTTATGTGTTTAAATTTTGAGAATTTTCGCTTTACTCAATTTCTCGCTTTATCGATTTCTCGATTTATCGCTTTTACGCTTCATAAACGCAAGCTCTACTCGCACGGCTTTCGCAATCTAAAACGCTAAATAATACACCAACCAAACTAAAACGCTTAACTCGCTTACGCCTATGAGGACTTGTGTTACTCATACGCGGTATTATCTCGCCTATCTCGCTAATATATATTACGCTTATATCTCGCTTATATCTCGCATATCATATCGCGCTACGCATGATGATAATTAGAGGTGAATACGTGCAAAATATGTGCCTACGTGCTTATGTGATTATGTGTTTACGTGCTTATGTGCTTACGTGTTATGTGCTTACGTGGATACGTGCTTATGTGCTTGGTGCTTGTGTGAATAATAATAATAAATATTTAAACATAACTCTATTATAATCGAATCTTATCTAATCTAAATCCTTTATGTAGGTGTCGTCAATGGGATCTCATACTCGCCGTTCAGCTTAGCGCCACAGCGACAACAAGCGCATCGCTTCACTAGTCGCCAAACAAGTGGCAAAAGTCATCCCGCAAATCGTCTCCGAGATTCATGCTGTGAGCAGTAACTCCTCAGTCGACTCGAAAACTGAAAACCCCAAGCCACGATTCAACTTCAAAAATTTCAAGGCTTGTGCACCTCTCGCCTTCACGGGCAATGATGGACCGACTTCTATGTTCCATTGGTTTGATGCCATTGAGGTCACCTTTAGGCAAAGTGGATGCCCCGATGACCTTCGCACAGTGAACGCTACAGGAGTCTTCCAGTCCCGTGCTCTTGACTGGTGGACCGCCGAAAGGAATAGGCGTGGTAATGATGAAGCCTACAATCTATCTTGGGAGGAACTCAAGGAAGTGATGATGGAGTTCTGTCGTCCGCGTGAAATGCAAAAGCTCGAAAATGAATTTTGGGGTATCAAACAAGATGGTCCCGACAATGCTGGGTTTACCGCTCGATTCAAGATTTTGAGCATCATCTGTCCCAGCCAAGTTGATACTACTGAGAAAGCTATCAACAAGTACATCCGAGGTTTACCCGAATGTGTTGCAAATTTCATGAAAGTTGCTCATAATACAACCATCGAGGAAACCTACATGCTCGCCGCTGAGATCAATGATCAGCGAGTTCAAGATGGTTATTTCAAGAATCATGCGAAAGTTGCCAATCAAGCTGTTGCCGAACCAACTGCTGCTATCGAACCAACCAGGGATCCGAAGGGAAAGCATCAGGGATGCAAAAGAGGAAACCTGAGCAAGAACTATGCGCTCGCAGCTCCAGCAAACCCTCAGTCGCTTCAGTCAGCCGCTCCGAACGCACCTCCAACTAAGCGTGCATATACCGGCCCTCACCCATTGTGCCCTAAGTGCACTTACCATCATGTGGTGGGTGGAAACTGTCGCTTTTGCACTTAATCCAACATCTATGGCCACTTTACTATGAGTTGCCGTACCGGCCCTCGTCAACCAGCTATTCAAGCTCCTCCAGCATGCCAGATCCTCAGTGTGCTCCCCAGAACAATCAGCAGCAACAAGCAGCAGCTCCAAAAGCACGTGTGTGGTGATCCGAACCACTTTCAAATGTCTGCCCAAACCGTATTGTGAAACAAGAGCCTCAGCAACAGCAGCAGCAGCCAACACAGCCACAGCCTCAGCAGCAACAACCTCAGGCTGCGCATGGAAAAGCCTTCAATCTGAATCACCGCCAGGCCTAGAACGACAACAATGTTGTCAACGGTACTTTCTCGTAAATGGTGTTTATGCTTCATGTTTATTTGATACTGGTGCCGATAATTGTTTTGTATCGTTAGAATTCGAAAAGGTTTTAAAATGTAAGCGCGCTAAACTCCCAAAGACTTTCGATGTGGAAGTCGCCACCGGAATATCCGTCACCGTCACCTCTGTCCTACGTGGTTGTTCTCTCGATCTCAACAACCATGTCTTCTCGATTAATCTCATACCTATGCAGTTAGGTAGTTTCGATATCATAGTAGGCATGGATTTTCTTCGTGAGAATCATGCTGAAGTTGTTTGCTTCGATAAAATGATTCGCCTCCCTCTCCCCAACGGTGATCAACTTCATGTCTATGGTGAAACTCCCTCAAGGAAGTTGATGCTTCTGTCATGTACTCGAGCACACAAATGTTCGTGAAAGCAATGCGTTGCTTTTCTAGCCCATATTGTGAAACCGGAGAAAGAAAAGAAGACTTTTAAAGATGTTCCCGTTGTTTGTGAATTTCCTAAGGTCTTTCCCGACGACTTACCCGGTTTACCCCCTACTCGAGATGTCGAATTCTGTATCGATTTAGTTCCCGGTGCTACTCCCGTTGCTAAATCTCCTTATCGCCTCGCACCATCCAAAATGCGCGAGCTATCAAGCCAACTACAAGAGCTTCTTGATAAAGGTTTCATACGCCCAAGCACTTCGCTTGGGGTGCGCCCGTCCTTTTCGTGAAAAAGAAGGATAGATCGTTCCGAATGTGCATCGATTATCGTGAATTTAACAAGCTCACGATAAAGAATCGTTATCCTCTTCCTCGTATCGAAGACTTATTTGATCAGCTTCAAGGTGCTACTTGTTTTTCTAAGATCGATTTACGTTCCAGCTACCATAAGTTACGCGTGTTGGAAGAAGATATTCCGAAAACCGCCTTTCGTACCCGCTATGGCCATTTTGAATTCGTGGTCATGCCCTTTGGTCTTACCAATGCACCTGCGGTCTTCATGGATTTGATGAACCGTGTGTGTAAAGCTTTCTTAGATCGTTTCGTCATTGTTTTCATCGATGATATCCTTATCTATGCGAAGTCGAGAGCCAACACGCGCGCCATCTTCGTTTATCCTCGAACTTCTTCAAGGTAACCGCATTTATGCTAAGTTCTCTAAATGTGAATTCTGGCTCGAAGAAGTCCAATTTCTCGGCCACATCGTTAATAGTCAAGGAATGCACGTTGACCCTGCGAAGATTGAAGTCGTCAAGAGTTGGATTACACCGAAGAATGCTTCCGAAATCCGTTCATTTCTTGGATTGGCAGGTTACTACCGTCGATTCATCGCCGACTTTTTAAAATCGTCGTTCCGCTTACCGCTTTAACTCATAAGGACCAACCTTTTGTTTGGGAAACCAAGCAAGAGGAAGCTTTTCAAACTTTCAAGCGTATGCTATCTGACGCTCCCGTTCTCGCTTTACCCGACGGAAACGACTATAAAAAAATTTTCTTTGTTTATTGCGATGCCTCTAATCTTGGCCTTGGTTCTGTGCTTATGCAACGAGACAAGGTTATCGTGTATGCATCTCGACAACTCAAGATCCACGAGAAGAACTACACAACCCACGATCTCGAAATCGGTGCAGTTGTTTTTGCATTGAAGATATGGCGACACTACCTTTACGGTACCAAGTGTACGGTCTTCACCGACCATAAAAGCTTACAACATATCTTTAATCAAAAGGAACTGAATTTGCGCCAACGCCGATGGGTTAAACTTCTCAACGATTACGATTGCAAGATACGCTACCATCCCGGCAAAGCAAACGTCGTCGCCGATGCTCTAAGTCGACGAAGCTATGTGTATACTGTTCGTGATTCCCAAGCTTTGAATGTCTCGAAATCATGATTCGCTCTGCTCAATTCTTTTAACGAGAATACTTTGGAAGAAGAAATGAAATGTGGTGCCGAAACTCAGCTCGTATCTAAGCCTAATGGTACTTATTACTATCTCAATCGCATTTGGATTCCCAGTTAATATTTGAAAGTTTCTAATGACCGAAGCTCATAAATCTCGATATTCCATCCATCCGGTGCCGACAAGATGTACCAGGACCTTCGTCCTAAGTACTGGTGGCCGGGCATGAAAAAGGATATTGCGGTGTACGTTTCGAAAGGCTTAACTTGCTCGAAAGTTAAAGCTGAACATCAAAGGCCCTCTGGCTTACTCGAACAACCCAAAATTCCGATGTGGAAATGGGAGAGTATAGCTATGGACTTCGTTACTAAACTCCCGCGTATATCTTCTAGTCACGATAGCATTTTGGTTATTGTTGATCGTCTTACCAAATCCGTGCACTTCATTGCTATACGAGAAGACTTTAAGGTCGATAGGTTAGCCCGAATCTATACTGACGAAGTTATATGTCGACACGGGACGCCTCGTGACATCATCTCTGACCGTGACATTCGCTTTACCTCGCGTCTCTGGAGACATTTCAATCCGCTCTCGGTACTACGCTCAATCTCAGTACCGCTTTTCATCCTCAAACCGACGGTCAAACTGAGCGCACGACCCGCACCCTCGAAGACATGCTTCGTGCGTGCATCATAGATTTTGGTGGTAATTGGGATACGCATCTACCTTTAATCGAATTCTCGTACAATAATAGCTATCATACCAGCATTCAAATGGCTCATTTTGAGGCATTATATGGAAGAAAATGTCGATCGCCTATTGCATGGCACGAGATCGGAAAAGCACAAATCACCGGTCCCGAGCTAATTCAAGAAACAACGGACAGAATCCTACAAATCAGAGACACTCTCTTGAAAGCTCGGAGTCGTCAAAAGAGTTACGCCGATAAACACCGCAAGCCCCTACAGTTCAAAGTGGGAGATCATGTTCTCCTAACGTTTACACCTTAGAAGGGAGTGGTCCGCTTCGGCAAGAAAGGAAAGCTAGCGCCACGATACGTTGGTCCCTTTAAGATTCTGGAAAGAATTGGGAAAGTGGCCTACCGACTCGAACTACCGGAGGAACTCAAAAACGTACATCCGACTTTCCACGTGTCTAACCTCAAAAAGTGCCTAGCCGAAGAGAATCTCCATGTACCTCTCGAAGATCTGCAAATCAATGAAACGCTACATTTCGTGGAAAAACCCGTTGAGATCATGGATCGAGAAACCAAGACACTTCGACGCTCACGCATCCCGATCGTGAAGGTTCGATGGGAAGGCAAAAGCGGTGCCGAGTTCACTTGGGAACTCGAAAGTGATATGAAAACGAAATATCCGCATCTCTTCATTACGGCCACTGCTTAATTTCGGGACGAAATTCACTAAAGTAGGGGAGACTGTAACAACTCGAAATTTTGATTGTTATCTTTCCATTTTATTTTCCCGTTTATCTACCTTTGTAATCCCGAGATTCGGTTTATAATAAAGTTTATGTTAATTACTTATGGTGTTGTACGTTATTGTCGCATCTAATCGCGTATTAAATCACATCGCTTATCTCATCGTATCGCAAATCGCAGTTAATTATGTGGTTTATGTTATTTATGTGTTATGTGTGTTTGTGGTTATGATTACGCTCGCTGTCACATCGCTCTCGCACACTCGAATCGCAAAATCGCACTATTATATCAAGTATAACGCTTAACACTTTACTAACGCTTAATCTAATTATCTAATACGAACCAATCGCCAAACGAACATTTAACGCGAAATAAACGAAGAAAACCCAACATTTGGGTCAAGTTCGCTCGAACTTGGTGTTGCCAAGTTCGGCTGAACTTGACTGGCTCAACTAGACTTTCAACTGCCTCAAGTCCGCTCGAACTTAACCTCCAGAAGGTCAAGTTCGGTCGAACTTGACTCAGTTTCTTCAAGAATCCCACAAGTTCGCGCGAACTTGCATGCTTCCATGCAAGTTCGGCCGAACTTGACTCCACCAACTCTAACTTTTGCCTTCACCTATAAATACTCAGCCCCATCCTCTCATTTGAACTTGCTTCAACTTCGCCTAGAGCTCCTAAAACCCAAAACCCTCGGTTTTCTAAGTAAGAATCAACCCGATTTCAAATACAACAACGTTTATCAACGATTTACAAAGGTTTACAACGATTTTGGCACAAGGCATTGCCTTCGTTTTCATCAAATCCCTTCTGTTTACAAAAATCTTCATCTTTTTTCCATAAAACTTCTGTTTTTTCGCACAGATCCATACTTGGATCTGAGCAAAACCTTTTAAACATTGATTTTTACACAAAATACGGACTTTTGGTGATGTTTTGTTCATTTTCTGATATGAAACGAAGCATTTATCATTCAAGATCCCAGATCTGGAAGCACAAGGACGTTTATGTTGGTTTACACAAGCCGGGCTAACTCGAACGAACCCCGAGTTCGCCCGGATTAGCCCACGCTTTTGTAAAACAGCTAAAACCGCTCTAAAAGACCTCTCTAACCCAAGTTTGCTTAGTAGCACAAGGGTGGAGATATGAACACTCGATTTCCTCAGCAAATGACGCGAAAACGCAAGATTTTGGACCCGGAAAATATCAAGTTCGCTCAAGATTGCACTGTTTTTTACAACAAGCTAGCCAAGTTCGCTCGAACTTGCCCTCTAAGGGACAAGTTCTGCCGAACTTGAATAAACATGCTCAAGTCTTCATCAGAAAACCTTCACAAGTTCGACCGAACTTGTCTCATCCTTCAATATTACCCACAAGTTCGCTCGAGCTTGCCAAGTTTTCTTGAGAAACTTGCAAGTTCGCCCGAACTTGACTCCCAACTCAGCAAAACATAGCAAGTTCGCTCGAACTTGTATGTTTACATACAAGTTCGGCCGAACTGGTCTACTGCCCAACTCTAATTTCACCGTTTCAGCTTTTCAGAAGACTGATGCACTTCTGTTCGTTTACAGGTTGATCCGGCGCACTCCGCAACTCCTCGCAGATCCTAAATTCTCCCTAAAACGCACCCACAGTGAGTATACTTGACCCATTTTCGCTTTAATGCACTTTTTGGGTGTTACATACGTTTCTCTATCAAAATCACATCACAATCAAATTGTTTATCACACGCGAATAATATGATTGTATATGCTCTATACGTGATACTAGAAATATGCGACTAGGACTTATTTTCGTTAACTTATGTCCTTAGCTAGTATGGTACTATAGTGTGGCTAACACCCGACGGGGTCTAGTTAGGATGGACGCGTAAGCCTTTTCACGGTAATTAGCATGAGAAATAAGCCTATGCTTTGCGGACGTGTTTTGGTGTATCATGATATGTAATTAGACTATTTCGCGAACGGTTTCTCTATTATGCTAGTATTAATTAAACCTATATGCTCACCTTTACTTAATTGTATTGACTTGTATTTTAACATATGTAACAGGTTGAGGATTTGTAGCTTGGATGCTTTGGACGTGGTTTTGCGTAGTTTAGTTTAGTTTAGTTTTGTTTTGTTTAGAACGGATGTAATTAAATCTAGGGGATATCGAACCTTGTTGTTCTTGTGGGAGAACTTAGATTCTGTAATGATTGTTTAAAATGTTATATTAATGGTATGGGACGTTAATGTTTGAATGATATTGTTAAATGATTGTTATGGAATTCTCGCGAGACAATCCGGTCGCCTAGTGCCACTACCCCGATGATTCCGCCATCGGTTGGGGTGTGACATCAGCGATTCTCGTAAACATGCGAGTGCAGTTAGCGTTTAAAGAGTTTTAG
Source organism: Scalesia atractyloides (assembly GCA_947069175.1). Lineage (NCBI taxonomy): Eukaryota > Viridiplantae > Streptophyta > Magnoliopsida > Asterales > Asteraceae > Scalesia > Scalesia atractyloides. The sequence continues at coordinate 6,131,328 of CAMTDV010000005.1, forward strand.
CGTTTTGTGTAGTGTAACTTGATATAAGGAACGTATGTAACACACAAAAGTGCGTCAAAGCGAAAAGGGGTTCAAGTATACTCACAGTCGGTGCTTAACGATGAAACACAAACTGTTGTGGATTGAAAGGAGAGCCGGTTCAGCCTGTAAACGCGAACAGAAGTGCATCAGTCTTCGAAGTGCTGAAACGGTCGAAGTGTGAAGGAACAGTGAACAAGTTCGGGCGAACTTGACTATCTGTCTTACATATGATACAAGTTCGGGCGAACTTGTCTGGTTTCTTGGGAAATGGGACAAGTTCGGGCGAACTTGACTGTCTTCTTGAAGTTTGGAACAAGTTCGGGCGAACTTGGCTGATTCTCTTGAGAATGGGACAAGTTCGGGCGAACTTGATTGAATTGCTTGGGTTTAGGGCAAGTTCGGGCGAAGTTGGTCACAGATTTGTGACAACTTCGAGCAAACTTGATCTATTTGGAGCGAACTTGACTGTTTTGGTCACCAAATCATGTGTTTTCACGTCGTTTGTTGAGGAAATCAAGTGTGCATCCCTCCAACTTTGAGCTACTGAGCAAAACATAGGCTTGAGAGGTCTTTTGGAGCAAGTTTTAGCCACTTTACAGGAACTCGGGCTAATCCGGGTGAACTTAATGGTTCATACGGGTTAGTCCAGTTCGTGCAAGGTGACGATATCGTCCTTGTGCTTCCGGATCTGAGATCTTGCTTGACAAACCCTCGTTCCACTTCATAGTGAACGAAACATACGTCACTTAGTCCGTATTTTGTGTAGAAATCGATGTTTAAAACAGTTTTTCTTAGATCCAACACTTGGTGAGCCGAAATCATCAAGATTTCTATCTTGGGAAGCCAAAGCTAAGCCCAAATACACTCGTTTAGTGTAGATCTAAGTGAAAAGAAGAAGTTTTGTAGAAAAAGATGAAGATTTTCATAAACAGAAGAGTTTAGATGAAAACGAAGGTAATTCTTGTGCAAAACGTTGTAAAGCGTTGTTGTTTGCATTAAAACAGGGTGAATCTTACTTGGAAATCAAAGGTTTTCGGTTTTGGGAGCTTTCGGGCGAACTTGCAGCAAGGGGAGCATGAATGGAGGTGCTGTGTATTTATAGGTGAGGAGAAAATAGGCTGATTGAGATCAAGTTCGGCCGAACTTGGCATAAGTTCGAGCAAAGTTGGCACAAGTTCGGGCGAACTTGGCCAATTTGCTTGAACTTATGCAAGTTCGAGCGAACTTGCTTATTAATGTTGTTTCTAGTGGCCTGGTCAAGTTTGGGCGAACTTGGGGTTCCCAAGTTCGGCCGAACTTGGCCTGGTGGCGAAGTTTCGTTCGTTATTTGCTCGTTAGATGTTCGTTTGGCGATTCAGGTCGTATTAGGTAGTTACGTTAAGCGTTTTAGCGAAGCGTTAAGCGTTGTGTTATTAATATAAATGCGATTTAGCGATTCGAGTAAGCGAGAGCGTTGCGATAGCGAGTATAACCATAAATCATACAGCACATATAACACATAAATAACATAATGTAACATAATTAACCGTGATTTGAGTTTGCGTTGAGAGTTGCGAGTATTAAGTGATTTAAATGCGATAAATAAGCGATATAATATGCGTTTTAAAATAATTTAAACCATTATAAAGAATCTCGGAGTACAAATACTAGTTCGAAACTGAAATAACGGTATTAACAAGGACTCGGATAACAATTCGAAAGATCGGGTTGTTACATGCATAACTTGTTTTAGCGAGACCTTAGCTTCTCGCTAGAGAGTGCTGGTTATAAATAAATCTAGCCGTTAAAAAAACATAATCTATATTCTAATAATTAGTAAAACTTGCCATCTCAAATCCTTGATTATTATTTTTGACGTAATCTATATTCTAATAATTATTAAAACTTGCAACCTCAGATCCTCAATTTTGATTTTTGACCAGACATGTCCTTTTGTTTGTCTTTGTCGAGTTGATTCACCTGAACATCTTGTCGAATAAGGTTTCATTTCCTATTGATTTGAAGTTTGTTATATATATGCATCATAATTTATGTATATATACTTGAGTTTAAGGCTATACGTTGTGGTTTAACTAAAAACTGTAATAACTTTTCGTCACGTTACTGTTAAGTAGACAATCAGTTTTAACTAACTTATCCTTTAAGTCTAATATTTACAAAAAATAACAAAAATAAATAAATGTATGTTTGCTTGCATATGATTGGTGAAGAGAAGTGGACTCCACCCATCCAAAGAGTGGGAGGGCGTTAAAGGGGCTAACGCCCTTTGCTGCTGTTGGTCTTCTAATTTGACAGGTCTGACGTCTGAGTAGCTGATGTGGATGGTGGACGCTAGTGAGTGATGCCCCACAATACCAAACCTAAGATAGATTAGTATGTGTAATATGTTTTTACGAACTTCTTATTGTCTTTTAAATCTAACCGTGATGCACTCAATCAAAACTAAGACAATAAAAGTACAATATAAATATAACTTTAAAATCTTGCAAAGATTAGCTTGTGATGCTCCATGTCTCAAATATTACATAGCACCTACTAGTTTTTGTGGAAACCTAAAACACTAGATTTTTTTTCTAGCTAGTAACTAGTAAGGGGCAGCGCTAACCATATTAAAAGTGCAATGTGTATGACCCTAGTCAAATTCCTACCAAACCAAATCATTGATAACCTTTAATTATAAATAGAATCCTTTTTAATCCCAAAGTTATAACAAATTCACAACCACTAGGTATGTGACCCTTGGTCAAATATCTACCAAACCAAATCTTTGATAATTTCAATTTTAAAATACAATCATTTATTAGTATTGTTGTTATTGTTATTATTATTTTTAATTATTATATAAATATAATGAACATTTTTTACTATTGATTCGATATGGTCAAATTGTAGCCCTCAAACCAAACATTATAAGTAGGCTTAACAAATCAAGTTGACTTTGATGGATTATTCTATTTTAATTCAACATTAGTTCACACTTGCAATATTTTGTTAGTTCCAAATCTAACTGGTATTGGACTTCTTATTACATAGTTTCTTTAATCGTAAGCAAATTCTAAATAAATAATTCCACTTAACTCAATTTGGTTATAATAATCTAAGTCAGTTATTAGCCGATAATAATCCGAACAGGTCAATCTTTTTTTGTAAAATAGTTTGCTGTTAAAATAGCTTAATGAAGTTACGTTTTTTTCCGAATTACAAACCGATGTTTTAGGGTTTTTATCGGAACGAGAATATAAGTCGATTGACGCAAAACTTACCTCGAAATACTGCCCCAACCCATGAAAACAGCGCTTCAATTCGGGTGTTTAAACTTCCAATTAACAAAAATCAAGCCATTTCGAACACAATTTCGAGGTAAGTTTTAAATCTGTCGACTCGTATCCTCGTTCTGATCAAAAGCCTTAAAACGTCGGTTTGTAACTCGGAAAAACAAAACTTAACTCCGTTAAGCTATTTTAACGGCAGACTATTTTACAAAAAAATTAACCAGTTCGGATTATTATCGGCCAATAACTGACTTGGGATTATTATCGGCTAAATTGAATTAGGTGGGCTTATTTATTTTAAATTTGCCTTAATTGTAAACTAGTGAGATTTTACCGCGCTTTGCGGCGGAAATTCAGTTGGTATTGGCGGAAACTCGATTGGTATCTGTTCGATTCGTCACGGTACCGACACACGCTAGAGTAATCGAAAGAGAAAACCTTGCATCTATCGATAAAAATAAAAAAAATGAATATCGATACCAGTAGCGATGTTGTTCAGTTGTGCCGCTATGACGTATCAACTCAATCAAAACCAACCGTACAACACGTGTATCAGGACCACTATTTATTTTTATTATTTTGCCTTGGACAATCTTACATCATGTCGCCACCATACCGTACTAAACACAACAACACACCGGTACTGGTATGCAGTCATTTTTGTGGTTTCTCGTTTGATAATGGATATCGTGCTACTACTGTAGTGAACCGAACCGAAAAGTTAAAAATAAAATAAACATGCAAGCAGATTTAGATTTTTTTAAGAGTTAATGAACGCAACGGTACACCATGTCGGCTTACGATTTCGCTGATGTAAATACGAGCTAGCTTCTCGTTCTTGAAATCTTCGCGGATAGGAATAAAGTGAGCTGATCTAAAAAAACAAATTAAATGATAAATAAAATAATATTAATTAAAATAAATAAATATTGAAGAATTATAAATTACCATTTATTACTAAAAACAAAATAAATAATAAATAAAATACTACAAAAAAATTAAAAACAAATACTTAAAAAATATGAATCCATCACCACTTTAAATACATTGTTTGTGCTTTATGTAAGTGGCTTTTTCATCCGATTCAAAAATCCCCTTGGACCCCTTGGTGATATGCACCCCAACTTTAACGGTGTTTTACGAGTTCAAGACATCTGAGATGGACCCGTTATATTTCAAATTAACATATAAACTTTCACGCACATATAATAACAGGGTTTCCTACGATCAGTATATATGACCTGCGACCGTTATTAGCACGACGCTCTAACCAACTGAGCTAATAGGCCACTTTTGTTTGTGTTCTGTTCTTGATCGTTATAAAATGATCTTGTTTACGTTGTTTAAGATCTTGGATTTGGTTTATTATGTAAATAAGAGTTTTTTTAATCTTGTTGCTTATGGCACTAAGAAAGAGTGGCAATTGGCATGGAAAGTTTGATTGAATTTATTCAAACAGATGAATAGGCCTATAAGCGGAACACAAATACGGGGATGTTCATGTTTGTTCATTTAGCTTTAACTGAACATGAACACGAACTATAATCAAACAAATTCTTTTGTTTGTATTCGTTCATTAAGGAAACAAGCATGTTAGTTTTCATTTATGTTCATTCGTTTCAAACCTAAATGAACAGTTCATGAACGTAAACAAACGAAAACAAAGAAACATAATACAACACAAATGGACATAAATGACCAAACATAAACAGATATAAAGTAGCTTTTTTACGTTACATATAAATTATTGATTGATTACGATAAGTTATATTTGAAAGCTTATTTTTACTACTGGAAAACCCAATTATTAATTAGTTATATGTATATAAGTAGTTCAAAAACCTCTTATATGTTTATATTTATATAAATATAACCACATATGCATTTATAAAAATATTAAAGAACATAAAATGGTCGTTCCAAAACATAAATGAACGAACAACACGTGTGTTCATGTTCGTTTGTTTAATTTAATGAACAAATAATTTTGTTCATGTTTGTTCGTTTATTTAATAGACGAACATAAACGAACTTCCCTCCGAACAAATTCATGAATAGTTCATGAACGTTCAGTTCGTTTACAGGCCTATAAATGAAGGAAAAGAACGAATCTCGGGCTCATGACATGTGCAGTTTATACAATGTGATATAAGCTCTTTGATTCAATGGAAAGGTGAATGATGCTCTTATTGTTTGGAAAGATCATGCCATGAACCAGATGCTTTAACTTATTGTATAAACATACAAGGTTGTTGTAATGCCACTAAAATTTTAGTGGAATGAATCATTGGTATGAAATGTTACTGTTATTTAATGTTCTGGCTTTGGGTGAAAGTGTCTAGTAGAGACCCTAAAAAACAGCCATTCGAGTAACTTTTAAAGTTCTATGCACCAACATGAAATGTCAATTTGAATTGGAATTTGGTGTGATCCAAATTAGAGACGAATTATGGTAATACCAGTCTCCTACTTGACTTGCGACCGGCGCCCAATACCTGTAGAGTTTTGGGTACAAATCAAAGTTTGTTTGGTTGGTTAAAAAATAAACATGTTCTGGTTTGTTTACTAAATACTAATCATAGCCTAAATACATCGATGCATTACATTATAGTCGGGTTGGGTGGGAATGTATTCCGATTAAGAAAACCCTTAGTGGTGTTTGGAACAACATAGCGAAGGCTTTTATAAATTTAAAAGCGGATGGATTACCTCCTCGGAACTACTTGAAAGGCAAGTTGGTAACGGAAACAATATCTCTTTTTGGCTCGATACTTGGGTTAGTAATGAGCCTCTTAAGCTGATCTATCCGGATCTGTATCGTATGGAAATGGACAAAAAGTGTAAGATATCGGACCGATCTAAAAGACAAGATGATGTTTTATCTTTCGACTGGAACTGGAAGGCGCCTTTGAGTGGTCAAGCTGCTATCGCTGATTTTCTAGCAGTTTCGGCAGACTTTGGTCTCGGTTCAGTTTTCAAATGGTGAAGATAAATGGAAATGGGCCTCAGATCCGGACGGTTTATTTTCAGTTAAAAACGTTAAGAAGCTTCTATATTCGGATTTGGAGAATAGTAACAGATACATTATGGATTGGTGTAAATGGGTTCCTGAAAAATGCAACATCCACGCGTGGAGAATGGAGATGGATAGGATTCCTACGGGTGAAGCCTTAAGAAGAGGACGTCTCACGTGAGGTAGTGCCGTTTGCAATACCCAGAATCTGTTCATTGTCATTGGTGTTTGTGTCTAAAGTTTGGAACGTGAGCTCGTGGTGTAAAATCCCCAACATTTTGCCTTCTCGATCAAAGACCTTCTTGGAGTTCACAAGGTTATCTCAGCATCGGACGAGAAAGAAGAAGCTATTCACGGTATTGTCATTATTGTGTGTTGGAGTTTGTGGCGTGCGAGGAATAACTGGATTTTTTCAAAAATTCCTATCAAGATTGATAAAATCCTAAGTCAGGTTAAATCTTTAGGTTTTCTTTGGTTTACTAATAGATCGAAACATAAAGGGATAGAATGGAGAGAATGGTGCTCTTTTGATAATATGTTTGTGTTTTTGGTCAGCCTGGCTTGGGTTGGCTGTTTGTTAATGAAGTTTACTTTTTAAAAAAAATCATTGTCTAAATACATATTATAATAAGATTCGACAATATACAACATCATTAAATGTAACTAACATATAATATAATAATAATAATAATAATAAGAAAATAAAAATAAATAAAAAACCACTGAAAATCAAAAGGCTTCGAACTAAACATGTTGTATATGTATAACATGACAATTTTCCTGATTGGTATAACTAAAGTCTAGCTTAAGATGTTCAATTAGACTTTAACAGCCAGTGGGATGGTGGTCCATTGGTAAAGGCAAAGTCTTTAAACACCTTGGGAGAGGGAGGTCTTGGGTTCAAGTCCCACAGACGATAGGAATAAAAGAAATTTGCGTTCAAAAAAAAATTAGTCTTTAACAATTGTCTGCAGATTAACTAGCTGTTTAGTTAGCTTGATTCTAAAAGTTGATAGGAATGGAGGGTGATGATACATAATGTACAACTATTAGCAATTGATTTTGAATGAATATGTAAACAGACACGAAGAAACAATAGATGTGGCACAAACGAGCCGAGCGTCTCACAACGAGCCAAGCCTTATCGAGTTTGAGTCGAGCTTGGACTTCAAATAAAGATCGTTTATACATGGAGCCCAAGCTCGAGACTAGCATGTAGCATGTGAAGCTCGTCAGGCTCGTCGAGCCTTGATGTAATATTATTTAATTAATATTTAATAACATTTAACCCATTTTTAAAATTGTCTAGTAAACGAGCTAAGTTGAGCCTATTTAAACTTAATCCTTCAAGACCACCGTCAAAAGACAATAGCAAGCTTCTTTCAAGGGTGTTAATTTCTGATACAACCCGAAAACAAAATCGGAACGAAATACAAAATTCATGGGTTTAGGTTTAGTCTAAACGCGTTCACAGATCTGCAACCTCAAGTAGCTCCAAATCTGCAATTTGAATCTGTTTCAACACAAATTACAAAACTAACTAAAAACATGATAGACAAAAGTAAGATTTTGATTAAAATAAAATAGAAGACAAGATAGCCTCAGCTGCGATGATTCATTTTTTCTTGATATATAATCATCTTTCAAAATATCATCAAAAAGTATATGCATCACTGGCAGTTTCAAACACAAAACAATAATAAAAAAACGACGTCGTTTAAGCATCAGAGAGATTCCCACAGACAAATCATCATACTCCAATATTGGAATGCAGATGTCCCTGTCTGGTATCTCATCATTTGTCGTTAAATCTTAACATAAAAGCTATATTCATCCGACACTAAAAAGGACAAAATACGATGAAAATCAAAGCTATTAAGAAAAAAATAAGCAACATTTTGAGAGAAATTCAAAAAACAGTCGAATAAAGTAAATAAGTGGAAAAAAATATGTAAAAAATGAAGTGCAGACAAATCGTAGAGACACACACGCTTTATTAGGGTTTATGGGTAAGAGATAGTTATATAGAGACTCCAGTAGGTTCGATTGATGCTACTGGGCCATTTTTTAACTTAAGGGAAAATTTTGTTATTGGGCCAAGTTATTTATAAGTCAACTTTAGAATTTATTGGGCCTGATTATATATAGATGTCCACATTCTATGAATAGTGGTGCACAAAAAAACCTGAACCTGAACTCAGACCTGAAAAAAAATTCGGAGCCGGGTATTATAAAACCCGGGTTTTTTATACCCGAACCCGACCCTATCCGTAGGGTAAGGATCGGGTATGCATTTCTAATATAAAACCCGAACCCGGAACCGGGTTTTTTATACCCGTTTTCAACCGGGTTTTACGAGTACCTGGTTTCAACCCGAACCCGAAACCTGGTTTTTTCAATACCCGGTCCGGGTTTTCCAATACCCTCTTCGGGTTTTTTCGATTTTTTGTGTTTTTTCGAGTTGTGCACTTTGGTAACGGCTATATAGCCGTTAGAAAGTATATTTGGACCATTTTTTGGTTTACATTTAATCTCTATACTCTATACCCGATCCATACCCGAGTCATACCCTTACCCAACCCGATCCATACCCGAACCCGAAAAAAGGGTATTATAATACCCGGGTATTAGAAAACCCGACCCGGACCCTACCCGAACCCGGGTATATAGGGTATACATTTTTTGTATAAAACCTGAACCCGGACCCGGACCCGACCCAGGTATTCTCAATACCCGATTTTATAGAACCCGGTCATACCCAAACTCGGTTTCATACCCAGAACCGGGTCTTTAAAAAACCCGATTTGTGTACCACTATCTATGAATCCTTACAATGAATCTGTTGCTCTTATTTTTAGTTTCAAAAGGAAAAAAAAAGTTTAAGCAAGCTAAAATACCCAAGAAAAAATTGTGTTTTTTAAACCTGAATTAACCGAAAATCCATTAAATAACATCGGGAATTTACAATAAAATGGCTGGTAAACAAACAATAATTTTCGTTGCAACCCCGAGATCTTATCAACAAATGAAAGTTGCTTGCAACTAGGAGAATTCTCCTCTGCGTTGTGGCGGTACATGTCACACCCCGACCCGCAGCGGAAAAGGTGATCGGGGCATAATTGGGTTATCATCAAAGCTCATGACATTTATTATATGTTTCATATTCATTAATACAATTTAAAGGAAATAAAATATACAACATCTTCTATCTATCAGTCTAAGCTTCTTGGTTCTCTTCTAAGGCATATCCTATGTTTTTCTTCCTTCAACCTGTTCACCTGTATCATGTGTAAAAAGGTTTTTGGATCAACATAATGTTGGCGAGTGAATCCTATGGAAAACATTTGAACAATTTACTTAAATTGATTATGAAATATGTGCACAACCATACATGAGTAAAAACAGATGTAACTTAATCGGCAATCATAGAATGTTAAATGAAACACTCATGAGTAATAATGGAACAATTAAAGGCACGCGATGCTCAACTCGTCTCTTACGAGGAACTGAGGGGCCTGATGAATGAATTGCATAAACATGATAATATGAATAACACAACACACATGAACAATAATGAATTTGAAATGAAGCACGCGATGTTCTACTCGTTTCCCACGAGGAACTGATGGGCTTAATGTATGAGTTTCATGTATTTTGACAAACGGAATATAAGTAAACCACAACAATAAATCAATCTAAGTTTAAGTCACGATGTGGTATGGCACAAGTTTAAGTAAATAAATTAATTATTTCATAACACATGACACACCCCAAAACGTGTAATTTAAAAGGGGGAATTGTAAGATTCACTCACATTGGGTGCGTTCGGTTGATGACGTTGATTGCACGCGAAGTGGTTTTAACCACAAGTGAGATTAAACCTAGATAAATCGCATAATGGTTCGGTAAGTAAACGGGTTTTATTAATCTATTTTAGTAGGATTGTTGGGTGTATTTTTGTGAGTTGGAGGCTATTTTCTAACCTTAAAAATGTTATTTTTAAGTATTTATAATTGATTTTTAATTAAAATAAAATAATAAAAAAAATATTTTATTTTATTGCTACAGTACGCGTTGACCGTTGACTTTGACTATCGTTGACCGGTTTATAGCATATTGTTGTGCGCCGGGTGAGGCTCGAACCCGAGACCTCCCGTACGCGTGCACGCAGCTCTACCAACTGAGCTACGTGTCTAACCCGTTATATATCCGATTTTAAATATATATATATATTAATTAGAATTAACAGAAATCATTTATTATTAAAAACGAATTTAATCTCAATAACCGGTGCGCTCCACAGGTCTCGAACCCGGGACCTGTGGGTTAGCGGACACACACTCCACCGCTGGACTGTGTGTCACACTTGGTTGTAACTCGGTTATCAATATACTTAACATATACGCCAGGCGACTCCGGTTCAGTTTGTTAAAAAAAAAGGATTTTTATCGAGGCGGCGTGTGTGAAACCGGAATCGAACTCGTGACCTTAGCGTTAAAAGTGCACACAGTCCACCGCTGGACTGTGTGTCTAACCCGGTAAATAACTTGAATTTAATTATACTTAACCATTATCGAACTTCGTCTTCTTCACCGGTTTTAACCGGAAGTGACGACGGACTGGTTCATAATGTTGATTCATGTTTCTTTAGCGTTAAATGATCATTTACAAACGAGATAAAAGTAAAAAGGAAAAGAATTAGGCGTGAAGGGTACCGACTGAGTTTACTCTGTTTTCCGGCAGAACTCCGGCGACAGAAGTCTTTTTCCGGCGACAAGTATCTTGCAGCAGAGAGTCTTCCGAAGGCTTGAAAAGGTTGTGGGTGACTTCGGTGAAGGTTTAGGGGTTCAGTAAGCTCAGAGATTACTGATACGTTTTTCCGGCGAAGTATCAAGAATCTCCGGCGAGTGATTTTTCGCCGAGAAAGGGTGCGATTTGAGTGTGAAAAACTTCTGGCGAGTTGTGGGTGTATTTATAGGGTAGCAACGAGATGAATGGGGTCTGAATTCGGTCTATATTCGAAGTCAACTGTTCTCCGGCGATTTTGGATGATGACGCGGTTTCCAGACGTTGGCTAGCTGTCGCTGGAGTCAACTAATTGGTTAAATTGAGCGATTGCGTAATTTATGGGCGAAGTCGTCGGAATTTCCGACGACAGCTGTTTGGGGCGCGAGTTGACTGAGTTTGAATTCCGCACATCATTATTTGATTTAATAAATCCATTTACTTAACAGAAAATCAAAGTGGCGGAGTGGTTTACGGTGTGTGAGTTAAGTGTTTGGTTGAACCGGTAGAGACCCGAGTTCGAAACCCGGCATGATTCAAACATTTTTATTTTGTTATTTTTATCAGTTTTTCAAAAACTAAATATATATCCCCGCATAATAAGTGATTACGGATCGTTTAAAATTATTTTGGGCATTTAATTCGCAACGAAAAATTTGACTGACTGTTCGGTTGATAAACGGAGCGGGTTTGGTAAATCCGTTTTTGGACGGATGTTACAGTACATGACCAAAAAGAGATTGACTGTAAAAGACGAATACCGGTATTGATGTTGTTTGGTTATAATGGGCTTGGTTGGTATCGACACTCACTATAACTTACGATTTCAAAAAAATTACTTTATACAACTTTGCTTTCATTTTCTGCAAAATTTATAACGGAATGTCAAGGAAAAAGTTAAACACAGAAAAAAAGTTAACAAACGTAAAAAGAAAAAAAACAAACTAAATAAAAAATAAATGGGTTAGAAACATTTATTCTTTACAGTATAAGAGCACCCCCAATAGCACATTTTTTAGGGTTGTTTTTTGCCGTATATACATGACATCCATATCCATTTTTTCTTATTGTGCTACTCATTTTTCCATCTCATTTTTACCTTATGTATGTGAATAAAAACTAGAACAAATGGGTAAAAGGTGGGCCATAATGCACATGCTGGTGGTGGGTTGGGTGATGAAACAAAAAAAAGGAAATTTCTTAAACAAAAAAAGTAGTTTTATTTGTAATTAATACATATAATAAAATTAAATATTCTAAAACTAAATATTCTAAAATTTAAAACTTTTTTAAATTTAAAATCAATACTTTATTTGTAATTATCACATAATATAAAATTAAATATTCTAAATTTACTTACAAAAAATAACTTTAAATTTATTATTTTTAAAATTTAAAACTAAAGTTTAAAAAAATATTTTAAGTTTTTTACTTTTCTAAATTTATACTGAAATTATTTATACTTTTCTAAATTTATATAGTAATAAAATTTTAAAACTAAAGTTCTAATAAATTTATATATCATTATATACTTATTTATTCTTGTATTTATTTATATATAAAATTTATTTATTTACTTAATTTTTTATGTCTTATTTATCTTTTTATTTGTTAAATAAAACAATTAAAAATTCTCAAAACCCTAAATATAGCCGTTGGAATTGAAATTCAAAATATAGCCGTTAAAATATTCCCGTTTTGAATTTTAAAATTTCAAAAATTCCCTCTCTCCAAAAGGCTATACTTTCACTAGAAATACAATCACTCACCTTTCATGTACTCCACACGTTAATTCTTCCCAACTTTCATCTTTCTCTCATTGTTTCCAATTCTCACATAAAAATGAGCTCTAGTGATAATGAAGGTCTGTATGCATCACCTCCCGCTTCGCCATTTATGGATTTAGCCAATAGAGCGTTGCAAAATTGATGCATGATAGAGTGGAAAAAATGTATGCGGAAGTGTTGGGGGCACATGCTGCTGAAAGTTCTCAAAGGACAACAAGAAAACGTAGAACTATACTGAGGAATCATGAAGAGGGGGATGCTCGTATTTGGAAAGACTACTTTTCTCCACAGCCGGTGTACCCTAAAAATTATTTTAGACGAAGGTTTCGGATGAGTAAGAAACTTTTCAATTGAATTCTCAAAGGTATTTCCCAACATTCTCCCTACTTTACTCAAAGATATGATTGTTCTGGTAGAAAAGGCCTTTCGCCACACCAAAAATGCACTGTGCCATACGTCAATTGGCATATGGCACAACTGGTGACCTGCATGATGATTACATATGGATAGGTGAAACAACTGCTGCCGAATGCCTTCAAAATTTTTCCCTAGATGTGTTACTGAGGTTTTCTCAGAACAATATCTAAGAAGGTCAAACTCTTCCGACATAGAACGTCTAGTGGAAGCACATTCAACCAAGCACGGGTTTCTTGGAATGCTAGGAAGCATTGATTGTATGCATTGGTCTTGGAAAAACTGTCCAGTTGCATGGAAAGGTCAGTACACACGAGGTGACCATGGATATCCCACCATTATGCTAGAGGCAGTTGCATCTTATGACCTTTGGATTTTGCATGCATATTTTGAGTAGCGGGCTCTAATAACGACATTAATGTGCTGAATCAATCTTCAGTATTCAACCAAGTTTTACAAGGTAACGCTTCTCCATGTAACTTTAAAGTTAATGGCACTTCATACACAAAAGGATACTATCTTGCAGATGGTATATATCCAGAATGGGCTACATTAGTGAAAAGCTTTACATATCCACAAGGTGACAAAATGAAGGAATATAAAAAACGACACGAGTTTGCAAGAAAAGATGTCGTGAGAGCCTTTGGTGTTCTCCAAGCTTGATGGGCAATCGTACGTGGTCCTGCAAGAGCTTGGAGCTTGCAACAAATAAGTGATATCATGTATGCATGCATTATAATGCATAATATGATTGTAGAGGATGAAGGTTATGCTATAATGTAACACCCCAAAACGGGTTTGGTAATTAAACCACATTAATATTAAAGAGCAGGTAAAATACCTTTAGCGGTAAAAGTGAACCCGTAAACAAAACAACTAGGAACAAGTTAACCTAGTTACTAACTTGTATACAATCAATAAAACAATGAGTAGTAAGCCTACCTAATCAAAAACTAAACTTGGGGGACCAAAGTTGTTAAAATGGAAACTAGTGATTTATAAACAGAAATTAAAACATAACACACACATAGAGTGTGTTGTGTAGAACGATCATCAGGAGGAGAAAAAGGGGGGAAACCCTAGTTCATCCAAATCACCAAATTGAAGGTCAATTCTAGGTTGAAATCAGTGCATGAACGCATATACACAATCACCTAAACGAGGGGATCATAAGGTATGTTGTAAAATTTGATTTTCATCAATTTTGGGTGAAGAATAACTTGAAGGTGATAACCATGAGTTCAAAATTATTGTTAGTTTGATGAAATTGATGATGTATTTGTGTTGGTGATCACTATACTTGCTAGTATAGATGAAATACTTGAACAATCTAGAAACTAGGTCAAGTATTCATACATGACGTAAAGTGGTTTTGATGGTAGAATAAAATTGATGTTATAGTGATGTCAAAACACACACATAGTCTTCATATTTACAAGAAAATATGAGATAGTTGGCTAAATTGATGTTTGGATTAAAGTCCATGTATGTGGTGAAATGGGTTTTTAAGATACTAATAAAATCCCCAAATTTTAGTATGATAATTTGAGGGATTAGCTATGATGATTGAAAGTCTTGCTAACTTGATGTTAATAACTGTGTAAATTTGACGAATTGAAAGAAATAAAGTAAATTTGGTTAAGGAAGTTAGCCAAATTGGTGGCCTGAAATGATGCCCACCAAGTGTTAGATAAATGCCTAATGAGTTTTATTGAGCTTGTTAGTGCATATACATGTAAAACGGTCGTTTGACTTTTAAAAGTCAAACCGGCCTGTAATTGAATCGAATACGAAATATGGTAGAAAAGTCCATAAGGGTGATGGTCATGATATTGATGACTAATCTAACTATCTTATGGATATTGTATTATAGTTTGACTCTTGACGAGCTAGGTGGAAGCTTGGAGAAGAATGGGTCAAACGGGTCAAAGGCGCGCGAAGGCATGAACAGACTTAAAGTAAGTAAAGCTTATACTTCTATAGATACTTATTTGTTGTATTGATAATGAACAAAGTAAATTGAGTACTTGAAATATGATGTTCCGACGGAATGATAAGCGTCGGAAACAAGTGAAAATGGTAAGAAACCATAAATTATGGTAAAAATGGTAAATTAGTCATGTGATGATGAATAAATAAGGAATTTTGAAGCATTACGTTACGGTGTAAGCCATAATGGGTAAAAAGAGGTAAAATAGTAATCCGGACACGAGTGGACGGATAAATAAAGAAATAAAAAAAAGACACCACATGGCGTAAGTCATGATGGGTCAAACAAATTAAGAAACGTCTTTTAAGTAATATGAACTCACGGTGTAAACCGAAATAGGTTAAAGGGGTGAGATGGCAACTAAATACCATCTCATAATGATAAATGGTCATTTAGACCAAACGGGTCAAATGGTGATGTTATCACCATTTGACAATAATAACTAATGATCGCTTGTCGAGTCTTATGCTCACAGGAGTGAATAGCGAATGGAAATTTGCGTTGCTATTAATTAGCGGCTATTAAAGCAAGGTATTAAAACGGGTCGATACTTTGACCCGAGCCAGGTATGTGTATATAAGATTATAGCTAAAATGTGCGATTTTGGTCAAATATGTTGTTGAAAGTCCCTCGCCGTAAAAGAAGGGACTAAAGTTGACGAAAACGCCCTTGAACGATAAACCGGGCAAACGAACCTTAAGGGTAGTTTGAAAGTAAGTTTTATGATCGAATAAGTCTTTTGATAAGTGTAAAAGTTACAGGTATACGTCTTTTGGGTCAAACGCCTCATAATGGGTCTTTTCCGTAAAATAACAAACCAAGGGGTAGAATTCAGAATAAATAGTTTACAATATTAAATCCACCACAAATATAGTTGTGGGGGAAGATAAGTAGATATCTTAATGTGGAAATGAAGTGTATGAAAAGGAAGAGCGAGAATTAAGCTTAAGTGCTTAAATCCCATAACGGGTCAAAATAAATATGCGCATAAACCGGGCAATGGTTGCGCAAAATATATAAATTATGGATCCGAGTAATGGTTTACGGATTTACATACGATAAGGAATGAGTTTTAAACATTAAAACTTGATTTGGAGTAATCTAAACACTTGTTTGGTGGAAAAACATAAAATTCGTGAGTCAGGTCTGGGTTCAGCGCCCAGTGCGCCAAAATCAGAGCACAGTGCGCCAAAATGTAATTGTCTGCTGTGGTGCGCTGAAATCAGCGCCTAGTGGCGCCGAATGATACAAAAGGAAATCAAGAAATTGGAGGATGGGTTCCATGCTTTGAAACAAAAGGAAGGCGACCACACCACATACAACAAGAGATTCCTTGAGTTAAATCAAATGGAGGATGGGTTCCATGCTTTGAAACAAAAGGAAGGCGACCACACCACATACAACAAGAGATTCCTTGAGTTAAATCAAATGGTTCCCAATTTGTTTACTCCCCTCTATCGTTTGATCGAGCACTACATTCGTGGTCTTCCATCAAAGATTCAAGACTCTGTAATAAGCACCTCGCCTGCAACTTTGGAAGCAGCAATGGAGCTAGCAACCGCGCTCACTGAGAACCGAATCCGAAACAAAGATTTCAAAGAGGAGAAGAAGAAGGATAAAGCATCAACCGAAACCTCAAACTCCACCCGAACCGAATCCTCCACACCACCTATTCTTAAGAGAAAATGAGATGGGCAAATTTTCGCCGTCACCCAACGCAACCAACCAGCTTCACAAGTTGTACCTCCTCAAACTATCCCAAACGCTCAAGTAGCACCCAACTCAACTTACCCAAATAAGAAACCTTACATTGGACCTCACCCTCAATGCAACACCTGCTTTTATCACCATCCATCTACCTTACCCTGTCGACTATGTGCAAATTGTGGACGCTACGGTCATTTGAGCAACGTTTGCCGCACCTCTCAAAACCAAACCTCAACCCCTACTCAACCCATGATCCAAACATATCAACAACCTCAATACCCCATGTACCCATATGTTCGAGCTTGTTTCAATTGTGGCGACCCTACCCATTTTAGAAATACGTGCCCTCGTTTGGTTAACATCATAAACGCCCAAGCTCAAGCAAACCCAGTTAACCAAGCAAACCAAGCAAATCCAGCTCCACCGCCAGCAAGAGGAAGAGTTTATAACATCAACGCTAATCCTGTTGAAGATGTTAACGGACCAAACCAACCACTTAACTAGCCTTCTCTCACCAAGAATCAAGATTCAACTCCAATCACTTAGTTTTTATGTTTTTCTTTATATCTTGATTTTCATGTATCTCAGTTGGAATTTTATCCAAGAAATTTAATGCAAATTACTAGTTCAGTTTGTTTTATACTCATTGATTTAATATTCATATCATCATACTTCACGACATATCTCAGTTTCATCATTTAAAGAAGTTGAGTTGTGTCTCACTTCTACATAGACTAACCTCTCCATCATATTAAACGAGAGAGGTATTGTCAAACACGGATACTATTAGAATTAAGACTCAAGCGCTGGTTGTTGTGTTGTTTATGTTGTAGAGTCGCATAGAACTAATCATAACTTGCGGATAAGGTCAATGAGAATTTGACAAGAATATGGTGGATACGCCGCTGGTACTTCCTATATATAAGTATTCTTGTCAAATGATCGGAGGCATTATCAGGCGGTTATGAGAGGTTCCATGCATAGGTTGTTTGTGTGATTAAGTCATTCATTTTCAGTACATGCAATAAGCTCGGCTCCGTTTGATTGAGCCTTGAGCGCACAGACATTTCAATTTCAGTACATACAATACGATCGGCTCCGTTTGATTGAGCCTTGATCGCACAGATATATTTCATTTCAGTATTTTTATGTTTGTTGTATTGGTTGTAGAGTTATAGGACTAATCATAATTCACTGATAAAACCAATGAAAATTTGACAAGAATATGGTGGATACGCCGCTGGTACTTCCTATATATAAGTATTCTTGCCAAAGGATCAGAGGCATTATCAGGCGGTTATGAGATGTTCCATGTAGGATTTAGTATTGCCTTGATTGAAATTTGTGTTACATATATATATCATCTCACTATTTAAAGAAATTGGAATGTGATCCATTTCTACATAGACTAACCTTTCCATCATAACAAACGAGAGAGGAACTGTCACCATTCAAACATATATACTATCAGAATGTGGATTCAATTATTAGTTGTTGTGTTTATATTTGTAGATTGTAGTATTGGAAGTTTTGCAGTAGGATATAACCATACTTTTCCAAACACATCTAAACTCTTATGATATCATTTTAGCGAATCATTCCTGCTTGACAATACTTATACAGTAGGCAACAAAAAGCGATTCCTGTATTAGGATACTTAACCTTTACAAGGAACGTTACCGCCTCAAACAAAAACCCAAACCCTTATTTCTTCTAAGTATGTAACTGTCAAACTAAACACCATCATTCTTTTAGTCAATTATATCCCTATTTAAATTTCGGGACGAAATTTCTAAAAAGCAGGGGATACTGTAACATCCGTAAAAAACGGATTTACCAAACCCGCTCCGTTTATCAACCGAACAGTCAGTTAAAATTTTCGTTGCGATTTAAATGCCCAAAATAATTTTAAACGATACGTAATCAATTATTATGCAGGGATATATATTTAGTTTTTGAAAAACTGATAAAAATCGCAAAATAAAAATGATTTACTCATGCCGGGTTTCGAACTCGGGTCCATACCGGTTCAAACAAACAACTTATCACTCAGCCGACCAACCACTCCGCCACTTTGATTTTATGGTAATATCAGGAAACATTTAAATCAAATATTCAAGTTCCGAAGTTAAATTCAGTAATTTCCGCCCAAATAGCAGTCGTCGGAAATCCCGACGAACTCGCCGTTTAATTACGTTTTCGCCCAGTTTAACCGAAGCCTTAACTCCTACGACGGTTATAACCGACGTCTGAACCCGCGACATCAGCCATAACCGCCGGAGAACGGCTGACTTCGAATTTAGACCGAATTCAGACCCTATTCATCTCAATACTACCCTATAAATACACCCACAACTCGCCAGAAACCTTTCACACTCAAATCGCACCTTTTCTCGGCGAAAAATCACTCGCCGGAAATATTTGATACATCGCCGGAAAACCGTATTATTAGTCTCCGAGCTTTACTGAACCCCCTAAACTCTTACCGAAATCACCCACACCCTTTGCAAGCCTTCGGAAGACTCTCTGCTGCAAGAGACTCGTCGCCGGAAGAACTTGCTGCCACCGGAGTTCTGCCGGAAAACAGAGGAGAAACAGCCGGTACTTCTCACGCCTAATTCCTTTCCTTTTTACTTTTATCTCGACTGTAATTGATCATAAAACGCTAAAGGAACTTGAATCAACATTTCGAACCAGTCAGTCGCCACTTCCGGTTAAACCAGTGAAGAAGACGACGTTTCAGTAATGGTTAAGTATAATTAAAATCAAGTTAATTACCGGGTTAGACACACAGTCCAGCGGTGGACTGTGTGCACTTTTAACGCTATGGTCACGAGTTCGAGTATTGTCCCTCACACGCTGCTTTGATAAAGTTCCTTTTTCAGCAAACTGAACCGGGTTGATTTAAGTAAATGTTAAGTATATTGATAACCGAGTTTATAACCAAGTGAGACACACAGTCCAGCGGTGGAATGTGTGTCCGCTAACCCACAGGTCCCGGGTTCGAGACCTGTGGAGCGCACCGGTTTTGTGATTTAATTCGTTTTTAAAATAAAAGGATTTCTGTTTAACTCTAATTAATATATATATATATATAATTAAAATCGGATATATGACGGGTTAGACACGTAGCTCAGTTGGTAGAGCTGCGTGCACGCGTACGGGAGGTCTCGGGTTCGAGCCTCACCCAGCGCACGACAATATGCCTTCTGAACCGGTCAACGTCAGTCAAAGTCAATAGGTCAAAGTCAACTGTAGCAAAAATAAAATATTTTTTTTATTATTTTTATTTAATTATTTTAATTAAAAATCAATTAAAAATACTTAAAAATAACATTTTTAAGGTTAGAAAATAGCCGCAAACTCACAAAAATACACCCAACAATCCTACTAAAATAGATTAATAAAATCCGTTTACTTACCAAACCATAATGCGATTTATCTAGGTTAATTTCACTCGTGGTTAACACCATTTCGCGTGCATTCAACCTCATCAACCGAACGCACCCAATGTGAGTGAATTCTTAGAAACTCCCCTTTTTATTCATGTTTTGGGGTGTATCATGTGTCGTTTAAACTAATTCTCTTATGCAAATTTGTGCTATACCATTATATGAACTAAACTAGAATGTAACTATTATTGGTTGTGATGTATTACATATTGTCAAAGTTGTATGCAAATTATTTAGGCCCATCAGTTCCTCGTGGGAGACGAGAACAACGCGTGCCTTAAAACTCATACATTAGGCCCATCAGTTCGTAAGAACAACGCGTGCCTCAAAACTCATTCATTAGGCCCATCAGTTCCTCGTGGGAGACGAGAACAACGCGTGCCTCAAAACTCATACATTAGGCCCATCAGTTCGTAAGAACAACGCGTGCCTCAAAACTCATTCATTAGGCCCATCAGTTCCTCGTGGGAGACGAGAACAACGCGTGCCTCAAAACTCATACATTAGGCCCATCAGTTCGTAAGAACAACGCGTGCCTCAAAACTCATTCATTAGGCCCATCAGTTCCTCGTGGGAGACGAGTCGAACAACGCGTGCCTCAAAACAATCATTTGGTGTTTGTGTGTTCAATATTCAATATTATGTGTTGTGTGAATAAATTTACATCTACATTTACTCATATGTGGTATGCACATTATTTATAATCAATTGGATAAACTTGTTCAAATGTTTTTCCATAGGATTCACTCGCCAACATTATGTTGATCCAAAAACCTTTTTACACATGATACAGGTGGACAGGTTGAAGCAAGGAAAACATAGGATATGCCTTAGAAGAGAACCAAGAAGCTTAGACTGATAGTTAGAACATGTTGTATCATTTATTGTAAATTTCCATTAAATTGTATTAATGAATATGAAACATATAATAAATGTCATGAGCTTTGATGATAACCCAATTACGCCCCGATCACCTTTTCCGCTGTGGGTCGGGGTGTGACACCGTAAGCTACGGTGGCCTATCGTACCTTACGGTAGGTGTCTGCTGGTCGCAACAGAACCCAAAGACCGTAAGCTACGGTCTGGAGCCGTAGTTTACGACGGGAATCAACAAGAAAAGGTTATTTGCTTTATGTTTGGTCATTTTTGGCATTCGGGTCTAATTAGACATAGGGATGAGCAAAATGGACCTGGTACCGGTACCGAATTTAACGTTTTCGGTACCGATTCGGTACCGACTTTTAACATTTTCGATACCGGTTCGGTACCGGTTTTTGCCCTCAAATACCGGTGCCGATCCGAACCGAACCGGGTATATTCGATACCGGTACCGGTACCCACTTTTGAGGATTTTCGGTACCGGTACTTTCGGTTCCGGTACATGTTCGGTACCGGTCGGTTCCGGTACCGGTTCGGTACCGAGTTCATCCCTAATTAGACATGTTATATACTTGATATAACTAACGTATTTCATGTTTTATGAAATATAGGTCATTGGTTTGAAGTACCGGAGGAGGATCAAGCTCAATGAAGAACCGAACACGCTCAAAATTAAAGCTTCCGTAATATGTTTAGTCGTTTCGAAACTAAACATCGATAATATGTTGAAACGTTTTAAATTTTTAAGAAGTTTAAAGAAACTCGTAATATAGTATGAACATGTAATCGCATATAAAATCTTTTATATGCGAAATTTTCACAACTTTTGAATTTGTATAATAAGGATCTTACATATAAGTAATTGGTCGCCTGATGATGATGAAGATGTACCGCCAACTTACGAACATGGAGCCCCGACAGCATTTGAACAATACTTGCAGAGGTTCAAAGATTTACGTAATGAGGAGGCTCATCATGCAGTTCGTGCCGATTTGGTGGAACATATATGGTCTCTTAAGGAACAAGTTTAATTTATGTAATGTTTTATTATTATAATGTTTAATTTGTGTAATTTTAACTATTGTAAGGTTTGGTTTGTAATTTTAATTATTGTAATGTTTAGTTTGTGTAATTTTAACTATTGTAATGTTTAATATAATGTTTTAACTTTTAATATGTTTTTAAATTTCAAATTTATAATTTTCCTTCCATAAAAGTATCTAAATATTTTATATATTTTTATTAACGTAAAAATCTGATAACTAAAAATAAATTCAAATTTTCAAATTTTTAAAATTTGTATCAATCGAAATAATTTAAAGGATTCTTAAATATTTTATTGAAAGAAAAAGATAGGTAATTAAAATTAAATGTAAAAGGTGGTGATGATATGACAATGTTTTTAAGGGTTTTTATGTTTCTTTATTGAGTGAGTTTTTGAGGTTTTTGAAAGGTGGGTGTTTTTTTTGATGTGATAGCTGACTGAAAATGTTTTTAGATGTTTTTAGTGGTTTTTATTGTGTATGCTCTAAGGGTATTAAATAAAAGTTAAATGAGTTAGAATAGTTTATTTTATATTGTACAGGGGTATTAAATACTTAACGGGTTAAAAGTGTTAATTATTTGTAGTATAGGGGTGAAATTTAAAAAAAAACAATATAAATAATAAATTATGTAAGTTGGATAATGTTATATATAAGGCGAGCCGGGGTACTCCATGGATAGGCTCCCGCGGGTTCAAAGTTGCGCAAGAACACCACGGCCACCCTTGCGGGTATGGCTGGCGAGTTCGGCTAGCTAGCACGAGCACCCGCTCGAGATTTCGGATTTCAATGTCTTGACTCGACGTTTTTTTACCGTTGGACCACATTTTTACCGTTACTTTTTTTGTTAAAAAAAACAAATTCAAATAATCAATTAACTTTCTCTATTTAACCAACCCGTTTCATTATGTTAATCTACCCAATCCACATACTCTCTCTCAATTTTATATTTACATCTACATCTACAAAAATGTCCTCTCAAAATGTCAACGAACTCGTGGACCGAAAAGGAAAGCATCACATTGGCTATGTCTTATCTCGCATCCCATAATGAATGTTGGTCCTCTAGTAGAAGTGTATCGTTTTGGAACCAGGTGTTCCAACAATTTTGTATCGAGGGTGATGAGACCACCTGAAACGTGGATCAACTAGACTCACGTTTCTCGTTTATTCGTTTCAAATGTACAAGATTCCATGGGAGGTTCATCAACGTGGAAAATCCCGACAATGAGCTTTTGGAATCGAAAGTCATTCAAGTGGCTCTTGCGAACTACAAACACGCCTACAACGAGGATTTTGAGCACATTTCGGCGTGACAAATTCTAAGGGTGTATGTTTAGGTTTTGTGTTTAATTTTTTGTAATGTTTAAGTTTTATGTTTATTTTTTTGTAATGTTTAAGATTTATGTTTTATTTTTTTATGAAATGGTTAAGTTTTAATGCTTTATTTTTATGAGTTTTTATATTTGACTTTATTATAATTAAAAAAAGTTTATGACATGGGTAAGTGCCGCTAGTGTTTACTAATTAATGCGGTTTTCAGACATGAAAACCAAACTGCACAATCATTGCTTTCTAAACTCAAAACCTCAATCTTTCTGTTTTGAAAACTCAAAAGATCGATTGGTCCTTTTACTTTAGTTTCAAAACTTTAAGAACATGACAGAAGAGAGAGAGAAAGCTCATGACAGAAGAGAGAGCACCTAAAAAGGTTCAAATGAGAAATATCTTAAGTGATTATAGAAACTGTAGCTTAAGAACTAGCATTCTGAGCTACCCAGGGGTTAAGGAGTCTTCCCCCAAGTTCGGAAACAATGAAACTCCGCAGCTACAGACAAGACGACTATGATTGAGATGGGAGCTTGAGAACTAAAGGATACTCTAAATTAAATTTGGCATAGCAGATGTTAGTTGATTGGAGTTAGGGTACTTATCCTTAAATGCCCTTCCTCCTTAATAAAAAGTTATTTTAATTGGGCTTAACATGTTTATTTAAAGTATAGGGTTTAAATAAAAATTTAATTTAATAGGTTAAAATCATTCATTATTTATAGTATAACGTGTGAAATTAAAGTAAAAAACGATCTGAATAGCAAATTCTGTGGGCAGGTTGACTTTTAACAATGTTAAATCCACGGGAAGCTCTTAAAGTTAAAGATTGGTTAATTCTAATAGTTTTTGTAAAATACCTCATCTTGCCAACTCTTGCGTGTATCCTAACATTAGCGCGTTATAGATTAAATGACATGTTAATTGACGTTGTACACCACTCCTCTATTATATTGAGAGGTGTTAAAAGGTTATTTAACATATTAACGGGATGTTAAGAGATTGAACTGATTTTTATTTTTTTAAACCAAAAAACACTAAAAATGGCGTTAGGTATAGTTAACGAGATAAAAACATTTCCTTAGGATGAGGTGGACTAAAATGGTAAAAAATGGATGATGTGACACCTATGTAGAGTTGAGGAGGGTTAAAATATACACCAATGCCTAACAGAAAGAGCACACTACACACATATTAGATTCGTTTAAGTTCAGGAGGTTGGTCAAGTATTATATTTAAGTTGGTGTTTGTTTTTCAGAAAAAGCTCTTATGGCCTTTCATGTCTGCGTCGTGCAGACCATACGCAAACGTTTAGCTCTGCAGACTATTTGTTTTTTAGAAGACATTTCATTAAAAAATGTCTTCAAACCTCTGTGCGTCCTCTTCCCCATGCAGACATGGACCAATATCTTCCCACCTCTTCCAACCCTTTAGATTCGCAACATATCAGATGAATATTGCTTCGATTCATTTTTCAGTTTCTTTTTTTGCCCTAAAATGCACCCATCTGTTGAATATTGCTTTGATTCGCTGAATATTGTTTCGATTCGCAACACATCCGATGAAATAGAAGAGGAATGGATGGTGAGCTCAGAACCAAAATGTTTGAAAAGTGAAATGGTTGTTTGTCGATGCAATGTTGCAGATGAAATAAATTGGAAAAAGTGAACATTAAAAGTGATACATAGTCCAAGTGTAATTCATTTGTTTTTAGATTTAATTATTAAATAGAAAAGCTAATTCCATTTAACGTTTACATGTATAAAAAAAACATATTTTAGATATACATGTAATAACTACCAAAATAATTATATTAGAAAATTAAATTATTAAATCATTTTTTATTCTCATAAATTCTTAAAATGTGTCCTGTAAATATTATTAATCATTAAAAATATTTATAATGTTGTTTTTATGAATTTTAATGTTAGTTTTCATAATTTATAATGTTCTTTTTCTGAATTTTGATGTCATTTTTCAGTTTATGATGCCTATTATGTTGTTTGGTGTTATTTCAGCAGTTTGCAGAAGTTTAAAACAAATAGTTTTCTTCTTGCAGACTGCAGATGTTTGGTCCACCTCTTCTGGTATAGATGTCTGCAGATATGGTCTGCAGATATGGTCCACAGACTACAGAAATTTTACCCCTAAAAAAACAAACAACACATAAAGCTTATGATTGAGTTTTTTTTATTAATAGAACTTTAACTTTGGCTCAAACTTGAGTTAAAACTCGTTTAACCATAACTAAATTTAAGTTTTAGCAAACTAATATGAAATAACTCGCAATCGTCTTAATTTTATACATGTCAATTTACAATTTTAAATAAGTGGTTTAAGGTTACATCACATCACTTGTAACCTTAGTGAGAAAGTCCACTACAACGTATGTATGAGATTTAAAGATAAAGTAGCCTCTTTGTCAGCATTGACGTTGGATGGATTGTAGGAGATATATGGGCTTTTTGTCAAGATCAATGTCCCTCTTTATATTTTCACCAATTCAAGTAGCAAACCATCCGACCCATAAAGCTACCAAACACTTTCATCACTTGTCACTTTGGTTGTGGGCTTGTAATTATGACTCGTGACTCGAACACTTTTACTTATGTTTGTGTGTATGTGACTCATGTCGAAAGTGGACAATTGTATACTCCGGTTAAAATACAAAACTTACAAAGAGTCGATGATGTAAAACGGACCTTTTTTTGGCAAGGCGGCCGAAAATCCCAAAATGGTTAGGGCTCGTTCTATGATATCAAATGTGGTTGGAGAAGATAGTAAATTCGAGCTATTATACAATATATTAAATAAAGGAACTTTTAATAGTGTGTGGACGTAAACATGCAGTGCGTGCACACTATTTTTAAAAATATACTTTTTTTTTGTTTTTCGGTCGTTTTCATTTTACCCGCTACACTTTACTCAATATATTCTTTTTCTTTAACCAATTTACATTTATACTCCTAAACTTTTGTAAAGTTTACTCAATGTATTTTTTTCTTTAACCAATTTACATTTATACTCTTATACTTTTGTAAAGTAATGTATTTTTTCTTTAACCAATTTACATTTATACTCCTAAACTTTTGTAAAGTTATTTTACATCTCTTAAACTTTAATAAAGTTAATTTTTAACCAAATTACACGTTACTATAATTTCTATGCATAACAAACCGAAACGATACCGACCGAATTACGTAGCATGCAAAAAAATCCGTTTTAGGATTTTGTTTTAGCCTCATCATTGGAGATGCTTTTGGTACTACCCAACTTAAATGTAATAATATATAATGCTTTGCAAAATTTCTGAAACAATCTTCATTAAAGGGTTAATCTTGTTTCGAGTCGGGTGTAGCATGTTCGAGGCGTCTATTTCGTTTTTTTAACGGCAAAGAATCTCACGTGTAAACTCACTCTCCGGGGCTATGTCCAATGTCGACTCCTCGACCGCCATGAGATCATGCGCCCCCCCCACACACACCACACACACGCGGGAACCGGATGGAATCTGTAAACCCTCGCCCCCCGTCAGGTTCAAACCTGGGATTAAAGGCCCGATTCGTCCCTTCACCCAGATGTTCCTCGAAAATGGCACAATCGAGAATCAAACATGCGCTTCCACTATTGAGGACATGCCAACTTACCACCAGACCAAGTTCTCAGAACGTCTATTTCGGTTTCACTTCACTTGGGGTTCTTTTGTTAGCAACCCTGATCCATACGACAAAAAGATGGTGCCGTAGTGCCATGTTAAAGCGTGAATCCACCACCCGCCACCAATGAAGCTCCAAAATGATGGTCAAAGGCGTGAAGAAAAATAAGAATCAAATAATAAGTAATCTTATTGGAAGAGTTAACCAAGAAAAACGACAGTTACCTCTGGATAACGGTGGGTGAATAAAAATCCAGGGGCTCATTTTGACCAAAAAGCACATATTTCGAAACAATTTGACCCATGTGAATTTGAAATTAAATTTGACTTTTCATAGTCAAAATTTGTAGTTTATTGGCTTTCTTTACCGTATGACATTCTATTACACATTACCCTGACGTTTGATGGTCATTCACCATCTTCACTCTTAACGGCGGATCTGAAAAAAATGTTAAGAGGTAACGTTTCAAAAATTTCTTTTCTATAGGTGCAGCGAAATCGAAAAAACGTCAAATGTTTTCAAAATTTACACTACTGCTGAAGCGTCAAAGGGTAGCGGGAGCTACCCCTTGTCTCAAGCAATATCCGCCCCTGTTCACCCTTAGGACATTATTCCCATTGCTTTCAAGTAAATCGTTTGAAATGATTGGATTTATGTTCGATAAATAAATTAACATTAATAATGTCTTATGTTTATTAAATTAGGGGAAACGAACATAAGACGGGTCTTGTTTGAAATGATTGGATTTATGTTTGCCTGTTTATAAAATAAATGAACATTCATAATATCTTACCTAACTAGTGCAAACGAACATGAGACAAGTCTTATTTAGTTATTTATGTTAGATAATGTTGTATGTTTATTTAACTATAGTTAATCACATTGGTAGTCTCTTTGACTTTATACTATATCATTAACTTGTATATTATCCGATAAATAATTGAAAATTAACAATACCTTGTGTGTTTATTTAATTAATGGAAACGTAAATGAGATAGGTATTCTTCACTCGTTTACGTCAGATAATGGTGTCTGATTATTTAACTACAGGATAGTCTTTATGACTTTATACTAAATCATTAACTTTTCTAATGATGTTAGTCATGTTTTATTTTTTTTGATATTGATGAATATGAATATCATAATATATTTAATTATGAATTCGCAGTTCATTTATTTATTATAGTCGAGTTAAACAAAATGTTGAATTGACAAAATAAGATTTGAAAGCACAACACTTATTTAACAAACTCAACCAAACGATTCACGAAACGTTTTCCTTATCTCTCACACACAATTGTGAAAATAGTTGAGATTATATCAGTCGAGGGAGATAACATTAAATGATCATGGTCTCACAATCTTTAATAAGAATGCAATGAATGCATATGAATAAGTAGTCAAATATCATCCATCATCTTCACATTCAAACTTGATGCAAATTGTAATTTCAATTCCATTTTGCAGCACACAAACATAGAATCAACCGACTACAACTTATGTCAAAATGTAACAAAATCCAGAAATATGGTTATTTTTTTTAACTTTTATATGCATTTTGTCTTGATGCAATATTGTCACATAAGATCAAACACTCACCAGAACCAGGTGACTTCGTGTTGCTACAATGCTACAACGTGTTTTACTTTGAATAAATATTAAAAAAATAAAAAATAATTAAAAATTTTACATTTATTTACAAAACTGCCACTCACAACCATCTATTTAATCCCACATAAACACCCTTTACACTTCACCCCACTCATCATTTTCATCAACAAACACCTTCAACTATTCTTTTCTTCCATGAATTTCTCTAAAGGTATAACCTTTATTGGTCTTGTTTTTCATTTTTCACAAATCTTGAATTTCAAGAATTTATAAAAATCTCAAATTTTGTTTGATATTTGCAGAAAAAATGACACCCTTTTGGATTTTGGTTGTGGGTATTCTTTCAATGGTCTCTCTTGTTCAAGGGAACAACAATGGAGGTTGGGTTAATGCTCATGCAACCTTCTATGGAGGTGGTGATGCTTCTGGCACAATGGGTACAAACTAAAATACAACCATTATGTTTTATCCTTCAAAATATTACTTTATTTTATACAAACATGTGTATTACACATGTTAACTATACGCTTTTCAAGAATATTTATTTTAAGTAACATATCATATAATTCTCAAAGACATCTTATAAAAAAAACTAAAGAATAAGACTTATGGTGTAATCATATTGTTTACCAAATTAATGAAAATTATTATCATTTAATAGTAAAGAAAGACGTGAAATAAAATTCTAGACTTCACCAGAAGTCGACATGTGTTATTTAGTATAGAATATAAGAGAGACGGGAAAATCAACTTTTAGCTGTCTATAAAGCTGAAACGTATTTTCCATTATTTTTATTCATTAGAAATAGAAAATCCATCGTTATCGTACTCAGTAAATCACATCAATAGCAAAACTAAAGTAGGTAAGATGTAGACGACCTTACCTCTATCCCCGTAGGAATAGAGAGGCTGATTCCAATGAGATCCTGACTCGATAGTAGTTTTGCATCAAACCTTGGACATAAGCCACATAACACTCAACAATTAAGACAAAGGCCAATTCGTGCATGTATTCCTTTGTGTTTCGGCTATCAACATCACCACATGCATGATTAACCATCCCTCTCTTTTAACATTATTTTTACAAAATTAGTAAAATAACGTTAAAATTACTACACTTTCACTTTTGCGCCTCAAGCGCCCACACACATATACATTATACACGCATACCGCAAGTGGAGTGTAACAAATAGAAGATTATGATTTGTAATGAATTTGTAACAAGTATGGGTATGTAAATTGCAGGTGGAGCTTGTGGGTATGGGAATTTATACAGTCAAGGGTATGGTACAAACACAGCAGCACTAAGTACAGCTTTATTCAACAATGGGATGAGTTGTGGAGCCTGCTTTGAGATCAAGTGTGCAGGTGAACCAAAATGGTGTCATCCTGGTTCTATAGTAGCAACTGCCACTAACTTCTGTCCTCCAAACAATGCCTTGCCTAACAATGCTGGAGGTTGGTGTAATCCTCCACAACAACATTGATCTCTCTCAGCCTGTGTTTCAGCAGATTGCTCAGTATAGAGCTGGAATTGTTCCTGTTCATTACAAAAGGTATTATATATATATATACATGCAACAATATTGGTATTCAAACCCTCAACATGCAACAATCTTGATAGCGTTCGAGTCTTCTTTAGCAAAGGTCTCAGATTCGAATCTAGTAACTGGTTTTCTGGTGTTCATGGTCCGGTTTGGCTGGTTTTGACGAAATTTTGAGACGCACCCATCAACTAAGATTTTGTGAAAATACAAACCGAACCGGGCCAGGTTGGCTGGGTCGGCCGAACTGTCTGCATTGACAGTTCAGTATTGCCAGTTTTATGGTTTTAGACAAAAAAAAAAATTAAAACATACTTTTTTGTATTAGAAATCTAAAAAATACTAAGAATTGTTTATATTATATTACCTTACATTATTACATTACATTAAATGCTAAGTGAATTTATATTTCTAAAATAAATGTTAAACGACCGGTTCGGTTTACATGGCAGGGTACAACCGTAAACCTAACTGTAAACCACCAAACAGTTAAAATAGAACGGTAAACCGAACCATACATATTTCAAACCTCCAAGCCGGCCGACTATCTTCGGTTTGGATGTTTTACGAACCAGTCTCACTTTAAATAACAACCTATGATAAATTTTTGAAGTGAATGTTTTGGTTTTTCATTTGACAGGGTACCATGTATGAAGAAAGGTGGGATCAGGTTCACAATAAATGGACACTCATACTTCAACTTGGTACTAATAACAAACGTAGGAGGAGCAGGTGACGTAACAGCGGTTGCGATAAAAGGTTCAAAAACCGGATGGGTACCCATGTCAAGAAACTGGGGTCAAAACTGGCAAAGCAACTCAAACCTTGACGGGCAAGCTTTATCTTTCAAGGTGACAACCAGTGATGGCTGTACCGTCGTCTGCAACAACGCGGTCCAGCAAGTTGGTCCTTCGGCCAGACATTTACCGGCGGACAATTCACTTAGACATTTCATCAAACATCTGGTACCCACAAAAAGAGCTCGTATTAGAGAGGCTCTTTTGTTAGTTTAGATGTTTTACATTTTAGTAGTGTGTATGTTTTAAGTTTTAAAAGAAGCCAGTTTTTTAGCTAGCTGATAGTTGAGTCAGTGTGGTCAACTGGTCATGCCACACGGCCTATTTGTGTGTGTGTTATTACTTATTTGTTTGTGTTCCATAATGAATGATGCTTGCAGTTTGTCTGCAACTGTTTTTATGTGAAATCTCACTCATCTCTGTCACACAAACTAGCCACGTATTCTGGGTTATTGTATGTTAATGTGTGCTATAACTATCAATCCCAATATGCTAAATGTAGTCATGAGTTTGTACAAACATTAATGCATCATGTACAACTTGTCACAAGTACAACTCTAAACATAAGGTTTGATCCCAACTAGATATAAGTAACCAGTAGTTTGGTCTTACTTCAAATTCTATTGTATACGGTATTTAAATAACCCCAACTTTCATCAATTGACCAATAACACTCATAACTTTTGATTTGTACACCAGTACTTCCAACTTTCAACTTATTGGCCGATAACACTCTCTAACTAACTGAACCCTAACCCAGTTAGTTTTTGCTGATGTGATCCTTTTTGCTGACGTGACATTTTTTTTTGACGTGGCAGCTGACATCAGCTAACTGGGTTAGGGTTCCGTTAGTTAGAGAGTGTTATCGGCCAATAAGTTGAAAGTTGGGAGTGCTGGTGTACAAGTCGAAAGTTGAGAGTGTTATTGGCTAATTGGTGAAAGTTGAAGTTATTTAAATCCAATATTCTATAATATAATGTCCACTTTAAGATACGTAACACCTCAAACAAATTTCACATTTTGTCGACATAAGACATACTTAGCCATAAGAATTGTGACGTCTTAAATATCATTAATGTGTTTTGGGCGCAATGATTATGGATTAGCAAACCGTGCAAACTAAATTTTCCTTCGATATTTACTAGAATCATCAATTTTACACGCATTTTAATCTATCAAATTAAATTCTATGTAAATTTGCTAAAGTGCTCTTACATTCATGCTAATAAAAATTATCTTAGAAACAAGTAAAGGAATTCAGACCAGAATAAACAAAAACTAAGTTTGGTTTCATTCCTGAAAACCATAATAGAATAGTTGACTACTTTTAACTATAAACTATTCGAGATTGTTACAAAAACATAGATGTATGTCAAACACGTGTTATATGACATCTGGGTGTGCTCAGAAAAGTAACGTAACCCACTTTTGTAGCAAGGATACCAAGTTTAACTATGGAGAAACTAATAAAACTCATTTGTTAGGGTGGGCTGAGTGGTTGCGAGGAGCTCTTTGCGGGAGACACCCCATGCTATTCCTCGCGTGGAAGGGCCAGTGTTTCGTAACCCCCTGCACCCATTTTCTCCTCTGCTCCTTTTGTTCTCTTACATTCTTGTGGTGACTTTCGGCAATGACTTCTTATGGCACGTTCCCGATCTTGAGTCCATGTGGAGCGATCCGGTGCGTAGAGATCTTTTTTCCCGAAGATGTGAGCCGGGAGGGCCAGGGTGGCCTCGGTCAACCTTATCATAAAAATATAGCGTCGATTAGTAAGAATTTGACTCTTAACAAATCTAAAAAATAATTATTTTATACTGTAATATAACTCACTTTCTTTTACTAACCGAATTCTATTACATTTACCTTTATATTTTTTTTATCCTTTTAATTAGTTGAAAAACAACTTGGTCTTCCATAAAAGAAAAAAAAAACAAGTTATGTATGTTACATTAAAAAAGTATAACCCTATGTTTAGGGAGATGAAAAGAATTTTGATATTATATTTTTAGGAGGTTGAGGATCAAATAGGAAGTATGTTTTAGGTGAGAAGTCTAGAAAGTCATATGAGGCTGACACGTGTGTTTTTAACATTTTAAGTTGGAAGGCATTTTATTCTATTGACTTCTTTATATCAAAACACCTCAGATTTGGATCAGAACTATATCTTCTTCATCTCCATATAATTCTTCTGTCTCCATAGCCATCCCTTCTCCATCACCACCACCGCCACCACCTTCTTACACACCACCGCCACCACCTTCTTCCACCGGTACCGGAAGACGACCGGCCACCGGAGATGGAGAGACAAAGGTCATCGATCATGGCCTCCGACCATCCGGCTTCGTCAACGAAGAAGATACACCACTACTACCACTACCACCACCGTACCATCATCGACGAAACAACATCCAGATATGTAATCATGCTTAGCAATTCAACATTCTGTTCAACAACGAAACCGATCTTAACTACGACGTCGTTTGCAAGTCATCGGAGCTTCATTGTTTATCCGAGCTTCGTACGAAGGTTGCTTATGGGAATGAAGAAAATGAAAGAGAAAAAGGATTCTTGTATTTCACTTTAGTTATTGCAGGTCTATAGTTATTGCGTTTTATGGTTTCTAATATTCCAGGTTTTATTATTATCTCATATATGATATTCCTTTCATCTATCAATTTTCTTCACTTCCTTTCCTTCCTGGTGCAAATATTTTTGTCACTTTATGGTTTGATGAATTGAATTTAATACAGTCAGCGGTTTCATTGCGTTTTAAAAAAATGATTTATATGGCTTCATTATGCTTTTAAGTGCAAAGGTGGGATTTTTTTATTATTCAGATACCATTCTATTTTTATTTGAAAGTGATGTTATCGTTATATTTTAAAAAGTGGCTTCACTGCGTTTTACGAAGGAAGATGATGAAAGTGTTGTTATATTGTAAAAAGTCTTGTTACCATATGTTGACATTGAATGTGAGATGTTTGTTTATGAATTTTGTTTTATAACACAATGAAAAATAAGGCATCATCATCTATTGCGTTTTGTAAAAAAAAAAAAACTTATTTTTTGTCTTTTTGTTCTATTGCGTTTTAGAAAAACACATTTTTTTTATGATTTTGGTCCATTGCGTTTTAGCAAAAACATATTTTTTTTGTGTTTTTTTGTATTGCGTTTTAGGAAAACACATTTTTTATGTGCTTTTTGTCCATTGCGTTTTACAAAAGAATGAAAAAATACAGTTTTTTGGTCCATTGCGTTTTACAAAAGACACGTTTCTTTTGTGATTTTAGTCCATTCCATTTTAGAAAGTACACTTTCTTTTATATTTTTATGATGGTTTGTTGAACTTAATGTCCCAAAATGATAAACCACTTGTCCCACATTGGTGTGGAGACAAAGTATAAGGTTATTTATAAGGTGAAACATTTGCCTAACCAACATAACTTTATGACATGTTTTACCATAAGTCCTACGCGTGGGTGCGCAGGGGGGTGCAAATTGGAACGGAATTTAGTCGAACTCGTGTGCACCCGCACGTCCTGTTGGTTTACTACATTTTTAATTGTATATTATAGCAAACACATTCTGCGCTTGAGACTGTAGTTATTGGCGTTTAAAAAAGTCTTTTTTTTTGTTTTTTTCATTGCGTTTTACGTAACTGGGTTTTCAAAATTATTTTTTCGAAATATAGCAATAGCATACTCGTTTTAAAGATAAACTATTACCTTGGATTGACTACAATACCCCGCAACAAACTCACGCGTCTCTTTTTCTTCTTCAGTTCACCATTTAATCTTAACCCTTATTCATAAATAGATGGTCAAGATTACTTCTAGCCTTTCTACACATACAAACTTCCTATTATATCCTAACCCTATACTTTTAATCTAAAATTATTTGAGTTTTGTATTTTTAAAATCAAAAGTTTTCATTTTCTACAATTTAACATCACAACTTTTTTAGTTTCAATTTTGGTTCCAATACTTTTCATGTTTCGCAAATTTTTTGTTTTACGTTTTGTTCTAAATTTTGTGTTAACACAACACAACATTCTGTGTGATTCAATGTTTTTATGTTTCATTTTAAATTTTGTGAGTTAATACGGCGCAAACTGCGTGTGTGGTTTAACATTTTACGTCGTCAATTTTTCCCGTTTAAAAGGTTCATCGCAATGCGTGTGTGCCTTAAATCGACTTAGTTATCATTTTTAATTTTTACTTTCGGTATAATTTTTTCGCATTAACACACCCCAACTTCAGTGTTGGTGGTCGTTGACGGTGATGTAATATTGATACTATTTGGTACGCTTTTACACCCCCAACACAACGTGAGGGCTTATTACTAGTTTTAAAAAAAGTAGCATAACCCAAATTATTTGTAAGCGTCCGATTCAAATTGATGGCCAATGAAATTATAAAAAGCTTAGAGTCTGTTTGGTATGGGGACGACGTTTTGGTATGCAAGGATGAAAGGCGGAATAGAACGGATAACTGGATAACTGCGAGGGAATGAAATAAAATGTGTTTGGTTGACCAACGTAACAGAATCACCATTACATAAGACATTTCATTCCCTCAAATTCATTTTATCTGCCCCTTGTTTTTTTTCCATTGGATTCCCTTTCTCATCATTCATAAGCAACGTCGCCCCCACCCCTTTCTCATCATTCATAAGCAACGTCGCCCACACCATCGCCACCTGGCACTACCTACCGCCACCACCGATCCCGACCACTAGCGCTGCTTGCCGCTGACGCCATCCTCCACCGTCTTCCACTGTCATCAACCACCGCCCCCGACCACCAGCGCCATTGTCGACCATCGCCACCGCCCAGCGCTGCCGCCATTCTCCATCATTGACCACCGACGCTACCGTCACCACCGCCACCCTCCGTCGCCATCACCGACCGCCTTCGTTGCCACCCTCCGCCATAGACCACCGGCACCACCACCACCACCGCCCCACCACCCTTCACTGACCCCACCGCCACCCTTCGCCACCGTCCACTGCCAGAAACCGGGATATATTTACTAAAATCACTAACTAGTTTCAAAACCTATAGCTACCACACTTTCAACTCATTTTAAGGTTTTTAACTTTGAGTTTGACATAGTGTTATCATTTTGTGGATACAAGTATGTATCTACATAAATTTTGTCTCCACAAATTTTGTCAATGTATATTCTCTTTCTTGAATAATATAATTTGTTGAAGTATTTTTTATTTTTTCAATTTGTATAAAGTTTTTCATAATCACTTCACATGGATATAATTTTCAAGATTTCTTTTGTTCATTTGTTTTAGAGATTTTTCCTACATCATTTATGTTAGGTTTATTTTTTTGTGATCATGCCGGTACCTATATTTTATTAATGTATCTTTAGAGATTTTTTTTCTGCACCATTTTTGTTAGGTTTATTTTTCTTTTACCAAATATGTGTACAATGTACCAAATACGAAACAACATGTGTTTCAGAAAACTAAATGAAGAACTAGCAATGCAACATAATAATCATTCCAACATACATAAACCATGTACTCCTTTCTTCTAATACGAGTACAATGTACCAAATACTACACAATATATGTTTCAACAAACTAAATAAAGAACTAGCAATGCAACATAGTACACAAGATTTCGAAGTTAAAGAAAAGCATCCTCAACGACTTTCAAAAATTCTTGAAAATTAATCTTACCGTCTTTCTGCACGCTATAACCAACAATCGTCGTTCTACAATCACTTTCGGATATTTGTAAAAACCCCATTTCAGAAAGCACATATTGTAGCTCGTTTGCATCAATGTACCCATTGTCGTTCTTATCAAACACACTAAAGGCTTCTTTCACTTCATCTAAGCTTGGTTCGTCCTCAACAAACAAATCAATCATATTCTCCAACCCTAAACTCTCATGTTGATCACCGATATCCGAAAACATTCCTAGTCTTTCCATCATAATCTTTGGATTCATTCCCAATTCCTTCTTACCTCGGCCATTCTCAAAGCCGCCAAGCTTCATGGCATAAGCTTCTTCGTGTGGTGGATCCGCCACACAAGTGGTCGTTGGTGTACCAAATATAAACCGGAAAAGAGGACGGGCAAGAAAAATATACAAGTCATGTAATAAAACAAACCATTCTATTAACATGTAAGATACAAATAAATATATGAAAATCATGTGTTAGTTTCTTTGAGACTAGATTTGCTTGCATGAGTGAGGATGAAATGGAGGATGCATTGGTTCTTGTAGAAATGAAATGAGTAAATTTTGAGGAAAATACATCAAATATTCCGTATTTTTTTTATGGAAAGTTGTTCAAAGTAAGCTTCGTGGTAATGTCAGGCAAATTAATTAACGAATAAAGTAGGCATGCGGTTAAAAAAAATAAAAATAATAAAGTAGGCATGTCGATTGGATTTGACGGTACATAACAATTGATGGTTTCCAATTGATAATTGGTTGGTCGGTATAATACTAGCGAAGACTTCTAAGGTATATTAACAAAAAAACAAGTTTTGGAAACAAACACAATTAAGTTTTCTTTTCTTTATAGATAGAAAGAGAAAAATAGAACCACAACTAGATCCATTCTTTAGGGTTTTTTTAATGATAAATCTTTTTAAAAACGACTAGCAACAAACTAAACACACAATCAAACAAAAACTTTAACAAAGCTATGTATGGATTTTGGAACCAAACCACCCAACTAATGAACATCTCCTATTCATATAGACAAACCACAAAAAAGGAATAGTTACAACGAATCAAAAAAGAATATTGGATTTTAATAATTCTAATATTTGTCGTTGGACGTTAACAATCTCAACTTCAAAAATAATCATTGACAGTCCCAACTATTAATATATTGGCCTCCAATGAACACTGACAAACAAAACCCTAACGACGCAGTTTCCGGTCGCCGGAAAAGTGTTTTTGGCTAGAAAAATGTTCCTAAAGGTTCGATCTAAGGTTACAAAAGGTATGGGACGAAACTGTTGAGTTTTCCGGCCAAAAAGTTGATTTTTCTAGCCAAAAAGAAGTTTTCTGGCGACCTCAATAATTGTGGTTTTTACTAAAAAGGTTCCTAAAGGTCCATAATAAGGTTACAAAGAGGTTTGGGAAGAAAAGATTGAGTTTTCCGGCCATAAGGAGTTTTCGGGCCAAAAACGTTTTTCCGGCGACCAGAGACTGACGGCGTTAGAGTTCTGTCAGTCAGAGTCCATTGGAGGCCAATATATTAATCGTTGGACTACTAGTAGTTACTTTTGAAGTTGAGACTGTTAACGGCCAACAGTCAATAGTTAGAATTATTAAAATTCAATATTCCATAAAAAATCGTATCTTTGAATTGATCATCCTTGTTGAAGACCAAGGAGCAATTCCTATATCTCCATGACACCCACCATGTAGACGCAATAATGGCATTAACCACCTGTTATTTAGACTTGATCATCACAACCACATCTCGACTTCATTCTTTAGGTTTATCGGTTTGGATTCCTTAGTAGTATATTTTGGCGCATTAACTTAACAAATCCAATTTGATTCAAACTTGATCAAACCAAACACTAAAATAAAGCCGATTCATATATACATGTATATGCAAATACGTGTGATTACATATACATGTATTCTCACTTCAATAGTTCTGATCACAACTAAGTAAAACAAATAGAAGTTATAAAATCAGAAATTAGGGTTAACTTATTCTACAAAGACTCCTAATTGTAAGAAGTGTAAGAAGCCACCAGAGATTGACAAGTGTCATAGAGGATTCAAGTGGGAAGGTAATTTTGTTATAAGAGGAGAGAGAATATGCACATGCAAGTCACATGCTATTTCCCCTCCAATTTTTAAACGTCCGTAACTTTTTTATACAACATTTGTTTTAAAAAAAATTATACCATAAAATCAAGTATTATTTTATCTTTAATATGAGTACCATATTGTTTAAATTTTTTTTCCAAAAACCCAGTTGTGTATGACACAATGGACATGACGTAAAACACAATGTAAAGTATAGTAAAAACACAATCAATGACAACAGATAAAGACACAATGGACAACAGATTAAAACACAATGACCATGACCTAGACGTATAACACAATGGCCATAATGTATCACACAATAAGTATCAAACTAAATAAAATCACAATTGATGACAAAAGATAAAAGACACAATTGATAACAGATAAAAGACACAATGGAGAGCATATAAAGACAATGGAAAACAAACTAAAAACACAATACACAACAAACTAAAACACAATTACAAGAAATTAAAACACAATGGATAACAAATTAAATACAATGACCAGAACAAATAACGCAATTTATAGAAAACCCAGATATAACATCATCTTCATTGTGTCATATATGGTATTATAGGTTCTTATAAAACATACACATGCAAAAACCCGAAAACCTAATCCTCCCACTCCCACCCCGCCCCCACCTCAACCCAAAAACCTAAACCCCCCACCCCCAAACCCAAGCTAAAATGCTAAATGCTAAAACCTAAACCCCCCAAAAACCTAAACACCTCCCCACCCCCCAAAAGACCTAACCCCCCCCCCCCCCACCCACCCCCAAAAACCTAACACCCCCACCCCACCTCACCCCAAGACCCAGTTAAAAGACATAATTAGTGAACCTTTAACACAATGCAAAAAAAACCCAGTAAAATGAAAATTTTTATTTTATTTTTATATGACAATATGGTGCTCATTTTAAAGATAAAAAAACGCTCGTTATTATGGTGAAGTTTTTTTTTAAAAAATGTCGTATGAAAAAAGTTATGGACGTTTTAAATCGATGGGGGAATTGGCATGTGCCTTGCATGTGGAGAGAGAAAATCCATAAATGTTGGATTCCTTTTATGCCCTTCTATTATCTTCTTTTTTCTACAATTAATCTCAACCCTCCAAATCTAAGATCAATGGACCAAAATCTTTCTTACCTTTCTTACTTATCTTATCCTTTGTATTTGGTCCTTACTCTCAGAAATATATCCCTGAATTGATCATCCTTGTTGATCAAGACCAAGAAGCAATTCCTATATCTCCACAACACCCACCATGTAGACACGACAATGGCGTTAATCACCTGTTTACTTGATCATCGCAACCACACCAGGGGCGCAACTTAGTGGGGGGACCCCTCAATGTTTTGGTTAGAAGTGTATAATTTCGATTTTTCGTCCGAAAATTTAAGATTATAAAAGATCGCCCCCTCCCCCCAATTATTTTGCCTAAATATTTATACAATATACAAATTGGGTCCCATGACTTTCCGCCCTCCGAAACTTTTGGTTAAGCTCCACCACTGAACCACACCTCAATCTATCATATAGGTTAATCGGTTTGGATTCCTTGGTAGTATAATTTTCGCGCACTAGACTTCACAAATCCAATTTGATTCAAACTTGATCAAACCAAACACTAAAATAAAGCCGATTCATATATACATGTATATACAAATACGTGTGATTACATATACATGTATTCTCACTTCAATAGATCCGATCACAACTAAGTAAAACATCTAGAAGTATTAAAATGCTTTTAGGATCATCTGTTCCATTGAATTTACTACATACAAGTAATTGAGTTGTAAAGGTATTTATTTATATGTGACTCTGCCCATAAATCATAATTGGGTTGGAAAAACCTCTTGTCCCAGATTCTTCACAAATCTGTTCAAATCATTTCGTAAAAAGAATTTGTGT
This sequence comes from Scalesia atractyloides, assembly GCA_947069175.1. Lineage (NCBI taxonomy): Eukaryota > Viridiplantae > Streptophyta > Magnoliopsida > Asterales > Asteraceae > Scalesia > Scalesia atractyloides. The sequence goes on from CAMTDV010000005.1 coordinate 6,172,357, forward strand.
CACAAAATCTGTCACAGCCCTTTGTGTGTACTGTTGTGAAGATATCGATTTCTACTATCTTGTGTATTTGTGGTATGCACATATAATGTATATATGTGTGGGCTTCGGGGGGTCAAAAGTGAAAGTGCACTAATTTTAACGTTATTTTACTAATTTCCTGAAAATAATGTTAAAAAGAGACGGACGGTTGATCATGTATCATGTGGTGGAGTGATACCCGAAAGACAAGGGTAGGCATATGTTTATATATTACTTGTACATGCACTAATAGACTTTTGTCCTAATTGCTGAGTGTTATGTGTCTTATGTCCAAGGTTTGATGAAAATACTATTATCGAGCTGGGGATCTCACTGGAAGCGCCTTTCTATTCTATGGGGTAGAGGTGAGACTGTCTACATCTTATCCTTTTCAGACCATATTTAGTTTTGCTAGCTATTGGTGGGATTTACTGAGTATGATGATAATGATGATGGTTGTGTCCTTATGTGTTCCTTTCATGATCAAATTGTGGATGTGTTATCAGTTATAAATTTGTTAAAAATAAATGTTTTTTTTTCACAAAACGATTTTAAGACCACCTCGTACGCGGTTAAGCATAAAAGATGAAAAAAACATGAATTCTATCACTTAGAAAACAAAATCACGACTGATTGTTTAATATCAATAAAATAGATGTACAAACACACACTACCGAACCTATGTTCATTGGATACTCAAACTAATCTTTGTCCCTACGTTCACGTACTTTCCGACCATGACAACTGCTTTCACAAAAGGATCATATACCGAATTTTCTTTACAGTTTCTTGTAAATGAAGAAACCCTTTTAAATATCATAACGTGTTACACGCCAAAATTTTAAACTATTCACATGTATGATTGGGTTAAGTAATCTCATCTATGTTTGAATATTCAAGGATTAATAGTTTAAATGTGTACATACAAGAGAAGAAAGAAGATATATATATATATTAAAACAGGGATTGCTATAATTTATTTAGAGATATACCAAGAGAAGGTCTGCTTTGCTAGGGGTGTAAGCGAAGCAATACACTCGTTAGTTATTCGAGATCGGCTTCCTAAAACCTGAATTCGAGTCGAGCTTAAACAAGTTGGAGCCTAACAAAATGAGCTTGAGCACTATCCTGAGCTTTACATATTGGGCTCGAGCTGGCTTGCGAGATTAAATGAGCTTATTCTTTGTTATATATATTAAATATGTATTTATATATTGATAACTATTATATACAAAATTATGATAAATATAACTAAAAAATATAGGTTTATTAGATTTAAACAATTTCAACTACAATATATTGCAGGGCCGTCTCCGAAAATCACAAAAAAATTGGCCCTGTTCGAGACAAAAAAAATTGGGCCATATTCACAAATATTCATATAATATAAACTCATCAATCATTTAGTGAAATATATAAATATGAAAAGCTAATACTACGATAATTGTTATGAAATAGATAAAACAAATTAACAAAAATAATGTAGCAAAAATATCAAAGTATCAAACCTACTTGCTAAGCAAACGGTGTGGTTCTCCTAGCATTTTTTGAAGCAAAGCTCTCGATCAACTCCTTCTAATCCCTACTATCTAATATTTCACTTTCAATAGATATTGTCGCCAACCCGTTTAGCCTTTCTTGTGACATTGTAGAACGTAAATAGGTCTTCAACAACTTCAACTTTGAGAAACTTCTTTCTGCCGATGCCACGGTTACCGGAATTGTCAACAACACTTTATATGCATTTATATGCATTTATAGAATAAGGATAAGTAGTACTACGTTGGAAGATATAGTCTAAAACGTCAATAGGGTTGTCAATGTGTCTCGGCAAAAATGTAATAATCAACTTCAATTCCGTAAACAATTCTTTAGCATCAATATCGGACTCTCCTTCATACTTCAATGCATCTTCAAGGCGATAACAACAGTCCTTAAGCTTGGCTTCATCAAGAGTCTTCAATTTTTTAGAAACAAAAACCCAAATATTTTTTCGAATTTTTTGTATTGTTCAAATCTTGTTTCTAAGTGAAAAAATAGCTTGATTAACAATACATTAAAAAATAATTTACTCTAAAATCCTTCTTGGGTGAAAATGTTACTTCTTCTACACTTGACGATTCATCAAATTGTTTTTTCTTAGAGTAAATTGCACAAAACATCCTTTATGTTTCCTCAAACTTGCAGGTTCCAGCCTTAATGTTTAAAAGTTGCTAAAAACAACCTTTAAGTTTATTTTTGTTGCGGGTTCAATCCTTTACAGCTAACCACGTTATTTTCTTCAGTTAAGTTCCCTCACATGATCAACCAAAATGACGAATATACCCTCACATGTTATGCATGTGAGGGAACTTAACTGAAGAAAATAACGTGGTTAGTTGTAAAGGATTGAACCCGCAACAAAAATAAACTTAAAGGCTGTTTTTAGCAACTTTTAAACATTAAGGCTGGAACCTGCAAGTTTGAGGAAACATAAAGGATGTTTTGTGCAATTTACTCTTTTTCTTATATATCACACGTTTTTGACGGAATTCCGCATTAACACCTATTTCATTTGTAATTTCTCTAGCTTCATCAAGCGCCTTAGAGAACCCCACTTCTCTATAATTCTTAAAGAATTGAATTAATTTGCCCACTTCATCAATAGCAACATCAAGAACAACATCTTTTGATTGCAACCGTCTGCTCATCACATTCACCTTTGATAATAATTCAAACCAAATGACAATTTATGCCAAAAATTCAAAATCACCAAGTTCATACTCTTCCAACGATCTAGCTTCACTTATGATTTTAGCATCTCTATCCGTCGCACTAACTTCTCACAAAGCTTTTCTTACATCTCCAAGTTGAGTTCTTATAGGCTTAATACTATCTATACGACTTTCCCAACGAGATGTAGACAATGATTTAAGAGTTAATCCTTTAACATTGTCTTTAAAAATTTGCCACCTATTAATAGAATGGGCAAAGATAGTATATAACCGTTGTAGTGTTCCAAAAAAACTCTTTAGACTTAGTAATTGTGTTAGCCATGTCACACAATGCTAGATTTAGCCTATGACAACCACAAGCACTATAGAAAGCTCTAGGATTTTTTCTAAAAATCTAGTTTGAACTCCTTTGTTTTTTCCTCTCATATTTTCCCCATTATCGTAGCCTTGACCACGTATATCACCAATATCAAGACCAAGCGACTCTAATTCCTTACATGTTACTTCAAAAAGTCCTAAGCCCGTGGTATCACCAACAACCAAAAAACCTAAAAACGATTCCTCAACGGTCACAGAACTAGAATTAAAATTCACATACCTCACAATTATGGACATTTGCTCTTGATGACTTGTATCAGGTGTGCAATCGAGAATGATGGAGTAATACTTTCCTTGCTTAACCTTCTTGATGATTTCGGTTCTAACTTTATCCCCTAATAATTGTATCAACTCGTTTTGAATATTGTGGCTAAGAAAGTGTACATGGCACTCTTCATTCAAAACACGACGCACGTGTTCTTTCATAATGGGGTTGAACTCTTCTAAGATCTCAACCAAACCCAAAAAGTTTCCATTGCCTTTTTTATTCAACTTCTCATTTGACCCACGAAACGCTAAGCCATATTTTGCAAGAAATTTCACAAGCGCAACAATCCCTAAAATGACTTGTTTCCAATAATCTTTTTCATTTTTAAATTGCTCATACGCCCCTTTGTCAATTGTTTCTTTGCATTTCAACCTTTGGTGCAATTCAAACCATGCATTCATATTCTTGAAATGTTCTAAACCAACTTCATGTTCTTTTAGTCTACTACTAGCATGTCTCCAATCCTTATAACTTTCATCATCCAACCCACCTTTCGGATCCCCCGTTCTAAAAACTTTACAACAAAAACAATAGAGTTTGTCAAGGTTTTTTCGATTAAACTAGCCAATCTCTATCACACGTCGCCCTATTTGATAGAATTCTAGTGTACATGGTATTAGAAAAATGTCTTCCAAATTTATCCACGGGGCCCTTAACAACATCCCTATCTCTATTTGGACCTTTCGTAACCAACTCTTTAATCATGTCATTACTAAGCCCACCCCAATTTCTAGGATCAAAAATATCAATATTCGGAACCGGATTAACATCATCTTCACCCACGTTAGTTTCTTCATCTACGTTAGTTTCTTCATCTACGTTCACATCCACATTAGTTTCATCATCTACGTTCACATCCACGTTAGTTTCTTCATCTACGTTCACATCCACATTTGGTGCAATTCAAACCATGCATTCATATTCTTGAAATGTTCTAAACCAACTTCATGTTCTTTTAGTCTACTACTAGCATGTCTCCAATCCTTATAACTTTCATCATCCAACCCACCTTTCGAATCCCCCGTTCTAAAAACTTTACAAAAAAAACAATAGAGTTTGTCAAGGTTTTTTCGAATAAACTAGCCAATCTCTATCACAAGTCGCCCTATTTGATAGAATTCTAGTGTACATGGTATTAGAAAAATATCTTCCAAATTTATCCACGGGGCCCTTAACAACATCCCTATCTCTATTTGGACCTTTCCTAACCAACTCTTTAATCATGTCATTACTAAGCCCACCCCAATTTCTAGGATCAAAAATATCAATATCCGGAACCGGATTAACATCATCTTCACCCACGTTAGTTTCTTCATCTACGTTAGTTTCTTCATCCACGTTCACATCCACATTAGTTTCATCATCTACGTTCACATCCACGTTAGTTTCTTCATCTACGTTCACATCCACATTTGGTGCAATTCAAACCATGCATTCATATTCTTGAAATGTTCTAAACCAACTTCATGTTCTTTTAGTCTACTACTAGCATGTCTCCAATCCTTATAACTTTCGTCATCCAACCCACCTTTCGGATCCCCCGTTCTAAAAACTTTACAACAAAAACAATAGAGTTTGTCAAGGTTTTTTCGAATAAACTAGCCAATCTCTATCACACGTCGCCCTATTTGATAGAATTCTAGTGTACATGGTATTAGAAAAATGTCTTCCAAATTTATCCACGGGGCCCTTAACAACATCCCTATCTCTATTTGGACCTTTCGTAACCAACTCTTTAATCATGTCATTACTAAGCCCACCCCAATTTCTAGGATCAAAAATATCAATATCAGGAACCGGATTAACATCATCTTCACCCACGTTAGTTTCTTCATCTACGTTAGTTTCTTCATCTACGTTCACATCCACATTAGTTTCATCATCTACGTTCACATCCACGTTAGTTTCTTCATCTACGTTCACATCCACATTAGCTTCTTCATGTCCATTTGATCTAGAACTATGAGTTTCTTTTGAAAAAAACTTGTGTTTTCACTTTTGTTTCACTTCGTCCACCTTTCTTTTTTCTTCCTCTAGCTTACGTTTTTGATGGCCGGATAAGTGTTTGTACTTAGGAACCGGAGGCATAATTTCTAAACAAGTAAACATAAAACAAAACATTCAACCATTGATTCAATCATACGTTTAAACTATTAAACATCAAAGTTTCACTTCCCTATAGATTAAAAATCGAACCTTTGCTACAATAACTAAAGTTACAAAACATTGGGATTTAGGGCTCTAAACATATGAAATCACACAATAATCTAAAGATCCGATTTTTAAAAAAGAATTAAAAATCAAACCTTTGCCACCCCCACAAACCCTTGGCTTCACGGCTTCACCCTTGATTCGATTTCGGCCTTAAACGATTCCTCTACGTCGATGATGATGATGACCGCTTGGTTAGTCATCTGGTACACAGCGTCCGCGTGCGTCTGATGATTTCCAGGCTTCCAGCGTCTGATGGTTTCCAGCGTTCCAGTCCCTGCCGCCCTCTAATTGGTTAGTAATTTGAAATAATTTTGTTTATTAACCTGGCTCATTTCAGTTGTTTATACCTGGCCTGTTAACAGCTAAAGTGTTAAAAAAGGCAGGTCGAATATTGGTTTATATAAAAACATCCAATTTTTAAAAAAAAATATATATAAATTTTTAGACCCTATATTGGTTTGGGCCTGGTGCGCAAGCCCATCCTGCACCTGGCCCAAGCTGGCCCTGACATATTGGCCGATAACAATCTCAACTAAAACAATTGTTGACGACAGTTCAAACTTTCAATCTATTTTCTTCATCAAGTTATTTAACTGATGTGTAGCTCCGTTAGTTTTTTGTTGATGTGACTGTTTATATGGCATAAAAACTTAGTTATTTGCTGATGTGGTTGCTTATTTGGCACAAGAACATTAATACCACCACCATCATCATCATCCACCACCACCATCTCAGCCACACGAATATATACGAATACAATGCTTTAAGTTCAGATTTCGAAAGCTTAACGAGATTTCCGTTAGCCACTGGTAAGACACTTCCCATTTTCTAAATAGAAAATCAATTACAAGTTCATACATAAATATTGTATAATCCGGCCAACTGATGCCAATCATTCCCTGAAGCGAATATGGCAATCTTTTGTGTTGAGGGAAAAGAAAAAGAATTATTTGGCCCCAATAGAGGCCAGATGTGTAAAATATCATGATTAAAACCCTCACATTAATGGCTTAAATCAACATACCATGACTCAGTCACCAAGGGGGTGTTAGTAAAAGGAAAATAAAACACCTGCTACAAATGGGGATACTCTAAGATGTTATCAAATTTATGTAAATGCACAATTTATCCCTAGGCATGTCTAGAATCTGCAGTAGATATATCACATACATAATACAAAAAAAAAAAACACAACTAACATAAAAAAAAGTTATCACTTATCTCCAGGCGAAGACACTTACGAATACTATTTCATGTGTTAGTAGCATATCAAACACTTGAGAAGAGCACCAAAATCTTACCCATAGATTCTAAGTTTTTATTAGCCTTGAACATGGTTGCAAAAGTCAGTAGACCCTCCTTAGTCAGAGTTGAGAGTACTCAAGCCTCGGCAGTCTACCTTGTAGCGATTACTCGGGAGTACTCGGCTCCGAGACCTTACTAAGTTCTATTCATACTTGACTAAACAATTATCGCTTTGAAACCGTGATCGGAAATGATACTAATTTCTACAATATTTCACACGACAAAAAAGGCTAGAAAACATATTAGAAACTAAAAGTTTGCCAACTAGAATATATTGTACAAAATAAATAACATAAAATCAAATATGGTGAGTAACCTAACGTTACTAGACAAATATTTGTTTACCATACGACATGACCAAATAGGTCATCCAGATAGCATCATTACCAATTAGCACCGCTAACTAATCTAAAAGCCTCGCTACCAAAACGCTAATTGTATGGGAATGAGCTTTCTTTGCCATCATAAAACAAAATCCTACAAACAATCCCTCTTATATACAAACCATTTAAGTATTCAATGTACTTAAGTGATGCATCCATAAATGGTCACATGTGAGTTTTCATCTATACAAATGTAGCATACGCCCGGCAATATGGAACATTGTTATTTGTCATTGTTTAACACTGATCTTTGACAATGCAGTTGTAGGGACCATTGTTGGGCACAATGTGAAATATCAGTTTATCTTCTCAGTCCCAAATTGCCTACTTAACATCATCATCAAGTAAGTTAATTTATATGTATTTTTTTAACCGTGAACTTTATGTATAAGGTTACCACACTCTACAAATAGGAGAGCCCCCCCCCCCCCCCCCACTTTGGCCAGGCTATGTTGTCTAACCAGGCCCACCCTGGCTTCAAACTTTGGCTTTTTTGGGCGTTCCCCCGGGAAACCATACCGCCGGCTGCCACTTGACAGTCGTTGTGCCACCACGGTGGGATGAAAACCCGGTTGGGCTTGGGAATCAAACTAACAACCTCATACAAGGCGTAGTCCAAATCGTTCATTGATCCACCCCAATATGACACAAGTGGGAATTGAACTTGAGTTTACATTGGAAAACCTAAGTCTCCTACCACTATGCCAGAAGTGGGGGGGATAGTAATTTAATTTATATAGTGAATGGTAATATGTCTGATGGGGAGTGTTATAAATGATGATAATGATCAAACATAATGTACCGTCATTATCCTAATTATGAGTTAGGTCGGTTAAAATTAACATGTTTGTGTGTGTGTATATATATATAGAGAGAGAGAGAGATCTATATGTAATGGTTGATACATTGATGAATAATAGAGAATTATCTCTACTTTCCCTATTGTTCTTTACATAAACCATAATATCTTTTATAAATATCAGTTACAATTTCAAGATCTAACAAGAACATTCAAATCTTACACAAAATAGATGGATTTTTATACGCCAAATGCATTGTCCAATTTGGTTTTATCATTTGTTAGACCTTCAATCTGATAATTTTGTCTATAACGGTATATTTTGTTGAACATTAGCCCTTGTTTATCAGTAGATTTAAAGTTTGTAATGTTAATGTTTATTTCTATACACTATACATTAGACCATTGTAGTGGTCGGGGGTAATTGACGCCCACCTCCATTTAGAGGCTTCTTATTAAGTGGTCAATGATGTTCACACACACCCCTAAATCACCGCGTTTTGGCCAAAGCGCGACGTTTAGGCTTCTTTTCCTGACAAAAGGTGATGTGACAGCGATTCGACTTGATACGATGTTTGATTCGGTACGATGTTGTCAGCCGGGTCACGAGAAACCCTAAGCGCGACGCTTAGGTCCCACTTTTCTGGAGCCTTACGAAGGTAGGCCATGCATTTGATATTTCATTCAAATTTGAAATTGCAAAGGTGTTTCAAACAAACGCGTGTTTTGTTGTTTTAGTAGCGTTTCTTCAAAATACGATGTCGTGGTTTAGCAACTACATTTTCGTTGAATACTTTGATGAGTCCGTTGTTCCAGATTCTTACAAGGGGCCCGTTATTTCTGACTCGTAGGAGAAACCTATCTTGTCCAACATGAGGGAGAGGAGGTTGTCTCTGCATTCGTTATCGTGACAATACAGTGCAACTGGACTTGAATATCCCTGTGGAAGACTCGTACGCATAACACGGCTATTCAAATTACAGCTACGGAGATGAACCATATCCTCGGCTGAATATCCGTACGGTCAACCAAACTATCCCGATCACGGTTACGGTGTGAGCAGAGCTATGTACAACAAGACTATCCCGACCACGATTACGGTGGTGGGTAGAGCTTTGTCAAGGAAGACTATTCGGACCAGGGAGATGGTGGTGAACAGAACCTTGTACAGCAAGACTATCCGAACCAGGGAGACGGTGGTGAGCAGGAAGATCTGTTATTCGATGAGGATGGCTCTTTCCCAATTATATTTTGGTTTGATACAAACCTTACGTTTTCGTCACGTGATGAGTTGGTGGATTGGGTAGAGAAGACGGGAAAGGACAATGGTTACGTCTTTGTGATTAAAAGATCCAATAAAAGAGGAAGTAATTTCAAGGTTTGGTTTCAATGCACTCTTGGTGGAGAGTATAAGAGTGTAGCTACAATGAGGAAAACATGTAGCAAGAAAATAGGTTGCCTGTTTGAGTTGATAGGGTTTACAGAATCAAAGGGAAGTGTTTGGAGGATAGAGGTGTGGCACAACCACACTCCTATTGAAAACTTAGAGGTCACGCGTATGCGAGAAGGCTTTCTTCGGAGGATAAGGGACTGAGTGAACAGCTGACAGAGCAAGATATTCCAAACCGTAGCATCCGGCGTACGTTGACGAAAAAGAACCCGGATAAAAAGATTATTCTGAAAGATATACACAATGTTGTTCAGAAGATCAATGCCGGAAAGAGGGTCGGCGAATCTCCAATGCAACAACCCGAAAACCTTCTTGTCAAAAAAGATTTCACTTATAACATATGTGAAAATGAGAGACCACGAACGCAGTTGAAGATATCTTCTTTGTCCACAAACTTTCATTTACTATGTGGTGTGCATTCCCGCATGTGTTAATGATTGACGCCACCTACAAAACAAACTTGTACAATCTTCCGTTTGTGCAGGTCGTAGGTATGACGTCGACAAACCAGTCATTTTCGGTTGCTTATGCGTTAATTTCTGCAGAGAAGGTAGAAAACTACATATGGGTGTTGGAGAGGATCAAGTCTATGTTGGTGGACTGTATGGAGCCACGTGTCATTTTAACAGAAATGGACTTGGCGCTAATGAACGCGTGGGAACAAGTTTTCCCAAAAGCGTACAAGTATCTTTGTCGGTTTCATATTCATCAAAATATTAATAAGGACAACATGGAGAAATTTACTGAGAAGGAATGGAAAGAATTTCTTCGTTCGTTTTCGACATTGTGTGAGTCTTAGACAGAGGAAATATACAAGTATAATTTGGCAAACATTGAAGCGTAGCTGAAAGAAGTTGGTCGTGGACGTGAGTATTTCTTAAATAATTATTTAAATACTTTTTACATACATACATACATATCTGACAAGTTATGGTTATATTTTTAGAGGTTTTTGAGTATATGAAGAAATCCTGTTGCGCAGGCGGTGGCTCAGGACTTCGATCGGCGCCTCTGACGTTCTAACCGACAGCAGACGCGGATTATTGAGACGCTCATGGAGTTCCGGGCTCATTTGGGATTGCTGCCCCAACCACTGCCACCGTCCCCACCTCTAGAGGATCAGTAGCTTAAGTTTGTATTGTTTTTATTTTGTATTAGACATTTAGTTGTACTTTTGTTTTACATATACAAAATGATTTTATGTATATTTATGCAGTTGATGTTTTACTTACACGATGTTTTTTGGATTATTTGCGATTATTTCATTTGTCTCTTTCGCAACTTATTGTACGATGTTTTAATTAAACATGTTCGTGTAATTTAACAAAATAAAATCGGTTAACATTTATAAAAACAATGGCATAAAGAAACGTATCTTATAAACCCCGCATGTTATAAATCAACTATAACCGGTGGACTCACGTTAAACAACCGTTATAAATCAACTTAAAATTATATATGTTTTATTTTTATATGAAAATCTACAACTTTTCAACAAAAAAAAAAAAAAAACACCAAATAACAAAGTAACACCCCACTTTTTCCACCAAACCCCCACTTTTCCACTAAAAAACAAACTGACCCACCTATGTGCTGCGCTTTGGCCAATACGCAACGCTTAGATAGAAGGTCAACATATAATGTCTGATAGGTTCAGGCCTTGTTTGTTGACTTTACCCCTAAGGGGACTCGGGGCGCCGCGTCGTGGTGAATCCATCACGCGTTATATAGCGTGGAACACCACCACCGGTCACCACCACAACGCGTGATGCCGGCAACGCGTTATGAGACCAAAAAAAGTAGCCGTTTGACCTTTTGACCGTTGCTCTTTACCGTTGATGAGTTGATGGTTTTTTTTATTTTAAATTTTATTTATATATATACAAATCAATTTATATACAATCTCACAACCCAAAACCTTTACATACAATCACACAACCCAAGTTTTTAAACTTCTATATTACTTCAATGGCATCATCTTCCGATTCGTTTCCGATGGATAGCGAAAGCGATACGTCTTCCGACAACGCCACGCTAGAATTTTTTGAGAAGGTGTATAACGTGCTTGAAGGCTCGAGCCGTCCGAAGAAGAAAATGGTTGGTCGTGATCGAATACATGCCAACGAGGTGTTAATGAATGATTACTTTGTGGAGAATCCGGTCTACAATGCCGAAACGTTTAGGGATCGGTTTCGTTTGCCAAAGGAATTATTTTTAAAGATTGTCGGAGACATTGAAGCAAGCGAACAATGGTTTCAAGAACGTTACGACGTGAGGGGCAAACAAAGTTTCACTCCGATACAAAAATGCACGTCCGCCATTCGCTAACTTGCAACAGGTAACCCTCCCGATCAATTTGATCAATACTTACAAATGTCGGAAAGAACCTCGCGTGAGTGTTTGCAATTTTTTTTTGTAACGCCATCATTAAGTTGTATGCCAAAGAGTTTCTACGTAGACCGACGAGACACGACATCTCACATATTTACGCCGCACACGAGGCTAGATGGCTTTTTCCTGGGATGCTCGGTAGCATCGACTGTACACATATCGAGTGGAGAAATTGTCCAAGAGAGTTGCAAGGGGCGTATCAGCGTATGTTAGGGGTGACGTTAAAAGGCCGACCATCTTACTTGAAGCGGTGGCCTCGAATGATTTATGGATTTGGCATTCGTATTTTGGTGTTCCCGGTTCAAACAACGACATCAATGTTTTGTATATATCGCCGTTGTTTCAAAACGTAACAGATGGTACAACACCTTTCTGTCCGTTTATGGTTAACGGAAGATATTACAGACGATACTTTCTACTTGTGGATGGTATCTACCCATCATGGTCTGTATTTGTGAAAGCCCTTTCATTTCCTAACGAGCCTAAAGAAAAGGCGTTCAAGAAGTTGCAAGAATCAGCAAGAAAATATGTTGAGTGGGCTTTTGGTGTTTTAAAGGGTAGATGGGGGATACTAGCCCGATCGGTTCGTGCGATGAATAAAAAAAAATCTATAGCATAGTATATGCATGCATCAGATTGCATAATATGCTAATCAAAGAAGACAGACGTGCAATTTATCTAGATTGGGTGCCGGATCCTCCAACACAAAATCCCGTTCCAGAAAATGTCCACCAAGACTTGCGCAGTGAAGAACTTCACTTTTGGTTGAGATATGATCTAATTGAACTTGTAGGTTCTTTAGATTTGGAATTTCCGGATTTGAACGAAGAGTAGGCTTTGTTTATGTATCTTTTTAATTTTGTATGTTTATTTTTAAGTTTTTTTTAGAAATATTGTTTTTATTTAAATGAAATTTCTAATTTCTAATTTTTATTGTTTGTTGTTAATTTATAATTTATTTATAATTAAAATTGTACTGTTAATTTATAATTTAAAAGAAAAAAAGTTTAAAACTCATCACTAGTGATAGAGTGATGGACCCTCTAGTTAAAATCATCACTAATGATGAAATTTGGTTGATGACGTGACGATGATTAGATGTTGTAGTGGTGACGAATGGACGCCCCAACCTAAGCATTGCAAAAATGTAGCCATAGATGTGTATGAAAAACCAACATGCGTGTGTGAATAGGAAGGCCCAGTCCTATGTTGTGTGTTTCAAAAAGAAAAAATATCACAGTTAATAAACGAGGAGCCACTACCCCCAGCCCCAACACTACCAGCACATCCTAGGGCAAAGAAGATGAACCCAAGAACCAAATATAAACGAAGGAGCCACTCATCATCTCCTACACGAAACCACCGCACCACCACCACCACCGCACCACCACCAACATCCACTCCCTCCGCCACACTTCTCGAAACCCAATTCGTCACTGAAGACGACGAACTTACTTACTTCCGCGACCTTACTCCATCTGACAAATTCTCAAACCCCAGAAGCTTCCCCTACGCTGTCAAGCAACAATGCTGGGATAAAGCCGAGAAGATCAAAGGACGTGACCCTGACCGGTGGCGTCGAGACCCACTCGGCAACACCATTTTCCGTAAGCTCGTTGGATGTGCTGGTTGTCTTTGCCATGATTACGACCACATTGTTCCGTATTCTAAGGTAATTCGTTATTACAAAACAATCTCAATTTAAGTTAAACAAGTTTGAAAGATAACAATCTCACCCACCTAGTTTTTTTGGGTTGAGTTATCGTGTTTGTGCTATAACGCTAATATACCGGTACCTATACCATTATTATAATTATCAATCTCGGTACCCGTGTTGGTATATGTTAAAAAATACTTTATTTTGAATACAAGTATGTTTTCAAGAGACTTATGCATGATGTTGAAAAAATTAAGCACATGACAAAGTTATCATAGAAAATTTAAATATGTATATATTTATTAAATTACAAAAGGTTGAAAATAAATAATATTTGTTAATAAAGTTACTATTCATAATATGACGTTGAACTTAATTGTGAATTTTTGGGTTTTTAAAAAGCGCGTGGGGATCCGATGTGATCTGATCCCAAAAGCTGATGCGTGATGCGCAATGCTCGTATCACGTGTTGAGGCATTCGTTGTTAAAGAATGCTAAAAGTTAGTTATAGATAATATTTTAACTTGTTAACTTTTAAACACTAAAATATAAGATATTCTCATCATCTCTAGTCAGATTTGTTCAGTTAATGGTTTGATTTTTCAAATACTCAAACCCATTGCTCAATCGATGGTCAGATTTGTTCAGGCCACATCATGCGATGCGCACATCATGCAGTCGCATCGCGCGATGCGATCTTACCCCCGCATCATGTGATGCACGCATTATGCGATCCTGATGCGTGCATTTTAAAACCGAGATTGTGATGCTGCTTGTCCTGAATTAGGTCAAATTATCTTGTAATTATCATGTAACTTGAAGGCTGATGCATAGTATGGTTCTGCTTGTTTATACACTCATCTCGTTGATCTTGCAGGGCGGGCAAAGCACACTGGAAAATTGTCAGGTCTTACAGGTAACACAACATCTTAACCAGTTATAAATTGTTTTTAAAATTCAAACGTTCAGGTATAAGTATAAGACTTATGTGCTCACGACTGTTTCCTTGTAGGCGACAGTTAACCGATCAAAAGGGAACCGTACTGAGATGTCTCGAGCTGATCTTATTCAGAAAAGCTCTTACTGCAGAGTTTCAGGTACAGTATTAAGTTGTTAACATTTTTGTATAAATTAGAGTAGACACTTGTATAATATTATGGAAAAACAAAAACTGCAGGGCGGGACATGGATCTTCTTGAATTGGCAGCCTATGGAAATGTCCGCAGAGGACAAGATTCCGGTGGATGTACCATGCAATGATCATATGTCAAAAGTATGTTCAAGTTATTTCTAGTTGTTATATGTTGATTGTATCTGTATCGGTAGCAAGACCGTATTAGGTTTTGCTCCAATATTTTTTACTCATCAAACCTACAACTTGAGTCAACAAAGGTGTTATACTTTCTTGACACTTTCTGTATCTAATGTAAGAGCAGCACTAAGCATGACCATTGACCTTTGACTTTTTCGTGGTCGTGTTAATCTGTATCCACATAGGTATGCATAATGCCCAATAATATGTTCATAAAAGATGCCCTTTTTAGTGCTCAATTTCAAAAACTACAAAGTGAAGTAAGCTGAACTTTTCTATAATTATTCGACAACAACAGACAGACCGAGGCATAGTGAGCTGTTGATTCCGCTTTTATAGATCATTAAAACTTGTCATTGATAATCTGGACCATTGAAGTTCCACCACTCCTTTATAGAAAGCAGCAAATGCCCATTACAAAAGAGATAGATATACATGGCATTTCGGGTCCAGAATACAACTCATATTCTTCCGATAATGTGGCCTCAATTCGTCGAGGACCTGAAAATATCTTGATCTTTTTCATGGCTGCTTCTTTTGATTTTGATGTGCCCACACATAATAACCAAGATTTACACTTCTCAGTACAGATATAAAGATTTTGTGAGAGATACCCAAAAGTATCATCATCATCATCATACTCGGTTAATTCCACCAATAGCAAAACTAAGGTAGGGTTTGAGGAGAGTAAGATGTAGACAGCCTTACCTCTACCTCGTAGGAATAGAGAGGCTGCTTCCAGTGAGACCCCGGCTCGATAGTAATGATTGTAATAATATTCTTTGCTCCTTAGTAAGTTTGATTAGCAAACAAATTTACAGAAAAAAATTGCAGTCAATTTACAAAAATGGAAAATGCCAACATCTAAAACTATACCCTATAATTCCTAATGTTGATATTTTTCTTAAATAGTTATTTGCTATTTTAGGCCCTTTCTTGAAAGCATAGTGATCTAGAGAAAGCGGCAGGATTCGCTTGTAACACAGGACTCGGTTCGGTGGCTTTACTTTTCTTTTTATCGTTTCCTTTTGATTGGAACGCCTTGAATAGATCGCCTCTGCCGCTGTGTTCGTTCTTGATTCCGAGTGTAGTCCATATCGAACTCTTTGCAGCCTCATTCGGATCGTCTATTCTAAGTGTCTTTGGGATCAGAATTGAACTCCTTTGTTTCTTGAACTCGTCGTGTGAACCGTCTGGTTTTATTGCTTCCCCGTCTGTCGGATGCTTTCCTAAGATGGAATCGGTGGGTGGTAGCCAAGAAACCGAGCTCCAGTAAGGTGGAGGATACATCGGAATTTGAGGGTATCCCGGAGGGTACATGGGTGGAATCGGCATAGGGATTGGCATCGGCATCGGAATTGGCGTGGGTGTGGGTGTGGGTGTGTTTCCATGGGTTATATGGCCACGAACCCCCCGGAATCCAATGGAAATGGGAATGGAATCCGGTGTTATCGTGTATGTTCTCAACTCCCGAACTTGAACAATCGTCTCGGCTTTCTTTCCCACTTACATCCGCTCCAAAACACGGCGAATTTCGACCGAAAGAAAGCACTTTCGGTGAAATCCCCTCAGAATCAGGAGCAAACTCGATATGATTCGCTACTACCGCTGCCGCTGCTTCTGATTCGAAAGCCTCTTGAGAGATCACATAGCGACAATGCGTAGGCGGGGCCTTTTTCTTCCTACGACCCGCCCCGACCGGCATACTTCTCATGGTGCCTCCCGCCGTCCAATACCTCTGACAACTCTTGCAAAAATGGCGAGGCTGGTTGATGTTCGAGTTGTTAAAGTAACAAAACTTGGTGTTCATACTGTCACACCGCGGGCAAGGGAGAATCTTGTCCGGTTTTCTCAAAATTCTCGGCTGCAAATTCATCGACATACCCTCTTCATCTATCGAACACCCTTTGTTCTCCGTAACTACGTCCTCTCGGCCATCGGACGAACTCGTCGTGTGGGGGGGTTCGGGAAAAGCGATCTTCTTGCCGAACAAAATGATACCGGGGTCGGTCATGGTCTGTAGCGATAGATAACGGGTAAGAAAAGTGGTGTTGAATAATGTAAAGATCTAAGTAGGAGTAAGCATATGATATAGGGGGAGGGGAAAGGTGGATGCCACATAAGCTGGGAAGAAGGGTTATGAGCCACAAGTTTGTTGTGGCCTTGATACGTTGGCACAGTGGCTTCTTTTGGGTCTATACAAAAGTTGATGCACCCACAGACTAAATTCGCTGATAAAGATTTGGCACAATGTTATGTTACTACTAGGATAATATCGTACTTTGCCCTTGCTTGCTTGCGTCATCTATCCATACCTTTTTTCTCCTACCTCAATACCTGACCATTTTTAATAATAAACCTTGCAAGATAACTAGACCAATGAGCTTATAGCTCAGTGGTATCCACTACCAATGAAGTTCATTGCTTACATGTGAAGCTACAGTGGCGTGGGTTCGACCCTTGTGGTGCTCAGATCATGTGGATGGTGTGCAGAGGTAATTTGCCGGCATCATAATAACCCTTGTGAGGTGGTATGATGGGTATCCTATGGGGTACCAGGGACAGGGTTCCTTCCTCAACCTTTTTTTGTAAGATAACTAGAAGTATATGAAACGTTCCTTAGATATTATCTTTTAACGATAGTTATTAAAGGCGTTAGGCGCACTCAAGGGGTATAGGTCTTGTCTAGGGCTTAGGCGTAAGTCGCAAAAAAGCAAGGGTCTGAAGAAAAAAAACGCACTTTATGTATTAGAAAGCTAATATTGTTATACGAATGAAACAAACAAAACCTGCTATATAACATAGTAAAGTATGCTGATGGTCCCTGTGGTTTACTAAAATTTTGAATTTGGTCCCTAACTTTCCAAAAGTACATGATGTCCTTATGGTTTTCACTGTGTAACGCATTTAATTCCCAACTTTTTCCAAAAGTACATCAATGGTCCCTGTGGTTTGCACTTTGTAACGCATTTTGTCCCTAACTTGACCATGCTAAAACCTTTAGATTTGTTGGCTGTGGATTCAATGCGTTTCAAAGTGCAAACCACATGGATCATCCGTGTACTTTTAGAAAGCTACAGACCAAATTTAAAATTTTGATGAACCATAGGGACCATCCGTGTACCTTATTCTATCATAAATTAGTATAAAAAGTCCTAAACTATTAATGTTTAGTGTAGAAAAATAGTTTTTCTTAGATAAAAGTAGAAATTTGGCTGGAATCTTACCAGAATTTAGAGAATTTGGTCGGAAACTCTCCGGAATCTAGGAATCACTCCATAATCTATTAAAGCACAACTGCCTCGACTTAAAGTGCAAATGTCTCGCCTCGTCAGAAAAATGGGTGTAGGCGTAAGAGACGATGACTTTTAACGATTAACCATCCAAGATAACAAGGTATTTCAAATACATTGACCACAATAATGGAAAAGTGAACGCATTAGTTGGATTAGTCTCCTAATTCGATTATTTAAACATGAATATCGTGTTAATGACAGGATTAGTGAATTAAAGTAATCACACTTACACTTGTTAATGACCCTTTTGACTTTTCTAAGTTAGTGGTTTATTTATTTAATTTTAATATATGGATCCAAAAAATCATGAATTTTGACCTAACAAAAAGTGGGCTTGTCTTTTTTTTTTTTTCTTTTTGTATAAAACTTATCAATATCTATTTAATAAACTTAATTAACGTGTAAATGTGTTAAACATGTTTCACAAGTCATGATTAATTGTTTAAACGGTTTGTGAAAAAAAGTTTGCGAATCGAATCCGGTTACAAAACTGACCCGAAACTGCTATGAAATCGTGTGGTGAAACCAGTCCTCGTTTCAAACCAACCCGCATATTTGATATCTGTTTGAGAACTCCTACGTTGAAATTGTTTAAAGTTGAACTGAATCGATTAAAAACCGAAACGAATCGGTCGTTTTTCACTTCAAAAACCCGGTTTCAAACCAAAATCAGTTTTGACCGATATTGACTCAAACCAAACTGCTTTTGTAAAAAATAAAACACAAACATGTGCATCGTTAGCTTAAGCATGTTAACCTGAACACGCTCGACTTGTTAAAGAGATTAGAAGTACAGGGTTAAATCTGATTATTTTTATTGTCATTTCATGAATAATCACTCCTATGGGTCCCCGACCGGTTTACATTTGACCCGAAATCATCAATCATTAAACTGCCTGCCACATGTATCTTTTTCTTTTTGCTTTTTTGGCTTTTTTTTTTCTTTAATATCTATTTACTATTTTCTCCAAACCAAGTTTATTGCCTTTTGTTTTTCATCATTCTGAACTTTCCCTAACTATAAATAAAAGTGCCTACGAGCATTCACATCCATTTCACTATATTTTCACGCTAAATTACACTAAAAAATACTACATTTTCTTTCCTTTTCAATTTAATAATACTTTTTATACCTTTATCATTACATTTTCTCTCCCATATACTCACAACCACTTTCAAAATATATTAAAAAATAATAAGGGGTGAACAGTGTCCCTCAAAATATCCCCTTCACTCACAACCATTTTTTATACTCTTTATATTATAAAAACTTCACTCACAAAATTTAGTGGAAAGGATGTGAATGCTCTAACATCGTTTGTTATTATTTGAAACATCCGCAAGTTCTTAACATACTCTATAATACGAGCTAATAATAAAGTTTTGGTCTCGACTTTAAACCGTCATGACTTTTGACATACATGTTAGTATAGCATTCTTTCCGCTAGAGACAAAACAAACACAAAACACCCACCTTCCTTCATTACAAATACCATTTACTCTCATCTTCACACATTCGAATGTCTTTGCTATCCTCTTATTCCCTTGGTCTCAATCCATAAACTTGAGAACCGCTTCTCCCCATTTGTCTTTCTCGGTTACTCCTCGAATCATAGGGGGTACAAGTGCTACGACCTCTCTATTCACAAAATTCTTATCTCACGTCAGGTCGTCTTTGACGGAAGCAAATTCACTTTCGCCAATCTCCATACCTCTCCTCTTTCCTACGAGTTTCTTCACTCTATAATCTCTTTACCGATCTACACACCACTATTTGGGACTCAATCCACTGTCCAATGAGTCCTCCTAACACCAAGGCGGATCAGAACTTTCCCATACTACTCGAAATCAAACATCCCACCTCCCATCAATATTTTGTGAAATATTTAGTTAAATGGTTATTTATGAAATAATTATTTATATATTAATTGTTTAAGAAACAATTAATGGATAATGGTAATTATTATTTAATTATTAAAACTAAATAAATGTGTTTTATATAAATGGTGAGGTGTTTGTATTCAACTACAATTAGGTAGAGATCTGAATATAAAAGGTTTTACATATAAATACAAGTGGGTTAGAAACAGGTTACACCAAATTGTGAGAATAAATAAACTTGACAACCCACAACCACCATCCACTGAACCGCTAGCCTCCCTTGTTGTCTGACTCACCTCCGGCCACCGGTCCAACCCGCTTTCAGTGAACCAGGTTTCCGACACCACCCCGCGCTACCCTAGCGCCGCCACCTTGCCTTGTTTTGCGTGCAGGTTCCCCTAGTGGCTCATGTTTGATTCAAGTGTTTATTCAGGTTCGGGTGATCGTGAACTCATCAACTAGCTTGGCGTTTGTCGAATCTATTGTGTGTTTTCATAGTTTTTTTCGTGAAAAGGTAGAAATCTAAAACACCCCATGGTTGGATCATAATTGTTTAAACAAATTGTAACCGGATCACTGACGATAATTTAAATCGGATTTAGATAATGTGTACATGCTTCCGCTACTCGATTAATATGGATAATTATCACAATCGTTAACACCAAGAGATAATTAAAAGTGTTTTAAGTTAACTCGGAAAGGTAATTTAATAAAAGGCGTTTTATTAAATGATAAAACACTTTGGTTTTAAAATTAAATTGTTTATTTTTAATATTGCAATCAACAAAGAGTTTATTAACTTAAATCCAAGTTCGCGATAAACGACCAATGTAGTTTTAAATAGGGTATCTAAAATCAATCGTGTTGAGAGTTGAAATGTGTTTCAATTTATCATAGACGAATGTAAAATTGGATTTTACTGAAATTGCATGACTTGCCTTATGCTTCAAGTCGTCCAAAATATTTTGACCCGTCACTGTAAATAAACATTAAAGTAAAACACATACTTAAAATCGACATCACTGCAACATCCTAAATTGATGACACTCGAACCGATCTATCCGAACCCCATTTGTTATTTATTACCTTGCATTTGGCTTACAATTTTAGTGAGAAGTGAAGTCTCGGTTTCACACATTATAAAATTGAAGGACGAATATCACTTGTAAGAGTTTCAAGTGGGCGTAGTTTGGGTTAAACGTATCAATTATTGACAACACTTGTCATGCGACCCCAAACCTAAGAGTTGTGTAGTTGACATAATTGGTAATCGCTGCCCGCCAGTATAATGAAACTAGTGAGCAGAGCTTAGCCATTCATGATGTATTGATAAAACGAGATCTCAATTCCTATATATTTATATATATATATATATATATATTATATATATATAATATATATATATATATATATATGCAAATGTGTCATAAAGTAATTAGGATATCAAGCATGAAAAATACTAAATTATGTTTGTTTGGATTTTTGTAGATGTTTCATGTCAAACCTAATCAACTCTATCAGTGTCTTCTGTACCAAAACAGACTCCATTACAATAACTTCCCGGAATGGTTCTGGAACTTGAGAAAAGTTCTCAAGATAGATAGTAAGTTGTATGTTCTGGAGGTTCCATTCCCACATATTTCACCTCTAATTGGATACAAAGATGATTGGAGGAAGCATATTGATGACTCGGGTGAGGTTTCACTCCTTATGTTTTCAACCATATCTATGAAAAGATCCAGAAAGAGCTAGAGTACTTTTATGCCTACGACCTCATTTGCTAATTGATGGAGGGGTTTAGGAATGTGATTTATATGTGTTTAATGTCAATCTTATGCATATTTGGTTGTTTACACGTGTGGAATTGAATAACTACGAGAAAATGGTGTTTGCAGTTAAACATGAAGATTGACATGTTTTGAGGAAAATAAACGGAGTGGAATTAAAGATCTAAGGATGAACGATAGAGGGCTGAATTACGAAGACGTGAGCGAAAACGGTGCGTAAAATGGAGCTATAACAAAGAAGTTATGAAGAAAACAGTTTTTGAACAAATCTGTCGAGTGACCAGAAAGTCCGAACTGTAGCTTACGGTCATGAAGACGGAAAAATGCGTGTTTTAGTGTTTTGAAGAGTATAAAAGGGTTTTTAAACCCTAAACTCATGGAGGCACTTTGGGGACGATTTTAGGGGGATCAAAACACACTTTTTGGAGCATTCTTTCACCATCATCATCATCATCATTCCTATCACCAAATCAAAGATCAAGATCATGGTTTCAATCATCTTTCAAGCGTGTGAAGATCATACAACTGAGATGAGCGGCTAGAACCTTAGTGGTTTCCTCCGGGTGGAGGGTTCTTGTAAGCAACTCAATTTATGTGTTTGGATTATTGTTTAAATCCGGTAATCTAAGCATTTGATGCTTGTTACCAGTTGATTTGACTTGATTGATTTGGAAACGGTTGATTTTGCTTTAAACCTAGTTTTGATTCTTTCAATTCCCGAGAGTTCTAGTAATTGGGATATATTAGATAGGGATTGGGTTTGGTAATCTTCAATTGATAAACGTGTGATAACCTCTCGTTGTTAATCAATCAGCGTACTTAGTCCTCTTTTATCACAATCAATTAATCAGGTTATACAATTATGTCTATGTAATTGTAAACAATCATATACGTAATTGAATTGGCTTTGAATCTAAAATCCGGAGGAACATTGTTTCTCTTATTGATCACAACCTCGTTTTAGTAATTCGTAGTTTAATCAAACTCCCAATCAAACAAGTTTTATATTTTTGCATTTAGTTTAATAGTATTTAATCCACAACACTTTCCACAATCCTCCTCTGGTCGATACCCGACTTACTCTAGCTACCAAGTTTATTTCAGTTTTTGCATGACACTAACGACAATCATCACTAATTGAAGGAAAGGTTCCATCCAAATCGCAATTTGCACATAGAGATTATCAACGTGCTGACTCATGGCATGGATTGTGGAACTCATGTAGGCTCCCACATTGACAAAATGGAGGGTTATATTGACAAATTTGAAAAGTTGGGTTCTCCACATACCAATGACATGGCAATTGACTACATTCTAATGTCATCATTGATCCAAAACGAAGAGTTCGTAAAGGATTATAATGAGAACGCATATGAAGGAACCATAGCGGAATTGAGAGAGATGTCAGTTGCTCCACAAGTCAAAATGGAATCTAATGGAATGCCTAATTTCAAATCAAAAGGCCAAGGCAAGAAAAGAGCGCTCGTCTATAGCGGTGACATCTGCTATCATTGTGCGAAGTTGGGCACAAGAAGAATAACCGCCCAATGTGTTTTCTATGCTGTAGAAGAAGGCTTTAGAAGCCGGATCTTTAGGTATATACATTATTAAAACCTAATATTTTTTTCCCAGCAAATCTTGGGTCGTTGACACTGGATGTGGTTCTCACATATGTAATGCTTTGCAGGGACTAAGGAAGGCTAATAAGCTAAAGCATGGATACTGGAGTTTCATGTGGGTAATGGTCAAAATGTCAGCATGGAAGCTGTATGAGATTATTTTCTTTTATTTAAAAGTGGTCTTGAATTTGTTTTGAACAATGTTTGTTTTATACCTTGTTTGACTAGGAGATTATAAATATTGCTATAAATATACGTAAAACATTAAAAAGTTTTTTTTCAATGATGATAATGAGATGAGTTAGTTAGAAACTTTACAATTCTATGATGATAGTGATGATAATGAGAGGAATTAGTTAGGATTTTATGACTAGAACCACTAGCGAACAACAACTAAAACGTTAACTAAAACCGAATTGAAAACCGACAAAACAGAACCGAAATTAACCGATTAACCAAAAACCAAATTAACTGAAAATAGGTTATCTTGTTTTTGTACCCTTGGTTAACCGAAACTAACTGAATCGAATCAAACAGTTCATTCATATATATATATATATAGGGTAAGGTTCATGCGAGAACCGCGAGAACCACCTTTATTGCAAAATAAAATCTAAAAAAATAGAAAAAACACTCAAATTTTTTTATATTTAAAAAAATCGCTATATTTCGTTTCAAAAAAAAAAAAAAAACTTTTTTTTGAGTAACAGTCATCCATGCACATATGCATACGTATCATAACTTCGTCAAATTTCGTAATACATTATTAATAATAGACAATTGCACTTTAATTTACAATACTATTCGTAATACACTACTTTTTACATTACCAATATCCAAAATGCACATGTGCATCATTATGTATAACCATTATATAACGTGTTTTGGTACAAAAAGTTTGTGATTTTGAATGATGAAGTAGGCCCATATACATGTTTTTTGGTTAGTTATATATAGTGGTTGATGGTTTGGTTATAGTTGTCACTCTATGATGTAATATGTTGATTGGATGGTATAAATGGTGTTGATATACATGTAATAAAGTGAAAATATTGGTATTGGTATTGTATTATAGATGGTAGGAAGTAATGATATTGTATTATAGATGGTAGGAGGTAATGCAATTGTATTATGGATGGTATGATAGATGAAAGAGAAAGTGTATTCAAAGTAATGTACCAAAACACCTTATTTCATGTTGATACGTATAGATGCACATGTGCATTTCTAATATTCGTAACATAAAAAGTAGTTGATTACACATGGTAGTGTAAATGAAAGTACAATTGTCTAATATTTGTAACGTATTATGGAATTTGACGAAGAAATGATAGATATGCATATGTGCATGGTAGTGTATTAGGATGAAATGATAAATGAAAGAGAAAGTGTATTCAAAGTAGTGTACCAAAACACCTTATTTCATGTTGATACATATAGATGCATATGTGCATTTCTAATATTGGTAACGTAAAAAGTAGTGTATTACACGTGGTAGTGTAAATCAAAGTACAATTGTCCAATGTTTGTAATGTATTACGGAATTTGTCAAATAAATGATAAAAATACACATGTGTATGGACAACTGTTACTCAATATTTATATTTCCATCTCAATTTTTTACCTCAATTTATGTATTTCTATGCAAAAATTTTAGCTAAAGTTTTGTTTTGGTTATTAACCAAAACTGATATCAATTACTAAAAAACCACTTTTAAATAAAAATAGATTTACTAGTAACTTGGGTTTCGATGAGACTAATAACTGAATCAAACCGTACACATCTCTAGCTGAAGACTGTAAACCCATGCGAGGAAGAAAGAAAAAAAAATAACAATATGGAATTAGTTAATGTTTTCTTATTCATCCCCAAAACATCCACAATTCAACTTAGGGTTTCCAAACACTTTAACCCAACGAATGGTGTGCTTTTCTAAGGAATCAAAAGAGCATAGTGGAGGAACATATGAACAGTCCAGTACAATTAAAACACATGACATGTGTCACAATGTTTACGCATGGTCTACTCTTTAGTTTACTTGTATGGAGATTAAACATCTTTCTATGTAACTTCCAAAACTAATAAAGAAAACAGAAGGGGACATCAAAGTGAATAAATATGCGTATCCGTACGTTGGGAGCAACCTGAAGATCAACTCTAAGCAGCCAACCTGTACGGACACAAATTGCTTGGGATGTTTTGCACTTGTCCTTTTTTACATTTCTAATTTACCAAAATCTAATCAATCAAATACAACATTAAGTTACATATGTTATGTTGTTGAGGGTTCAAAATGATATGACAATTCTTTATAAAAAGAAAAAGAAAAAGTTAAGCTAACAAAAATACCTTGATTTAATATTTGTATTTAATGTCATTCTAAGACACATAAGGCCTTGGTTATACCTTAACTCTACCTAAGTGCCACGTGTTTTTTAAGCTTTTTTAGGATTTTTTGAGTTCTCATGCAGGGGCGTACCCACCCCAAGCCCAAAGTGGGCGGGCGCACCCCTTAAAAAATAATTTTTGTGTTATTTTTTGCCGGAATTTCCGATCGCACCCCTTGAAAATTTTCAACCGCCCCACTTAGAAAAAAATATTATGAATTTATAGAAAAATAAACACTGATTATTATTTAATATATAAGTGTATAACACAATTTATACAACTATTCTTTAACCACTTATTCACTTAATTAATTTATACAATTATTCTTTAACCACTTATTCACTTAATTACTTAACCCAATCAAAGCCCAAGCTACAATATATTTTTATTAACCCAAGCCCAACCCAACTTAAAGAATTTTGAGCTAAATAAAATAACCCAAACCCATCCACCCATTCCAATTCCAAATCCCGCCCCTAAAAAAACTCTCAATGACTTGACGCCACTGAGAACGACAGAACAACATTTTTTGCCGGAAAAACCAAATTTCCGGTAAGACCGACCCATATTACGTCAGAATTCTGATACAGAACTAGTATTGTTTCTTTATTGTGTTTTTGTTGTTGTTGTTGTTTTATGTGATAATTAGGAGAAAATATAGATATATAAGGGTTTGATCTTTTTTATGTTTTTGGTGTTTTTTGGTTGTTCTAGACTTGTAGTTAAATGATTTTGTTGTTTTATTTATAGTTTTGTTTGTTTAAATGATTAGTTACAAGTAATCAACATTTAATGCTAGGGCTTGAATGTTTAAAAATAAAATAAAAAAATATGGACTATAATTGAAAATGACTGTTTGTTTGATTTAAGTGTTTAGTGTTGTTATATGAACTTATTGAGCAATTTATATCTAATAGGAGTAATGAGTAAGAATGTAATGAACTTATGGAGTGTTTAGTATCTCTAGATGATGTTTTGGGTAGATTTAAAAAAAGGAAAACCTATAGGGCACAATTTAAATACGTTTGTAATGACGTTTGACGTGTTTTGATAATTATATAAATATTAGTTTGATGTTCTTCTGTCTTACATGACCCGACCCGCTATGAACCGATTTTTATATAGCTAGGGGCCTGAAATCTTTAAAATTGTTCCGCACCCCCAGGAAAAAATTCTTGGGTCCGCTACTGTTCTCATGTGTGTGTGTGTGTGTGTGTGTGTGTGGGTATAGGAGAAAAATCCGTTAGGAACCACCATTTATTACGAGAACCGCAAGAACCTATGTGAACACAACCAAAAATACCTAAATTCATCTAAGAAACATACAATTTTTTTTTTTAAAAAGCGCTATATTTCGTTACAAATTTTTTTGGTAGAGGGTGTTTAGCTTTATGGTTTAGTTTTTTAGCATTTAGCTTGGGTGGTGGGTGGAGGGGAGGGTTTAGTTTTTTTTAGGATTTTTTAAGGTTTTGTGTGGTGGTGTAGTGGGTTTATTTTGTTGTGTTCACATTGGTTCTCGCAGTTCCCGCAATAAAGGTGGTTCTCGCATGAACCCTACCACAACCACACACACACACACACACACACAATATATATAGGACAAGGATCCGTTAGGAACCACCCTTTATTGCGAGATCCAGTGTGAACATAAACAGTAATATCTAAAAAAATCCAAAAAATTACCAATTTTTTTTATATTTTTTTTTGAAAAATCGCTATATTTACTCAACAAAAAAAAAGTTCAAATTTTTTTTTTGAGTAACAACTATCCATGCACATGTGTATTTTCGTCATTTCTTTGACAAATTCCATAATACATTACAAACATTAGACAATTGTACTTTCATTTACACTACCATGTGTAACACACTACCTTTTACGTTACCAACATTAGCAATGCACATGTGTATCTATATATATCAACATGAAATAAGGTGTTTTGGTACACTAATTTGAATACATTTTCTCGTTCATCTATCATACCATCCATAATACACTACCATGCACATTTTCATCACTTCTTTGACAAATTTCGTAATACATTACAAACATTAGACAATTGTACTTTCATTGACACTACCATGTGTAATACACTACTTTTTACGTTACCAATATAAGAAATGCACATGTGCATCTATATGTATCAACATGAAATAAGGTGTTTTGGTACACTACTTTGAATACACTTTCTCTTTCATCTATCATACCATCCATAATACACTTCAATTATCTCCTACTATCCATAATACAATAGCATTACCTCCTACCATTTATAATACAATACCAATACCAATATTTTCACTTTATTACATGTATATCAACACCGTTTATACCATCCAATCAACATATTACATCATAAAGTGACAACTATAATGAACCCATCAACCACTAGATATAACTAACCAAAAAACATATATATGAGCCTACTTCATCATTCAAAATCACAAACTTTTTGTACCAAAACACGGTATATAATTGTTATACATAATGATGTACATGTGCATTTAATGTAAAATTGAGTGTATTATGGATGATATTGTAAATTAAAGTTCAATTGTCTACTAGTGATAACGTATTACTGAATTTGTCGAAATTATGATACATATGCACATGTGCATGGATAACTGTTACTCGAAAAAAAAAGTTTTTTGAGTTTTTTTTTAACGAAATATAACGATTTTTATTAAAAAATATTTAAAAAATTTTTTTTACTGTTTTTTTGAATTTTTTAGGTTTTATTTTGCAAAAAAAATTGTTCTCGCGGTTCTCACAATAAAGGTGGTTCTCGCATGAATCTTACCCTATATAATATATTATAATATATATATATATATATATATTATATATATATATATATATGTATATATAAAACTTTTACACGATTCAAAAAATTATATTAAAGTTGTTTAATTTTACTTGAAACCAAATTTTCCCCTAAATCCTACACATGACCATACTTTGATGCCAGGGTTGATGGGTTGGTGGTCCAGAGCGTATCGATCTTCACCATAACAAAGCACAAACATCAATATCGTTAAAAGATAAACCTAAAGAAAAACTGGCCAATAGCCTAAGTTTCTCAACCCCCTTTAACTTTCTTTGATATATAGTAATCATTTTTTATGTTTGTTTATTTATTTCAACATGAAATCAGATGTATTTGTTAATATTTGAACACAACCTTTTTCCATTTATAGTCATGAGATGCATGTTTTGATTCTTGAGATTCAATATCTTCATGTACCGAGTGATTAATATATAATTAGTTAAGACTTAGAGATAATAATGATAAAGATTAACTGTCTTTCAACTTAATTAACTGTTTAGTTTTTAACATATTTCAGATAACTTTTTAACCTTTTCGACTTTGCTCGTACGGATCGAAGGTTGTAAAACAAAACGAAGAAGCTCATTAGAAGGGGTCCAAGGGCGATTCTCAGAACTACAATCCAACGCTCAAATCAGTACATGCATTCATCATAATTGATGAGTGTATGCATTTTAAAGCTATAAGGTGTGGTCATGACCACCATGATCCGTTACATCAACGTTATGTCACCCACATCTAATCCGCCATCCAAATTTACTACCTTAAGGATGTGGGCATGTCCCAAACCACCATAAATTAATAAAGATGCACATGCTTAAAATATTGGAAAAAGAAAAAGGAGGACCGTGGTTGCCGTGGTTTAAACCACACGAACCATGGTGAATGCTTGAGGGGGGTGGTGTAGCATTTGATTAATGGTCCCACGTGACAATTGATGACCCAATCCACGCCCCTCACACCCTTCAGCCTAATAATAGTAGTAGTGAATGTAAGGATTAAAAATATGTGGTGTTAAGAAGATACACTGTCTGATTGTCTATGATGTTGAAGTTCTCTTATACAACAAAACATATGGGCTAGGGTTTTAATGGGTCACTATATACTAAGAGACTGTTTGTTTAGTTCTTTATGGTTCATACCTTTTACTGGTTCAGTACTTAATGGTTCAGACTTTTTGTTTCACGAGCAGATGTCTGAATGGTTAAGACATTTGCCTCTGAATGGTTAAGCATTATACTAAGTCTGAATGGTTAAGACCTCTAATCTGAATTGGTCAGACATTTGCCTCCAAACGGTTGAGCATTATACTGGCTCTTAATGGTTTAGACCTCTTACTGGTTCAGCTCTTAATGGTTTAGATCTCTTACTGATTTAGCACTTAACCATTTAGATGTTGCCAAACAGCCCAAGTCTATTGACAGTACCCAGACATAGTTAGGGGAATACACTACAACCTAAAAAAATGGTTGATAATTTCTTGAATTTTATCATTATTAATCCTAAGATAAAATGTAAAACTAGAAATTACGAGTATATCAAAGCACCAATATAGAAAGTAGAGTCCCTTCTATAATATGAGTACTCCGCTTGTTAAGTATTGAATCTATGCGTTTTCTTTTCTTAGTATTTCTTCTTTTAGCAAGGTGCATGCTTTTTGCTTTTGATATTACTGTGTGCTAGCTAGGTTAATTACACTACCAGTTCTTCTTCAGTTCACCAAAGGGTTTCTCTAATAATCTTGCTTTCATCATAATTTCAGTTTCCGATTTTCAGTAGCTAATCATATATTTATTTTCATTGTATTGTAGGTAACAACTATAACAAGATGAAGATGGTGAGACAGAAAACTCAGATCAGAAAGATAGAAAACCTATCAGCAAGGCAGGTGACCTTCTCAAAGAGGAGAAGAGGCCTTTTTAAGAAAGCTCAAGAGTTGTCTACACTTTGTGATGTTGATCTGGCCCTAATCGTCTTCTCCGCCACCGGAAAGCTCTTTCACTACTCTCCCTCAAGGTCTCTCTCCTCTCTCTCCCTATCTATATATATGTGTGCGTGCGCGTATGCGCGCGTGTGTGTTATTTGATGTTGAAGTGAATCATTAATTAGCAATAGGTATCAGATCTGGCAAGGGAGCCTTTAGTGAACTCTACCAAAGTTGTGTGAAGGAACTAAGATAAAATGAGATTTAGGCATGCCTATTGCAAGCACTAAATACTATCTACCAAAGTTGTTTGAAGGAACTAAGATATAATGAGATTTAGGCATGCCTATTGCAAGCACTAAATACTATAAATGACTAACCATTAGTTCTTTCTTAAAGAGGAAATATCATCTCTAATCAAATTAAAAAGTATGATGAAAAAGGACATATGGAGAGTAATAAGCATTGAACATGTTTAAAAGCATTGGTAGCTGGAAAAGTGCCTTGATCAGTATCACAGTTACACAGGTGTTTATAATAGAGTTCAGGTACATTTGTGTGTGTGCATATATGTGACATTTGAGAGATTCATGTGTACTTGTAAATCTAGCACAATGTTTGAATTTCTGTTCTAAGTAGAAAAACATTCATCACTTTTGAATCTTTATCACTGTGTCATTTTATTTTATTAAGATTTTGTTAATAGAAACTGGCTAGGGTTTCAGCTACTAAACAAGAAACAAGCCTATTTTCTTTTAGCTAGTTGTCAATGTATTGATGAAACATTCTTCAGAGGCCAGTTCTGTTAGCTAGTTGTCAATGTATTGATGAAACGTTCTTCAGAGGCCAGTAGAATATGCATCTAATCTTATTACTAACTTCTTGGATTCTCAACATTGTATGATTGCATGAATATATGTAATCAATATTATGTCTTCTCTAATAGATAGATATACATTATGTTCTTAGATTTGTATAACTGATCATATTGTTTCTTCAAATTAAAATCGAGGATGTGTCATTTCTAATCACAATCATACTTTATATATATTTTTCATTTTGTTCTTATATATAATACCAAGTTACTGTAAGATTGTGAAAGTATATTGTCAAGCTAGCTACATGTCTTGATCATAACTTCCGAATTTTTTGTCAAAAGTATGAGTGAAGTGCTAAAAAGGCATGGACTGCTGCAATCCCAGAACGTTGGAGAAGTGCAACTATCATCTGATCAGGAAATGGAGGTATTTATTTTCACAAGTCATTTTATGCATTAATACTCATTGTGGATCCTTAAGACTCAATAAGACTTTACCCTTTGTGCAACAATATTGACAAGTCCACATAATGAACATAAGTAACCCAGAAACACGTTACCGAATGATCACAAACCCCCTTGTGAATCAAAGTTCTCATTTTTGCATTAATACCCATTGTGGATCCTTAGACTAAGCAAGAATTTACACTTTGTGCAACAATATCAACAGGTCCACATAATGAACATAAATAACCCATAATCATACCAATATAACCAAAGAAATTAAATCCATTCAAACCACACATATCATACACATATAGTTTCATGCTTGGGTTGTGTCAACACTCACCATTGCTCGAGCAACCTTCTATTGCACGTGTCTTCTCCCAAGTTGTTGACCTCCTAAAGTCAACACATTACATGTCAAAATGCAAATCATTAGCGTAAAACACAATACAACTTATATGCCAGTTTAGTTTATTACACCTTCAAGCCATCTTGAATACATATACACAAGATACTAGGATTAGTTCACCATCATCTTAGGATCAATCTTAGTCCTTAACCCTCCTTTCCTCTTTTCTTGACCCATTTGGTGTTCAGTTCATCAAAACTCACCCATTCTTGTTCTTTAACACTAATTCTAGTTTGTAATCAATTGTACGTAAGGTCTTTGGTGATTTCCACCCATACATAGATATGCTCAACCTAGTTTAACATTAAACCCTAATATCATCAATTTTGGGCAATTCTCCAAAAACACAACTAAAACTTGTCATGAATCTCATGGCATGTCTAATAACTTTTAACAAATAATGGATAAATAAAGAGAACTTAGCTTAAAACATCATAATTTCTTCATTATTTCTATTAGTAAGCATTAATAACTTCAGAGATAACCCTAAATCCTCTACATCTTTAAGTTTAACATTTGGAGTTTTTGTGTTCAAATCACATACACACTTAAAAAAAGTCATTTTAAACTCAAACAAAACAATGATATCCAAGTTTTATCGATAGTTTCATATAAACCCAAACAACTCATGAACTTAGGTTTTTGGCTAAAGAGATTCTTACTAATTGTTCTTCACTAAGATTGACAAGAGACCTCTTAGGCTCGATTCCCTTCCACGTTATACATTTTTTTCTCTATTTTCCTTTGATTTCCCAATCACCATAGCCCCTCTCAAAAATAAACACACGAACGCTTTAATGACTTAAAAATGGCTTACAACTTGGCCTCTTTTCGAGACATCCAAGACCTTAATTTGATTTCCCCATCAGTCACTCTAAATTGATCCACCTTTTATTTTAAAGTTTGGACAATAACTCAAAACAGCCTCATAGTTATGAAATGAGTCTTATAAAACCCGAAACTAGAAAATACACACACTATCTCAATTCCATGTCAATAACATCATTTATAAATGAAAATTTTAGTCTTTGCTACTAAACCTAAATTTGGGATGTTAGATGCAATTCGCCCAAGTTACTACCCATGGCATACTTAATGTTGATGAAGTTACTACGCATAACATACTTAAACTTGATGATGTTACTACCGACAATACACTTAGTGCTTCTTATTGCTAGTGTTGTAAAAATTGATCTAGGTGGTCGGATACTTGGTAGGGTTCTGAGGCGATTTTCTTCAAATTTGGAGTTAGGCGGTCCAACCCGGACAACTTGGTTAAGTCATATTTTCGTTGATTTTTATACCAATCTGGTTGGTTTTTTATGTTATTCACGGAGATACCTTAGAAGATGAGAATTAAATGATTGCTATGTCAACAAGACAAAAGATGAATATTAGTTTTTGATATACTACAATAATTTAAATTTCTTTTGATTTACATTGATATTGCGTATTTTATTATAAATGTTAGTATAATTATGATATTTAGTGTATGTATATATACATATATATATATATATATATACACATAATTTTTTGAAAATAAATTTTTTATAATTTACCATGTTAGAGTATTTCCGCCTAGGCTAGGTACTCAAAACTCTGCAGTCGACCGACATGGAAACGCCTAACGACTTCTGCAACTGATAGCATGATTACAACTAAGCATACTTTCTACTGATGATTAGTTCTCACTAATGATTTTCGACCATCCCCTTGGGCCAAAATTAGAACTACGAATAAGTAGAACCAATTAAACCTAAATGGTTTGATGATGCTAAAATCACCAACGATAGATGAGCCAAAATTAGAACTACGAATAAGTAAAAAATAAAGACCTTATAACACACTATGCAAACGTTAAACACAACATCATATAATTTAAATGCTTAATCAGCCTAAAAGTATGTGATCATCTCCATAACCAGCCGTTAATTCCTCACACCCCCATCCCAAGCCAACCTAAGTGCTTTTGTTGTACAACCTTCTAGATTTTAGTAACGTTGGTGATGACCTGGTGGATTAGCAGTAATAGTTGCATGAAATTTAATGTTCGATAAAGTTTAAAAGATGTATCTTTATAGATAAATACCTTTTGTAATCCCCTTTGAAATGACCTTATGGATACAATTGAGCAAACTAATCGCCTATAGCCAGCAAGTTACCAATAACATGAGATTGGTGAATGGGTATAATACAGACGAATAACACATTAACACACACAGAGAGAAGCGTTACCATGCAAGTCCACCAAAAAAAATATTAAGCTCCTAAGGTAGAAAACTATTATAAACCCGCATCTTCATCCTAACAGTCTTTAACCTTAATCATACGTCTCTATGAAGTCCTATCGTCGACCATGTTCTCAAAGCAATGTTTTAAAAACCGGTTTTAAATCAAACCGGATTAGGCTACAACCTGGTTTAACCGGTTGAATCAGGTTGTACCGAGCGGTTCAACCAGGTTAACTAGGTAACTCTGTAATTTCATAAATTACATCATCAACTCAAAAGTTAATCCAAAAACGCATCATTACATATTAAAAGATAATCCAAAAGTTAATCCATAGTAAAAAATAATCTAAAAGATGATCGAAAATCATTCAATTTTCCAACAATCTCTTTCAAGTGAAAGTATAAGATATGTCTAAGCCATCTGAGTGTTGAATACATCAAGTTCATGATCGCATAGATGAAATTCACTATTATCACCATCCTCATCAACTAGAGGATAATTATTTTCGTTTAAGTTTTAGTTACGAATAATCATAAAAAATTACGTAAGATAAGTAACATATATGATAAAAATAAGTAACAACCCAAACAAAATAACCCTGGGCCGGTACCGGTATTACGTTTCAAACCGATATACCGGATTTTACCACCGGTACAAACCTTATGCCGTTTTACTTAATTATCAGGGTGTTTCGTACCGGATTTACATCTGGAAACGGTAATACTGGTATAACCAGCCGGTATTTACCGGTTTTTAAAACATTGTCTCAAAGAGATGCAAGACTAGAAAATCCTGTGTAATCCGCTCATCCCAAGTTAGTTTTGGTAGACCTCTACTCCTCTAGTCTAAAGTGAGAAAATCCATGGTTCTAATCATTATCATCCCCTCTCTCCTCCTAACATGTCTAAACCATCTTAACATCCGTCCCCTTATCTTATATGGTATGCAAGCCACCCCTAATATTTCCCTAAGAACCTCATTCCTTATCCTATTCGAGCTAGTATGCCTTCATATCCACCTCGGTATCCTCAACTATCCCATCTCCAGTTTACGTGTATATGCCTTCTTGATTGCCTAACAATTTTTTCTGCAAAAAATAACTCTTCTATCTGTAACCCTATAAAATTTCCCCTTTAATTTACTAGGAACCTCTTGTTGCCATAGAGCTTGCTTTCCGCCTACATCAACCAACCTGGACGCGGTGGGCTACGTCACTTTTTTTTATCACTCCATCTCTTTGTACAAACGATAGTAGGTACTTGAACTTGGTTACCACTGGGACAACATGACCCTTAATGGTGATAAGAGTGTCCTCATCATCTCCTACACCACAATAAACTCAGTCTTAGAGCAACTAATCCTTATACCTTTGATATCTAAAGCAACTCGCCACTCCTGTAACCTTGCATTCCGGCTACGTTTACTTTCCGCACCTAACACAATATCGCCTGGAAAATGCATTAACCACGGGATTATCTCCTGGATCCCAAGAACAAGAAAAACAAATGCATTAATTTGATTATTCATAGCCTAGCTTCTTCTTACGAGGGAAATCATATACCATTTCCCTTTTGACATTTATTCATCTTTTTTTTTTTTTCAAAATCACTATTAGAGACTTGTTTTTACTAGACTTATCACCAAGAGGCTTAGGTCTTTCAACAATGTGAGATTGGAGTCGATGCCTTCGATTGGGTGTGCCCAACTTGTTACTTTGGCTTGCTACGTCAGGTTACGGGCTAGAGGTTGATCTGCAAAACACTAACACCGCGGGTATCACCACAGGCAGACTGGATTCCTACTGTGACCACGACCTCCCTCTAGTGTGAGAATAAGTGTTTGTCAAAAAATAAAGCGAAAACGAAGTAAAGAGTGAAAGTGAGTTGTATAGGATGTGATGATCGTTACCTTATAGTGTGTATGGTGCTTTGTGACCTTAGGGTTTGAACTGATTTTCTATTCTGGGAATTCTATAGTCAACATTCCGGATCTATGCATGCTTATGTATGGTATCTTATCCTTCCTCGCGCAATTATATTTCAGTCCTTATTAATACCTTTTGTCACTATAGTTGACCTTGGCTTCCTATTCAACTGGTTTGTACTTATCGGCAAGTTATTATTCCTGGTTCAGACTTTGACCGTTGTTTCTTGTCTACTTGTGTACTGATTAAAATCGTTGTCAACCAATGACATGCTTGTTTATGATCCATCCTCTTTACTTAGCATCCTCGTGTTTTGCCAAGTCTCATTACTTCTAAGTGGTGGAGTCCCAGACTACTTAGGCTGCGACTTGTTTCTTGTTGAGGAGGCCGCGGCTTTGGTCACCTTTTCGTCTTGGGTTCTTGGGCTTTAGTGATGGTTCCAATGTTCTAATTTTATAATTAACTGTTCTATTTTAGATTAAGTGTCAGTGTTGTCCTTATGTTTTAGACAACAACTTCTCAAGCCGCAACTTCTTCCCCTTCGTCTTGTCACTGCCCATGTTGCAGCTCCCGTATGTTTGGCTTGGAGTTGGTTGTTTTGGGGTGGTACCACATCAAGCCGCGTCACCATATTATATGTTCCAACATGTATGATCTTATGTAAGTCAAGTTAGATACCAATCATTCAGCTTTACTTACATCATTACCTAACATGAAGCTTATCTTCGATCTTATCATGAATCAATACTAGCTAGAAGTCAAACCTATCTCGAATGTTGAAATACATAAACGCACACCAGACTTTGAAATATAGAAGAAAGATCTGAATTTCAATTTGTTTTCACTTTATATTGCAGCTTGGAGAGCACGTATATACAAAAAGAGAATAGCATTCCAAATATAAACCTGTAGATAGCATAGTCTTAATATTTAATTTGTTCTTATTTCACACGATGGTTAGAAAAGCGCTGCATGTTAATGAATGTTCTATTATAGATTGAATATAAAAAAGCCGCCATCTTGAGTGAAGAGCTTGTCGAAAAAACCCGCGAATTGAGGTACAAATTGCTATCCCTTTCCTTGTGTTACTTCAAAGGTTCTACAGGTTTGAGTTGATATGTTAAAACCTGCAACCGGTATTCTCAATGATGACAGGCAAATGAATGGAGAAGATATCCAGGGACTTGACCTCGAAGAGCTAAACAAACTAGAGGCTATTATAGAATCTGGATTGGCTGCAGTAGTAAAAGCAAAGGTAAGTTATCTGTGTAGGCCTCTTGTATAAATTAGCCAGCTGGTTAGTTGTGTTCATCAAGATTTGTATGGTTCCTTGTTTAATATATTTAAACTTTCAGGAGGAAAGAATGTTGAATCAGATCAACACTTTAAAGAAGAAGGTCATGGAGCTAAACCTATATGTTCTTGTAATTCAAAGTTGATTTCCTTTAATATAATTTTGAAGGATAACATATGGGGTAAAAAACCAAAATAAGCATTTGATCAGTCAAAATTACCAAAATCGACAAACGCTGCTAAGCCGGCAACCATGGAGGCTAAGCCGTTTTTGCACAGAAAATTGCAGGCTTGGCCAGCGCTTGTCTATTTTGATAATAATCATATGTCAAATGTTTATTTTTGTAATTTTCCCTAACATATGTCTAGAATATTAATCACAATAAAATATATGAGCGAATGGAACAACAAGCTGTAATCGTAAGTGGTAAAATTAATCACAACAAAATATATGAGTGGATGTAACAAAAAGTTGTAATCTCAAGTGATAAAAGGTCTCAATAATTTGTCTTGAATGTTTAATGATGGTTTTAGAAATAATGTTAAGCAAAATCTATCCTAACTTTATAAAGTCGATTAAAACGATATTCAGGAAGCTCAATTGCTGGAAGAGAAAGCATTCTTGAAACAACAGTTGATGGTAAAAGCATCTAAACTTTTCTGATTATTTTTGTGGGGTTTTTTCTTGCTTTTTCCTTTTCTACATCTACTGCAGGATTACTAAATGCACAAACTTATGTATCAGAGGATGGGCACATGTGTTGGCCAGACGGGTATTCAAGATCAATGCAGCGAAAACTATTCGTTAGAGTTAACGATTAGCAGCATGAGTTTCTGAAGATCCTGCTCCCAACTACAATGTCAGTAACTCGTACACCTGCCTCAAACTTGGGTAAGATTACCAAGTGCCCAAAAATAAGTTTCAAAAAAGAAATCCATTAGAGTTAACGATTAGCACCATATTTTTTTGACTTCTCATGCTATATATAGATTTTGAACCAATTTCAGGTTACCTTCGTCTGATTGAATTGAAGATCTGAAACTACACAATTTGAAAGTCAAAAAATCCATCTGCAACACAAGTTCTTGACTGGCTTATGTTTGTGTTTCAATAATCTTACACTCTTGTGCTTCAGGGAAATATTATGTTTTTTCCTTAAAACATAAACCATTAACCTGATGTATTATTAATATGGATTATATGGACATGAAACTAAAAAAGATAGTTATCATTAATGTCACTAGTATGTTTGTAGTGTACTACCAAACTGACTGCATGAATAGTTTTTTTTTTTTTTGAACGGCTTACGGTTAGTAGTTAGTATATGTTAGTATTAAAATCCCCCTTGCCTGGATTTGAACCCAGAACCTCCAAGAGAAGCAAAGCTCAATGTAATGATAATTAGTAACCTCATAACCTAAAGGATTAATGCTGCGATACTGGAACATGAAGACAGATTTATGTGGTCTAGTCACTGATGTCAAAGAAGCTGATGAGGCCGCCACTCTTCCTTTATTGTAATTAGCCTTATAGCAGGCTTGTCTCAATCACTGATTCCCTCATCTTCCTTTTTGCTCCCTCACTAGAATCTTTACCAAGTTGCTGTTACAACACGTGTGATGTTAACATGAAGTTCACAATTCAACAAAATAAATATATATATATAAAAAGAGCAATATTAACCTGGACATTGTTAATGATTGTTTGAATAAAGTTTCCGGTGAGGCCAACGACGTATGCCTAATTCCCTACATCGTTTCTTCAAAAATGACAATCCAACATTAAGCTCTTTTGCAGCGTGTGTAATCGGCATGTAAAAATATTGTGATATTGTTTTCCTACTTAACATCATCTTAAAAGTATAACTAGAACCACCACCATTGCCA
This sequence comes from Scalesia atractyloides, assembly GCA_947069175.1. Lineage (NCBI taxonomy): Eukaryota > Viridiplantae > Streptophyta > Magnoliopsida > Asterales > Asteraceae > Scalesia > Scalesia atractyloides. The sequence continues at coordinate 6,211,981 of CAMTDV010000005.1, forward strand.
TTGTCACCATTTTCTCTCTCCAATATTCTTGGTTCTCTCAAACTCATAATCTCATCCACCATAATATCAAAAACATATTCATTCATCATAGTAGTGTTCATAATCTCAAACAGGTGGGGGGAGTTTCTTGAACTTCTGTAATTAAACCCTTTTTAACAACCAATTAATGTAAATAAATAAGATAAAAACATAAAAAAATATTATTAGTTTAGAACATACAATACAATAAACATGTATAAAATACTAACTTCATTAATAAAAGCCAAGTACAAACATATTTAAACATTAAAACAAAAGGCCAGGTACTTGAGTTCCGAGCAGCATGTCCTCTGACCGATTCACCAAGCCGTGGTCAAGGTCACTTCATCATCGGTCCAAACTCTTTGTGCCATTGTTTCGAGATCATGTGCCAGAAAAAAGTTAGATCGATATATTTAGATTGATTTGAGAGAGGGAGATAAATTTTGTGTAAAAAAGATGTTGGTTTACGATGTTTATATAGAGGAAATGAGAAAACAAACTGTTTTTTATCTAATTTTTTTACGGCTATAATATACCCATCTGTTTTTTTTTGAATTTATCTCGGTAAAACGATTGTCCTGATCAAGCCACATTGTCCCGATCAAGCCACACTTCACGTTCGGTAATTTTTTGCGGGCCCAAGAACGTGGGGCAATGTGCTCGATCATGAGGTCTTGGTGTAGCATGCGGCCCTTATGATTCATTTTGGTTCAATAAACCAACTTAAGATGTTAGATATATTTGGTTGCTTTTAAATTTGTTTGACTTATATCAATAACTTTATTAATTTATCTTTATTGATTAAACTATAAAAATACAGCCCAAAATATACTTATCATAATATATATGAGTTGAAAGTATGGATAAAAGGTCAAACTAATAATCGAGGAGGAACTATGGTCAAAGGAAGACAACCCATATTAACAGCTAGTCTCTAACGTGCTTAAAGGAGCAACATATGATTGATCGTTATACCAGTGCCACGTTTAAAGTAACACTAGCTTGTTTGTTTTAAACAAATTACTCATAATTATGTTAAAATATAGATGTGATATTAGATATTAAAATTAGGCTCTAATAGCCAGCTGAATCAATTATGACTCTAATAGGGATATGACGGATATTGTTAGGAGTCCTTTGTAAAACTCTTTTCATGGTTACATTACATGATACCTTTATTTATTTTATTAATAATAAAATAACACTCATAAATATTTTTATACCTGCATCTTGTAGAACTTGGATATTTCACCTGTTAGTAGAAAGGATGTACCTTACCACTATACCGTGTCCCTTTGAGAATATCTAATAGTTATTTTTTATGTGTTCAAATAACATCGATTCCATGGGAAAAAAGAATATTATCCACCCAATGTATCACATGATAACATAAATTGAAAACTGACTTAAAGAAATTGACTTTGTGTTGCTTGGATATCATGTATATGAAATGAAGGGGAACATAGACTTATAAAATACATATTTGGCTGACCCAAACAGTTTGTAGTTTCAAGTGGGGGACAAGATCCATCCATGAAAGTCATCAAGATTGAAGCTTTAAAGCTGGAGGATTGTTTGCTGTATCCATGTGACATCTAAACTCCATCTCTTAATTTTATTGTTACAAAATAATGCATGTAATGTTGTTTATTTTATTATCCCCCACCTCTTATCTGTTATATAATTTAATGGTACTTAATAATGTGCATATGTTGCAAGTGTGTACTTGCAAAGACTAACATATCATCTTCCATCTTAATTGAATTCTTCACTTCAACGTTCAAACCCTACTATACTTTCATAGAAAGTTTCTTCCACTACTAGAAAACTTCAATGTTTCCGACACCAGTTTCCGTCCGAAAATAACCCTTTTTCTAGTAGTGTTCATTTTGGTCTTGGGGACTACAGATTTGCTATGACATATACGATATTACCTAAACCTAGTAATTAATTAGCTTTTTAACCACTAGCACTGATGTATTAATATCAAAATTAAAGAAATTACCGAGAAACTTATAACTACAAGGAAAGGAACCCAACAAAATGAAAACAAATCAATCCTCATAAATCATAACAAGCAAGTTATGGGTTGTGGATCCAACGGGTTGAACTTCGATGTGACGAAAAGTCCAACATGTATAGAGAACTTTGTTAATAGCACTATTGTAAATCCAGTTGAACGAAAGCACTTGAACCTTATGAGATAGACGCGACAGAGACTTTATGCAATTATTGAAATGTTACCCTATAAGTTATCAAGTATATGTTAATGGTTCGATCATCGATGGATAATAAACTAAAAAAGGACACCAAAGTTGATAGTGTTAAGACAATAGTTTAGAATTATTGTAATTAAAAAGAAGGAAACCAAAGTAGATAGTGTTAGAGAATAGTTTAGAATTATTGTAATATTAACTTTGATGATAGGATAAATTATTTTGTTTTGTACAAAAGGAGTATATAATACAATCAATACAAGGAGACTTTTGAGAATCTATAGTAATGAAGATAATATAAGATATTCATAATTTCATACATGTGTGTGTGTGTTTAAATTGTGTTCAAATCAATCCCCAGCAGATCCGCTTTAACCTTTTTACCTCTTACATGCACCCTAGACATGAGATGTTGATGAACTCTCACACACATCTTCATCCACTTCTCTCCTATGGAAGCTCCGGTGGCAGCCGCAGGCGGCACACATGACGGCGGCCGTTGTACCTTCTTGTCCACCTGCCATGAACTCCCTGCAGCCGTCTACCGCGTACCCTCCGATATTAGCCGCATGATTCTTCTGGCACTCTCCATAACGAACCCGCTCAATCATCGATGCCCTTGATGTTCTAGAACTACTCTTTTTAACTACTACTTGACGTTTCTTCATTTTCCACTCTTTCTCTCTCTGAAAGATTATAAGGGTAAGAGAGAGCAATAAAGTTAGAGAGAGAGAATTGTGAAGCGTGTAGCTATAGAACAAACCCTAAAGCTTGTATTCATGGCATTATATTGATGAAATGAGTTTACAGGCCACTTATGGTTTCTATGGTTATTTAGGAGCATTTTGGTTTTACCCAGCTGTTACGTCAGCAAGGCTCTCGTGTGGAGGCAGTATGGTTTCCGGGCGAAGGTCAGTCAGAGCGGTAGCCGGGGCCTGATATAACATCACGTCTGCGAATGCTGGGCTGATGGGTAACCATCCTTGATGGGAACCCGGTGACCAATATTCCATGTACATATTGAAAGTCACCCTTCAAAAAAAATTAATTAGACAAAAGAGTGATCTCGGGCCATCTAGGTTACTTTTGAGTGGCCATTCATTTATGGACACGACATGATACCAAAATCTGGCTAATAGCCAATCGACCACTTACTAATGACAATATGCTTGATGGATGTTATGCTACCAAAAATATTGACCCAAAGTGATTAGACATGGTCACATGGCATTGTAATCACAGTTAATAAGGTCGAATGGTTTCCCTTGATTAAATTTTTCTTAACGTGTAAAGACTATAGGAGTGGAGAGCTTGAAAAGAGAGCGTGAAGCGTCATGTGACAACCACATTACCAACTGTTAGAAAAGCAAAAAGAGGGGAGTGAGACGGGGCGTGAAAAGGTGGTGCGCTGTGATACGTGACACATATATTTTTTCTTTGTTTTATATGTAAAAATTAAAACAAAACTAATAAAAATAAAACATTAATACTAATTAAATAAATGAAATTAATAAAACAAACACTACATGACTTAAAAAGAATAATATTACGTAATCTAAAAAACAGTAACTAATAAAAAAACCAAAATAAACATTACATTATTAAGAAAAACTGAAACTAACAATTAAAAAAACGAAATAAGTACGATATTTTGTCATGATTTCTTGTTTTATTTTTTCGTACATTTCTCTTTCTTTCTTCTGGTCCATGCTGATCGGTTGTCATAGCGAGGAATTTCATATCTGCTCGCTTTTCTTTCGCCAAGTCTTTCTCATTTTTAAAATTTATTTTTCATTCAAAAAGCTCGAGAATTTTTTCTTTGTGAGCGTTTCTTTTTGTTGGATGTTATCGAAAGAACGGTTATGATGCTACATTTTTATATAAAACTTGAGAGATTTTATAAATCTTTTTATGGGTAGAAAAGTATTTGGTAAAAAAAATGGTGGAATGGATTAGGTTTTAAATAGGGTGAGTTATTTAATTTTTAAAATTCAAAAATCTTTTCTTTTTTAAAAGTCGTTGGAGTCCAACGGCTATAATCCCAACTAATCAAAGCACACCACCTCATTACCCAATTAACCTCCACGCTGGTGAAGATTGTGCCGCCCCACACACCACACCGCCCTCCATGCAAACGACGGATCGTGTGCCCAGCGTGAGACGTTTCCATGCCTCCAAACTACACCCACTCTTTATGTCTTAGAACAAACATTGATGATGGATTTTTTATTTACCAATCCATACCTAAAAATAATAATTTATTCAGTGCACTGATAGTAATAATAACAATAATATTATATGATTTATTTGTGTTACATGTATAGAAGCTATGTGTCACTAGAGGTGTTTAACGAAATAAATGTCGAATACTTGAATTATTCGAATTTTGAAGTGGGATTTTAATTTTAATGCTAAATTCAAATCCAACTTCAAAATTTTAATGATCGTGGAATTTTATTTGAAATTCGATAAAGTCTAACTAATCCTGAAAATTGCTTAATTTGCTGCAAGGTTTGTTTGTATAAGTTTGGGGAGCATGCGGTACATTGTAAGGAGCTATTGGGCTTTAAATACAGACATGCTTTGGTCAGAGATGTCCTATGTGATATGCTTAAGCGGTTGGGCAAAAAAGGAGGGCCCTGTGAATTTCCTGATAGATCCACTCGAAGAGAGGTCCATATTGCGGACGGTGGATGTTCTTGTTTTCGGTTGGGCAGGAGGGAAACACACCTATGTGGACCTTACCAGAGTATCACCTTGTTAGGCTTAGGGAAAACTGCTTCGTGGCTGGTCGATCTATGTTGAATGCAGAATCAAGGAAAGTTGCTAAGCATGAAAAAACTTATGCTGAGAATCAATATGTCTTCATTCCCTTTGCCTTTGATACCTTCAGTTCCGTCGATCCTGAAGTTGTTTGGTTTTTGGATAGAGTGAGGAGGGTCATGCACAAAGATTTCTCGACTCCAAAGAACCAAAATTTTATATTTGGTAGAATTGGATTTGTTATTTAAAGGAGGTTGCGGCGTAGCTTGTTACCCGTTTACCTATCATCCTTATGTAATTTTTCTATCGTTTATTTTTATAACAATTATTTTGTTTCTTTATAAAAAAAAATAAACTCGAAATCGAGTACATAAAATCAAAATAAAATACCCAATCTCTAAATCGACTTTTGGTTGTTTAGTGTCGACTATCAATTTGAGTGGAATTGTTGAAGTATCACAAATGTAGACGTCTAGTGATTTTAGAGTGTAGATCATTGAATTAGATATTAAATGTTAGGAGACTCAAATGTATAAACGCACTTGAAAAGTGTCAATGATCAACACAACCTGAACATAAAGGAACTTATTGTCACATCACAACCCGATGACGGAAACATCAACGTGATACATAATAGATTGCTTAAAGACGTCATAACACTAATTTTGCGATAATAATTAAGATTAAAAATTTCATTGTCATGTACATACGAATAACACAATACATTGTTTCAAAGGAAATACAACAATTTCACGTTACAAGACTAAACATCAAAATACATATATTAATAAATTTGGTGAGTATCTAAATCCAATCTAAGTAGTTTTCTTGTAGTAGCATCATCAAACATTTCCTGCAACATGTATAAAATATCCGACAACACAAATTATGTCGGTGAACATACTAGTTTGTCTACATAGCATATATAAGAATGAGTCTCAAATCCACATGTTTAAAGTACACTAACTCATATAACATATTAGCATGCAATGGACTAAATATCAATTCAAGGTTTGGCACTAGCGTAAATTTATTATTGAAGTAAATAAAGTCATAAAGAATAACTTAACAATGACACAACAAACGGGCGGTGTGCTAATCCTATAGCACTATACATGTTAAGGAAGGCCTGCAACATTAATGATAGATGTCTAAGCATAAGTTTAATCTAGCATGTAATCACAGATAGAATAACCAATAATCATGTTTACGAATTAAGTGTTTGCATAAGTTTGTTTGTATATGTGTGTATGTGTATTAAGTATGGATACATATTGCAACCCAAATAGTGTTTAAAGCGTAAAAGAGTTAAGTATGAACTCACGGTTTGTGAAGAGTTTCCACAAAATACGAGTCAGGGATTTGAAGGATGGAATCACCAAAGTCGCCGTAAAAAGGTAAACAAAGGTGTATGGGTATGAGGATTTGAAGATTGGAAAGTAAATAGAATTTACAAGTATGAAAATACATAAAACATATCTTGTTTAGACACTTATTTGGACACTATTATTAGTGTGTGTTTTTCATGAGTGTTAAACACTCATTAGAAGTCCAAAAACAAGGAATCAAAGAATAAGACATTTCAACCTTAACACATATTATTCAACCTTGGATTGGTTGATATTATGGTTTGGTTTTTGGAATATATATTATATATATGATTTATTATATGTATATTCAAGTATTTATCAAGCATTAAAGGTAGATTAATCTACTAACCTCAAGAGTTTCACCATTGCACAAAATCACCAACTTAGTTAATAATTCAGATAGTCACGGATACAAGAAATGAAACACGTAAGTACACTATCTATTTTGGCTAAGTAGCCAAGTGAGGTATAACCAAGATGAGTGCTTCCAACATTATGTGATTGGAGACTTGGTGTGGTTTCACTCACTTTTTTATTTGTTGGTTACTTAGAGACTTACAAGAACATAAAATGGAGTCATATGAACCTCAAGTTTCTGGAATTAAACCTTAACACAAGCCCCTCATCATAAAAGTTAGATGGTGACTTGGTTTGGTATGCTAAAGTTCCAAAAACAAAGTTAAGAAAGACAAGTATGCAAAGTTTACTAAAATCCTAACTTGGAACTCAAAAATGGTGGTTTATCATCTTTGTTTACCTTAGTAAAAAAAGAGGTAATACTCCTAGAGGTTTCCAAGGGCAGGGAAGAAGAAAACAAAAAGGAAAAATGTAAGAAAGTGACCAAAACTCACTGTTTTGGACTTAGAACTCCCTGCTCAAAGTTGAAGTTCTTGGAGATTTGAGAGAGTTTGGAAGTGATTTGGAGGTGGGGAAGTATTTAGAAGGTTTTAGGGGTGTGTATTTATAATTGGGGTAAGTGGTTGAGGTTTTAATATGGTAAGGAGTTAAAAGGAGGGAATGTTCAAAAACAAGCAAACTTCACGCAATTCTGCTGCAGACCACCCCATTGCGGACCGCAAGGGTGGGTCCATACAGTCCACATGGACTTCCGGAAAATACAAAAAATACTATTAGCCCTTGGACTTGTTTGGTTTGTTATTTTATGCCACAACACACATAGTTAAGTGTTACACCTCCAACAGATGGCGGAAACATCGAGGCGGGACGAAATAGATTGCTCATTGCTCATAAACTAATAGTGACAATGATTAATTAAGCCGGATTTCATTTCATACTTAATTGTCATACATTACAAGAGAAATTTAAATACAACAATAAGAATGGCAAAGTTTGATACAACATTGATAAACCTAGCGTCTACGTGTGTATCTAGTCTCAACGCTACTTCATTTTCATAGCATCATCTTCGTCAACCTGTAACATGTTTTAAAAATACGAGTTCAATGAAAAAGCAAAGGCGAGTATACAAGTTTGAGCATAGCATACGTATAAGCATAAGTTTAAACAATCCACATGGCAACTAAGTTTACATACGAGCAAATACAAGGCATGCGATATTTCTAGTCAACCCTCTGTTTACGCAATATGTTTATGATAATTCAACATGACCACACGTTCACGGGTGGTGCGTTACTCCTATAGCACTATACATGTCAAATGGAGGCTCAAAATAAGCTAATGACTATGGTATCACTTACGTTCGGTCCTAGTATAAGCATAACATACGTATCAAAGCGTTCCTGTATAATGGATTGTTCGTGCAAGTAAATAAGCAAAATTTTGTGTTGTTTTATGATAATGTAAACATGTTACACACCAAAAGTGGTAAACGTAAAAGGGGGTTCGAGTATACTCACAAAATTGCTAAGTCTTCTTTGGAGATCCCACGACGAGTTGATGAGTTGGAGAAAGGGACACCGATGCCACCTTAAATGACAAACGAATGTGTATGAATAACTGAAAATACGACGGAGGATTCGAATCGGAGTTGAAAGTACATGTACGTATATCACGGGATTTATGTAACGATTTTAAAGTTAAATTCGTCAAAGGTGTCGTAAAAGTATTATCAAAATGATACATTATATATATATATATAATATATATATATATATATGTTTGGCGAAAGGTGTAAAAGATAAACATATATGTTTTGATCGGAAGTTTAATAGGAAAAATATGTATATTTTGGTCGAAAGTTTAATAGATACATATCCTTGGTCGAACGCTATGATATAAATATGTAATTTACCGAAAGGCGATGTATATATATATATATATCTTTCGTCGTTAAATAATTATATTTTTGTTGAAAAGTATGATAGATATATATATTTTGTCGATAAGGGAAATATATATATATATATATATATATATATATATATATATATATATATATATATGTATCTTGTCGTTTAGATAAATATATTTTGTCAAAAAAGGAATACTACATACATACATACATACATACATCCATTCATACAGACATATATATATATATATATATATATATATATATGTATATATATATATATATTGCCGTTTAGATAAGTACACGTTGTCAAAAGTTTAATGAATATATTTTGTCGAAGTGTAATATATATGTTTATATGATGTCATTTAGGAAATAGGTTTCGTCAAAAAGTGTAATAGATTTATATACGTATGATTTGATGAAAAACATGCATAGTTTCCCATGTTTTAGGACGATCCCGACAACACCAATGTGTCGATTAAATGTTTTCAAAACCCAATAATAAACGAAGCAATGTGTGTTTACATAATCTATCCATGGTTACAAGTTATATAGAGTTTGGTGATGTGCTTAAAACGGTAAATAACTACGAAACAGAATAATTGATATACATGTCATTACACGGATCGGATGTTAACTGAGTTTGACCCGTACTTTGAGCTGGATAGAATCTGACCGGTTTGACGGTGTTGAATGTGGTTGACCGTGACCCGAGATTTGACCAGATCTAAACCGGGTTTGACACGAACCCGCTGACCCGAAGTTGAACCAAACTGAACAAGGACGAGCCGACCAAAATCAGAATTCAACCATTAATTCGAAAACGAGTTAACCCGAAACGGAATACGAACCGAATGAAACACGTACTCGAACCGAGGCTTGAACGTAACCCGAGTGGACACCAAAGCTGACCCGAGTTCTGTAACATTTGTCAAAAACGGGTTTCTAAAACCCGCTCCGTTTTGTAATCGAATATCAAGTTATAAATGTCACGTTGAATATTTATGATTATTTTGATTTAAAATGATACATAATTAATAAATAAACTAAACTATAACAATTATATTTGATAAAAAGTTAAAATAAAATAAATAAAAAGGAAATGTTGCTGCCGGGACTCGAACCCGGGTCAGCCAGAACTGAATCCAAAGGCTTAGCACACACTCACATCATCACTCCGCCACTTGTTGTTTTCTGTTATCTCTAGGAAACAAATAAGACTTATACACAAACTCGGTTAAACCGGTTGCGCCAACTGAGAAACGGAAATCGGCAAATCAATCGTCATAATCGCTTGATTACTCGCACATTCAGTTTATAACCGATGCACCGACGATTTTAATCAAGTCGGAATTGATTGAACATCAATTCTCATCATTATCGGTTTTTATAACCGAAAAATAATCAAGTCCAGATTACTTCAACTCCAGACCCCTCTCGCGACTCAGAAACATCATACCAACATTCCATTTCACTTTCGTCGCACTTTCAGTTCGTCAGAACGCTTAAATCAACTCGCCGGAATTTTCTGCAAGATTCGCCGGAAAACCGTATTCATCCTCAAACGGTAAATCTTTCAATAACATTGTAGTTCAACAATTATTAGGCTATTTCTAACTTAAACCTTTCAATTGAAATCGAATTCAGGCACTGTATTCAGCTAATTTCAGTTCGCCGGAAAAATTCTGAAAATCTCTATATTCATCTGAGAATCGGTAAGGGCATTCAAACCCTCTGTTAACATTTGCTGATCACTTCAATTTCACGATTAGCTAATAAAAACGGTTAATTGTCTTGTTTAGTTGAAGAGCATAAAAACAGGGACCGACACATTGCCGGAATTCTGAAATAAACCGTTCATCGGTATGTTCACCTCTAATTACTGTCTCTGCCATTTCATTTTAGCCTTAAGAATGTTTGTTAATCGTAAAAACAAGGAACGGATTAGTGAATCAGTTGACTGTAATCTGAATGTAGAAGACGAAGTTAGTTAAGTTATAAGTTTAATTAAAATCAGTAATATGAACGGGTTAGACCACAGTCCAGCGGTGGACTGTGTGCAAAACATAGTCGCATGTCACAAGTTCGATTCCTGATACACGCATTCCTTATGTAATAAAATGCCTTTTTGTTTGAAACTAAACCGGGTTAACTCCGTTAGTTGTTAAGTATAATAAAAACCGAGATATTAATCAGGTTAGACAACAGTCCAGCGGTGGACTGTGTGCAACACTGAATCGCACGTCACGAGTTCGAAACCCGATACTGGCACCGGTTCGTTGAATTAAAATTTTTTTGAAATTAAAAGAATTTTGGTTAAACCGAATTAGTATATAAATATAATAAAAACAAGATTATTTCGGGTTAGACACGTAGCTCAGTTGGTAGAGCTGCGTGCACGCGTACGGGAGGTCTCGGGTTCGAGCCTCACCCGGCGCAAACAATTCCACTAACCGAACCGGTCAACAAGTCAACAAGTCAACGGTCAACGCAAAATAAACAATTTTTTTATATATTTTTATTTATTTAATTTAATTTAAAAATCAATTAAAAATACTTAAAAATAACATTTTTAAAGATAGAAAATAGCCTTAAACTCACAAAAATATATCTAAAAATTTCATTAAAATCCTTAATAAAATCCACTCATTTAATATATTTTTCCGTTATTATTTAGGTTAGTATTTTTTCGTTGTTCCGCTCATCCAATTCGTGCGCATCTACCATCTCCAATCCGACGCATCCAATGTGAGTGAATCTTTACAAATTCCCCGTTTAATCACGTTTTGGGGTGTATCATGTGTCTTGATATATATATTATATTTAAACCATTGTGCATACATCATATCATGAACATGTGTATTCGGTTTGTTTCAATTGTTGTGTGGTTATTGTTGGATGCAATTTATTATTTTCAGTACATGCAATTTCATAGGCCGCTGCTCCCCATTACATTATGAGCGTTGAGCATGTTCCCCATTTCATTATGAGCGTGAACCTGGCGTGCCCACATACGATCGGCTCCGTTTGATTGAGCCTCATTTTCAGTACATGCAATACGATCGGCTTCGTTTGATTGAGCCTTGATCGCACAGTTCATTTATGTTATTTATCGTATGTTGTTGGTATGTTAATGTATGCTATCATATGTTATTGTATGTTATAGTTGAGATTGCTATTTGCCACTGCTTGATTATTTACATTTGCTCATTTATGATTATGCACAATTTTTCATTGATAAACTAACAAGTAAATCAATAATAAATGTTTATCTAACAAGGTTCACTCGCCAACTTATGTTGACCCAAAAACCCCCATTTTTACACATGATACAGGTGAACCAGCAGCTAGGAACACATAGGATTGGACTAGAAGAATAAAATGATTTAGAGTTTGGGATTGTTATGTTTGGTTTATTTTCTTTGTATTGTATTGGACATGTTTGGATTATTTGGAATGTAACTTTGACTTTAATAAATATGAAACATATTAGTAAATGTCATGAGCTTTGGTGATAACCCAATTATGCCCCGACTCTTATTCCGCTGCGTGTCGGGGTGTGACAGATTGGTATCAGAGCCATGACTATAGGGATATAGGATAGGTTATTAGACCCTTAGAGCCTATACTATAGTTGATTAGAAACTTATAAGATTTTTGTGTGTTACATGCCAAATTTCATGATGTTTATATGTTTTATGTTAAATGTTACATTCAATATTATGCAAGCATGTTCATAAGTATGTATTGTCATATAATGCCTATCATGAATCATATACTCATAACATATCACATCCATGAAAGCACACACCACATCATGATTGCTTTTACAATGATTTTTGTGTTTTCAAATCTCATCAAAGTGAGTTCTCATGACGGGCATGTAGTAACTGGAAGGGTACCAGTACCGGTAGTCGGAACGTCCTGTCTAGGCTGGCATTCGTATAAATCCAAAATAAAGGACCAGTTTGCCTACCTGGGGACTAACGATGAGAGTACGAAGTACCTATTAGGCCAAAGCATGCTATACCAAACGTCGTGTGAGCTAACCCCACTTTGATTGTCATTGTGTCTACACCTGGACACGTTCCGACCAAACATCTCATGAACATATTTTGTGGTTTGCATCGGTGATGCGAGTGTTAAATTGCCAATACTAATGTGAATCCTACCAAACCAATAGCCATGGGGGCCCACATGACTATATAGGTGAAGGTATGGGGGACATTTGAGGCCCAACATGAACAAACCCAAGACATCCTATGGATGTAGTTGCATTATTGATATTTATGTTATTTTCATTTTCTTAAAGACACATGACACCTAAAAGACACCATAAACTCACAATCTTCTCATGTATGTTCCTGTAGATGTCGTCCAGACAACAACGAAGGGGTAAAAGATCAGGAAGGTCTCAGGAACGCTTGGCCACACAAATCGCGAAACAAATGGCCACGATACTGCCTGACATTGTGGTCCAAGTACAACAAGCCCTCGCTACAAATCCTACTAACCCTCCCTAACAACATGACCAGAACATCGACAACCCTCCTACCAGCAAGTGCTCTTACAAACATTTCAAATCTTGTGATCCTCCTAAATTTGAGGGGACGAAGGTGTCACTGCTCTCCTCCACTGGTTCGAGGAAATGGAAAACACCTTCCTCAATTGCGATTGTCCTGAGGATCGCAAGGTTCGATACGCCACCGGGAGACTATTTGAGGTAGCTCTCACTTGGTGGAATACTGAGAAAGGGAAGAGGGGAACTGAAGATGCAATGGCCTTAACTTGGGAGGAGTTAAGGGAAATCATGACTAGGCGTTTCTGTCCTAGGAGTGAAATTAAAAAGTTGGAGGATGAATTTCATGCACTAAAGCAGAAGGAGGGAGACCATACCACTTATAACAAGAGGTTCTTGGAGTTGAACCAAATGGTTCCAAATTTGTTCACCCCAACTTATCGTCTGATTGAGCATTATATTCGAGGACTTCCCTCGAAAATTCAAGATTCAGTCCTCAGCACTTCACCGGTAACACTTGAAGCTGCTATGGAGCTAGCAACTGAACTGACCGAGAACCGAATTCGCAACGGGAAGTTCAAAGAAGAGAAAAGAAAGCCCCTGTTGAGGGTCAAACTTCAAACCATCCTATCTCTTCTTCTAAGTTTGCTAACAAGAGGAAGCGCAACACCAGAAATTTCGCTGTTACTCAAGCCAACTCCCCTATCCCTGTGCACCCATTACCCAGGTTGCCCCTTCACCCGCACCATACAGAAGACCTTACACTGGCCCGTTACCAAAATGTAACCGTTGCCAATATCACCATTCTCCTGATCATCCTTGCCAATATTGCACCGGCTGCGGTCGCGCAGGTCATACTGTTCAAACCTGCCGCATGCCTCAGCGAATGAACCGCCACCAACCTTCAACCCAAACCCACTAACAAATAATGGGCCAAGCCCAACAACCCCTACTATTACCACCCACCCAACATTTAGCCCAAACATATTACCAGTCCAATTATCCTATGGGTCAACCAATGCGGGCTTGCTACAATTGCGGTGACCCGAGCCATTTCAGAAACACTTGTCCAAGGTTGGTAAACATTATTCATGCCAGGCCCAAGCCAACCCGGTGAATCAAGCAAACCAAGCTCCTCCACCTGCAAGAGGGAGAGCTTTCAATATCAACGCTAACCAGGCCAGAGCTGACGGCAATGTGGTTAACGGTACGTTCCTTATAAATGGTAGATAGGCATCTATGTTATTTGATACTGGTGCGGATAGAAGTTTGTGTCTTTAGAATTTGAACCTATCTTAAACCAAAATCGGGATAAGCTCATGGAATCCATAACGTAGAAGTTGCTGACGGGAAACCAGTTTCATTAAGCACTATTATACGCAACTGTACACTCACCCTAAACGATCACGATTTCTCAGTCGACCTTATTCCTATGAAGCTGGGAAGTTTCGATATCATAATTGGTATGGACTGGCTCAGTCAACATCAGGCAGAAGTTGTATGTCGCGAAAAAATTATACGTATTCCTCTTTCAAACGGTCAGACTCTTCGAATCTTTGAGAAACCTCGTCGAAAGGACTCCGCTTAATGTCTTGTCTTCAAGCTCAAAAATATCTTCGCAAGAATTATGTCGCGTTTTTAGCTCATATCATCAAAAAGGGAACCATGGAGAAGAAACTCGAAGACATTCCAGTAGTAAAAGATTTCCCACAAGTTTTTCCTGATGACATTTCAGGACTTCCTCCAGTTAGAGACGTCGAATTCCGTATTGATCTTATACCTGGTGCTACACCAGTTGCAAAATCTCCTTATAGGTTAGCCCCCTCTGAAATGCAAGAGTTAGCCAGTCAATTACAAGAGTTGACTGACAAGGGATTCATACGTCCTAGCTCATCGCCTTGGGGTGCACCTGTCCTTTTTGTAAAGAAGAAAGATGGATCGTTTCGTATGTGCTATCGACTACAGAGAGCTCAACAAATTAACAATCAAGAATCGCTATCCTTTACCACGCATTGATGATCTTCTTGACCAACTTCAAGGTCCCAAATTGCTTTTCAAAAATCGACCTTCGATCTGGCTATCATCAACTTAGAGTGCATGAAGAAGACGTCCCTAAGACTGCTTTTCGAACTCGTAATGGCCACTATGAATTCATGGTTATGCCATTTGGTTTAACCAACGCACCAGCTGTCTTCATGGACCTAATGAACAGAGTCTGCAAACCTTATCTTGATCGATTTGTTATAGTCTTCATCGACGATATTCTTATTTATTCAAAATCTAAACGGATCATGAGCGTCATCTTCGACTCATCCTTGCACTTCTAGAGAAGGAAAAGCTTTAGCCAAATTCTCCAAATGTGAATTTTGGTTAAAAGAGGTGCAATTCCTCGGACATGTAGTCAATGATAAGGGAATACATGTCGACCCCTCAAAGATCAAAGCAGTACAAGAATGGCAAGCTCCACGTACACCAACTGAAGTAAGATCTTTTCTTGGTTTGGCTGGTTATTATCGTCGATTCATTTCAAATTTCTCTCGCATCGCTGTACCACTCACGGCTTTAACTCACAAGGGAAAACCTTTCATATGGGGACCCAAGCAGGAAGAAGCCTTCCAAACTCTTAAACAAAAACTTTGTGATGCACCAATCCTTACCCTTCCTGAAGGTTGTGATGATTTCGTGGTCTATTGCGACGTCAGGGCAAGGATTAGGCTGCGTTCTAATGCAAAGAGGAAAAGTTATAGCTTATGCTTCGAGACAACTCAAGACGCATGAGAAGAACTACACCACTCATGACCTAGAACTTGGAGCCGTTGTGTTCGCTCTTAAGATATGGAGACATTATCTCTATGGTACTAAGTGTGAAATATACACAGACCACAAGAGTCTTCAACATATCTTCAATCAAAAAGAGTTAAACATGAGGCAACGAAGATGGGTCGAACTTCTAAATGATTACGACTGCGAAATTCGGTACCACCCTGGCAAAACAAATGTGGTGGCTGATGCGCTTAGTCGAAAGGGTTATGCGAACTCTATTCGTCTTCTATGTTCGCAAATTATAACCGACATTAAAGATCAAATTCGTGAAGCCCAACACGTTTCAATAACGGAAGATGATGTCCGAAAGGAGATGTCCTGTGGAGCTGAGCTAAAAATTGAAACTAAATCTGACGGTATTCTGTACTACCTAGATCGTATCTGGATTCCTAACCACAACAATCTTCGCGAAACTCTTATGAAGGAAGCTCACAAAACGCGATACTCTATACACCCAGGAGCCGATAAAATGTATCAAGACCTACGATATACCTATTGGTGGCCTGGAATGAAAAAGGATATTGTTGTTTTTGTTTCCAAGTGCCTTATCATGTTCCAAGGTGAAAGCTGAACACCAATAACCCTCAGGACTTCTGGTCCAACCTGAAATACCTGTATGGAAGTGGGAAAATATAACCATGGATTTCATTACCGGGTTACCTCGCACTTCTGGTGGGTATGACACTATATGGGTAATTATAGACCGACTTACAAAATCAGCTCACTTTATTCCTATCCGCGAAGATTTCAAGAACGAAAAACTTGCTCGTATTTATATCAGCGAAATCGTAAGCCGACATGGGGTACCGTTAAGCATTATTTCTGATCGTGATGGTCGTTTCACTTCACGAACATGGCAAGCAGTACAATCCGCTATGGGCACGCGATTAGATCTCAGTACCACCTATCATCCTCAAACTGATGGACAGTCTGAGCGCACCATTCAAACTCTTGAGGATATGCTTCGAGCATGTGTCATAGACTTCAAGGGAAATTGGGATGCCCACCTACCATTAGTTGAATTTTCGTACAACAACAGCTATCATTCAAGCATCGGCATGGCACCTTTTGAAGCCTTATATGGTCGTAAGTGCCGATCTCCTGTATGTTGGCATGAAATTGGGGAAGCTCAAATCACTGGTCCAGAATTGATCCAAGAAACCACAGACAAGATCCATCAAATCCGAAACAATCTTCTAGCAGCTCAGAGTCGTCAAAAGAGTTATGCAGATAAACGACGGAAGCCTTTAGAGTTTAACATTGGTGATCATGTAATACTAAAAGTGTCACCGTGGAATGGAGTAGTTCGTTTTGGTCAAAAAGGCAAGCTAGCACCACGCTACGTAGGACCTTTCAAGATACTCGAAAGAGTCGGACCTGTAGCATACAAGCTTGATCTACCAGAAGAACTCAACATGATTCATCCCACATTCCACGTGTCGAACTTGAAGAAGTGCCTCGCTGATGAAAATCTCCACATTCCTCTGGAAGATATTCAGATTGATGAATCTATGCATTTTATTGAAAGACCAGTAGAAATCATGGATTTCGGGGGGAAACGTCTACGACGAAGTCGCATTCCAATTGTTAGGGTACGCTGGGAGTCGAAACGGGGACCTGAGTTTACTTGGGAACGTGAAGACTCAATGCGTGAAAAATACCCGCATCTTTTTCCTACTACTTCAACTACTTAAATTTCGGGACGAAATTCCTAAAAGTAGGGGATACTGTAACATTTGTCAAAAACGGGTTTCCAAAACCCGCTCCATTTTGTAATCGAATATCAAGTTATAAATGTCACTTTGAATATTTATGATTATTTTGATTTAAAATGATACATAATTAATAAATAAACTAAACTATAAAAATTATATTTGATAAAAAAGTTAAAACAAAATAAATAAAAAGGAAATGTTGCTGCCGGGACTCGAACCCGGTCAGCCAGAACTGAATCCAAAGACTTAGCACACACTCACATCACCACTCCCCACTTGTTGTTTTCTGTTATCTCTAGGAAACAAATAAGACTTATACACAAACTCGGTTAAACCGGTTGCGCCAACTGAGAAACGAAATCGGCAAATCAATCGTCAAATCGCTTGATTACTCGCACATTCAGTTTATAACCGATGCACCGACGATTTTAATCAAGTTGGAATTGATTGAACATCAATTCTCATCATTATCGGTTTTTATAACCGAAAAATAATCAAGTCCAGATTACTTCAACTCCGGACCCCTCTCGCGACTCAGAAACATCATACCAACATTCCATTTCACTTTCGTCACACTTTCAGTTCGTCAGAACGCTTAAATCAACTCGTCGGAATTTTCTGCAAGATTCGCCGGAAAACCGTATTCATCCTTAAACGGTAAATCTTTCAATAACATTGTAGTTCAACAATTGTTAGGCTATTTCTAACTTAAACCTTTCAATTGAAATCTAATTCAGGCACTGTATTCAGCTAATTTCAGTTCGCCGGAAAAATTCTGAAAATCTCTATATTCATCTGAGAATCCGTAAGGGCATTCAAACCCTCTGTTAACATTTGCTGATCATTTCAATTTCACGATTAGCTAATAAAAACGGTTAGTTGTCTTGTTTAGTTGAAGAGCATAAAAACAGGGACCGACACATTGCCGGAATTCTGAAATAAACCGTTCATCGGTATGTTCACCTCTAATTACCGTCTCTGCCATTTCATTTTAGCCTTAAGAATGTTTGTTAATCGTAAAAACAAGGAACGGATTAGTGAATCAGTTGACTGTAATCTGAATGTAGAAGACGAAGTTAGTTAAGTTATAAGTTTAATTAAAATCAGTAATATGAACGGGTTAACGCACAGTCCAGCGGTGGACTGTGTGCAAAACATAGTCGCATGTCACAAGTTCGATTCCTGATACACGCATTCCTTATGTAATAAAATGCCTTTTTGTTTGAAACTAAACCGGGTTAACTCCGTTAGTTGTTAAGTATAATAAAAACCGAGATATTAATCAGGTTAGACATACAGTCCAGCGGTGGACTGTGTGCAACACTGAATCGCACGTCACGAGTTCGAAACCCGATACTGGCACCGGTTCGTTGAATTAAAATTTTTTTAAATTAAAAGAATTTTGGTTAAACCGAATTAGTATATAAATATAATTAAAAACAAGATTATTTCGGGTTAGACACGTAGCTCAGTTGGTAGAGCTGCGTGCACGCGTACGGGAGGTCTCGGGTTCGAGCCTCACCCGGCGCAAACAATTCCACTGACCGAACCGGTCAACAAGTCACAAGTCAAACTCAAGGTCAACGGTCAACCAAAATAAACAATTTTTTTTATATATTTTTATTTATTTAATTTAATTTAAAAATCAATTAAAATACTTAAAAATAACATTTTTAAAGATAGAAAATAGCCTTAAACTCACAAAATATATCTAAAAATTTCATTAAAATCCTTAATAAAATCCACTATTTAATATATTTTTCCGTTATTATTTAGGTTAGTATTTTTCGTTGTTCCGCTCATCCAATTCGTGCGCATCTCACCATCTCCAATCCAGACGCACCCAATGTGAGTGAATCTTTACAAATTCCCCGTTTAATCACGTTTTGGGGTGTATCATGTGTCTTGATATATATATTATATTTAAACCATTGTGCATACATCATATCATGAACATGTGTATTCGGTTTGTTTCAATTGTTGTGTGGTTATTGTTGGATGCAATTTATTATTTTCAGCACATGCAATTTCATAGGCCGCCGCTCCCCATTACATTATGAGCGTTGAGCATGTTCCCCATTTCATTATGAGCGTGAACCTGGCGTGCCCACATACGATCGGCTCCGTTTGATTGAGCCTTGATCGCACAGACATTTTCATTTTCAGTACATGCAATACGATCGGCTCCGTTTGATTGAGCCTTGATCGCACAGTTCATTTATGTTATTTATCGTATGTTGTTGGTATGTTAATGTATGCTATCATATGTTATTGTATGTTATAGTTGTGATTGCTATTTGCCACTGCTTGATTATTTACATTTGCTCATTTATGATTATGCACAATTTTTCATTGATAAACTAACAAGTAAATCAATAATAAATGTTTATCTAACAAGGTTCACTCGCCAACTTATGTTGACCCAAAAACCCCCATTTTTACACATGATACAGGTGAACCAGCAGCAGCTAGGAATACATAGGATTGGACTAGAAGAATAAAATGATTTAGAGTTTGGGATTGTTATGTTTGGTTTATTTTCTTTGTATTGTATGGACATGTTTGGATTATTTGGAATGTAACTTTGACTTTAATAAATATGAAACATATTAGTAAATGTCATGAGCTTTGGTGATAACCCAATTATGCCCGACTCTTATTCCGCTGCGGGTCGGGGTGTGACAAGTTCGACCTGAACCATATCTGAATGGAGACCGGATCGACTCGAATCATCTCCTGCCGCCGCCGCTTGCTTATTGGGAAGCCACTGCCGCCGCCGTTCTGTCACGCGGCTGCCGCCGCCGCCGTTGTGCTTGCTCTGATGCCGGAAAACGTGGAGAGGGTGAGTGAGAACGACAGGAAGGGATGTTGGAGAGGCGAGGGGTGACTACCGCTGCCACGACTTCGTTTTGGGTGCGCCGCCACTGCCACGGTGGCCGGCGGCCCCGTTGTAGAGAGCGAGGGAGGTGGCCGAGAGGTGGTTTAAGGTCGAGAGGGAGATGAGGGGTAGGAGGAGGAGTTGCGGTGGAGGTGTTTGGTGTGTGGTGTTTGCCGGCAGCCGGGTAATCCCGATGGCCGGAATTCACGAGGGGGAGAGGGTAGGAGGAGGGTGTCGGCTGTGTGTGTCAGAGCAGGAGAGTGAGAGCCGAGGTGAGGGAGTCTTGCCGGAAAAGCGGCTCCGGTCGCAGGTCTTTTTGAGAGAGAGGGGGAGTAATGGGGGGCTAGGGTTTTGTTGTTGGCTTTGGGCCTAAAGTCTCCTTAGCGGCCCAAACGCGTCTGTGAAACCGTTCGTAGAACCCAATCAACGTGAAACGTTTTATAACAACAACAACAATAATAATAATAATAATATTATTATCATTATCATTATCATTATCATTGTTATTATTATTAAAGGAAAATATAAACAAAATACGAGTCGTTACATTAAGCATGTTTTTAAGGGTTTTACATAAGCATGTATTATTATGAAACATGTATAAATAACATTTCAACGAAAATATAACTCTACGTATGACTCAGCTTTGAAGTAAAAACGCACATTCTTGATTGTTTACGTTTCATGCAGAAATTATATAAAAAGTGAATTCCTTTATGATCAAGTCTCGAATTATAAGGTATTGAATGGAGAATACGAATTACATTAAAATGGAAAAGAATAAAAAAAATATGTAACGTTACACTTACACCAACGATTTGTTTTTGACCAAACCTTTAAAGCAGATCTACAGAGACTAGAAGATGGTAAATGTCTCTGGAGATCCATAGGCATTTTACACAACTAACGTCTAGTTCCACGCCTGTTTTAGCCAACTCTACCCTCAATAGAATATGATTTTTCATGGCGCCACACAATAGAAATTAGTCTTTTTAGGTACCCAATTAACCCTGTAGATATCTTCCAGGACGATCTTGTTTTCGATTTCCTTTCTAAATTCATAAGCCAAGAATCCATCGTAATCATTTTCGACCCAAGACCAATCGTTTTTTTTTTTTAATTTCTGTCAAAGGGTAGTGTCCCACAATTGATGTCTTAACATAACATCAACTGTCTTTTCTCCTCCTGTACATCAGCCCATTGTTGATAGCCCCTAACCGGGTTGAAACCTTGCATCCTTTGTTGGCATCTAGAGTTAGAACCGAACCCCTTTAAAGCATGTTGATCCCTGTAAAAATACCCATTGAGCAGGCTTACAACACTACGTTTCGAGTCTCCATACCAATTATAAATAAAAAACAGAGAAAGTGAGTTACCTTTCCGGACGCGCCTTTGAACATTGAACTCTATTGTAGATGTACCATTGACAAAGATCAGTTGGTGAACACGCTGAAAAAATGTTGCCTTTCACCCAATTTCTCCATAGTGTTGGAAATCACATCTTACCCGTAATAGAAAATAATAACTCCCAATTTAATGTACCGAACGCCTTTTCGAAATCAAATTTATTGCTCCATTTTTTATGATTAAATCCAAGTTATCACTCAACAAAGGGCCATCGAGTGTAAAACGTCCCAAAATGAAGGATGTTTGGGTTTTATCAATAACCGAGCTGATAACATATTTTAATCGATTAGCTAGGACCTTTGTAATGACCTTGTAAATACAATCAAGCAAGCTAATTGGCCTATAATAAGAGAAAGATAATGAGTTGTTTACCTTGGTAATTAAATAGATAAATGATAAGTTGCGTCCTGGGAATATTATGTCCGAGACATATAAACCATTCATAAAGGAATAAAAGTCATCTTCGAATCTATCCCAAATCCTTTTAAGGAACATGAAAGAAAAACTGTATCGCACACATAATCCGAAACCGCTTCCTTTATCTCTTCACAAGAAAATTGAGAAATAAAAAGATATATGTTAGCCTCTGATAATTTAGACACCTTGTTGTTGCAAAGATTTAGACTTGAAGGAATGCACTCAACTAACTTCCATTAAAAAAAGGAAATCCTCTCTTTTAATAGCCTCCGGCTATGTAGACCACACTCCATTAATATTCATCTTGTTGATTCATCTTTGCTTATTATGACATTTTATAGTTGCATCAAAAAATTTAAGTTTTCATCTCCTTCCACCTTTCGCTTAATTCTAGCCTTTTGTTTTAGATCCAGAACCCTCTTTGCATCTTTCTGATATCACATTTTCCCATTCTTATATGAGATTTTTCTCCTTGAGCAGAATTGCAGACTCGACCTTAGTCTCTAATTCTCCGATCATCTTTCTTATTTCCAAAACCAACTTTTCTTATTTCCCTTTTTCTTTTAATCTGCACATCTTAATTACATCATTCCAAAGTTTAAATCTATATGTGAACACCCAATCAGAATCTCCCATCATAGCAACGAACTTCGCAGCCTTTGAAACCACTTCCTCAAAACCCACCTTTCATAGCCATGAGCTAAAAAACCGAAAAGAGATGGAACCAAAGTTTTTTGTAAGCTTGCCTAGAATCAACGTGTTATGGTCCAACTATCCTCTCGGGAGTGCCTTAATGATATGCGATCAAGCTTGCCTAGAATCAACGTGTTATGGTCCCGTGTTAACATAAACATTGCGTATCCTGATTATTATTAATTTGGTGTTGAAAAAGTGTAATGATAAATAAATAAATAAAATAAATTATTATTATTGTTAATATATATAATAACACATAAATATAAATCATTGTTAAAATTATCAGAATTGGTATTTGCTTCTTAAATAACGTATCTTCTTTTCAATCCGTTAGTTTTTTTAAAGATATGTTTTTTTATTATTTATCTGGTATATAAAAATAGATTTATTCAACACGTGTAATTCATGAGGTTTTTTTAAAGATATAACTTTTTTTATTATTTACTATACAAAATTACATATATTCAACCCGTGTGATACACGGGGGTTTTAAAAATAAAACTTTTTATAATTATTATTTGGTATATAAAATCAGATTTATTCAACATGTGAAATACACAAGGATATAACTTTTTTTATTATTTAATATACAAAATTACATATACTCAACCCGTGTAATACACGAGGGTTTTAAAAGAAAACTTTTTATTACATGGTATGTAAAATCAGATTTATTCAACCTGTGAAATACACATGGTTTTTAAAGATATAATTTTTATTATTTAGTGTACAAAATTACATTTATTCAACCCGTGTAATACACAAAGGTTTTGAAGAAATAACTTATTTTATTATTTGGGATATAAAATTACATTTATTCAGCCCATACAATACATGAGTTTTATAAATATATAACTTTTTTATTATTTAATATATAAATTTACATTTATTAAACCCGTGTAATACACGGGTTCTAACCTAGTATTTTTCATAAAAAAAATACACCAAATTAAAGATAGTAAAATTCTTTTTAATTTGGTGTAAACGTTTTTTTTTTAAATATGAACCTATGATAAAGTTATGCTAATTTAAAAAATCGTGGTGACAAGTAAAAAAGGTCTAAGGATGATCACACATGTCAACTTCTTATTCACTAGGATTTATGAGACAACCACAGACGCAATCTCTAAGGATTGAGGTAGCCGCAGGCGTTAAGATGTTCATTTTCGTAATTTTGACCGGTCAACTGTCCATTTTCATGATTTTCCCATTTAATAATGGAAGTTATTTATGGTTTTAGGTTGTAATCAACGATGGTTAGTTTGATCATAATGGAAGTTATTTATGGTTTTAGGTTGTAATCAACATGGTTAGTTTGAAGGTCAAGAGACTAAAACTGTCAATTCTTTAAATTTATAGTCAAGGATTAAAATTGCCATTTTTTAAAAGATGGCCTTACAGACCGTAATGCCTCTTCCATAAGATCAATATGACAAGTATGGAAACAACTCTAACAAAACTACGTTCTAACACCAGTAGAAGAATGATCTAACTGGGCGGTGGAAATGAAGATTCATGGCGGTTTAGGTACACCCAAACAAATGTCCGCGCAAAAAAAGAAACTGTTTTTGGGCCATTTAAGAAGTGCCTTGAATAACACACAGACAACTGATGTGTGTGTGTGAAAACACATTGTATTTGTATAGTTTTGTACACGTTTTAGTAGTTTAAACACGTCATTTCGTACCTATATGTTGTGCTTATGTTGCGTTGGGTTTTATAGGCTTAGCAAGGGCTAATCGAGGTAAAAGAAGCATCCAAGCAAGAAAACGGGTTCGACAGATCAGTGTTGTAAAAGTGTCTCCCCCACGCCACGCGGGGGAACAGGTGAGACCTCCCGCGACACACAGAAGGAAGACAAATATGGGAACACCCCCGTGATGCACGGGGGAGTGCAGTTTCGCTAATATTGGTTAATTACCCTAATTCGGGTTTTAAACATAACATTCAGCATTCAGCCGTCCTAGACGATTCCAGAGCTTCCCATAGGCGATTTTCAGAGTTCTGACACCCTGTTCAACCTGTTTCTTCATGCAAACTCATACCGAATCAAGATTTGAAGTTGTGATGACTACCATGGGAGGCTAAACTCCTCGTGACTTCCCCCGGATGAACAATAGCTAGGATTTACACATTAAAGTTTGTTTCTGATTCTTGTAACTGGTACTTTTAACCACTTGTGTTGATTTCTTGGTAAATGTTTATTATATTTGAACTATTTTTCTTTTATCAAGCATGTTGGGGATTTCCTTGCATTGTTAGCGGTTTGGTAAACTAGTGTGTAGTTGGTATAATTTAACGGATGGTTAGGTTGTTATAGTTATTTTTAAAATTGTCCCTAAACGTTAATCAAAGTCATAAATTCCAAGGCCATGTCTATGTGGTGTTTGAGTCAGCAAACAGGTTTTATGTGTTAAATTGGTAATTGGGATTTCGTGTGGGGGTTACTTCTTCTCATTCTAATAAAATTTTTCTCAATAATTTGTGTTTTCTCTCAATCAAACAAACAAACCCTCAATTTACATAGTGATAATTAATCGGTTACTAAACACTGATCACACATTCCTCGTGCATACGAACTTACTTACTCATACTAGTATTGATATTTAAGTTAAAAAATACTTTCTTTTGATTAGCTCACAACAACTATATTAAGAACAAAAAATAATATTTTAGATGCTCATAATTAATTTTTAGGCAACTTAAGAATCGTCTAGAGTAACTGATGGATTGACTTAAACTAACCTATACACACCCTTAAATTAATAGATTCCTTTTTAAACAAGTGTCATACACAAAGGCCAAAGCAGTTAGTTAAACCATCAAACATATAAGATTATTTTCAAGGGTTTTGTTAAACCGTCACTATCAAATATTCAATTATTTTATGAAAACGTTTTGAGTTCAATCATGTTGGTGCAAGCTATGGGTCTCACTAGCTAGTTTTCCAAAAACTAAAATAGACTTGTCTAATTAGTTTTATCATTCTTAATGGTTTCTTTACAAAAATGGTTCTAAAAGTTTTCGTTGACTATCTCTCATGCTATATAATATATTGAACTTCCAACCTTTTTTATTTTTTTGTGGACTCTTATGCTTGGATAACTTATACGGTCCCTTATGTATTTATATAAGATGATGTATTTGCATGTATAACTAAAAGAAAAAAAAATAGAAAAAACTGAAAACATTAGTAAAAAGAGGCATATATTTTAAATTCTGTAGTAACTTGCTCCTAAAAATCTGATCACAAAAGCAGTTGTAGCGGGTGCAATTTTGGTTGCGAAGCAATCTGGTCACAATTTCAGTCACGAAAACAATACAGACGCAACATATGGTGGGAGCATTTTATGCCGCAAAACACACTATTATAATATCAATCACTAATATTGAGACGAATAGTGCTCTAGTTGTGGTCACGGGTATTTAAGTTTCACTTATGGTTGGTCCGGGTGAGTTTTCTACAGGTCTCAAGTTCGAGTCTGGGTGATAGGGGTTTCTCATTGAGTGGTTTAACTTGGGGATCTATTGTGCGAGAGGGTCTCCAGCGTGGATCTAGTTAAGACAACGCATGCTAGACCTCCTGACATTCGCGAATAATTCACACCTTTCAAAAAAAAAACTAACATTGAGACGGAAATTTGTGTGACTAAAGTCGGTTACAAAAGAAATTCTGTTTCAGAAAATGGTCATAAAAATCAATTACAACAGGGGTTTACTGAATTCAAACATTATCTAAGCCCCAAACTAAATTGGAGAGAGTTGAATAACATAAAACATTAGATGCATAAATCTTTAAATTTATGAGGAAAAGAAAACAACACCTTCTGTTTCTTACTTTATTCCTCATGTCATAAAGAAAAAAAGAGTTATAAAACTGAGAAAAAATATATGTTATTTAAGCCACAAATGATTAAAACTGTTTAGGTCAAATAATATACCAAAGTGGGACGAGTGACATATGTATAATATATTAGATATAAAAGATTGAAATATAAAGTGAGTAGAGACATGAATGGATTTTTATAAATAGATAAGACGTCTTGTTCCTCACCAACCATGCATTTTTGCAAGGCCTACGAAAAAAGTCTAAACAACCTATTTTTGTATTCATTATTGATAAAAAGTTGATTCATAACACTGAATTGATGTGTGTATTCGTATATCTCATTACAAAGACGGGTATTCTATTTATACACAAAAAAAAAACGTAATCTAAATATAGAAGACAGCAGCTGATTGCTAGCTGTCTTTATCTTTGCTGTTGATTGCTGAAGATTAGCTGGATATGCAGCTGTGGATTAGCTGCCGCAGGATGTCCGGCTGTCGATTAGCTGCAGTTTATTCCAAGGTTAGTCTTTCCTTTCTAACACTCCCCCTCAAGTTGAATAGTTGGATTTCCAAAATTCAACTTGCCCAAACAATCATTGAGAATTTTCCCGTTAACTGCTTTTGTTAGAATGTCAGCAAGCTGATCCTTTGATCGAACGAATGGTAGTTCAATCGTACCATCTTCCAATTTTTCTTTGATGAAGTTCCTATCAACTTCCACGTGTTTTGTTCGATCATGTTGTACTGGGTTTTCTGAAATCTGAATTGCAGCTTTATTATCACACATAATCTTACTTGTTTCTTTTGACGGAAAACCAATCTCAGCTAAGAGTCTTCGTATCCACATGGCTTCTGTTAAACCTCGAGTTATGCCTCTAAATTCAGCTTCTGCACTTGAAAGAGCAACCACTTTTTGTTTTTTACTCCTCCAAGTGACAAGATTCCCACCAACTTGAGCGAAGTAGCCTGCTGTTGACCTCCGACTTCCCTTATCTCCTGCCCAGTCTGCATCAGTATAGATTTGAACATTTAGGTGTCCATGTGATTGAAACAGGACTCCATGACCCACTGTTCCTTTGAGATATCTAATAATTCTCCAAACTGCTTCCATATGTGACTGTTGAGGTTGGTGCATGAACTGACTTACTACCCCTACAGCATAGGCGATGTCTGGACGAGTGTGTGAGAGATATATTAGTTTTCCCACCAGCTGTTGGTATCTTTCTTTATTTGCTAATTTTGCTCCTTCTTCCATGTAAAGCTTTTGGTTTACACTCATAGGAGTATCTGCTGGTTTGCAATCGATCATTCTAATTTCTGCCAACAGGTCTAAGACATACTTCTTTTGACTAATGAAGATTCCTTGTTTCGACCTTAGTACTTCAATACCGAGGAAATACTTAAGTCTGCCCAAATCTTTCATTTCAAATTCAGCAAACAAGTTTTCTTTGAGTTTTACCATTTCTTCTTTATCGTTCCCTGTAATGATCATATCATCTACATAGATAATTAGACAGGTTACGAATTTTCCTCTTTTTTTGAGAAACAAAGTATGATCGGCATTACTTTGTTTATATCCAAACTTTTTCATAGCTACCGTAAATCTGCCAAACCAGGCCCGGGGAGACTGCTTCAAACCATAAAGGGATTTCTTCAGACGGCAAACTTCTCCAGTTTTGAAATCTTTTGTGAATCCTGGAGGAGCATCCATAAATACCTCTTCGTCTAGGTCCCCGTGTAAGAAGACATTTTTTACATCAAACTGTTGAAGTGGCCACCCTTCATTTGCAGCTATCGAAAAAAGAACCCTGATTGTGTTCATTTTTGCAACCGGGGAGAATGTTTCAGCATAGTCAATCCCATGTGTCTGAGTATACCCCTTTGCTACCAGTCAGGCTTTATATCTTTCAATTGTACCATCTGGTTTATACTTAATCGTATAGACCCAACGACACCCCACGGATTTCTTTCCCAACGGAAGAGTACACTTTTCCCATGTATTGTTCTTGGTTAGGGCTTCCATTTCTGTGTTCATTGCTTCCTTCCAATGTTTAGATTTTAAGGCTTGATCCACGTTTGTAGGAGTTTCTTCAGAATAAACAGATGAGATAAATGCTTTGGCTTCCTTAGTGAAGTTTCCATCGGCCACACTAGCTATAGGATAACTAGATCTTCTTGGTTCTTTTTCAGGAGAATACCGTTTCGGAGGAACCCCTCTGTTTGTTCTAGGGGTAACACATATCTCGATGGTGGTTCTTCTTGTCTGGATTCATCTGCCTGCAAATTTTCAGTTTGTTCTGTGGCAGTTTCATGGTTAGAAGTATTGGTGTCCTCAAAGTCATTAGAAACTTCAAAAATACCACCAGACTGAATAGGATGAGTATCACTTACCTCGGACACCAGGTTAGGAGGAACATTAGGACCGTCAGTGGCACTGAGATTGGGTTCTGGTGACTCTGTGGTTGGTGACTCTGTAGTTGGTACATAGGGAACATATTCCAACCAGCTTAGTGTGTCTAAACATTCCTTCTCCCCCTGACCACTGAGTTGGGAATTGTAGTAATACTCGGTTTCAAGAAAGTCACAGTTTATTGTGGTGAACATATGACGTGTTTTTGGATTATAACATCTGTATCCCTTTTGATTCATTCCATACCCGACAAAGACACATTTTACAGCACAAGGGTCAAGTTTGGTTCGATCTGATTTAGGTATGTGAACAAAGGAAGTACATCCAAAGATTCGTGGTTGAAGGGTGAGAACTGAGGGTAGTTTGAAGAATTTTGAAAGGGTGTGTAACGGAGTGTTAAGCTTTAGGATTTTTGTTGGGAGTCGGTTGAGAAGATAGGTAGCAGTAGCAAGGGCTTCAGGCCAAAAATATTTCGGGACCTGGGATTCAATCAGGAGAGCTCGTGTCATTTCTAGCAAAATGCGATTTTTTCTTTCGGCGACACCGTTTTGTTCTGGGGTGTTTGGGCATGTAGTTTGGTGGATTATTCCCTTGTCTTGGAAAAAGGATTTAAACAAGGTATTAACAAACTCACCGCCATTATCAGATCGGAATATTTGGATGTTTGTTTGAAATTGGGTTTGAATCATGGCGTAAAACATAGTGAATTTTTCAAATACTTCGGATTTGTTTTTCAAAAAATAAACCCAGGTCATTCGGGTACAATCATCAACGAACATCACAAAGTACCGAAGGTTTTGCCCCCAAGAACTGGGGCAGGACCCCATACGTCAGAATGGATTAATGAAAATGGCAAAGCAGCCTTAGTGTTATTGGGTTTAAAGGTTTTTCTATGGCTTTTTGCTAAAACACATGTTTCACAATGTGACATAGAATTAACTGGAAACAGTTTCGGAAATAAAATATGCGAATAACTTGTAGAAGGATGACCTAATCTTCGGTGCCATAGCCAAGCTTCCCGTTCCGATGTCCCATGAGTCAGCATCACAGCACCACTTTGAGTCACCTCATCCACATAGTACAACCCTTGATTTTCAGTGCCACGCCCAATGATCACTCCCGTCCTGATATTCTGTAAAATACAAAACGTAGGGTACATTAGGACAATACAGTTGAGTTCCTTCGTGACATGGCTGATGGAAAGCAGCTTATGTGATAACGAAGGAACATAAAGGCAATTAGAGATTTTTATTGTGGGTGAAATCTCAATAGTTCCTCCCGATTTTACATCCATTATTCCTCCGTTTGCCGTTTGAATATGTGTTTTTTCTGGTTTGGTTGTTGAAATAATATCCGATAGCTCATAAGTCATCGTATCGGTTGCGCCACAATCAAAAATCCATAGTTTTTGTTTTTGATGTTCGTGGGCCATATTGGCTTCTCCCTTATTTCCAGGGACTATATGTGTAATATTTGTTTTTAAATTCGACCGAGGGACTATTCGTGCATTATCTTCTTCTTCTTCACTTATGTATGACTTAGGGTTTGAGGGTTGCGCCCCAAACCCTTTACCTGTTGTTTCTTCTTCATCTGCTTTGGCCACTCCGCCGAAGCCCGATCTGTTCCGGCTTTCATCTTTGGGAGCATCTCGGTTACCGGCGCCGGATGACTTTCCTTTTTCTGTAGTCTTTGTGCCTCTCTTCTGACCATCAGACCACCATTCCGGATATCCGACGAGTTTGAAACATTGTTCCCGGGTATGTTTCATCATCCCGCAATGATCACACTTGAGGTGAGATTTGTCGTCTTTACTTGTTCCGATTCTTTTTTCACCGGCTCGTCGGTAACCCTTTGACGCAAGCCCTAGTCCGTCAATTTCAGAGGCCATTAGACCCACTGTGATACCCTGTGTGTCATTGAGAGGTGTTCCCAGAATATTCTGGTGAGCGGCCTCCTTGCGGACAGTAGAGTATGCAGTTTCTACGGTTGGAAGGGGCTCTAACCGGAGTATTTCCCTTTTTATAGGATCATATTTCCGGTTGAGAGCGTTTAGAAACTGGAACAGTTTCTGTTCCGACCTGATTTTGTGATACGCTTGGATATCGGCTGGGCAGGTCATAGGGTTTGGGTCAATCCGATCAATTTCTCCCCATACTCCTTGGAGTATAATCCACAATTCTTCTAGGGAGAGATTGTTCTGTTTGATTTCATTCGCCTTGACATGTAGGTTGAAAGTTTGGAGCTTGTCACGCCCACTGCTATATGTTATAGCTAGGGCATCCCACAGCGATTTTGCTGTTGGGAATTCGGTTAGATTGCTGGCAAGGGTTGGTTCGATGTTCTGTATGAGCCATGAGAAGACGACTAGGTCGTCTTGTTCCCATTGCTCATATTGCTCGCTGGTTTGGTTTGGTGGGTTGGTTGATAAATGATTTAGAAAGGCTTTTGATTTACCGCCTATGGCTACCCTCATCATCCGGGTCCATAAGGCGTAATTCTGACTGTTGAGCTTGAGGTTTATTTGAAGGTTATCGGATAGTTTTGGGTTTCGGTTTTGTGGGTTAAGGCCATTCTTGAGCAGATTGGCGATTTGAATGGATAAATCTTCTCCCAAGTTACCGGCTTCGGCCATGGCAGCTTGGTTGAGAGGATGATTTGGTTTTGGGTGAGCAAGGTAGATGATGAACAGGTCAAGAACGACACTGCTCTGATACCATGATAAAAAGTTGATTCATAACACTGAATTGATGTGTGTATTCGTATATCTCATTACAAAGACGGGTATTCTATTTATACACAAAAAAAAAACGTAATCTAAATATAGAAGACAGCAGCTGATTGCTAGCTGTCTTTATCTTTGCTGTTGATTGCTGAAGATTAGCTGGATATGCAGCTGTGGATTAGCTGCCGCAGGATGTCCGGCTGTCGATTAGCTGCAGTTTATTCCAAGGTTAGTCTTTCCTTTCTAACAATTATCCTATGAAAACCCAAGTTGGTCTAATTTTTTTTTATTGAACTAAAAAGAAAGGTATTATACCATACAATTTTAGTTACTATAAAGTCTAAAATTTTTAAAATTATGAGACATAATAGGATTTTGACATATGATAATTCTTAATAACTAGGATAAAGAGCATAAGAGTAAATAGATAATTTCTATAAAATAAAACACAATGTACTAACAAAATAAAACACCTTAATATCAATGGAAGCCAGACCATCAAAATCCAACATATCACGCTAGAAAAAATGGATTTTTTTTATAAAATTAGTACCACGAAGCAAAAAAACAACGGGGTCGGGGACCCCCTGGGCCCATTAGAACCTCCGCCATTTCCATGTAATTTTTTAATACATACAACATTATAGTACTCATATTAAAGATATAAAGAATGCTCGTTATTATGGTGTATTTTTTTAAAACGATTACATATAAAAAAGTTATTGATATTTAAAAAAAACGGAGGAACTAAAATATGACTTGCATGTGGGCTTCTGAATTTAAGACAAACTAAATATACTTTTAAACCATTTATCCAAGAAAGAAATCAATCAATTTAATTAAAATACGTATAATTTTGTCACTCATTTAATCTTATCTATCAATTGTCATAATCTAATCTAATGACCATGATCACTTATAACTTTTTTTAAGAAAAACAAACTTTGTAACTTAACTCCACCTATACTATCTAATTAGAGTTATCAATATTGTATTAGGTTTTAAACATATATAAACGCATCATATCGATTATCACATAAGATTTGTACTTATTATAAAAAAATATATTTCTCTGATGATATATTCTTTATTCAAACATTCCAACTTAATATCATATATCAACACCTATGTTTAAATGTATTTTATCATCAATTTATCATTTTATAACAACCAACTTTTCATATTTTTATTATTTTATGTAATATAACATTTTTGTAAAAAATAAAACAAATTACATAAAAATCAAATATAACAATTGAACATTAATTTACTTAATGTTATGTTTACCCCTCATTTTCCAACATACTTTCTCATGATGTGCTAGTGTTTTGGGGTATATATGTTATTTAACCATTAAAAGTCTGTATTGCCATGTTTTCGTTATAAAGAAAGTAATCCACTTAGTTCTATGTTGCAATCATGATGGTATTCGGGTTTTGAACATTTTTCATGTTGACCTCCTTATTTCTTTTAGATGATCATGCCCTAGTGTTTGCTTTGGCCTTTTTTGTCCCATTAGACAAGGCAATTCTTTAGCCTCGTCAACACCAACTCCTTAATTTTCAACCGATAGAAGATCATCATGTTGAGGCATAGTGTGAGCTTATGAAGTTGATTTGTCATAGTCACCTGATGAAAATGTCTTCATCATCTTCGGTTGGATGTCAACAAGCTCATGCTACATTGGCTTATATTTGACGTTCGCCACACATATTCAAGGTTGATCTTTCCTCCAATTGACTCGTACTCTAGATGTGCGATTAACATTCATTTACTTAATGCTATATTTAGCTCTCATTTTCCAACATACTTCCTCGTATATATGTGACTTATCCATTAAAAAATATTACCTTGTCTTGGATATAAGAAAGTGGTATATTTAGTTCTTGATCGCAATCAGGATGGTACTTTTGGTTTTGAACATTTCACAAATCCTCACGTTGACTTCCTCGTTGCTTTTAGACGATCATGCCCTAGTGTTTGCCTTGGGATTTTTTTGCCCCATTAGACGAGGCAGTTCTTTAGCCTCATCAATACCAACTCCTTAGTCCTCAACATATAGAAGATCATAATCGTTATGTCATAGTGGGAGCTTATGAAGTTGATGTGTTATAGTCACCTTATGAAAATGTCTTCATCATCTAGCTCATGCCACATTGGCTTATCTTTGACATCAGCCACACATATTCAAGGTTTGTAGCATCTGAGAGAGTGTGATATGTGTGTTTTTTTTATAAGAATAGATATGAGAATTCAAGTAAAAACAATTAATACAAACACATCATCATCAACATAGTTGGATTTGAGAATGATTGCATATTAATTTCATTCAAAATGTTTACAATACAATCAATTGGTACAAAGTGTACTCCCCTCACCAGGTGCACTCTCTCTCACTAAGTTCTTATGCCATTTGGCTCTTAGTGTTCCATTACAATGAAAACGAAGGACTATTATATATATATATATATATATTATATATATATATATATATATATATATATATATATGTTGTGTGAGGAGAGAATTGTCGGTGACAACACCATGAAAGTGTCCCAACAAATCATTAAATGATATAACTCTCAGCAGTTAGTAAAACTGTTGGATAGTTACATTGTTACATTGAACTACTATTTCAAGTGAAGGTTAGAGAAAAATGTTGGATTCCCTTGAAACTGCTGGTGAGAACCAGCATTTCTAGGAATCCAGAACTTTTGGTCTTTGACTTTTTAACTTGATCTTCTAGTCTTCAGACTTGAGTTTTGTTGACTTGACTGTTGACTTATTGATCAGCACTTTGACAATCCAGAACTTGTGTTTTTTTCTCTATTCTTGAAGGCAATAGTTATGTTCCTGTAGTTTGGGCAGTTGAAGGTTGAAAGCTTGGATGGTTTCAACACTTAGAACAATTTGGGTAGAATTTTGAACAAGGTTTTAAGCTTGTTTCTTGGTGGAAATCAACCACAACATAAACACAACTATGAGCTTAGTTGAGAGCTTGGTGGATACAAGATTTCATCAAGTATCAGTTAAAATATACAAGAAATAAGTATAAAAATCAAAGCAGAATTTTAACTCTATTTTGGACCTCCAATATGGTGAGGTTCCACCTTAATTTACCAGGGAAAATTTGTGGAAACCTTCCTAGAGGTCATCCAAGTAGTTTAGAAGAATAAAGCATGAAGAAATAAGAAGAAAAGTGAGTGAAAACTCACTCAGAATACTTTGAAGTTTCTGCTAAGCACTTGAAGATTAGAGAAAACTAGAGAATTTGAGAGTGATTTAGGTGTTTGTAAAGTGTTTAGAAGTGTATGGAGGCTCCTATTTATAAGGTGGGATTAGGGTTTAGGTAGTTAAGGAAGTTTGTGGTGGTTGGGAGTTGGAAAAAGGAAATTGGAGCCAAATTCGCGTGTTTTAAAAGATTCTGCCAGCCCTGGTCATATTGCACGGTCGTTCGGATCAAGTGCACGGTCGTGCGAATCGCGGATCGCAGGGTGGTGCACATTAGGTGCGCGGTCATGCGGATCGCAGTGTGCATGGCCGTGCGCCTCAGTTGCATGGTCGTGCACCCCCTGCAAAATTTACCAAACTTTCTAGAATTTGCAGTTTGACCCCTAGAGTTTGATAATTCTATTATTTTATGCTAGAAACTCATAATTAAGCATGTTTGTAGCTATTCAAGTGTATCAAAGTAGTGTATGAGTATAATGCACGTATAATTTATAATTTCAAGTATTTCAAGTGTCGGTTTTTGCGTATAAACATGTATTCAAGATTGTAGCGTATAACACAAGTATACAACATGTATAAGTATAAAAGTGAAGTCCATTATGATCGAAGGCTCGGATTACAAGATTAGAAAGGAGATACGATTACGAGTTTCTTAAAATAGAAATACGATTGCAACTTTCTAAATAAGGAAAGTACAGAAATGTGAAGCGTAATACCAGCTGTTGGGTATATCCATGGTTCAGCTGGACTTAACTTAAATTATTTTGGTGACCATTTACTTGAGATTAGATAGCTCAACTCTCAACTTATGCCATCAATTTCATAAGTTATACAATCTAGCATTAATCAATTATTTGATAGATCATACCCCGTCGGCGACCTTCTTTCTTGGTCGACGGCCGCAAGGGTTGTTATCTGGATGCCGACGCCACTATTAGGGCGTCGACGACGACTTAACCCCGTTTTTTCCCATTTCTGTATTTCATCGACCCTGAACCGCGTAGCCTTGTCCCAAAGCCTCGTTAAGCTTCCGAATGCACCCTAAACCTACCAAAAAGTCTTTTGAGGTGTGGGTAAGGATTGAACTCACATATGAGCATGTATAGAGATGAAATATGTTTGTCGGTATGTATGTTTGGGAATAAAATTGTGTGTAAGTAGACGGGACTTGTATATGTGCATGTACGTATGGGATTTATATGTATGTGGCTATAACTTGCATGTATGAATGTGATAGGATGTAAACATAGGTGGATGAATAGAACTTGTATTTATGTAAGCGTACAGATGAAAATTTGTATGTATGTGTGTGGTTAGAAAGATATGTATACATGCATTGAAATTTGATATATGTGTGGACGAATAGAACTTGTATACACATATACATGGGTTTTAAAGATACAAAGGCAATCTAACCATGATGTCATTGAGAACAAGAATGAAAAGTGTAGGTATATTCATATTAAACTTTCGAAGGTTTGACACTAGAATCTAAAGACGAAATCTAGGAAAAACAATTGGATGGATTAGTATATATAGGTCGTCTAATTATGTAAGTTTATAATCTAGGAATGATATCATCACTTATCTAATGATATGGATGTATGGTGACAACAGGTCACATGGGTCATCCACATGGGATGCAAAGCGGCCAAGGATCAAGTCAGGACGTGGTTTGTACTGGAGTGGGGCATGTTAGAACATTTATAAAGTTTGCAATTTTATAGTTCGTATTTTCATTGCGTGTCTTTCTGTTAAAACAGCTAAGGGTCGGTCTTTACGTTAGTGGCCTCGTCGGATACATCGCCGCCCCCTTGTAGGTACCATTGGTAGATTTGTTTAGAGGGTAGTGGAAGCCACATGGTGGGGGTCAAATGTGACCGTTGAATATGTTGGTTGAACGGTCATTTGACCGTCATGGCTTAAAAAAAGAAAATATAATTATTTTATATAAATACAACTTATTTCTTTCACAAACACTACACCACACTTCACGTACTACTTTCTTTCTCAATCTGTACACAAACATCACATTTTCTTCTATCAATCAAAGAGTGGACCGAAAACGAAGAAATGACATTGGCTAGTGTTTGGGTTACTATAGTCGCGAACAAGGTTCTAAGGTCTTGTGAGATGTTACTACCAATCATCGACGTATTTCACAAAAAAAAATGGGTATCAAAACCCCTAAAGTGTATGAGCTCGTGAATAGGTGACATATCATCCAAGTTAATGGTGCCAAGTTTGACAAATTGCTTAAAGAGGCGACGAGCAAACAACAAAATCAAAATGAGGAGGACGTCATTCGGGTTGCCCTTGGTGAGTATAAATGGACATACGAGCCCAAAGAATTTGAATCTCACCTTAAGGCTTTGAAGATCCCGAGAACTCATCCGTAATGGAGAGAATTTCTTTGATTTATGTTTCATAATTTAAGTTTTATGTATTTAATCATTTTTAAGTTATATTATTTGTTATTTCTAAGTTATGTAGTATCTTTATTTTTTTATGAAATTAGAGTTTAGTAATTTTAATTTGTTGGGTTTGTTTTTATTTAAAATTAAATAAAAAAGTTGTAGAGTAGTTGAAAGGAGTGTTGTCAATGTTTTGATGGTTTGAGGGTAATTTAGGGTAAAAATGATGTGGCCGTGTAGGAATGGAGGAAACTAGGGTACTTAAAAGGGATGCCTCCTCCGTCCTAAAACGAGTACCGATAGCGGTATTGATGTTGTTTTGGGTAATATCGAGTCGTTCGTTTTCGCAAAAAGTTATATGTATTGCAATATATTTAAACAAAAAGTTGACTCGTGCAATGAAAAAAGATACTAACCCATGTTTTAAATCGATGGAAAACTATAAAAAAATGAATACCTATAGTGACACCATTATTAATGTTGTTTGATCGTATCAATTCGGTTTATTTTGTTACTGGTAAGCGGCATAGTATACGGCACCAAAAATACATTATTTTGAGTACAATTCTATTTTCAGTAAAATTTATGTCAGAATGTTTAAAAAAATTAAAATCATAAATAATTGTGTGGTTAGTTTTTGTCTATTAACAAATGCATGTTACAAGAAAATCATTTCAATGGTAAATGAGATATTACTAAAAAAATAAAAACAACAAAGGTATTGCAATGTCCACCAACGCTGCAAATGATAGTTCATATAATACCATTGGGAACACACGTGATGCGGCAAAGTGGAGATTGTAAAAGAACACTTAGTTATATATAATTATAATTATAATTTTGATAAACATAACTTTTAAAAATATAGCATTAAAAGATAATGCAAGCAATATGTATTTTATAGGATGGGTCTATTCGCATACGTCGGTAGTATATTTGCACACTCTAAAGCGTCCCGCTTTGGCCACAGAAGGGCGCTTAGGGGTTGGTCAACAGACAAACCCCTAAGCGCCTCTTTGTGGCCAAAGCAGGGAGTTTTAGAGTGTGCAAAAGGACAACCGGGTGAAGGGGTTTGTGTTGTTTTTTATTGAAATAGGTGGGATGTGGGTTAGTTTTTTTGTGAAAACTTTGTAAGTGAGTTGTATTATTATTATAAAATATTAGTATTATATATTATTTAGAGTTGTTATTAATGCTTTTTTACGTCATTATTTTTATAGAACGTATATGATATAAGGGCGTATTTATAAACAGTTAACCGATTTTATCTTGTTTAATTAAACGAACACGATTAATTAAATAACATGTACAATAAGCCGCGAATAAAACATATGAATTAATCGCAAACAATCCAAAACAAACATGATGTAATAAAAGATCAACTGCAATATATATATATATATATATAAAAGGTCAGTTTGTACATACAAAACAAAAAGGTACAAATGAATATGTAATACATAACATACACTATACAAACCAACTAAAGTACTAATCCTCATGTGGTGGGGACAGCGGGAGGGGAAGAGGAGGCATCCCAGCGAGCTTTTGTAGACCAACGAGCGTCTCGACCATCCAGTCAACGAGTGTGCCCTGGCGTTTGAGGCACCGGTCGAAGTCCCGAGCCATCGCCCGCGCTGCCGGAGGCAAGTTAGCGTAAGCGTGCTGCGGGTACTGCGGCGGATGAAGAGCTAGCTCAACTGGTTGTATCGGGATCTCCTCGACATGGTCCTCTTGAGCCAGATCCGCGAATACAGGCTGAGACTGAGGTTGAGGCTGAGCCTGAGCCTGAGCCTAAGGTTGGCCCTGAGGCTGATCGAGGCCCAAAGCCTTAAGCTGAGCCTGCCGAGCGGCCTCCTGAACATGAGGAGGGGCTAACACTCCATCCCTCAGCTCAATAACAACCAGGATGACCTCCAGCAACTCCTCCGCCTAAAAAATCAACCCGTCATGAACCCTAAACCTCAGACCAACATAAAAAACACGGATGATCTGCATGCTAGATACAGATGCGCGGACCAACCTAGTCGACGAGATGGGCGGGGATAGATGCGGAGCACGATCCCTAATGAGCGTGCAATGGTGGTGATGTATGAGCCACCGTGCAGCTTCCCGCGCAGCAGGCGGTGGTATGCACCGGCAAAGTACTCCGCCAGGCAAGCTGCTAGGGCGTAGGTTTGGCCGCGAAGCAGGCAGTATAGAAAGAAAAGATCACCGAGGTTGACCTTCTCCCTGCTGTGGCCTCGCGGCACGATAGATGACCCAATAATACGGTGCAGGTAACGGTACAAGGGGTCTCTAATGGTGGTGGCCTTTTGCGAGGATTTCCCAAAGGGAACCCTCGAAATGACCCTCCAGAAACTAATAAGCGTCCGCCTGTCCATGGCTTTAATGCCCTGCGTATATAAATCAGTATCAAGCTCGGGCTCTATGTACAAACCTGAATGGACAGTAAACTCCCGCACACTCATACGAAACTACTGACGAGCGAGACGGAATGTAACCTCGTGGACAGGATGATCCGGGTCCTCCACGTAATCCTCCGGATGCGGCTCGTAAGTAAACGATGAAAGAAACTCTACCGTAAGCTCACGATACGAGTCCTCCAACGCTATCTGAAATAGACGCGACCACGGAGTATCCAGGCCAACTATATCACGCGCCCGCGGGGCCTCTCCCAAAGTCTCCAGAAGCTCCCAGTCTATCCCTACATGCCCCCCAATCTCCATGGTGTGTAACCTAGCGCACCTCCCCGCCGCCTACGACCCCTCCTCAAAAGCTAGGTATGGGTGATTGGGTAGCGGGTTAACCGCGACCCCAGGCTCCATCTCCTCAATCTCCTCCTCCTCGTGATTGATATCCATCCCTGCATGTTTAAATACAAATAATAATATTAAACAATTCAAATACAAGTAATTAAACAATAATTAAACAAATAATATTATTAAACAATTCAAATACAAGTATTTAAACAATAATTAAACAAATAATAATATTAAACAATTCAAATACAAGTATTTAAAAAGTATATGTATTTTTAAACAATAATTTACAATTCAGAAAAGTATATGTATTATATAAAAAATTAAAAATATACCAAAGCACCGCGCTTTGGGCTTGGAGCGGCGCTTTGGTTCTTCATTTTCAAAAAAAAAAAAAAAAAAACCCAGCCAGATCTGGTCAAAACACCCCAATTCATGCTCAATCAAGTATATAACTAGTGTTGCATCAAAGTAAAGTATAATAGGTTGTAAATCGTACCGAATTGCGTTTGAATAATAGAAAATCCGGTCTAAAATCACCCATTGTGTGTAATTCGCAGCTTTATGTGTGAATTTGATGTTTGAGTGTGAATGAGACTGAAGAGGGGCGCTTCAGGGTTAAACGAAGGACCAAAGCGCCTCGCTATGGCCAAAGCGGGGCGCTTCAGTTTAAATTTTAGGCCTAAGTGCCCCGCTTTGTCCATAGCGGGGCGTTTTGGGGTTTTTTTAATTTAAAATGTTTATGTTAATTCAAAAATGCATCGATACTTGTCTAAATTTTACGTTTTTTTTCATTACACCTCATTTTTCAATGTATGTGGGCTACACGCCAAGTTCTGGATGTGTTCGGTCACGTGTGATGTATTCCACTATATCGCGTGATTCTCGTTTGAAACCACAAGTAATCCTACGTGTCGTGTTATGTGTATACACCCCCACCGTATCAGTACCTGATGTATTTTGTTCTTAAATATCGTATTGTGACGTTTGTTGTCATTTTGGGTTCGTACAAGTGCATATTTAATCCGTATGGGTCGTGTCGGTGACATTCGGTATCGAGACGTTATTGTCTGTTTGTGCCCGTATTAGTACGTAGTCTGTTGCTATGGAGTATTATATTTCTATTTTGTCTTATTATGATGTATTTTTTCCGTATGGGTCGTGTCGGTGACATTCGGTGTTTGGTGTTGTACAAAAGCGCATATACATAGCAAACACATACACACAATTGGATTGTAAATGATTTAACGCATGTAATTAAACAAACACAAACGTACTCTTGGATTGTAAATGAATTAACATGATTATTTTTGCACACATTTAACCTACATCTTGAACATATGGTGTTACATTAAGGTCCGGGGGTTTGTACGTAAACATTTCGTACGCGCTATCTGATCCCTGTATAATATATGCCAAGCTGCTGCGCTCTCTTCTCTGTTCGCTATGGGGTTTGGGAGTGGCATTGAATACCATCCTCCAAGCTCTACATGGATGAAATGCCCACCGTCGACGAACACAACGCAACCACTTGGTGAGGTTGCTCGGATTCGTCTGGCCCGTCCAACAGAGGGAAAATTGTATCATTCCCACGACTATCGAAGGTGTGAACAATCATACCGTATCGTTGGGCAATAAGAAACCCCGTCTCAGGCATTGTCATATGATTTTCTGTATCTGCTTGTCCCACCCCCTCGAAATCGATCCGTCTGACCAGCGCATCATAATGTCCTATGTTTCCGGATCGAAAACCTGCCTCTAAAGCGATTCGTTCATACGTAACTCCAATATAAGTTGTTTCCGGATAGTCAAATACTTTGTTTGTTTTTGTCCTAACCCAACAACTACCATCGAAACCCACAATGACCATCTGGTCTCACGTCCTTTATTCTCACGATGTATGGATGGATCACTTAGGGAATCAGAGATGCATAGTTGCGGATTGCTATATCCGTCTTAGGACCGAGCTTGATCATCGAGGTGTTCGTTGAGCGGTTGGGTTTTCTTTTGTCTTCCAGAGTTTTGGGATGATACGTACGAGCTGTGACGGGGGAGATCGTCTGAGGCCTCGAGCCAAGTTTCTTCCGACGGAATATACGAGCTTTTTCTGGCAGCTTCAACCTTTCTTTGTTCTTGCGTTTTCAATGTTGGGCGACCACGAGTTTTCTTCAGAACAACAGGAGGTTTTTTTATTACTGTTGTCAGAATTGAGGATTTGCTGAAACTTTTCAAAGAAGCTCCTTGTCACTTGAGGAGGTGTTGGATCGATCTGTTGTTTCAATTTTTCAAATTCCGCGTCTACATCGATATCCTCTATCTTATTCCTTGCCAGCTTGAAGTCAAGCTTCTTCCAGAACACGTCTATCAAATTGATACGAATTTGCTCACCTGTGGACGAACAAATTAGGTGGAAAAATCATAACGGCAAGGGACACAAATATTAATTACCGTTATTTTCTAACTTTTCCAAACGACAGGCACATGGCAAACCACAACTGGTAAAAAGTTGGCAACCACAGCTTGCACCGTAGGCTATCAACCCGTCTTCCTTACGTTTTAGCTCCATATTCAAAAGCTCAATCGCAAATATTGAAACCTTTCTGAGAATATTTTCAAGCATGGGATGACCTTGTGGTGGTTCATCACTTTTCGAAGGCTTGTTTCAAAGCTACTTCTAATCTCGGCGTATTGTATGTCAACAACATGATCAACATACAATACAAGTTTATCCAGTGTGTTGCGATGACTTGGAAAGTGACTTTTTAGTTTTGCATGTATGCCCTCAACCCTGTTGGTCGTAGTTTGGTGAAAGTTAATAGTTTTGTTAGTCCAGTAAGATACAAACTTTTCACGGTACGGATCCAACCAGGATTTCCTCAAATAATCAAAAACCTCTGAAATTAA
The DNA here is from genome assembly GCA_947069175.1 of Scalesia atractyloides. Classification (NCBI taxonomy): domain Eukaryota; kingdom Viridiplantae; phylum Streptophyta; class Magnoliopsida; order Asterales; family Asteraceae; genus Scalesia; species Scalesia atractyloides. Next base: position 6,255,355 of record CAMTDV010000005.1, read on the forward strand.
AAAACGTAAATAGTCAATTTTTGTTATTATATAAAATTTGAACATAATTATGTAAGAAATACTGATGTTCACGGCCATTTTCTTTCAGTTGTGCTTCAAGGTTTTCCAAGTTATACCTGTATATTTCCTCGGTCGTAGACTCGCACAACGTCCAAAATGTACGTACGAATTCTTTCCACTTCTTGTCAGAAAATTTCTTCTTGTTGTTCTTGTTAATATTTTGTTGAATATGGAAGAAAAAAAGATACTTCTGCGCTTTTGGAAAAATTTGTTCACACGCGTTAATTAGTGCAAAGTCCCTATCTGTTAAAATCACGCGCGGCTCCATACAGCCTACCAGCATAGACTTGATCCTCTGCAGCACCCATAGGTAGTTCTCTAACTTCTCAGCGGATATTACCGCACCGGCAGTCGTAAACGATTTGTTTGTCGACGTCATGCCTACAACCTTAACAAATGGTAAGTTGTACATGTTCGTTTTGTAGGTCGTGTCAATCATTAGCACATGCAGAAATGCACACCTCATAGTGAATGATTTTTGTGAACAAAGAAGGCATCTTCAAGACTTCAACTGCGTTTGATATCTCATTCGTGCGCATGTAATAAGTGTAATCTTTTTCGCGAAGAATGTTTTCAAGTTTTTTGCATCGGAGACTTACCGACATTTTTTCCGACATTGATCTTCTGAACAGCGTTGTGTATATCTTTCGGAATAAGCTTTCTATCCGGATGGTTTTTCGTCAGCGTTCGCCAGATACTGCGGTTGGGAATATCTTGCTCCGCCAGCTGCTCAAACATTCTTTTATCATCCGAAGAAAGCCTTCTCGCATACGCGTGACCCTCTAGGTTTTTGATAGGAGTATGGTTGTGCTTCGCCTTCGTCACCTCAATCCTCCAAACACTTCCATTTGATTCCGAAAACCCAATCATATCGAACGGGCAACCTATTTTCTTGCTACCCGTTTTCCTCTGTGTAGCTATACTCTTTTGCTCCCCACCAAGAGTGTATTGAAACCAAATCTTGTAATTCTCTCCTCATTTATTCGACCTCTTAATCACAATGAGGTAACCATTGTCTTTTGCTGTGTCTTGTACCCAACGCACCACGACACCAGCTCTTTATGTGACGAAAAGGTCTGCGTTGTACCAAATGAAAATGTAACCGGGTAACAACCTTCCTCGTCAACTGACACATCCTCCTGCTCACCATCGTCACCGAGGTCCGAATAGACTTAATGTTCAAAGCTCTGCTCACAATCGTAACTGAAGTCGGGATAGTTTGGAAGACCGTACGGATATTCAGCCTGAGGATACGCTTCGCCTCCGTATCCTTAATTCGAATAACCTTGTTGTGCATACGGGTCCTCCACAGGGATATTCAAATCCAGCTCCACCGTGTTATCCCGATAACGAATGCCAGATACAACCTCCTCCTCCCTCAAGTTGGACAAGACGGTTTCTTATACGAGTAAGAAATAGCGGTCCCCTCGTAAGAATCAGGAACAACTGACTCGTTAGAATATTCACCGAAAAGATAGTTGCTTAACAACGACATCGTTTTTTGAACCCTCTGCACTTATACAGCATAACTGCGCGTTATTTTGAAGAAACACAAGTAAAACAGAAACACCCCCATATGTCTGGAAACAATATATTGAGTTTTAGAAATCGAATGCCTTAACCCTCGTGCCTGGCCAGCTTTAAAAGGCCAACATTTGGGGTCGAAGCGCGACGCTTTGGCCAAAGCACGACGCTTAGGGTTCACGTGACAACATCGTACCGGGTCAAACCTCGTATCACCTTTATGTCACTCAGACATCAGTTACTTCACCTTTTGTTCGGTAAAGTAACCCTAAACGCCCCTCTTTGGTCCAAAACGGGACGCTTTAGGGTGTGAAAATAATTTGGGCCGAAATAAGTGTATTTTGTATTATGTATGTATATAATCTTCTATACTAATAAATGAAATCTTTTTGGATACGTGTCACTTCTCATGTTTTCTCACTTTATTTTCTTATTTATCTTCATGTTAATTATAAAATAATATAATATCATATACTAAAAATTAGGTAACATTTTGTATATATGTATGTTATATAAATCTTTCTATACCAATAAATGAAAAATCTTTTTTGGACACGTGTCACTTCCTCATGTTTTCTCACTTTATTTTCTTATTTATCTTTCATGTTAAATTATAAAATAATAATATAACTAAAAATTAGGTAAACTTATAATAATAATAATAATAATAATAATAATAATAATATAATAATCAACAACAATAAAAAGTAAACAAACGGCTTATCATTAACAATTAATAAATAAATAAATAAATAAAACATTAAATAAAAATAATAATAAAGATAAACGGCTTAGCATTAACAATATAATTAAATAAATAAATAACATTAAATAATAATAATAATAAAGATAAAAGATAGAAATTAAATATTAACAATATTAGTTTGATATAATAATAATCTAATATATTAATGTTATAATATTATTATTAAATTAAATGAGAGCGTCACGTGACATTATTTGGAATCCTTTATTAGAACTAGACTAGATTAGATTAGATTGCATTATTTTTTCAATGGAATTAAATAATTATTATAGGTTTAGGACATATGCTTTTATCAAACTATAAGTATTTTTAGACGCGTCATGGCTTGGACTCACCGTTATAGTCGCACGATTATTTCAAATGTCAAACCTAGATAACTTGGTTTCATCTTTGTAATGTTAGGCGTAGTGTTATAATTGATTTAAACTCATCATTTATCGCACATTGCATCAACATTTAGAAAGAACACCATTTTTAAAAATATAACACTTATATACTCCACTCATAGAGAATTTAATTCTTACGGTATAATTCATAAAAAATGACGAAATATATAAAAACGTGGAGATCGATCTACATCTTTTTGTACCATAAACTCTCTTGAATACAAAATTGAGACGAGTTTTTTATCTATGAAATAAACAAATAAGCATGAAGATGCTTAAAACTAACTAAAATAATTGTATCTCATAATTTGAATGTATCATGAAAAATTATTATGTAATACATCTATTTTTTACCTAATAATAAAAAAAGAAAGTAAAATCTTATAATAAGTAAATACTACATTAAAGTTCATTTTTGAAAGATAAATCATGATGACTGTATGTATTAAAATATGACATTATATATTATTCAATACGTTCAATACACGAGTTTTTTAGAAATATATCGTTTTTATTATTTAGTATATAAAATTACACTGATGCAACCGTGTAACACACATGGTTCTAACCTAGTGTCTTAATAAATAAAATCAATAAATACTTTAAAGTCATATACAAATGAATGTAGTGGCTAATCAAAAGATACAAGGACAAAATTGTAATTTACTCGTTATTGTGCATAAAATATTTGTACCAAATGCATAAAAGATTTTGTAAGTTGTCTTAAAGTGTCTTAAAATTAAATGGGAATTACCATCTTGTTTCAAAGAGATGCATTTTATAATATTAGATGAAGTATAATTGTTAAGGATAAAGATAAAATATGTTTTTATGATGGGTTAAGGAACATACAAATAATATTTTTTTTATGGTGGGGTTGGATCTAATTGGCAAAATCAATGAAGTTAAGGTATTGCTTCCTTTGAGGTTAAAGGTGCAAGCCCCGTCAAAACAGACTGATATAAATTAAGTTGTTAAAAAGATAACTTAAATTCATGTTGCATTGTACGCCTCAAAGCATGTTAAGCGGCTTTTACGTAGTTTTTTAATCATACATCAAAATCTCATGTTCATTTGAGTTGAATCAATAGTCTAAGAAGAATGTTTAAACATTATATATCTGCTAATATTACATCGTCAGTTACCAAGTACAATATTATACAATACCAAGAAGACGAGGCATGATATTGATGAGCTACCAATTGTAAATGTTTCTTACTATTTACACTATGCACAATCCAATAAGAGCTCAATTAAAGCCTCAAAATGGAAAAACCTACTTGTCTTCTGAGCATTTTCGATGAAAAAAAGTGTCTTATATTCTTTTTGACAAAATGTTATGATGCATAAAGTTTTGTGGTTGATCTTAAAAATGTCATTATTATATTTTTTTTAATGTTTCTACAATATTTTTTTTGAAAGAACTGAGGGTAAATATGATATTGCTCTATAATAAACTTTTTTTTTTTTTTTTGCTTCCATACATTTTTAAATATATTTTGTTTAAGACACATTCTCTTTCCTGAAACTAATAAATAATATTTTATTTGAAATAATTTGTGTAAATGTAACTACAAATTTGTCCTCATTAAATAATTTGAAAGATATATGGAATTGATTAAATAATCATTCTCTGTTATTATCACTCTCTCTGTCCCCCTTGCTTTTCATTCTTATATAATATCTATTTATCTTCAATAATATGTCTCTCACTTCTTTACGAGTCATATTTTAAATTTGGAAGACCAGCAACGAAGTTCTGTTTCAGAATGATCGGCCAAATGCTATTAAAGTCCTGGAGCAAGTGAAGGCCCTTGGTTTTATGTGGGTTAAAAGTAGAGCCAATGAGTTGGGTTTGACATGGGAAGATTGGAGTCGTTTTTCAGGTTTTTGTTAATTCTGTATTTCGGCCTCGGCCGTCTGGTGTATCAATGTAAGTTCCGCTATTGTAATTTTGGTGCCTAGCACCTTGCTAGTTTGAATAAAATGCATTTTTGTTGGCCGTTCAAAAAAGAAAAAATATTGTAAATCCCAAAAGTACGTACTGTAATGTATAATGTGTAGGGCAGAAAAAGAATAGTAAGACTATCCCAATGCTAAATGCGCCCTTAATATCCTTTGCCACGTAATATCCTTGTAAATCCTTAAAAACCTTAATTTCATCTCCAACCCTACAAATATCCTTACCCTTCTTAATTTCCACATAATCACCTATTTATTACACACAATATTTAAATTAAACATTTCTTTTTCTTACTTTGGGCCCACCTTATTGCATGAACCAAGGCAAACACATGCCCTTGTGGAAGGGCATCCCACTTAAGGGCATGCTATGATGGATGAACTCCAATGGTAAGGAATCTCTAAGAGCTTCCAAGGGCATGATCTTCAAGGGTCCATTGGAGATAGCCTAATCATAGCATTCCAAAGTACTGTTTTGTGAATGAGCTAGTTTCTATACTGAAATTTAAAGCTTTTATTTCCTAATTAGCAGATGCTTTTTTTAACGAGAAATTTTTTTAATACATGTCGTCTGTGAAACTTGAAGACAAGACATCCCCTTCCAAACCCAAGTGTCTTTTCAATGGACCACACATCTTGGTTGCTAATTAGCGATCTAACTCAAACAAAGAATATCAATAGTCACAAAATTTACTTTGTATCATCTTCACACAAATATTTAAGAATGATGAATTGAAAAAAAAACTCCTAAGCCATAACAACAACTATATGAAACCAGAATACTTTATGAATTTAGTAATAGAAGATGCAGAAAAGAAAAAAAAACATGATCAAATCTTTGATTTGCGTTATGATTAAGTTTTGAAATTCAAAATATGAACTACCTAATATCAGAATCAAAATTTGGATGAGTCACAAAAGCAAGAATCATATTTTGTTGTTTTTAAGTACAACGGGATACCATATCATCTTTAACGATCATCCCCATACCATGATTTTCAAAGAATAAGAAACTTATAGAAACTTTCTATAGGGAGAAATAGGCATTGTAAGAAGAAAAAAAAACTGTGAAAGTTCACAATAAAAGGTAGATGAAGAGTGATGTAAATGGAAGCACAAGGCAAATGGTATTCAAGTACACAGGGAGATAATCAAATGATTTCGAGTCAAAAGGCTCGAAACCAAAAACTTTGATTGACAGTTCTTCAATAGTAAAAGATATTCAAGTTCAAAACTCAAATCAACCTTAATTAAATAGTCCAACCAAAGATTCAATAAATTAGGAAATAACTTCATTAAAAGTAGTAAGAGATAATAACAAGATCTTGATCCAAAGAAATGGTGCGCCCTTTCTTGATCCTTTCATTTGTCCCAACATCCCTTTCTCCTGTACCACTCACCAGTACCCCTTTCCTAGATTAACCCATGGCCCAACCCTTTCCTAGATTAACCCATGGCTCAACAATATAACCCACCACCTCCTCCCTCATCCCACAAAAATCAAACGTGAGAACTTCCCTTTGGGCCAACTCGGCCCATGCCACTATAGGGGAGTGGGACCTTGAGGATACTTCACTCCAAGTTGAGCACTTGCATCACTTCGCCATAATATAAGGACCACACTTGACGTCTTACGAACCAACTAAAGAAACCTAAGCTCGGCGGACCCTACGCAACCACATCCCAATATCCACCGCACTTGTTTGCCAATATACTTCATAACAGGGGTACAGTCGTACAGGGACCAACCTAAACAACTTTTGCGCCAATTTGGATTTATTGTCAATCAAAACCCAAAGGGATCAGAATCAATATTTATCGTTAGATTAAGTACAATTTGATTCCTTATGATAAACAACGAATGACGCTGTTAGTCCTTATTTGGCAAAACTAAACGATCTAGTCTTTGTGCTTGTCGATTTGAATCAATAAGGGCCCTATTAACATTATCTTTTATCAAACGTAGTTGACCTGGCAATCAGGTCCTTATCACTAACGTCCCGTTTTGTTAATCAGTGAAAAGACCAAAATACCCCCATAACTTTAGTTACCATTTCAGTCCCTGAACGTATAAGTTGTATACTCCTTCCAAATTCAAAACTTTTTCCAAATCTAACAACTAACCATCGATTATAATACAAAGTTAATAACAATTAGTAAAGCCCGTATTAAGACATCTAAGTAGAATTGCACTATGTTTTACCTTTAAAACTCGAAAGGTTTGACCTGCATGATTTGCAACTGAGTTTTAGTTGAACTGGGATTGACATTCGCAATTGCAACTGAGTTTTAGTTGTAGAAGTTGAACTGCCTTCAATTACTCAAAAGTGTAAACCATTTATTCTGGTCAAACATTTCATGGATACTAACGTTATTAGCCATGGCTACCAACATGAATTGCCTTCAATTACAAACAAGTTTGAGATTGTATCATCCCCAATCTATTTATAATTAACTCATAACTGTTAATAACTCTCCTAAATCCAACAAATCCCTGATCAAGTTAAGACCTTTAGTATAACAGCCTTGACTTATTTCCTGGTCAAATCCATGTTCAAGTTATACCAATGCCTACCACACAACCCTTAGTATTAGTCTTATAACCAATGTGTATCACAACTGTTTATAACTCTCATAAATCCTACAAATCCCTGATCAAGTTAAGACCTTTATTATAACAGCTTTGACTTCTTCCCTGGTCAAATCCATGTTCAAGTTATAACCAATGCCTACCACACAACCCTTAGTATAAGTAACTCACAACTGTTTATAACTCTCCTAAATTTTAGAAATTCCTAATCAAGTTAAGGCCTTGATAAAGAATCAAGAGTCCTACAAATTCCTGATCAACTTCAGCAAATTGTATAATCTGTGAACTACCACAACAATCAAGGATCATTAATTGTGCAAAACCTACAACACCTACATTTCAAAAAAATCATATTGTACACAACTACAATAGCCATCATATTGTGCATAACTACTATAGCAATCAAGAACCCGCATTAACTTACTTGCTTATATGCAGTCAAAAAGTTACACAATGATAGTTCAGTTAGAACTTTCAAATCAGTCTAAGCTTACATATTAATCACATGATTTCATAATGGGTTAAGATTGATCGTTAAATACTAAAACCCAAAACGATCAAACTAAAAAACCCATTATGACTGTTAAGCGTAGTTTCGAGCTATGCATCATAAATATGGATTTTGGTGACCCTAAAGAACCCCAAAACTTCAATACCGCACAAGCTTGATCCTGATTCTGACACGGCCCTTGTGCACCACAACTTCGACACTAACACTTCCACACCCCGAGCAATTACTCGAAGTTGGATCCTTACCCGACCGTTGGAGCTTTGGACCCTTAAGTCGGCTGCAATTTCACATATTAACATGTTCATGTAACTGTATTAAGTTGATATTTACTTGTGAAGTGAAATTAAGCAAATGGCATACCTGTCACTTGCTCGGATCGCATGATCACAGAAACAACTGTCTTTGTGTGGTGTGATCGGAGAATGTACTTGGGCGCTGGAGGTGTTTTAGGGGAGAGGGATTGAAGTGTAGCTTATAAAGGAAGATAAAGGATTGATATGGTGAACAATGGGATTAGTTTAAGTGAATTTACCAATTTACTCTTGTCAATGGTTGAGTTTTTTACAGTCAACTAACGATGTTAACCAATAAGGACATGATTGCGAGCAATCGACAACCACAGGGAACAAGGTGTTGAATTTTTGAAATTGGGGACTCAACGTGTAAGCGGGGTAAACCTATACTTTACTCTATAATTTATATTAGTTGTTTTATCACTCATGAAAATAAAAAAAAAATACAGTAAGATTCATAATAACATATAATTAAAATCAGAGAAAGACATATGCAAACAAAAAGTGGCACATACAAAAAAATATGCATACCATATAATTATATTACGACATAAGCATGTTTTAAGGAAAGATTCAGCAGAAATTTCATTTTGAAAACAGGACATTAAACACCATGATTTCAATCCCATGTCATTCACAACTCTTTCCCATCCATCTGCTATGAGAATTTTACCATACAGATCTTATTCTTACATTCCCCATGAGTACACCGCAAAGATGGAATGAAGCCATGAGCTACAAGGAGAAGTGACAGAAAAAATGCAACACTGCCACATATATAAAAGAAATTAGGATAAGCAAATAATTGATATTAAAGACAAATGGCTTAATAAGCAAGAAGCCATAATCAAGCCTGCAATGGCAAAAAGACACACCAGAAGTTTTAAAATGAGGTTTGTAAACAACCATATGTCAAGATTCAAGGTATAAAAGGCCATGTAACATGAATGCATTTGATGAAATCATTATCTTTAGAAACACTAATCAGATTCTTCTTATTTCCAGATTACTAAGTACTTCACAACATTACATCCATAGTTGAATCAATAGTTTTGGCCCTTTTTTTGCTTGAAATTCAGAACTTGAAACCAAGGATTAGAATTTTTAGTTGCGCTTTCAAATCTAAAGGTCTGCTACCTCTGTAATCGACTATTTTTGGCGTTGTATGTCTCCCTTATGGATTGAATGACTGATTTCATTCATAAACAAATAAACCATAGTCCTTACCTGGTTTGACTCGGTATCTGGCCCGATCTGAAGCTTGCTTTGTAAATCTAGAATGTAAGCGTGATGTATTCTTGTTGTATCTCTTCCCACCTTTTATCGAGGCTGGATATAATCTGCAGGTCTAAATTCAGATTAACACAGTCTTATTATATTAACACAGTTCATGATTGTATCTAAGTTATATATCCCAAATTCAACCTCTTCAAATTCAAGAACTTAACAGTTGGAATCAAAGGTTCAAATGATGCTATCTATGTTATAAAAAACCCCTAAATCAAGCTACAATAAAAACATTCAGTGATTATTTAAGAACACGTTACCTCGCAATAACAAAACATAAAGAAGTTGCGCCTCAATTCGGTAGGTCAGTTGCGCTGCCATGTAGGTTTTCATAGGGTTTGGAGCGGCGAATATGGTGCTAAAACCATCGACTCCGGTATCATATATAGGGTTTGGAGGATGTGCAACGGCGGCCATGGTGGGTTTGGAGGATGTGCAGCGGCGGCCATGGTGTTGAAATCAATCATCGACGACTTAAGAGGAAAAGTTAGGAGGTGTATGGATGGATGGATGGATGAAGGGGAGAATGGATGAATGGAATTTGGGTTTTGTGAAATTTTTGGGCCAAAAATCGGGTATTTGGATCCAGGTAAAGGAAGCGCGCCAAAAGTAAAAACCAAATGCACAGATGAAGTACACGTGTCCCAAATCAGAATTCCTTTATTATATGTATACATTTAATTAGCTAATAGTATGGAAATTAACTATGTAAATTATTTTCATTAAATGTATTGATAATTAAGTAATTGGAATTTTGAAAAGTTGTTACTAATCTGTAAATTAATGATTTTAGATAAACTTTTTTTAAAGATAGATTTTAGGATTAATGTAAACTAATAATTTTAAGACTTTAGGATTAACTTTATTTAAAGATAGATTTTAGGATTAACTATAAAACTAAAGGAATTTAGGCGGGAAAATAGAAGCATACATAGCCTCAATGATTAACATGTGTCCCTCATTTAGTTTACTTTATTATATAGTTAGATTAGATTAGATTATAATATTAATATTTGGAGAAGAGATTTAATGATTTTTTTTAAAACATGTATTATAATAGGGATTAAGATAAGGTAAGTGATATTTATAAATTAAATTGAAAAATATAAATAAAAATTGTTGGATTAAGAAGCAAATACCATGTGATCTATTAGATACGCTTCTAACTTTAAAAATATCATAAATATATCATAAAATAAATGAAGTTATAGAGGAAGCAATAACATAGGCCCATACATCATGTCACTATTTAATGATTTTGTATCTGATTTGTTTGATGGGATGTTGACCTATTGACTTTTTTGTGGGGTGAGAGAAAGGTCAATGATAGAATCGCACACCAAAAGAACACAATTTTTTTGTGGAATAATTTTTCTCTAATAAAGTTTATACTAGGCCCATTCTTTGATCGGAAGCCCAGCTAAAGCTGTTTATGATGGAAACTTGAACCCTTTAAAGCCTTTTAAGACGCCAATCACACACAAGGCCCAATGTCATTTCTAAATTACGCAAAACCAAAGAGTCGAAAACTTGTCCCAAGGGCCCGATCTTTAGACAAATCGATAGTTAATTTTGTATGTAATTTATTATTGGACACTTATTAAGAGAAAGTTTAAAACACAAAACAGTCTTAATGTGCGATCGGTACGCGACCATCAAATAATATGTGTAATTATGCATATAACATGCATAACTAGGGTTGAAACAGCCCATGCGTGATTTCTTGTTCATACGTAATTAGGGTTTGAAATTTATTACGTGCGTAATTTACAAATGAACATACGAAATTAAATCGTATACCAGTCGCATGTTAAGGGCTATTGTACAATAACCCACCCCTTATTTTTTATACAATTACCCTTTTTATCTACTAAAGTTATAATTGTTTATTTATATAATTCAAATTATTTTGGTGATATGTGCACGGCTTAAGAATCATACACCGAAGTCCGAGTCTTTTATTTACAAAAGTAAATCAAATTCTTTATTTTCTAGCGTTTGAGAAAAAAAAATATCTCAAAAAGTTTTGTGTTTTTTAGACAAGGCATTAGAATGCCCCGCTTGCGGTGTGCACATATAATGTATATATGTGTTGGCGCTCGCGGGCAAAAGTGAAATGGTACTAACTTTAACATTATTTTACTAATTTCTTGAAAATAACGTTAAAAGAGGCGGATGGTTAATCATGCATCATGTGGTGACATTGATAGCTGAAAGACACGAGAGTACATGCACCAGTCGGTCTGTGTCCCGATTGTTTGAGTGTTATGTGCCTTAGGTCCAAGGCTTGATACAAAACTACAATGAGCCGGAGGTCTCACTGGAAGCAGCCTCTCTATTCCTACGGGGTAGAGGTAAGGCTGTGTACATCTACCCTCCTCAGACCCTACCTTAGCTTGCTATTGGTGGGATTTACTGAGTATGATGATGATGATGATGAGACAAGGCATTAGAACTATTGCCTTTTTGTCTACTCGCTACATTCCACATTGAACAACTACTTGTCAATAGACTAGATTTTAACTGATGGCCTCTTGGTGTACGGCACCAAGTCTTCATCCCATTCAAGTGGTGCATGTTTAAGTCTTATAAAGTGGCCAGTAGGTGAATTTTAGGAGTATAAATTCGAAGGTCCTGTGTGTTCGCCAATAGAAAAAAATGGACCGGATTCTTGGAAAAACTAAAATCAATGTTTATAACCCAAGGGTCACATATACCCGTTTTGTTTGTTTGTTTTTTTAAAGGTGCGGTGGTCGAAAAGGGGGAAACAAAGGTTATAGACCACAAATTCAGGAGTTTTGCCAGATTGTTGGATATTAACCCGATGTTCTAAAAAACCTTAATTCAAAATCCAATTTCTTTATGGCTCTACTACACAAATGAGCATTACCAACGGTCAATCATAATGGGTACTTTATCAGTAATTTTAGCTAATTTGGATAATTTTCCGCCGATTTTTTAAGTTGTTTCCTGGTAAGGGCCCATTTGCAACGGTTACTTTAATTGGTAATAGGTTGTTATTGCGATCTATAAATAACATCGAAAACCTACCATAAATGGCAACCTAATATCAACCATTTCCAAAACTGTAAACGCTAACAAAAAATGAGTCGTTTTGTTTTCATACAATACCTATAACTACAATTGGTTTCTTTCATCCCTTGACCAATTGTCACCTTTGTTTATTTATTTGGTGGTGATCTTGCAAATAAAATTCGACAATGGTCGTTGTAGAATCCTTCTTCCATATGTGGTGATACCATTTGTAATGCGCTACATCGCCTATTTCAAATATTTGTGGTGGACAATGTGTTAAGTCCATCTATTATTGGGGTGCCGCGGGTGATTGGACTTTTAGTTACATGGTACTAGTCGTCGACAATGTTCTTGGATTAATGGATACTAGACATAATCCAAAAAATATTTAATATAGCTCATCCGGTTTATTCATTCTGATCTTTCCTTCGGAATCAAGGTTCTGAATAGCAACACTTTCTTAGGATAGTTATGGTTTGCCCCATAAAAGATATTTTGTTAATGGATACAAATACTATACGCATAAAATGCTACTTGGTGGTTCGACATAATAGCGAATTATGTGTGAGTGGGCTTCTTACAAGGAGTAAGAAAATGACTATTATGGATTTCTCGATGAGGTCTTAGAGGTTGAATACTACGGTGTTGGTTGTTGCGTTGTTATGCTCTTCAAGTGTACATGGTTTGATAGGGTTAGAGTGGAACAAAACATGGTTTTGTCAAATTTAAATTCAATCTAAGGCTAAAAACTAACCAGAGCGTTTTTAACATCACAAGCATAACAAGTGTATTATATGTTTTATCCTCTGATGGAAGATAATTTGAAACATAGGTTTGAAGTTAACTCGCTCTGATGATGATCATTTAGATAAAGAACAACTGTTTGAAATCTACGAAAGAGTGAACCATTCAACATCTATAGAAGTGAATGAAGATATAGAACCTCTTTGTCTTGTCATGACATGTGATGTCATCGAAGTCGAAACAGATGACAACAAGAATGCTAGGGACGAGGAAGAACTTAAAGGCACATATGATGATACGGAGAAGGAGAAAAGGAAGATGAACTGCTTTTGTATTAGCATTATTTTGAATTTTCCGCCAATAGTTTAGGGTATAAAAATAAGTTTTACATCTTGCTGACCCTGTGGTTTTATAATCATAGAATTTCCCGCCTTTCAAAAAAAAAAAAAAACTTTCCGTTCACAAAAAAGTATAAAACAATATACTCGAGTTGGGAATTTTTAAAACAATAATCCCAAAAGTGTGCAAAACCCTTGAATCCTAGTTTTCTAATTCTGTATTCACTTTTGCCAGAAACTTATAAACTAAAAGAAGAACATGTGACCCTTCACCGAGTGAGAACTCGGGGTAACTGTGAACCAGAGTTTTACTTTTTTTTAAGGGATCCGGTCCACTAACATATTAGTACTGATTACAAGGTGGAATGAACACAGGATGAGTGATTTCAAGTAACGAAAAGAAAATAGTTTAGGGTATAAAGATCACAATATTTAAAAAAAAATTATTGTTTACAAGGCTGGTTCAATATTTTGGAGGTTATAAGCGAAAAAGAAAAACCAGGGCGCCCTTATTAACAAGTCACTATTTTTATTCTATATAAAATATAATAAATAGAATTTAAAATGTAGAATTCAACCTCGATGCTATTTGACAACCCGCACGTGTTTATCCCATTTGCTTTTAATATTTTTGGTTTCCTGACGCCAGAGGCTGTGGACCTACTTAGTCGAGTTCAAAGGGTCATGCATAGTAATATTATGATCTCGAGATCTATGGACATATTTTAAAGGGGAATTGGCCTCTAATAATCCCAACTAGACGTCAATGGCCATTGGCAATCCCACCTTTGAATATTCCCTATGTCAAACCCACCTTTCACTTATTTTTCCTCCACCGGTCCTCAATTAATAAAACTTAACGAGTTAAGTTTTTTTTTTCTGAATTACAAGCTAACGTTTTAGGGCTTTTGATTGGAACCAGGATACGAGTCGAATGATATAAAACTTACCTTGAAATTGTGCTCTAAACGATGAAAAGGTGCTTCAATTCGGGTGTTTAAACTTCCAATTAACAAAAATCAAGTTTTACATAATAGACTCGTACCCTCGTTCTGATTCAAAAACCCTAAACGTCAGTTTGTAAGTTGGAAAAAAAACTTAACGACTGGGATTGGTGGAGGAAAAATAGGTGAAAGGTGGAGACTGGCATGGGAATATTCAAAGGTGGGATTGGCAATGGTCAATAACGTGTAGTTGAGATTTTACAAGCCAATTCTCCTATTTTAAAAGACTTAGTTTTGCATTCAAAAAGAGGTAGTACGCAGCTTTTTGACCGTTTACCATCTATCTTGATCAAATTCAAAAAAACTATATATAAGGAGTAAAGCCTATCTTGGTTTAACAAAAAAAATTAAGGAAGCGGGGATTATTTGATCTTCTATTTTTGCAAACAAAACCCAATATAAGTAATAAAGAAAAACTTTTGTTAGAATTTGGATCTAAAAATCTTATAGAAACTCTAGTAATAGTCTGATTTCATTAAACTATAGGCCCGGCTCTACGTCTTTATAGATCGTTATTATGAATGAACATGGTGGGGTCCATTTGCCCATGCATGCCAGCTTAAAAGCCATAACTCTTCCATTATATATATCGTCACTCACACACACACATGAAGGAAGCTTCCTTTCTATGCATGGAATCCTTGTTTGTCTTTCTGGACTGACACTTTCTACATGCAAAGAAGGCTGTAAAGTCAAACACAATAGTCTTTTAACTGCATGTTTCCAATTAATACTTGCCCTAAAAGTCATATATCACAAATGCGTAGCAACGTCCAATTAGGTTTATTTTCTCGTCACAAAGTTTTTCCCACAAATGTGTGTTTGCTACACATTTTCGACTCATTTCTCGTCGCAAACCTCCCAGTTTTCTATCAGTGTGAGAGGGTGTAAAATTTTTTGAGTCATGTAGTAAAAAATAGCTCTAGATAACTTTGTTTTAACAAAGAAAACAATTCAACGTGTGTCCTCACATGCAATTTAATGTATTTAAGATGCAATAAGACCATCCGTAGTGGGGTTTTTTGTCGTTTTCCCTAAAAAAAAGTCCAAACAAGCCCCTTACCCGCCCCGGGCGTTTTTTTTTCAAAAAAACCGACTTGTACATTTAAAAAAAAACAAAATAATAATTATTGGGTAATCATTAATGGGGCATTATGATGCTTTATTCCACCACGCCATTCTAGAGAAACGCCTAATAAAGCCTCCTTGCTGACTGGACTGACATATGGTGCAAAACGCCCAAGGGTGGGGGCTTGTTTTACCCTCCCCTGCACATGGTCTTAAAAAATAGCAATATTATTAGTTGGATATTTTTAGAGCAACAACTTGAATGTTGAATCTGTCTTTCTTTCTATTAAACAGTAGGGGACACATTGAGCATCCTGTGAGTTCAACTGCTTTATCTTGCAAAAAGGCGCAAATTTTATGCTTAATTTGACATTAGCAGTAGCGTGCTAGTTAAGGCAGTCTTTTTTTTTTGTCAAAACTACATCCCATTATGAGTTGGTAGATTGAATACAAAAAGTAATTTTATCACTGAATATGGTAGGTGTGTACTCACCTAAAATTGTTGAGGATTTTTTTTTATGATTATGAAAAGTGAAAATAACATATAGGTTTTGGAAATATTTCAAGTCATGTTATAACTGGATTCTTTCTTGATCATTAAAGTTTTCGACTCCAAAACCCTAGGGTGCAGAAATAAATGTTTCAAAAACGTGTGTTCTAGAATTATATTAGTGATATGTTTTATTTATTTTTAACAAGGGGACACATAGATGGTTTAAATGGTGGCACAAACTGTTTGGTTTGTTAAGTTTTCTTTCGAGTGAGGCTTAATTTTCAAGAATATACTGAATCAAATTTGCTATTTGTCTTCGGTACAAAAATAAGGAAATATACATTTTTAAGTATTTTTTCTAAAAAAGAGGCCCTATAAAACTTTTATATACAAGATACAACTACTTTAGATTTGTAATGTGAAATTGCGACCTAATTGTAAGATATACGGTGTGGTGGCGTGGAGAGGGGAGGTGGGAGCCCTTTCATGGCTCAACACCACTCCGACAACATACTAAGAGGCCGTTGCTCCTTTCCATTGTGAAGATCCTCATGGCGTTGCCTCTCTTTCAAACTTGACCCACTTGATTTTTTTTATTTTTTTTTATTTCCAATCTTTTCTTTTGCTCTTGACTTTGACAACCTTCATTTTTTTATGTGGATGGCAAAGCACAAATAGTCTACGTGACGCCTACGCGGAAGGGTGGGGGCTTTGTCCTTGCCCTCATGACCGCATGGAATTGTAATGAATAAACTTTCGCACAAAAAGTTGGTCATAATTTCTCTCCTTAATGTTGTGAAGGAAATTATCAACGAAACAGTTGTGGCTAATAGTATGATGGAAATTGTTGCCCGCAAATCGTCGTACAAGGAGTTTTAATGTGTTTAGCAACCACTTTGTCAACACCTCACTATTTTAGGGTTCCAATTTTGTCACTCTTTGTGAACTTGTACTTAACACCTAACTACATTTATCATTCCAATAAACATGGTAATTGTCATCAACATATAATTCATTTCATCATTTACTACACGAATTCAGTTCTTTATAACCAAAGTCAGCTATTGATATTGACTACACATTAATGATATTGGATTTTGAAAGTTAAAAATTTATTGCAAAATTCATGAAAATGAATTTGATAACCTTTTTATGTCTAGAGGGATTGGCCCAAGATTAGAACTCGGGTGGATTGTGTGAAATGCCCAGACGTTACCAGCTATGTTGGCTAGATGGTATTTGTGACTGAAATTGAACTTTCGAAAAAGAAAAACCTTTTGTCTACTTTTAACCTCAATACATTAATAGTAGTATGCTTGACTGTATAAAACTATCATTAGTCAATTTAATTAATACATGTCACCTTTGATCGGTTCACTAATTTGTCAATATGAGTCAATGTTGATCAAAATCCTTAGTTTTGTTAAAATTTATAATTCTCATGTTTTAAAGTTTGATTATCATTCAAATTCACTATAATATTGATTTTAGATCGTTCTCACCACTGAATGAGGGTCACAAACTGAATTTAAATTGGAATGCGTAAAACATAAAAAAAATCCTAAAGTGTGTAAATCACACAACTATGTGTTTTTCTTACATAGTCATGTGACATGAAACGTGTTGATGCATATTTTGACAGTTAGCTCGATTAGTCTTTTTGATTCATATGTAATTAATTGTATTTAATGTAGGTTGGGTTGGGTTGGGTTGGGTTGGGTTTAGTATGTAATCAGGGCCCTAATGGTGATTAAAGCCCATTAGGGAGCCTAAGGCCTTATAGTCCATACCTATAAATAGGGAAAGAAAAAGAATTTGCGGGTAATGGTTTTCTTGGGTTCTTAGTGTTCTTGAATCCTCTTGTAAGAAAACCATCCAGAAATTAGTGTTGTGTTGTGGGTTTATTGAATATAAATTCAGGAAAGTTAAAGTGATCTCGTGTTCATCTTGTTCATCTCCTTTTCTTTACCCAAGATAGGTGCTTTAGTGATTTCCGATCATCAAAACATCTTTGATCTGACATCCAAGGTTTGTTCATCGAATTAGTGGACCTATATGTGATACCAGAGCCTTTTATTTATTTAGGAGTGATTTTGGGTTAGATTCGTGGGATTTACGGGGTGTTTTCTGCATTTCACAAAGTTTCTTGTGTTCTTGGTACTAGATTATGTTTTTCGGATTATTCGGAGCTTTTTCTCGTGTTTCTGAATGATTTCATGGATTAAGATTGCTTGTTTGGTGTTTGTGCTCAAGTTCCACGGGTTACTTGAGTGGATTTTGGGTCTATTTGCAAGATTTTAGGTGTTTTCGAAGTTTCAGCTTGAAGAACAAGGGTTGAAGGTTGAAGAACAAGAGTTTCGGATCAAGCGAAGTTTCGGTTGAATCATAAAATCGAAATATTAATTCTTCAGCTTAGGTTGTTATTTCGGTACAAGGCATCTTTCAGATCACCTCTATCTTTCGGATCTTTCTTTATTTCATTCACCCTTCAGCTTAGAGGTAGTTTCGGTTTCTAATTCGGTAATACTTAAATTTTGAATTGACCACACTTGTTCTTCATGAATATCTAAATGAAATTTTGTAATTGATTTTGTTTCTTGATCTAAAATTACGATTACCATTAGACCGAAATTTAGGTGAACCGAAACATTGTATCTCAACCGAAATATTGATTCCCAACCGTAATATTGTTGGTGAACCGAAATATATGCCGAAATATTTCCAGCCGAAATATTTGAATTCAACCTGTAGTTTCAATCCAAACGAAAGTTCTAACCGAAATATCCTTAGTCTAACCGAAAGATCAAGTTCGAGCTGAAATATTGTTCACCAAAAGATCAAGTTCCAACCAAATTATTGTTCCATCCGACATATTGCTTCAACCGAATTATAGTTTCTAACCGAAACAATATTTCGGGTTTCTTAAACAAACTTAACCTTTTGTTTGTCCGAAATTTTGTTTGGAACCGAAATATAAAGATTTTGGTTGCAAACCAAGTACCAACCAAAACATCCAAGTCATAAGTCAAGTCTTACTCTTTTATTTCAGTTGACCGAAATACAAAGTCAAACATCTTCTGATTATATATATATATATATATATATATATATATAACACAGAAATTTTCACTATCTTTTGTCCCGAAACCTGTTGTTCAATATGGAAAAACTTGGCAAGAATGAATGCAATCATAAATCAAGATAATGAGATTGGAACTCCAGTCAAACCTGCAAAGCCTCAAGGTTCTATGCAATAAAATGCTTGGAGAGGAAGGTTTATCTATTTTCTAAACAACAATGATCCAACTCTTATGATTCCAATTGAGTATGGGTATGCTCCACCCGTTGTCAACACCACCGATGGCTTGACCACAATTCCAAAGGCTCTTAGTGCCTACAATCCTGATGAATTGGCTGCATTGACTATGGAAAAACGTGCTCATGTGGTTCTGACCATGGCCCTTCCCCCAGAAATATTTCACAACTTTAACCAAATCATTGGAGCAAAAGACTTGTGGGATGCCCAAACAAACGTTATGTCGACAGTGAAGAGCTACTCAAAGGAAAAAGGAATTCGCTATAGAAATAGTTCGACATGTTCAAATATATGCCAACTAAAACCCTAGACGATATCATAAATCGCTTCTGTAATTTGATAAGTGAAATTAAATGTCATGAGATGATCTCCATCGGGGGTGAGGTCAATGAAAAGCTGATTGATGCTTTTCCCTTGAATTGGGATGTTAATACTGTTGTCATGAAGCAAACTATGAGACTCAACTCAATGGAACTTGATGAAGTTATCAGAAAACTTCAAGGGTTTGATATGGAAATGAGAAAGAAGTTGACCAACCATGCAAATCAAGTTCAGGATCCAAGACTATACTATGCAAGTACCTCTTCATACAAACCAGCAAGCTATGCTTTATTCTCAGGTGTTCCACCAGCTGCTCTCAGTTTTCAGGGTTATTTTCACCCGAATGGCTCAATGGATTTTGTCACACCCCAACCGATGGTGGAAACATCAGAGTGAGACGAAAATGAGATTGCTCGAGACTTCATTATATGCTAACGTGGAAGTATTTAAATAAATCATATTCCATTTCATTCTAAATCGGATACATTGTTTTGAGAGGAAATTACAACATCTGGTCATTGAAACATAACGAACAAATGGAAATACATAATAATAAAAATTTGGTGCGTTTCTAGTTCACCCTTAGTAGCTTTCTTGCCTATCATTATCAATTTCCTGCAACATATTTTAAAATAAAATTAACACAAAGGTTAGCGAACATACAAGTTTGATTACATAGCATACGTATAAAAAAATTGTCTCAAATCCAACATGGGCATTTTGTATACTAAGTTAAATTTCATACTAGCATGCATAACCATGGTGTCAAACCAAAGAGTCCATGAGCGTAATCTTGTCAACAAGTGAACAAGACCGTTTACGATTAAATACTTAACATAGACCATAAACGGGCGTGTGCTACTCTTATAGCGCTATACATGTTAAGGGAGGTGTGTAAAGTTAATGATAAATAGTATGCGTGAGTGTGTCCTACTATGTATAAACATGTAGCATAACAAATAGCATGTTTAATGATTAAGTGTTTGCATAAGATTAATAATGATTAAGTGTTTGCATAAGATTAATTTTATGTGTGATTGTGAGTTTCATATTGATACATGTTGCATCCCAAAGTGATTTAAAGCGTAAAATGGGTCAAGAATACTCATGATTTGCATAGAAATTTTCCACGTAAGTGAGTTAGTGCGTTGAGAGTTTGGGAACCGCCCGAGTTATCCTACAGGGATATACAAGGCGTGTAAATACGATGGATTAGATTTGGTTCGGAAATTAAATGCTAGGAAAAGTATATACGAGAAAACACAACTTATCCTAGACTCTCGTTTGGACAACCGGTATTAGTGTGTTTTCATGGATACCAATTCATCCATTAGAATCCAAATTTTGAGGAATCAAGGAACAACATGATGGGTACCATAATCCATAATACTTAACCATTAATTGGTTAGCACCATGGTTCGGTTTGATATATATGTATATTTTATATGTAGTTACTTAGTCCAAATATGTATTGTCATGCAAGGAGGTAGGATGAATTCCATTCATTTAACCTCATTATATGGATTTACCAAAGCATAAAATCATCAACTTAGTTGATGATTTCGGTTGGTCATGAATAAGATTAAATTGTATAAGTAATTAATTTTGCTAAGTAGCCAAATAAGAACAACCCGAACGTGTGCATACCCAACATGGCAAATGTTGGAGACGCGGTGGGGTTGACTTATTTTAATTTCTAGGAAACTACTTAGATAACTAATCCTAAATCACCTAAACAACCAAGTGACTTGACTAGACGAGTGTATTCCAAACATGGATGGTGTTTGGAGTCTTGGTATAGTCTTGTTCACTTTCTGACTTGAAAGTTGTTTACTGACTTAGGTTGGTTGATTTAGAGGTGTTTGAACTTCAAACTTTCTGGAATGACATCTCAACGCAATTCCCTCAACATGTAAAGTAGTTGGGAACTAGGTTTCGTTCGTGTTCATCCAAGAAACATAATAAAAGTTGTAATAAGTTTGAAAGTTCAACAAAACAGAAATTTAATTAACCTCATTTTAAACCTGAAAATGGTGATGTTTCATCTTAGTTTACCAAGATATAATTAGTATATGAAAAGTGATGTAGTTATTTTAATTGTTTGTTAAAGAATAATGAGTCAACCCGAATCCCCAAGTGATAGTTGTGATGACCCATCACAGTGCCAGCTCGAAAGTTGATAAGAGACTATTAAATCGCTATTGTCTATACTGGAAGGAATGTTTTATTGATTTTATATATCATAATAAAATTAATTGGGGACATATATTTGGAAGGAGGGCAATAAAGTAAAGCACGTGGAGAATTACAATATCAAGTGGAACCCTTAGGGACTGTTTGTTTAGCTTTTAATGAGATTTTTAATGGTTTGTCTTCTTACTGGTTGAACATTTAACGGTTTTTTTTTGCGAGCAGATGTCTGGATATTCAGATATTTGCCTCTTAATGATTAAACATTATACTGAGTCTGAATGGTTAAGACCTATGATCTAAATTGGTCAGACATTTTCCTCTGAATGTTTAAGCATCATACTGGCTCTTAATGGTTCAGACCTCTTACTGGTTCAACACTTATGGTTCAGACCTCTTACATACCTCTTACTAGTTCAGCACTTAACCATTCATAAGTTGCCAAACAGCCTTTTAATAGTGGGTCTTATGATCCGAGTTTTGTATGGATGATAGCGTAGTGTGAAATTGTTGGGCTTGTTGTCTTTTTGGGCTGAAATACACTCTAATGTTTCTATAATATCATGTAATAATGATTGTGTTGCTTGCATTAGTTTTAAAAGATAAAAACTATGGTTTTATTAGTAGTCATCCCTCTTACTTGTTTACTTCTGTAACATCCCGTCGAAAAACGGGTTTTCCAAACCCGCTTCGTTTATTAATCGAATATCCAGTCATAATTTTTCATTTCACATTTATTGTCAAATTAATTTTAAACGATACATAATTAATAAATATTTTAGAATTTAAAAAGTATAATTAATAAACAATAAAAACGAGTGAAGAAAAAAATAAAGGAAGCTGCCGGGTTTCGAACCCGGGTCAGCCGGTTCATCAAACAAACAACACACCGCTCCGCCACATGAATCTTTTGTGTATATACTGAAACAATTAATACTTAAAATAAAACTCGAAATCAAATCCTGAGATCAGCGCGCCCAATCCGCATGTCGCCGGAAATACCGACGATTTCGCAAATCACGACCGTTTTTCTTTGGCTTTAACGCGTGAAATAACTTCGACATCGGTTATAACCGATGTCTAATCCCCCAATACCAGTCGTAACCGCCGGAGAAACCTTGACCACGAATCAAGACCAAATTCAGACTAAATTCATCCTGATTCTTCCTTATAAATACCCACCCAAACCTCTGGTAATCTTTTCGCTCAAAATCGCACAATTTCTCGAAGCTTTAGCACTCGCCGGAGATATTCTGCATTCGCCGGACTTTCGCCGGAAAACCGAGACTTACACCAAATCGGTAAATTTCTCGACTCTTTCGTTTTCAATCCATTATTAGACAAGTAATAACATAAATCGTTCAACCAGAATCCGACTCAGACAACGTTGCCGGGAATTTCTGCACTCGCCGGAAAATCACTGGAAATTCCGAAGTCTCGCTGTGAATCGGTACAATCATCTAAACCCCCTGATATCCCTTGTTTAGTAACCTAATTTCACAACTCGTTGATCAAAACTGTTAGTTGATTCACTCAGACGGAAGTCACAAATGAGAGCCGACGACTCTTGCCGGAATTCTGAAGAAAATTTCTGATCGGTACGTTCGATTACGTAACCCTCTCTATCCATTTTAATTCAATCAACTATATGATAGATGACCGATTTAAACAAGAACAGTCGGTCACCTTTGTTCTGTGTCTTTATAAATGAAGAAGACGAAGTCGAAATGTGTTTAAGTATAATTAAAACTGAATGATTAACCGGGTTAGACACACAGTCCAGCGGTGGACTGTGTGCAGACATAAACGCACGTCACGAGTTCGAATCTTACAACGTACCGACTTTCAGAATTAAAACCAACCTTTTTAAAACTGAATCAGAACAAGCCACAGCATGTTTATAAGAGTAATATAAACCGTAAGTTAAACAAATTAGACACACAGCCCAACTGGTTGGGCTGTGCGCATACGAACCGAAGGACCCGAGTTCGACTCCGGGTCCCTGCAAGCGGTTCGGCCATTTTAAATCATTTTAATATTAACCCAATAAAAATAACAATTAATTCGTATATATATATATAATTAAAACACAGAATATTTCGGGTTAGACACGTAGCTCAGTTGGTAGAGCTGCGTGCACGCGTACGAGAGGTCTCGGGTTCGAACCTCACCCAGCGCACACTTAACCACAGTCCGACCAGTCAACGGTTTGGTCAACGGTCAAAAAAGTCAAAATTTTTATTTCTTTTTATTTATTTATTTAATTTAAAAATTAATTAAAAATACTTAAAAATAATATTTTTTTAAAGTTAGAAAACGTTCTTAAACTCACAAAAATTAATCTAAAAACCCTATTAAGATTATGAAATAAAATCAATTTATTTACCGAACCATTTCGTTATTATTTTAGGTTAGTCTTCCCCGTCGATCAAATCCCAAAACTCGTGCGCATCCAACGTCATCAAAAGAACGCACCCAATGTGAGTCAATCTCTACCAAATTCCCCGTTTTAATCACATTTTGGGGTATATCATGTGTCGTACAATTCTACTATTATATAAATATAAACACTTGTGCATTCATCATATTGTGATCTAATGTGTATCAAATGTGTACAAATGTTGTGTGAATTATGTTTAGTTTGGATTTATCATTTTCAGTGCAAGCATTTCATTAGGCCCATCAGCTCCCCGTGGGATACGGGTTGAATACAGGTGCCTCATTCGATCGGCTCCGTTTGATTGAGCCTTGATCTCACATACATCATCATTCATGTCATACGATCGGCTCCGTTTGATTGAGCCTTGATCTCACAGTCATCATCATTCATATTATATACTCATTCTAAGTGGTTTGTGTTTTGTTATATACATACGTTTGCTCACATGTGATTATTGTACAACTTTTCAATATTAAATACAACAAGAACTTAATAACAATGTTTTATCAAGGTTCACTCGCCAACTTTTGTTGACCCAAAATATCCCCCGTTTTACACATGATACAGGTGATCCAGTTGAGGCAAGAAACACATAGGAAGGCTTAGAAGAATAAATCACTTTAAGCTTTTGATTGTATTACTTAGTTTCATTTTCCTTGTAATTGTATGGATTTGATTTGACTATTTAAGTTGTAATTTGAATTTAATAAATATGAAACATTTTAGTAAACATCATGAGCTTTGGTGATAACCCAATTATGCCCCGACTCTTATTCCGCTGCGGGTCGGGTGTGAAACCTCTGTGTATGTGTTTACTATTTGTGTGGCCTTCGGGCGGTGGCCTTTGGACAAGTAACTAGACCTGATCTATGTACTAAGAGCGTATGTGATACATACCAAAAGTAGTACGGGTTGTCAGTGACCTAGTTGTTTGTGTGTTTAGTTAACTCATAATGACATCAATCTTGAAAGATGTTATGAATGTATTTCTTTAAATAGTATCTTAGTACTCCCCGGTTTATACGTGTAATTCAGGGGGTGTGATCGACCTCAACTAGCAAGGGTAAGGGTCATGCGTGACCAGTGACATTCGATCGGCTTTGGCGTCTGGCGAAATACTTGGCATAAGATGATTTGTGAAGTATATGTCACTAATTGGTGGTGGGCCAATGAAATATAGTTCAATAACATTAAGGGTCACTTTTATTGAGACGTTTGCCATAATATTGTTGTGAAGTCATATCTCATACAGGCGGTAGATAAGAGCGATTTTTGATTTATAGGTCTCAACATTGTCCCGTCTCATATACCACCAACCCGGTAATGCATACTCATCACCACCACTCAGTGATGACAACACTTTCTCATTCATATTTTTGAAATTTTGCTAGTTTATGACAGCTGGATATCCGCATGTTACAATTTTGTTCGCGTCCATTATCTCTCATAAATTCGTCTTAATTGGTTTTTAATGTTTTTGGATCTAGCTCTAAAACAAACACCAATTGTGAAAGTGGTAGGTAAGAGTCTGAAGTATAGGTCTTCGGCACGTTACTTTCGTAGAATTAGTTTCACATTTATTGGTATGGAACTTAAGCAGTCTATATTAAAGTAAAACTTTTACATTATTAGTTAAAAGTAGTACAAAGTATTTCATAACAATATTATCTCTTTTATTAATGGTGTTTATTAAATATTGATTGTCACTTCTCTTGGGAAATTTATTGATTGTCAGTTCTCTTGGAAAATTTTTCTACATTTTTTTGTTTTGTTTGTTTTATAGAGGTTAGTAGTAACCCACTATAACACGTGAAAATCTCTAAGTATTGGTGATCTCAGTACAGGTAAAGATATTTAAAAGTATTAAACTTGATGGTATAGTGACATCAAGTGTTTGATTTTTTAAGTGTTACAGATTATAGACCTATAAACCGAGCAATACGTAGATTTTAAAAGTACATTTTATGAGGGTACGGGTTTGACGTTCAAAAAAATTAATATTAGATGTATTTGCATTAAGTTGTAATTATGATCCATTGTTTACACATTAATGGACGGTTTATTTCTTAAATTACATTGCATAAGAGAAAAAGATTGCAATTTGTTATCATCGTTTGATGATTTGTTTTAGAGTTGCAAATGAGTCGAATGTTTAGTGAACGCTTGTGAATCATTCCATATGAAGTTCGTTTATTTAATAAATGAACAAAACGAACAAGAAGTTTTTGTTCGTTTTGTTTAATGAATAAAGGCCGCATTCTCGTAAACGTCCTATAACGCGTTCATTTATGTTCGTTAGGGTTTTTAATCTTTATACTTTATTTAGAGACTTTAAAATTCCAACTAAGAAAATATATTTAAGATGTGTAGATAGTAATATTCTTCCATAAATTGTTTAGAGTTCTAGTCTCGTATTGAAGAATGTATAATTTAGAAGTAGGATTATAGTGTGTTTGAGTTAATTGTTTTAAGAGAAAAATTAAGAAATAAAAAGTAAATAAAACAGAAAGATTAACCCGAAAATTCAAAGATAATATAAAATATTTCATCCCTTTTTCCAGGAGCTATACATTGTTGACTCCTTAAGAAGGCGATTAAAAGTAGCATTATTACTCTTTATGCTACATATCTATATAGTCACGTTTAATTACTATGCTATATACTACTTGGTATACATTATTTTTACATTTTCTTTCACCTAATACTAGAAAAATAAAACTCAACCTCAAAACATGGATTAAACCCCACCCAAACCCCTCTAAAACAAAGTGAGAGAGCTTTGAAAAAATAAATAAAGATGTTAAAACAAGTCATCACTTTCTTCTAAAGACATATTCATAAGGTCTGCTTGAGTAGTAGCATCATCAAAAAGCCATTTTTCAAGAAAACTAAGAGGTGGCATTTCATCTTTCATGTTTGGTTTACTTTCATCTTGGAACACACTTGGTTCAGCAGAAAAGGACTGAGAAACATCCGAATGGCTGTAATTTGAGCAATAGTTTTTCTGTTGATTGTTGTGAATTAGATTATTATTATTGGATCCAAATTGAAGGGAGTTCTCATAGCCGTCATTTAGGGGACTTTGAAATTGCTGGTTGATCAACCAACTCTTAGTCTGAGTTGTTTGACATGTTTCAATGCTGTCTGAGCTTGTTTGTGAACATTTCTTGGAACTACTCATCCAGTTTGGGAGCAATCGCGCAATGTTCTCAGCGCTAGAAGCGTAAGTCGCGGTACTTGGAGATGTGGGTAAATCAGGGAGATTGATAGATTTGTTGTCAATAGATAAGGCTTCACAAAGGGCTTGTTTGGCCATATGGATATCGGTTTGGAGCCTTCTTTCCCATTGACCTTTAGTCATGGTGGTTTCAGATGATGGCGATGAGTGACGACCTTTTGAATCGCTATGTCGTCGATGATGATGGTATTCTTCATCTGAATTGCATTGGAGCTTGTCCAGCTTTTTCTTGAGATGGGTGTTCCAGTAATTCTTGATATCATTATCTGTTCTTTGTGGAAGATAAGAAGCTATTGCTGCCCATCTACCATAAAAATTAAAGATGAACAAAATCAGTCATTTGGGATCTAAAAGTTTGAAACTTTGATTTCATGGGAGAAAATTTGCACAAGGCTCCCACATGAGTGGGGTCCGGGGGTATACTATTGTACACATTTTTACCCCGACCTCCAGGTCATATGACAACACGCTTACCGTTACTCCAAGTTTTTCCGAAAAGTGTGAGTTCATGAAAGAAATGTAAAACCCTACCTGTTGCCAAGAAGGGCTTGAAGATGGATGATCATCTTTTCCTCTTGCTCAGTGAAGTTACCGCGTTTGATACCGGGGCGAAGATAATTAGTCCAACGCAGTCTGCAACTCTTGCTGCATCTTAGCAAACCTAAATTCACAACACCATGGTAATTACTAATTAACAATATTTAACATGAACTTAACAATCAATAAAAGATGATAAATAAGATACAAAAGGCTAAAAATTCAGGGAAAAACAAAGTTGCAGGATACAATAAATACCCTAATTTAATGATCTAACCAACCCACCTCCAAATAAAAGATTAAAAAAAATCACAAAACTAGAAGTAGCCAAAAGGAAATGAATCAAAACAAATAAACTGAAAGATATAGAGATAATATTAGTAGGAAATAAGTATACCAGTATTAGTAGGAGCAGATCTCCAATTGCCAGGACCATTTTTTTGGATATAAGAGACTAAGATTATGTCTTCTTCTGGTGTCCATGGCCCTTTCTTCACACCTATCTTATCACAGCAGGGTGGTCTTCCCATTGTAATACTTGGTTCAAAGATCAATCTTGTTTTCCAATTTTCACACTCACTATGTGTGTTAGTGTGTGTGTTTTAGTTTCTTATGATTCAACTTTAGAGAAAAATGGCAAGACAGTAATCTTTGGGTCTAGCTTGTTCACTATATATAGATATGAAGAGAGAGATAAGAGAGAGAGAGAGAGTAGAAGATGAAGAAGAAGAGGTCGTGATGATTTGACACGCTGACCAAAGAAATGAGTGGAGAAAAGGCAAAGGAAATGACATCTCTATCTCATGAAAACCTCAACAAAAGAGTCAAAAGAAGACAGCAAGAAGCATTTACTCCGGTTTGCAAAAAAAAAAAAAAAAGTCAGCTGATGCTTCATGCAGATTGTGGGAGAGAGATAAAGACCGAATAAAAGATACAAGTATACAACTGATATAGGAATGTTAATTAAGCTTATATTTATTCATAATAACATCACAAATGTTTGTAAGTAGTTAATCCGATTACCATCAGTTGGTGCTTGAACTTTACTACTTTTAAGTAGAATGCAAGTTTTTTTTTAAGAGATACTTTTACTTCTAAATATCATCTCTTGCTGAAATTTGAACTCTCATCACATTTATATCACATTGATGGGGCTAGTTACTTTTGTCACTAGACTACAAAACCATGTACAGACGAACGGAATGTAAGTTACTCGAAAATAAATCTATGAGGAACGTTAGCGTAGAATATGACTTAACTAATCGGAATTAAATTAATCTAATAACATGTGTCCATATAGAAAGGTTATAAATAGTTAAAATAAACTATGTTTATGTTCATTCACTACAAGGAATACCTACTATTAGCGACGACGACATGAAGCAATAGCGGCGACAAGCAATCAAGTCGCCGTTGCCCCATGTCATTGCTA